>JARQOC010000011.1:221296484-221896484 GCA_033576535.1 Allobates femoralis | reverse complement strand
CAAGCGTAAACAAAAGAAAAGCGTGAATATCTCAAGAACGGATGATAATGTTAAAAGGCAATAAATAGCAAAAGTGCTTATTTTTACCAGCTCTATCCGAAAATACCCAATTTTTGAAGATGTGGAATCGCCCTTTAAATGGGCATTGGATAACACGTTGTGTTATTGTTCCCCTGTAAAATGCTGAAAACTGCAACTTTAACTAAAAATGTCAGGATCGATTGTGCGGTCAGTGAATAGAAATACACCTCTGGAGCAACGTCATGCTGCGTCAGAGCAATATAATGCAGCCGATCACTGATCACAGCAATCAGCGATTGGCTGCAGTGGTCACATCGTGGTAAGAACGTTTCCCAAGCAGAAGCGAAATAACCATTCAGCGCTGGAGAGGGGCTTTAAATCTAAGTCTCACTGTCACATACTCACCCTTTCATGGTTATCATCATTCTTCAGCATTGCTCTGGTCCTGCGGCGCCATCTTGTGCCCATAACGGCTGATTGGCCAGATGTTACATCAGAAGCTCTAAATACAAGTCTATGAGAGGCAGAACAAGGCTCTTATAGACTTGTACTGAGTTGTGCCATTCATTAAACACTGGAGGTGCTGGCAGGTTGCAACTCGCAGGAGACTGACCGGAGCGACGCAGGAAAAAGATGAAGATGGCAGCAGGTGAGTATAAGACCGGGGACTTAGATTTAAAGCTACACCCCAGCGGGGAAATAAAACAAACACTGGAGTGCTGCTTTAATGAATGGGATATATTTCAGTCTATGGCTCCAAGCGAGTGCATTCCCCATTGACTGACAGCGAGATCTTGAATGAAAACACAAACTATTAAAAGTTGCCGAAGTTTTTTTCTTCTCCTCTTGACCTAGATCTGTAAAGGGATAGCTAGCGATTTCACTGTAGCTTCAATTAATGATTATAGTGACATAACGAGCTGCAATCAATGCAGGGGCTAAATCAATGCGGATCAGGTGTGGGGTGATCACCGTGAGTATCCAGATCTTTATATGAAGAGAAGAGACAGATATGGTGCACGGTGGTGATAAGGTGCAGATTTAGGTGTTGGGGGGAGAGGGGTGCGGATTGAATAATATTGGGGATGAAATGGGGTGAAATGAATATGGGGTAAGAGCACAAGGCAAAAAGCTGTCAGCGCAACACAGGGGGGGTGCATGGTGTCAGCGGGGTACAAACCTTAATACCGGTAATTTTCCCAACCTGTTGGAGGCACCATAGACAGAACTATTAGGAAGCGCAAATCACAGCCCATGGGCACCCCACATCCAACCTTGTCCCCCAATACCATCTACATGACCCTCTCAGTGCCAAGCTGAAAGCAAACAGCCAGTGATCGCCAGCATCAGCCAGTGCAAACCCAAAAAAAGCCTGACTGCACTAAGGGGGGAAAGTAATGCGCAACCCACCCCCATGTGCCCTATGGGGTCACACACAATACATAATACAGGGACTTCCTCTAGTAGGACCACTTGCTTTATAATACGCCATTTTCGTCTCAGTCTTAAAGGGACACTTTCTAATGAGTCTAGATTATTTATTCTACTAAAGACAGGGAGGAGGGAGAGGTTCCTGCTGCAGCTAGTTGCTAATGAGAAAGAAGGGAGGACAACACCAACTTTTTTTTTTATTTCAAATATCTCATTTTTAATTGCAATAGCTGAAATATTCTGCATTTACAATGTTCAGTGACCCTTTAAGGTAATCCGCTAGGGAAAAGTTAACTTTCCCAGTCCGCCCCATATGACACAGTACTAGAAATGCTTTGGACGGTTGACTAAAGACTAAAAAAGGTAAAAAGCACAATATTTCAGCTAGTCCTTTCATAACCTTCTTAACCTTTTGTGCCAAAGTCACTCAGCAATGTTCCTCTTTCCTGACAACTGACTGCAGCAGGAGCCTCTCCCCAATACCCTGTTGGCAATAGGATAAATTGCCAGCTCTTTTACTAACCAGCATCAGAGCTGAAAATGGTATAGATTAGCAAGAGATTAAAGGGGTTTTTATCTACTTTAGGATTATTTTTTTCTATTTTTATGAATCTGGGGATAATAAAAATAATATTTGCAATTGGGTTTCATTAAAAGTTTGCATGTTGTTCCTCTTTGCATTCAACTTTGATGTGGTCATCAATGGCTGCGAGGAGCTCAGAAAAGGACAGATTGAAGAGTTACGAGCTCTCCCATCAGATTGAGCTCCCTGCTGGATCCTCAGTTGACTCGCTCTAATGCAAAACAGCGGCCGTGGAAGGAAAATGGTGCAAACTCCTTTATGAAACCAAATTGCAAAAGTAATTTTAAGCCAAAAATATATTAACTTAAATAATAATTAAAAATAACCCTAAAAGGTGGATGACCTCTTTATTTAAACCCCTGGTCTTTCTGTAATAGTGTGTCTGTTAACTGGGTATAATATGGGAGCCAGTTGCAAGACTCGAGCCGATCGCGGGGGTCTATAATAGTCCTAGAGTCTAAGTATCCCCCTATTGTGTAACCAGAGGGTCCTGATATGAGAACATATCACACCGCGCGATAAATTAGTGTCGGAGAACCATTATGTAATTAGCAAAAAGTTATAAAGCAAACTCGACATTAAATACTAATTTACTACATGCTTGATGCCTCAATTGAGAGTTCCCCCTGTACTCACCAGTGATGACTTTGGATATAGATCCTGGCGGAGCTTCCACAGGCGGCTGTGATGTGGGAGGCTGGGGTGGAGGGGGAACTGTGGGTCGCACACGGGGTTTAGGGACCGGGCGCTGCCGGGGGAGGGTGCCGGTGTTGTTTGGGGCAGACATCAGTGTAGCGTCTGGGAGGCTCGGGTGGTCGGAGAGGGGAGGAGGAGTATCTGGAGGTGTCGGAGACTGTGATGGCTGGAGGACTGATCGGTGCTCGATGCTGTGGGGGCTGTGCCGGTGAGGGTGGTGGTGGGCTTGGGCTGAGGGGTTGGCTGGCTTGGGCGGCTGTGGGGGTGGGTGATTAGGGGCCTGGATTATGGGCTGGCTGCCCGAATGCCTGCGTGGTAAGGTGCCGTATGAAAATGCCGCGGGGGCCGCCGTTCCGCTGGGTTACTTGTAACACTCGGGGGAATAGCATTGTGGTTGGATGGTTTGGGTAAGACAGAAGGAGGTGCATTCGCCGCCACGGGCAGATTCTGATTTGCGGGTTGAAATGGAGGGGGGATTGCTGGTTTTGGGGGTGCCGGGGCAGGTTTCTTGGTAGCTAAAAAAATAAAATCAATAGATTAGACAAAATAAGCAGAAAACACATATTTTGTATAGGGGACAGAAATCAGATCATAAAGGTGATAACAGATGCTAGCAAAATGCCACCACTTCATACAATGACTATATCTCTGTACCCCATAGCAGGCGTCATGCCCCCATCCCCCAGATTCGCTCCCTTACCTCGTCTATTGGAGTGAGGGCTGGGGTTGGCAGTGCCTTGCTGTGCCGGAGCGGCCCTGACTGGTTTGTGCTCCCACTGGATGGCGGGTGATTTCCGTTCCGCAGAGATGGCGGCGTGGTCGCTGTAGGGGTTTCTTTGGTCTTGTTCAAGCTGTGAGCAAGAGAATCATAAAACATCAGAATTTAGTAGATAAAAATTAAAAAATAGAATAAATAATCCAGGCCGGCTTGTGCCTACCTGGGGTCCTCCTGGGCATGGATTGGCGCAGGATCTATAGAAGCTACTGGCTGAACAGGCACAGAATTTGCCATGGCAGCGTCGTATGGATTTCCTCCCGGCTCTGCTGGTGGTCCGCCTTCACTGGGGGGGAGCGGAGGCTGAAAAGCAGGCGATGCGTGTTTTCTGTTTAAGGTCCCACTTCTCCTCGGGTTGAACTGAAAGTCGAGCACTTTAATGCCGATGCTGTAAGGAGACGAGGCGACAGATTCATAGCGAAATCCTACAGTCGCCACTTGCTCACTATCCGGAATATTCCCGTTACTCACTTTTCCTTCTTCAGAAGGTCGCCGTCCATCACCGCCATGCTGACTGGCCTCTTGCGTTCCATGACACCAAACTCATAGTGCGCCGTGTCATTATTTTGATGTGATGTCGGAGCAGCCGCAGTAAAAGCACCAGAGACATTAAAATCCAGCTCTGAAGAAGAAAGAGAAGATATAAGAACGCATACGACACACTTATCTGACAAGTAATAGATCACCCCTAAAGTCAGCAAATCAAAACACAAGCGGGATCGGATGATCGTGTGATGTTTACGGAGCCCCTTTACTATCCCCCGATAGATATCAGGAGACACATGGAGGTTTTCCCGGCGAGCCGCCCCTATTGGTTTTCCCGGCGAGCCGCCCCTCTTGGTTCCCCCGGCGAGCCGCCCCTCTTGGTTCCCCCGGCGAGCCGCCCCTCTTGGTTTTCCCGGCGAGCCATCCACTTGGCATGTCGATGAGCCATCATGTTGGTTTTCCCCGGCGAGCCGCCCTCTTGGTTTCCCCGGTGAGCCGCCCCTCTTGGTTCTCCCGGCGAGCCGCCCCTCTTGGTTTTCGGCGAGCCGCCACTCTTGGTTTTCCGGCGAGCCGCCACTCTTGGTTTTCCCGGCGAGCCGCCACTCTTGGTTTTCCCGGCGAGCCGCCACTCTTGGTTTTCCCGGCGAGCCGTCCCTCTTGGTTTTCCCGGCGAGCCGTCCTCTTGGTTTTCCCGGCGAGCCGTCCTCTTGGTTTTCCCGGCGAGCCGTCCTCTTGGTTTTCCCGGCGAGCCGTCCTCTTGGTTTTCCCGGCGAGCCGTCCTCTTGGTTTTCCCGGCGAGCCGTCCTCTTGGTTTTCCCGGCGAGCCGTCCTCTTGGTTTTCCCGGCGAGCCGTCCTCTTGGTTTTCCCGGCGAGCCGTCCTCTTGGTTTTCCCGGCGAGCCGTCCTCTTGGTTTTCCCGGCGAGCCGTCCTCTTGGTTTTCCCGGCGAGCCGTCCTCTTGTTTTCCCGGCGAGCCGTCCTCTTGGTTTTCCCCGGCGAGCCGTCCTCTTGGTTTTCCCGGCGAGCCGTCCTCTTGGTTTTCCCGGCGAGCCGTCCTCTTGGTTTTCCCGGCGAGCCGTCCTCTTGGTTTTCCCGGCGAGCCGTCCTCTTGGTTTTCCCGGCGAGCCGTCCTCTTGGTTTTCCCGGCGAGCCGTCCTCTTGGTTTTCCCGGCGAGCCGTCCTCTTGGTTTTCCCGGCGAGCCGTCCTCTTGGTTTTCCCGGCGAGCCGTCCTCTTGGTTTTCCCGGCGAGCCGTCCTCTTGGTTTTTCCCGGCGAGCCGTCCTCTTGGTTTTCCCGGCGAGCCGTCCTCTTGGTTTTCCCGGCGAGCCGTCCTCTTGGTTTTCCCGGCGAGCCGTCCTCTTGGTTTTCCCGGCGAGCCGTCCTCTTGGTTTTCCCGGCGAGCCGTCCTCTTGGTTTTCCCGGCGAGCCGTCCTCTTGGTTTTCCCGGCGAGCCGTCCTCTTGGTTTTCCCGGCGAGCCGTCCCTTGGTTTTCCCGGCGAGCCGTCACTTGGTTTTCCCGGCGAGCCGTCCACTTGGTTTTCCCGGCGAGCCGTCCCTTGGTTTTCCCGGCGAGCGTCCTCTTGTTTTCCCGGCGAGCCGTCCTCTTGGTTTTCCGGCGAGCCGTCCTCTTGGTTTTCCCGGCGAGCCGTCCTCTTGGTTTTCCCCCCGGCGAGCCAGTCCTCTTGGCATGTCGATGAGCCATCATGTTGGTTTTCCAATGAGCCATCATGTTGGTTTTTCCAATGAGCTATCATTAGTTTTGCAATGAGCCATCCTTTTGGTTTTCAAGAATTGGAAGTAGAGGGTGGTTTGTCGAGGGTGGTTTTGCAATGAGCCATCCTTCTGGCTTTCCGATGAGCCATCGTCTTTAAGAACACAGGAGCGCTCGGCCAAGCTCTTGTGTATGGGGAAGTAGGGGGAAGCCACAGTCGGAAGAACGATTCAGCAGATATCTAATGTGCATTGGGGGTGTGAGTCTGTATATTAAATGCTTTTCCTTTTCCAACATTTTTCCCTAGAATAAGAGTCACAATACATGACCTTTGGCCGTCTGCTCAACCGCACACTGATAGAAAGAACAGGATCTGCAAAGTGTGAATACCGAAGTGATACCACCATTACCTCTATAGAAATGAGTCAGTATCAGTTCCATAGAAGTCATCAATGGACTTTCGGACCCCCAGAGATCACACATTAATCACATATCCACTACACATAGGGAAACGTCTGTATTAATCACTTTTTCAATCCTAGTTTTAAAGATTTTCCCTGTATTAGTGTCAGACATAACGAGGATTTTTCTGTCCTAGTCAAACACTGTAATATGACTTCTGGACACATGATACCTTCAGGGAAGAACCAGTCGGCGTGCTGTATAATGGGCTCGATGATGGTCACCACATGGACAGAGGTCGCAGCAGCTATCTCCGCCAGAGTCCTGTAAAAACAAAAATATATATATTTATTGGGTGGTGGCGACACGGACAATAGCTGATGGGTGGAGACTCCAGGGGTCGGACACCCACCAATCTCATATTCCTGACCATCCTAAGGTGGTCAATATAAAAGTAGTGGAACGATCCTTTAAGAAGTTAGTTCATGCATAAACAAACCGAGCAGAGGTATTTTTTCGTTTTGATTTCTTTTTAAATCGAGGACATCAGAGGATCCTTCCCATCAAACGAAGACACAGAGGATGAGCAATGACAAGCAAATTATACAGCAAATTATACATATGTGAACAGATGCGGGTAAGCCGATACACACAGAAAGAGGGCGGCGTGCTGAAAATTACAAGAGAGCGCATGAAGTCTCTCCAAGATGGAAAACCACAGGCCTGGGAACAGAAAACTGACACCCGAACCGCACATTCCTCCCCAGCCACGGCACTCTCATTTATAACCAGTTACCCTGATGGAATAAAATTGTTTGATCGCCACCACAGAGGAGTGTACCCCACTAAACCAGAGTGAGTCTACCAGAAGAGGAGCAGAATTCATCACCTACCCTAACTCTTCCTCCTTTTAGGCCATTTCACAGTTTCCTGCAGAGCAGCGCCCCGGCTCTCAGCTGTGCACGGGCAGCAACGCGGCCCTTTCTTTTAGAATCAGTGACCATAAAGTGGTGATTCTATGGATATGCGATCACTGGTCTGCCTTCCTACTCACCCTTCATGTTTCGCCCACAGAAGATTTGGGCCGAGCACAATCGCGATATTGCTGGGCGTCATCTTGTTCACGTCGCTGCTTTGACTCAGCTTGGCCAAGAACTTTACCAGATACCTGGAGAACAGAGAGACTGATGTGATATAACCCACTGTGATCATGAATGACCACAGATGGACAGATTATAGAAAATACAAGCTCAGGTCACAGCATTGATGCCGTAAAAGCAGCAGATGACCAAAGTGATTTCAATACATTGAATATAATGAGAATCCTTATCATATGGACTCTGATGCAGACAGTTACATATAATCAGAATCTTAAAGGGGTTTTCTGGTTTGGGAAAACCCACATCCCCCAATACTCCCAATGTCTATTATTGGCTACAGCCAATCAGTGAGATCAGCGGCTCTGCCCGAATAGGCATCACAAGCTGCTAAGAGCCACTGATTGTAGGCAGCGCTGTCAACGGGACATGACTGCTGCAGCCAATAAACAACACTAGGAGCAATGGTGGAGATTCAGCATTGTACTCAAAAAGGATGAGTGAAGTACAGGGTTTTTTTTCAGCCGTATGATCCAAAACCAAGAAACCCCTTTAAAACGACGACAAGCTTGTGTGTGCCGCAAGCTTCCCCCCTGACACATTAGCAAATCCCAGCGGTCGTGCTTCCCTCTCCCCGTATGAAACAAATGAAGGTTTGGCCAAGCTGAACATGCAATTATACAAGGGAGTAGGAGAGATCGTGATCGGCTGAATAGGTATCCATCTCATATGTCAATCTCATCCTTTACCTGAAGTTTTCCAAGTTGGGCTTGGGTAGTTTCTGACACACAACCCACAAACTCTGCAGCTTGGCGCTCTGGTCTTGGACACTGAAGACAAAGTATATAAAAAGTGAATCATGGAGAAAATA
The DNA here is from genome assembly GCA_033576535.1 of Allobates femoralis. Taxonomy (NCBI): domain Eukaryota; kingdom Metazoa; phylum Chordata; class Amphibia; order Anura; family Aromobatidae; genus Allobates; species Allobates femoralis. The sequence continues at coordinate 221,888,412 of JARQOC010000011.1, read as the reverse complement.
AAAGGGAATCCAGAAATAGAAGATGGATGAATATTTGGTGGTGGATAGAGAACATGATGGAGAGTCGTGCACCACCCGCATAACACTATCCGTTTATCTTGGAGTGACCCTTTAAGATGCCCAGGACCGTACAAACGCTCTGTAATTGTGACGCAGTCACCCGCAGCCTCGGCCCCAATATCTCAGCTATAATTGTCAGGATCACTCTGCTGCTATCTACAATGCTCTTAATGCCATCTAGATCCAACTCCAAAGCTTCATGAATAAATCAGATTCTGCTTACTTCCCGGCAGCGATCCACTCTCATACAAGGCAAAGGTCATCAGCGGCTCCGGCAGCTCGCGGAGGTAAGACTTTAATGCTCCTGCAGAAGAGAAAATGTATGATTCTCTACACAAGGCAGATTACTACTACAAGTTTATCAATTTTAATAATTTGGTCACGATACAACACAGTAGCGGGACCTCGACATCGTGGAAAGTAATAGTTTTAATTCTTTTCCACGATGTCGTTACACGGGTCACTGGTCAGATCTGCCTGTCTGGCATCTCACCAGCGACCACATAGCGATGTTCCAGCAATCCCGATCGTTGGTCGGGTCGCTGGCACATCGTTATGTGTAACCCGGCCTTTAGTGTCTTCCAGCATTTACATAGAGTTGATGACAATTTCTGCACCCCTGGTTGATCCAGGACTTCTGCCACATCCTAAATTAGGGGATCGATATCATCGAGAAAATAATGCCATACAGAACAACTGATTAAATACATTTTTTATCATGTATTATAATGTCGGATTCTTTTCACTGCACTATTTTTAGGGGCAGCTCCTCCGCTGCGCTGGGTATATACTGTGCCAATGTAGTCTTATTCTATAGTATTTGCTCCTATAGAAATCATTTAATTTTCCAGCCTCAGACATAATCTAACATGGGAAAAAGAATTCCACTGCCAATTTTTTTCACATGTAATCAGAAGTAAATTGACGGAAACCCACATACGTTACCTCCAGGCAGATCGTGGTTTGGCTGGAATCAATGCCGGCCTCAGGATCACGTTTCAGCCAAACCACAGGGCGGCTAAAGAGGGTGCGATACTAATGTATGTGTGACTCTTACCTGCCACGGCGTGCGGGTCTGAGTAAAACTCCTCCAGGTGGGACGTGGAGCAGTCCAGAGCCGCTTTTAGCTTCTTGAGCTTGGAGGCACCGCAGGCTATCCTGAACAACCCCTGTAGAGAAGAACGGAGGCGGCTCAGACACAACGCAACACTTTTATGGTATATTTTACTTCCATGCACACTGACATATGATGTGTCATGAAAGTTACCCACCTCTTCCTTCATTCCGGTTTCGAGCAGCATCATCACGCAGGCTTCAATGGGCAACCGCGATGTCCCGGGAGCTGCGCTTCAAGTGCTCCTCTAGTGCCGTCCCGAACGCCGGCTTCTCCGTCCACTTGTCTACAGTGAAAGGAAGAATCAAAAGGAGGAGAGAGAAATACAAAAGTAATACAAATGAGCAACTAAACTGTATGAAGCAATATAGATAAATCAGGAAGAGCAAAGGAAGGAGCAAGAGGCAGCGAAACACGGCGCTGACCCATAACCGAGCCTACGTCAACAATCCACCTAAAAAGGGCAAAGTCACCTCGCGCCAAATCCCTAATATTATTTACTGGCAGAAACCAACCCACAAAGAAATGGTTAATAATTTGTGGAAAACATATTAAAGAGCAACTCCAGCCAAATATATAATTATCCATGTTTCGCTACAGGCTCCTTCAGGAGCTCTATGAACCTCCGAAACATAATAGATCCTCTTTAGTATTTCGTATGACATTGGAGCATGGTGGGGAACAGAAGGCGTATGCATCTTTATGTAAACCTATATATGACTCAAAGAAAAAGGAAATGCCGAAGTAGAAAGATTAGCACTTATAATTGAGGAAACAAAAGAAACAAGACAGTGTGGCCAATGGCAAACCACACTATGGCAATAAGATACATATATCAAGTAATGAAGTGATAACATTCAAGGTAAGGAGGTTAAAGATACCTGCACACCCAAAATAATCATAATGTAAGAGCACAAATGTCATTAAATATGAATAAATAATCTATACCACAATTAAATGAATAATAAACCACATAGCCCAGTGTCCCGAAGCACGTTTCGCCTGCATCTTCGTCAGGTGGCACTGGGCAGGTGAAACATGCGTTGGGGCATTGGTCAGTGTGGTTTTATTGTTGCCCATAATCCCTTGGAATAGTATGAATTTAATTGTGGCAAATATAACATTTATTCATGTTTTATGCTCTTTGTGCGCTTATATTATGATTTTGCAGGTTATTTTAACCCCCTCACATACATTTCTACTTCGGCATTGATCCATTTATTATTAAGGTCATTTATAGATTTATTTATTTCTTTTGTGATTTGATATACAGCATATAATTTTATTGGCTATTTTCTGTACCTATGTGGCAGCCGCCCATACATAACAGAGCAGTATTGCCACTGTGCACATGATGACGGTATTATAGGACAGCACTTGGTGTTGGTGTAGTTTTTTTTTTATTTTCCAAGTGATCCCTCACATATGAGACGGACACCTGATGAATGACGGGCAGAGTTGTCTGGGGTCCACAGTTGGACAGGAAACCGCTGTCAGTCATTTTTTCTTGTCTATTTACCATTCGAGGCTGAGTAATTAAGGCCAATATTGCTCTTTGAATGTTACACCCACAAACCACGGCAATATGTAGGAAAAGATGCAGTAACAAAAACACAGCAAAAAGTAAGAGTGAAAATTAGAGAGACTAGCAGGAAACAGAGCAACCTCCAACCCTGCCGGCACCCGCCTGCGTGTGGCACCGGAGGGCGAAACGTGGGGGGGTGCTCCAGCCGGCTCCTGGCTCCAGAGTAAGGAGCACAGGCAGGCGACACGGTGCCGGAGGGTAAGATCAAGCCAAAGCTGAAGGGGTGCGAGAAGCCAGGCGGTGTGAACGGTTACCTTGCTGGGCCTGGATTTCAGGCAGTGCTTTTTCTAATACAGATAGTGCTCTTCTATGGTATTCTGCTTGTGCCTCTAATAACTGAAGACATGACCCACAGACAAAGAAACAAAACACAATGAGGCAAGTGAGAGACGTTCACACCTGGAAAACAAAACTGGCAACCTACAACCTATGGCTGCTCTTAGAGGAAGCATATGCGAAACGTGCGTCGGGGCGCGCAGATATATTCAGGGCCACAGTACCACATGGGTAATTATGATACCTCCTAGTTTTCACTTTTACTGTGAGCTAGTTTCATACAGTTTAGTATCAATGAGCCGCCTTGTGATTACTCTCTTATTACTTTGGTATATACAGATGCTTTTTATGTGACCACTATTATTCCAACATCATACCCGGACATAGTCTTTCTTCCTTTTATAGTCTGCATTCCCTGATACAGTCCCTTGTTATAAGTACCCTTTAGGAATATCAATACTTAATATGTATATCTACTGTTCTTAATGTGTGATACTCTAATAAAATTGACATATTTTCATATGATGTTCTTTGCTTTTTTTTGTATTATCAAAATGCTCTTAAAACTAGTTGCAGCGGGTGCAAGGAGCCGTCTTCCTACCCCTGGTAGCCGGGTCCAAAAATTAAGAATTTTGTGTATACTCACCGTAAAATCTTTTTCTCTGAGCCATCATTGGGGGACACAGGACCAGGGGTTATGCTGCTAAAACTATGGTCCTGTGTTCCATAATGAGGCGCAAGAGAAAAGAGGATTTTTGTGTATACTCACTGTAAAATCATTTTCTCTGAGCTATCATTGGGGGACACAGGACCATAGTTTTAGCAGCATAACCCATGGTTCAGGGTCCCCCAATGAGGCGCAAGAGAAATAAAGGGTTATCTGGAAGAAAATGGCTTTTCTGGAAACAGCACCACTCTTGTCTGCAGGCTGTGTCTGGTATTGCAGCTCAGACACATAGAAGTGAATACAGCAATATCAGACACAGTCCATAGAAAAGAGTAAAGAGGTTTTTGGATAGAAAAAAAAAAATAAGCAAACTTATTACTTAAGAAGGTTGATCCATAAAGAATATAGAGGATAAATGCATGATCACTGGAGCCGCCACTGATCACAAGGACCAGTCCCCCCATGTAAAGGATGAAGTAGTGAGCAAGTGTGACGATTACTCCGCCATCAGGGGCATAACTACAATAGGTGCAGGGGTTGCAATCGCATCGGGGGCCTGGAGCCTAGGGGGCCCCAAAAGTTCCTTTGGCCTATAGAAAAAGACTATTGCTATTACAGATTTTAAAATACGGGGTCCCAATTGGAGCTTTCGCATCAGGGCCCATGAGTTTCAAGTTACACCACTGCCGCCCTACTGTACATAAGGACGATGGTCGCACATCCTCTCTACGCCTCTATTCACACAGGGGACTATAGGTCATTCTCCAAATCAGTGGGGGTCTCAGCAGCCGAACCACTCAGTGATCACATACTTCATTATCTACTCCGAGCACAGGGGATAAATGATGTTTATCGACAACCCCTTTAAATGTCAGACAGTCCCTTAAAGGCATCTTTAAAACTCTCATACCGACATTTCTTTATAGAGGTTCCCTTTAAAGGTCCTGAACGCAACATAGGAAACCCCTAATGAACCGGCCACACCGGTCTGACCAAATAGAAGTCAAACAGGCCCAGACTTTATTTCTATATTCCATTGCTTCATTCTTGTGAACAATCATATAAAATAATAACTTTCTAAAGTTGGGAGATGAGGGCTATATTGTGACTTTTCAGAAAAAAAATAGTGTCAATATCGCAACCCACAGACATAGGGAAAAAGATGTGAGAATTCCCAATATGGCTGAAATAATTGCAATAGTCGCAACGTCAATCGGGACTTTGTTCCTCGAGGAGGAAACGTTCGGTTCACGTAGAACATGTCGATTTTGTGTCACGACGGAATCTTTCAGATCTTAAAGAAACACTAAAAATAGAAGAGAATCGTCGTGACCACAAAACGCCTGCAAATAAAGGTGCGGAGGCCTTTTATAGACTTCTCATTGCCTTTGTGCCCTTTGCTCGTGGTCTATATGAAGTCACACAATCCTTCCGAGAGGAGGTAAAAAAACACAACCAAAAACAATCGCGCTCTCTGAAATGACATGCACGAGATGACGGCACATAGAACAGACAAGATGTTAATGAGGGATCTCCAGCTTAGAAAGAGATGGGTTATCTAAGAAAAATGGCTTAGCTTTTCTGGAAACAGCGCCACTCTTCTCTGCAGGCTGTGTCTGGTATTGCAGTTTAGACACATAGAAGTGAATACAGCAATACCAGACAGTCCATGGAAAAGAGTAGGAATGATTTCGGAGAGAAAAATGCTCAGAAAGGTATTATGTAAGGGGTTGATCCATATAAAATATAGATGTCACTCTATGATTGTGACTGAATCTGAGACTGAAGCGACCACGGCTTCTACAGCACTGCAAATGGGGATAAGTGCAGACACCCCCTGCACAGCTTGATAGTCGGGGGTAATAACCATCTGGATCCAAGTGCAGACCCCTGCACAGCTGGATAGTCGGGGCAATAGTCGGCTGAATCCAAGAGCAGACCCCGACCCCCCCGCACAGCTAGTTGGGGCAAAAGCCAGCTGGATCCAAGTGCAGACCCCCGCCCAGCTGGATGGGCAGGGCAATAGCTGACTGGATCCAATGGAGATCCCCGCACAGCTGGATGGGCAGGGGCAATAGACGGCTGGATCCAAGTGCAGACCCCCGCACAGCTGGATAGTCAGAAGCAATAGCCGACTGGATCCAATAAAGACCCCCACACAGCTGGGTAGTCGGGGGCAATAGCCAGCTGGATCCAAGTGCAGACCCACACACAGCTGGGTAGTCAGAGGCAATAGCCGACTGGATCCAATAAAGACCCCCACACAGATAGATGGGCAGGGGCAATAGCCGTCTGGATCCAAGTGCAGACCCCCGCACAGCTGGATAGTCGGGGGTAATAGCCGACTGGATCCAAGTGCAGAGCCCCGCACAGCTGGATAGTCGGGGGCAATACCCAACTGGATCCAAGTGCAGACCCCCGCACAGCTGGATAGTCGGGGGTAATAGCCGATTGGATCCAAGTGCAGAGCCCCGCACAGCTGGATAGTCGGGGGCAATAGCCGATTGGATCCAAGTGCAGAGCCCCGCACAGCTGGATAGTCGGGGGCAATAGCCGATTGGATCCAAGTGCAGACCCCCGCACAGCTGGATAGTCGGGGGCAATAGCCGATTGGATCCAAGTGCAGACCCCCGCACAGCTGGATAGTCGGGGCAATAGCCGACTGGATCCAATAAAGACCCCCACACAGATAGATGGGCAGGGGCAATAGCCGTCTGGATCCAAGTGCAGACCCCCGCACAGCTGGATAGTCGGGGGCAATAGCCGACTGGATCCAAGTGCAGACCCCCGCACAGCTGGATAGTCGGGGGCAATAGCCGATTGGATCCAAGTGCAGACCCCCGCACAGCTGGATAGTCGGGGCAATAGCCGTTTGAATCCAAGTGCAGACCCCCGCACAGCTGGATAGTCGGGGGCAATAGCTGACTGGATCCAAGTGCAGACCCCCGCACAGCTGGATAGTCGGGGCAATAGCCGTTTGAATCCAAGTGCAGACCCCCACACAGCTGGATAGTCGGGGCAATAGCCGTTTGAATCCAAGTGCAGACCCCGCACAGCTGAATAGTCGGGGCAATAGCCGGCTGGATCAAGTGCGACCCCCACACAGCTGGATAGTCGGGGTCAATAGCCGATTGGATCCAATGCAGACCCCCGCACAGCTGGATAGTCGGGGCAATAGCTGGCTGATCCAAGTGCAGACCCCTGCACAGCTGGATAGTCGGGGCAATAGCCGATTGGATCCAATGCAGCCCCCACACAGCTGTATAGTCGGGGCAATAGCGACTTGATCCAATGCAGACCCCCACAGCTGGATAGGGAGGACAATAGCAGATGGATCCAAGTGCAGACCCCCACACAGCTGGATGTCAGGGGCATCGACCTGCAGGAAAAAAAGGGCTGCAGCCACCCAGAAATCACATCACAGAAATACTCCATCACTCAACAAGACCAGAAAACCACTTTAATTATGTTTCCTTAATTAACATTACTGCAGGAGCCAATAATTTTGCAAATGAGCGTTTGTAAGAAGATCGTTCCCGATTATTGGCCCATGTAAAATATGGTAGTGATGAGCCCTATTGAGGGCGGCCTGTCGGCAGCACATCATCTAGTGTAAACAGGCGACGCGCTGCCGATGATAAATGAACCGTAGTGATAATTATCATTTGTCCCCATACGGTTTGCATCGACCTTAATCCATGTAAATCTGCCACAATCATTATTCAGGATGATGGAACGAATGAGTACAAAACTGTAAGTCACCCGTGAACCTTTAATTCAGAAGCCATCAGCTACATGAATGAATATGATCAGGAGCCGTCTTACCGTGACGAAAAATAGACCGTACTCCCCTTCTTTGGAGAGAAAATTGTACATGTCCGCTGCCAGCTGATCCTGAGGGAGAACGAAGGAATGGAAGTAAAGGATTACAAATATAGGAATGCACAAAAATGGGACATATTATATCTACTAAAATAAAAGCCCTATCCTGTCTGTAAGTCTGTCCCTGAAATAGCGCCACCTATAGTATAGGGGCTAACACACAATCTGAGACTGCAGCACAGGCAGACCCAGGTGTGTGCAGATTGGCCAGGTTGCAGGTAAAAAAAAGTTTCTGGCGCAGCACCGTGGTAAACTAACGCAGCCGCCATACGGGAACACCCATTCATGCGCAGTAGAGATCAGGGTGTAGCGGTGGCCATATTGGTCCCCCCGCCCATTACAATAATATACTCGGCTGCCATATTGGCACACCCATTCATGTGCAGTAGAGATCCGGGTGTAGCGGTGGCCATATTGGTCCCCCCGCTCATTACAAGAATATACTCGGCTGCCATATTGGCACACCCATTCATGCGCAGTAGAGATCCAGGTGTAGCGGTGGCCATATTGTTTCCCCCCGCTCATTACAAGAATACATTCGGCTGCCATATTGGCACACCTATTCATGTGCAGTAGCACTCAGAGTGTAGTGATGGCCATATTGATCCCATTGCTCATTACAACAGTAGACTGATATCATGGCTGAGACTGGAATGTATGAGCTGCTTCCAGTTAGTGGGCTCGACCCCCTTTGCTATCAGGTGTGTTGACATTTACTCCTGTCCACTATAATCAAGCAAGAAGGCTTTGAGCCTCCCTGCACCCCCCCCATGCTAAATATATAATGGCATACGTTCAACAATTTCCAAATGAATAGGATTGGGCGCCTGTCTAGTCTTTAATATCTGTATGATGATCAGGGAATATAACCCTGGCACAATGACTGTATAATGGAGTCCCTAATTTGTAAAAGCCCCTAAACTAAGCATCACCCCCACAAGTGTCCTGTATTTTTGCCGTCACCTTGCATTGCTCCACTTTATTCTCCGCTTCTTCCATCTCTTCTCTCAAAGAGTCCATCTTCCCGGCTGCATTTGGAAATTAGTACTTGAGGATTTCTGTGCTTGGTTATACCTGTAGATAAAACCGCAACACAAAAATGGCGTTGATATGTCAGCCGACAGCAACAGTAAGAGGTGTATGGGGAGATTTGTGGGAGTAGAGGGCAGACGACCATTCACTATTTCATATGCTGCAGGGAGTAGTGTGACGACAGACATGCATGGGAGATTTACAGGAAAGGGCATAGGTGTATGTGAGGGTCTTAAAGAGTAAGACAATGGACGAACCTAAAGGGTATGTCACATGCGTCGATATCGCTGTCAATGTCGCTCATGCGTCACGAATTTTCAGTCGCTCAAGCGACGTAAAAGTGACGTAGGAGCGACATTGAAGCGTGTGACCAATCGATGCAACCAGCGATATGTCGCTGATCGCCGATGGCAGGTTTCACTGCCAGACGTAAAACCTGTCGCTCATCGCTCAGTAGACCTTGTGCATCGCTGCTTGTGACACTAAACTCAGCGATGTATTTTCTATTTTCACACCGTACAAGCGACTAAATAAAATCGCTCGCAAGATGGCGACATCACCGCATCGCTAGGTCATATTGACGCGTGTGACATCTTACCTGCGATAATTCCACATCGTTCAGGCGATGAATAATATGTGACGCATGAGCGATATCGCGGGCGACATTGACACGTGTGACAGGCCCTTAAGTGCCTCGACCCCTGACAGTGCAGGGATTAGGTCACACACGTACAGCTCTTATCTTCAGATCCCACTGACTAGAACAGAGGGCGTTGGACACAAGTGCATCATTTTTGGCCCTTATACTTTGGGTTGGAGGACGTCCACCCCAGGACGGCAGAACGCCACGTTAATCCATACACTAGTATCTCACCTTCCGCGTGCAGAATCCATATCTAATACAAGCTTAGCCAGCTGTTTCCGCTGCTTCTGAATGTTTGGGATATCAACCTGGAGTAAAAGGGGGAAAAAAAAAGTCAAAACCACGGTATTCTTTTTTTTTTTTTGGGGGGGTGCAGTCATGGTGCCTTGCCAGGTGCAATGTGACCCCGTTCACTTGTATCATGCTGTGATGTTGCAGCAACGAGCCACAATCTTTACCTGATAGACTTCTGTCTTGACTAAAGTGTCCTTGTAGCCATACAGCCCCATGATATGTAAATTGGGGCAGATACACACATACTTGCATGCATCTCACATGCCTCACCCCGCCTGAGCCCTGCCTTTCTGCAGTGCTTCTATGCAGCTCCATGCTCCCGGGTGAGGCCTGAGAGGTGCATGTGAGTATCTCAGCCCTTAATCTGTGATCAATCCACATATGGTGCAATAACAGCGGCTTCCACATGCATCGGAAATTTCCACAACTATTTATTTTTTACTGTTGCAAGAAAAATCCACCAGAGAGAAAGACAGGTTGTAACTTATTTTCTGTACAACAGACGTGGGTGAACATTTGTGTGGACCCCCAGCTGAATCTGAGGGTCAGGAAAAAAGGATTTTTGTGACTCGTCAGTAAGATCCTTATTTCATCAGGATTGTTTGGGGAAGCAGCGCACAATCCTGTCACTTGATGACATGATGGAGAATATGCATATTACGGGTTGATCCGTAGTGTCGAAAATTAGGGCATTTACCTCCGTCAGCATGTTTAAGGGCTCTAAGACGTCTTTCTCGATGAGGAATTCATGCTGAGAGAGCTCCTGGGCCAGCCGTTGCTCTGCATCTCCACATGAGAATAAGGTCTTCCTGCAAGACAGAAATATTAATCATCAATGTATCGTCCAGACCACTGGTGCTCATTTTCAAAGGGAATTTTTCCAGCCAGATTTACACACAAGAGGTGACTGTCAAGGTGGACCTGGATGGACGCGTCTTTTTACCACCCAAGTCCCTTTCTCACTTACCCTAGAAGGGTTTCATCGCTGAGCTGCACACAACCTTCATTCAGAGACTGCGACACCCCCATAAGGGGCAACTTTTTCTGTAAGAAGAGAAAACAAAGGGTTGAGAACTTTATCCATATAAATGGGTCAAACTGTGTTATTTTCAAGGGCTTTTTTCAGTATGTATGAGGGTAGATAGCAGATCTCATCAAACAGGTACAAGTGCTAAAATATCTAAAAATTGAGAGACAAAAAGGCGCAATAGGGTCTTATTGCCATTATTAATATTGGTGGTAATAATTGTTAGTGCTCACCTGAGCCGGTTGTGAGACCCACAACCAGTTTATGCACTCATTACAGCTGCCGCTGGATCCGCGTTCCACGTGCACAGTGGTAGATAAACATGGCGGCACTTCTATGATCTGCGCTATGCTGTAAACGGACAAGGACCACAAAGGATCTGGAGACAATGGTGATTTATTTCCTACAGGTTTCTGAGCCATCCTCACTCCTTCCTTGGGGATTGTATCCCTGACGAAGGAGCGAAGATTGCTCAGAAACGCTTATGGTGCTGTCACACCTGGCGACGTCGCTAGCGACATCGCCGAAAAAGTGACGTATCAGCGATGTTGCGCTGTGTAAATGAGCGGCGCGACCACGTTTTATCGCTGGTCGCAGGTTGACAGGTTTACGGGAAGAACCATAAACCTGGCAACTGGCGACCCGCGATAAGGCTGGATCGCGCCGTGTGACATCGCCATAGCGATGTCGGCAGCGATCCAGCCTATACCGCAGCGTTGCTGCGGATCGCTCGCTGGGCTGAGCCCAGCCCAGCGAGCGATGTCACCGCCCGCCGCAGCGATGCTGTGTGACAGCTGGCCAGCGATGTCGGAAGCGAGCGGGAACCCGCGCATCGCTTCCGACATCACTGGCCAGATCGTGCTGTGTGACAGCACCAATAGGCAATAAAGCACCATTGTCTCCAGATCCGTTGTGGTCCATGCCCGTTTACAGCATAGCGCGAATCATAGAAGCACTGTCCTTAAGGATTCATGTTTATCTACCTCAAGTGCTAAAATATCCAATCAGTTTTTAGTCCTAATCTACCCTCTCTCCCAATTTACTAAAATAGGCTTCAAAGAGGATAAATCACATCATCCCAAGGGCCACAACCCGACATCAGCATTGGAGTCACTGCCCGGGGACCGTACTCACATATCTCTTCTCTGGGTCAGTGCCAGGCGGCACCTGCAGGCAGGCCAGGATTTTCTTGTGAGCGTTGTGGCACACAAACCGGACCGCGTCCATCCGCCTCTCGATCTAGAAAACAAGATTCAGGATCATGATTGGTACAGAAAGGCTGAGCATTATGGACAGGGGGTCTTTCCCCTATATGCCCACCACATAGCCTGCAGTGAAAGTAACAAAGTGAATGACACATGCAGCAGTGCTGATCCTGAGTTATCACCTGCATTATACTTCAGAGCTGCACTCACTATTCTGCTGGTGCAGTCACTGTGTACTTACATTACATTACTGATCCTGAGTTACCTCCTGTATTATACTCCAGAGCTGCACTCACTATTCTGCTGGTGCAGTCACTGTGTACATACATTACATTACTGATCCTGAGTTACCTCCTGTATTATACTCCAGAGCTGCACTCACTATTCTGCTGGTGCAGTCACTGTGTACATACATTACATTACTGATCCTGAGTTACCTCTTGTATTATACTCCAGAGCTGCACTCACTATTCTGCTGGTGCAGTCACTGTGTACATACATTACATTACTGATCCTGAGTTACCTCCTGTATTATACTCCAGAGCTGCACTCACTATACTGCTGGTGCAGTCACTGTGTACATATATTACATTACTGATCCTGAGATACCTCCTGTATTATACTCCAGAGCTGCACTCACTATTCTGCTGGTGTAATCTCTGTGTACATAGTGAAACCAAGCGCTTCACCACTGACTTCGTTTGCACTTGTTGGACATTGCTCACTATCGGTAAAACGTGCAATCTGCATTTTTGCATTTTACTGACTCTGGAAAACGTATGAATGAAATCTTAGAAAACAGAAAGAACAAGTGAAGGAGATTAACAAAAGAACAAAGCAAGAAAAACTTATCCTAAATTTCCCATCTGCGGATTGCAGACTGGATCTGCTGCAGAAATCCCACATAATCCCCTGGAAACGTCAAACAGAACAAAACAGGGAGGTAAAGCACGAGATATCTGATCACGAGGAAACGTAGCAGAGTCCGTCACCGGGAAATGACCGCAGTGTGGACAACCCTATAGACTGGAGACAAGGTGATGGGGGCTACACTGATGGGGCCGAGCTGCAGACCCTGCATTTAAGGGGGGGATGATCTGCAGGAGGAGAGCAAAGATCCCTGGAGGTCACAGCAGTCAGCAAGTGACAATGTGACCACCTGTAAGCAATGTAGGGGGATGGTCCCAAATCCCCCAAGGTAATGAATGACCTGACCGGAAGCCATTAAAACACTATGGTCAGTGAAGGAGTTAATTCTCCGTGTTTCTTTATATAAAGTGAGTTCTCCACCTGCCCGGAGCGGAGCGCCTCCTCACTCCAGGGAAAGTGACTCAGACTTGGCACCAAGAACCGTGAGACACAGATCCGGCCAAATGCCTGAGCCACTTTTATGATGCAGGGAAAGGAGCTATAATCAGCGGAGGCCGCAATCTGGAGAAAGCAACATCTCCTGGAGATGAGGAGTCTGCGTGTGACGGAGAGGAGGAGCGGGAAACAATCACCAAGGAGATGTAGGAACACACGGCAAAGGGCATCAACGGCAAAGGGCATCAACGGCGCACGGCAAAGGCGGGCGGCAAAGGGCGGCAAAGGCGGGCGGCAACGAAGCACGGCAAAGGGCGGCAACGGCGCACGGCAAAGGGCGGCAACGGCGCACGGCAAAGGGCGGCAACGGCGCACGGCAAAGGGCGGCAACGGCGCACGGCAAAGGGCGGCAACGGCGCACGGCAAAGGGCGGCAACGGCGCACGGCAAAGGGCGGCAACGGCGCACGGCAAAGGGCGGCAACGGCGCACGGCAAAGAGCGGCAACGGCGCACGGCAAAGAGCGGCAACGGCGCACGGCAAAGAGCGGCAACGGCGCACGGCAAAGAGCGGCAACGGCGCACGGCAGAGAGCAGCAACAGCGCACGGCAAAGAGCAGCAGCGGCGCACAGCAAAAAGCAGCAGCGGCGCACGGCAAAGAGCAGCAGCGGCGCACAGCTGCTCCCCGTCCAAACACTACAGACTCCAAAATGATGGGTGTTATAGTCATGATATCACAAATAAAAGAACGTACTAGTCAAAGTTATCACAATACATGAGACAAAAATCCTGTATTGATCCCGAGTTACCTCCTGTATTATACTCCGGAGCTGCACTCACTATTCTGCTGGTGCAGTCACTGTGTACATACATTACATTACTGATCCTGAGTTACCTCCTGTATTATACTCCAGAGCTGCACTCACTATTCTGCTGGTGCAGTCACTGTGTACATACATTACATTACTGATCCTGAGTTACCTCCTGTATTATACTCCGAGCTGCACTCACTATTCTGCTGGTGCAGTCACTGTATACATACATTACATTACTGATCCGGAGTTACATAGTTACATCCTGTATTATACTCCAGAGCTACCCTTACATTACATTACTGATCATACTGGTATATAGTAGGGGCAGCTCTGGAGTATAATAATACAGGAGGTAACTCAGGATCAGTAATGTAATGTATGTACACAGTGACTGCACCAACAGAATAGTGAGTGCAGCTCTGGAATATAATACAGGAGGTAACTCAGGATCAGTAATGTAATGTATGTACACAGTGACTGCACCAGCAGAATAGTGAGTGCAGCTCTGGAGTATAATACAGGAGGTAACTCAGAATCAGTAATGTAATGTATGTACACAGTGACTGCACCAGCAGAATAGTGAGTGCAGCTCTGGAGTATAATACAGGAGGTAACTGAGGATCAGTAATGTAATGTATGTACGCAGTGACTGCACCAGCAGAATAGTGAGTGCAGCTCTGGAGTATAATACAGGAGGTAACTCAGGATCAGTAATGTAATGTATGTACACAGTGACTGCACCAGCAGAATAGGGAGTGCAGCTCTGGAGTAAAATACAGGAGGTAACTCAAATCTGTCCAAGCAGTTTATATGTACAAAAACAACAACAATAATGTAGCAACAGGTGTTCTAAGGTTTTGCACTTTAGGAGCACAAACCTCTATCATGTAATTCATACACTTTGGTTTCCCAATGCGATCACGGACCTCTACACTTATTTTAGTCGATGTAGGTCAGATATTTAGTTTTCTTGAAAACGTCTGGCTTGGTCAGTCTGTTATTACATAACTAAGCCGTCTCCTTGTTATAGACCCTGAAACTTCATATCTGCTCCAGCAAGGTAACAAGCTGTACCAGGTTCTCAGGGCAGGAATGTGTCCTAACGTGGGAGCGCTGCAATCTCCATCCAGAATGTGAACAATTCCGAAAGTCACATTCTACAGAGCAACAAAATTCAGACGGAAAAATACTGCACAGATCCGTATTATAGTAGTTATATTCTTGTACATAGGAGCAGTATTATAGTAGTTATATTCTTGAGTATAGGAGCAGTATTATAGTAGTTATATTCTTGTATATAGGAGCAGTATTATAGTAGTTATATTCTTGTATATAGGAGCAGTATTATAGTAGTTATATTCTTGTACATAGGAGCAGTATTATAGTAGTTATATTCTTGTACATAGGAGCAGTATTATAGTAGTTATATTCTTGTATATAGGAGCAGTATTATAGTAGTTATATTCTTGTACATAGGAGCAGTATTATAGTAGTTATATTCTTGTATATAGGAGCAGTATTATAGTAGTTATATTCTTGTACATAGGGGCAGTATTATAGTAGTTATATTCTTGTATATAGGGGCAGTATTATAGTAGTTATATTCTTGTATATAGGGGCAGTATTATAGTAGTTATATTCTTGTATATAGAGGCAGTATTATAGTAGTTATATTCTTGTATATAGGAGCAGTATTATAGTAGTTATATTCTTGTACATAGGAGCAGTATTATAGTAGTTATATTCTTGTACATAGGAGCAGTATTATAGTAGTTATATTCTTGTACATAGGGACAGTATTATAGTAGTTATATTCTTGTACATAGGAGCAGTATTATAGTAGTTATATTCTTGTACATAAGAGCAGTATTATAGTAGTTATATTCTTGTATATAGAGGCAGTATTATAGTAGTTATATTCTTGTATATAGGGGCAGTATTATAGTAGTTATATTCTTGTATATAGGAACAGTATTATAGTAGTTATATTCTTGTACATAGGAGCAGTATTATAGTAGTTATATTCTTGTACATAGGAGCAGTATTATAGTAGTTATATTCTTGTATATAGGGGCAGTATTATAGTAGTTATATTCTTGTACATGGGAGCAGTATTATAGTAGTTATATTCTTGTATATAGGGGCAGTATTATAGTAGTTATATTCCTGTACATAGGGACAGTATTATAGTAGTTATATTCTTGTACATAGGAGCAGTATTATAGTAGTTATATTCTTGTATATAGGAGCAGTATTATAGTAGTTATATTCTTGTACATAGGGGCAGTATTATAGTAGTTATATTCTGTATATAGGAGCAGTATTATAGTAGTTATATTCTTCTATATAGGGGCAGTATTATAGTAGTTATATTCTTGTACATAGGGGCAGTATTATAGTAGTTATATTCTTGTACATAGGGGCAGTATTATAGTAGTTATATTCTTGTGTATAGGGGCAGTATTATAGTAGTTATATTCTTGTATATAAGGGCAGTATTATAGTAGTTATATTCTTGTATATAGGAGCAGTATTATAGTAGTTATATTCTTGTGTATAGGGGCAGTATTATAGTAGTTATATTCTTGTACATAGGAGCAGTATTATAGTAGTTATATTCTTGTATATAGGAGCAGTATTATAGTAGTTATATTCTTGTATATAGGAGCAGTATTATAGTAGTTATATTGTTGTACATAGGAGCAGTATTATAGTAGTTATATTCTTGTACATAGGAGCAGTATTATAGTTGTTATATTCTTGTACATAGGGCAGTATTATATTCGGTTGCTAGGCCAAATATGTTGAAATAAATTGTGACAACCAGTTTCTGAGAAAAAAAAATGCGTAAAAAGTTGTCACTTTCTATTACTGATTGCTGTACGCCGGTTATACAGAGTAAATTATTAACAAAGGGGTGAGAGAAAAAAAAAGAACACTATAAAGTAAAGTAAATATATTAGTGCTCCATCCTTGGGGATAATAGAGGAGACATTCAAAATATGTCTTGTGGTATATGGGTAGACTTAGTACCTTTATGCTGGATTTTCCATTTTACAGATGACAGAACAAGAGGAGGAGGGATACAGACCACCTTTCACACGATAACCATGCTGCCAAAAAGGCTAGTTCTACAATATTGGCTAGCGGAGAAGCTGCCCAGGGAAAGGGAGATTGGTTTAATGGCGGAGATGAACTTAGGTAGGAGGGAGGCTGGAAGAAACAGAGATAAATTGGCACCTGGTTTCTTCAAAAAAAAATGGAGATCCTTTATAGAATAGATGAATAAATACAGACAGTGGTATCACTGTTTGCGGTCTCAGAATGGTATCTCATGGGAGATGTTCAGGGTAACCTGGGTAAGCACATCCCTAATGGGGTTATAATGGTAGAGGACAGAAAGTAATGTTTAAGATGTATTATACGGTATTTGGGATAAACCTAGTGGACTCGTCTACGGAATGAATCTGAAATAGAAGGGGATCGTGGTAATTGATCAACTCTATATTAAGGTAATTGAAACTGACACATGTATAAGGTTGGATATAAAAGGGGAGTTAGTTTATGTTGATGTATAAAACACAAACTATCATAATGACGGTTATCATTGTTGTATTATGAATATGATTTGAAAACTAATAAAAAAAACGAATTTTCAAACAAAATAAAGTCAAATATAAAGTTATGTTCCTTTTTTAATGTTTCTTTTTCGTGTTTCCTCTGTAATACTCCAGGTCTTTGAAAAGAAACATCGAGGGGAAAAAATCTCCCTGGACCTTATCTATACGGCTGGGTGACTTTATACAGACTATTTAAACCAGACTAATGCAAAATGCAAAGGCCAGCATAAAATATACCCGAAAAACTGAGAAAAGCAGGCTGTAAACAATAGTGACAGCCGCCAAACTGTGCCGATGATTCAGCCGGGACGGTCCCACACCCTGCGCCCGCTGCGGGAATTGTAGGAAAGCCAGGCGATTGTTCTCCTCTTCTCCCAGCTCCTGTTTGTCACCAGTCTGGAAAGAGTTCAGTAAAAGCTGCCCAAAAACAACACGGCCTGAGCACAACAACATGGCTGGGGCCAAGATTACACTGGACACGAGGTGCAAAAAACAAAGGATACAGGTACCAGTGAACATATACGTCTTCCCTTAAAAGAGCATCTTTTGGACCCACAAACAATTGCACTCACTAAGTTTGGAGAGGTGAGATTTTTGACATCCTTTCGCTGACATTTTGGGGGGTCATATACTTGTCTTTAATCACTCATTTTATTGCAAATTAATCAAACTCTTAGTCCCTCATTTAACCAAACTCTGTTACATTATTCGGTCCCTCTTTTAACCAAACCCGGGCCCTCTTTTAACCAAACCCGGGCCCTCTTTTAACCAAACCCGGGCCCTCTTTTAACCAAACTCAGTCACTTCTTTTAACCAAACCTGCTTCCTTTTTTTAACCAAACCCGGTACCTCTTAACTAAACTCGGGCCCTCTTAATAAAACTCTTTTAACCAAAGTCGATCAATTCTTTTAACCTCTGTCTCTTTTTTTGGTCTGTCTTTTAACCAAACTTGGTCCCTTTTGAGACCAGATTCCCAGTACAACTATGTAACCTTTCCCCAGTATTCTAGCTTTACCCTATCAGGTACAGGGATAAAATGAAAGAGTTTCAGCGTTTAAAACAAGAATGAAAGAATTGAGTTGCCAAAAGCTGAACCCCCTTAAATTCTCTTCAGCTTCTCTTCTCAGATGGACCACAAAAAAATCAATTCTAACACGGTCATGAAAGCCGCCAGCGGGTGACAATAGCTCCTCTCCCTCTCCTTACAGAAAATACAGGTGCGGTAATACAGGGTGTGACCAGGGGATGGCGTCATACATTGCACGTAAGGGGATATAATCTTCTGGAAAGGAAGCGATTGTGGAGTTTTGTTCTTGCAATTTGGTAAGGAGTGCAGGATGAGGTGCGGCCAGCGTGTGCAGGTTGAGGTGCGGGCAGCGTGTGCAGGTTGAGGTGCGGGCAGCGTGTGCAGGTTGAGGTGCGGGCAGTGCAGTGGTGGCAGCGTGTGCAGGTTGAGGTGCGGGCAGCGTGTGAAGGTTGAGGTGCGGGCAGCGTGTGAAGGTTGAGGTGCGGGCAGCGTGTGAAGGTTGAGGTGCGGGCAGCGTGTGAAGGTTGAGGTGCGGGCAGCGGGCGGTGTGAAGGTTGAGGTGCGGGCAGCGTGTGAAGGTTGAGGTGCGGGCAGCGTGTGAAGGTTGAGGTGCGGGCAGCAGCGTGTGAAGGTTGAGGTGCGGGCAGCGTGTGAAGGTTGAGGTGGCGGGAGGCAGCGTGTGCAGGATGAGGTGCGGGCAGCGTGTGCAGGATGAGGTGCGGGCAGCGTGTGCAGGATGAGGTGCGGCAGCGTGTGCAGGATGAGGTGCGGGCAGCGTGTGCAGGATGAGGTGCGGGCAGCGTGTGCAGGATGAGGTGCGGGCAGCGTGTGCAGGATGAGGTGCGGGCAGCGTGTGCAGGATGAGGTGCGGGCATGCAGGTGAGCGGCTGCGGTGCAGGATGAGGTGCGGGCAGCGTGTGCAGGTGAGGTGCGGGCAGGTGTGAGGTTGAGGTGCGGGGCAGCGTGTGCAGGTTGAGGTGCGGGCAGCGTGTGCAGGTGAGGTGCGGGCAGCGTGTGCAGGTTGAGAGGGTGCGGGCAGCGTGTGCAGGTTGAGGTGCGGGCAGCGTGTGCAGGTTGAGGTGCGGGCAGCGTGTGCAGGTTGAGGTGCGGGCAGCGTGGTGTGCAGGTTGAGGTTGAGGTGCGGGCAGCGTGTGCAGGTTGAGGTGCGGGCAGCGTGTGCAGGTTGAGGTGCGGGCAGCGTGTGCAGGTTGAGGTGCGGCAGCGTGTGCAGGTTGAGGTGCGGGCAGCGTGTGAAGGTTGAGGTGCGGGCAGCGTGTGCAGGTTGAGGTGCGGGCAGCGTGTGAAGGTTGAGGTGCGGGCAGCGTGTGAAGGTTGAGGTGCGGGCAGCGTGTGAAGGTTGAGGTGCGGGCAGCGTGTGAAGGTTGAGGTGCGGGCAGCGTGTGAAGGTTGAGGTGCGGACAGCGTGTGAAGGTTGAGGTGCGGGCAGCGTGTGAAGGTTGAGGTGCGGGCAGCGTGTGAGGTTGAGGTGCGGGCAGCGTGTGCAGGTTGAGGTGCGGGCAGCGTGTGCAGGTGAGGTGCGGGCAGCGTGTGCAGGATGAGGTGCGGGCAGCGTGTGCAGGTTGAGGTGCGGGCAGCGTGTGCAGGTTGAGGTGCGGGCAGCGTGTGCAGGTTGAGGTGCGGGCAGCGTGTGCAGGTTGAGGTGCGGGCAGCGTGTGCAGGTTGAGGTGCGGGCAGCGTGTGCAGGTTGAGGTGCGGGCGCAGCGTGTGCAGGTTGAGGTGCGGGCAGCGTGTGCAGGTTGAGGTGCGGGCAGCGTGTGCAGGTTGAGGGTGCGGAGGGCGCGGGTGTGAAGGTTGAGGCGCGGGCAGCGTGTGAAGGTTGAGGTGCGGACAGCGTGTGAAGGTTGAGGCGCGGGCAGCGTGTGAAGGTCACTATGTCAGGTTACTTACAGTGAGAAGGTCATCGCTTAAAACTTCTGTCTTTTCCGCTCTGAAAGAAAAAAGAAAAAAAAGACATGAATAAAGTAAACAGTCAGTGTAAACAAGAACATAAAGAAAGTGACTTCCAAACAAAGCGGACGTTGTATACCGAGCGCTTTATCACACGACGCCACATACAACATAAATGTTTACATGCCGAGACTAACAAGACGCCTCCGCGTCGCAATATGTGTAAACCGTGCAGCCGATCGCGTGCAGACCCCGGGCTCAGCTTCCAGATGAGAAGAGCGGACATTAACCCAACCGAAATCCACTAATGGGTCATATAAATAGCACTAGCTGCCGGGACACACAAATGCCAACAAAACTTGTAAAGATTTTGCACAAGAAAATTGATGAATTGGGGCCTAATTTTCTATTTTAGGAAATGCACATGTACATTAGCACAAATAAACAGACCTCCGACCCCATCTGTTGTACTGGAGTGTCTAATGAGCGAGTGCAAATGTCATCGTGAAGGGAAGGGAAGCAATGACATTGCCTATTGTGTATGATGGATCCTGAGTGATCTACTGTATATAGAGGTGTTATCAGTCATTGTACAGGAGGAGGAGGTGAGCTGTGATATCACCTATTGTGAATGGTGGATCCTGTGTTATCTACTGTATATAGAGGTGTTATCAGTCATTGTACAGGAGGAGGTGAGCTGTGATATCACCTATTGTGAATGGTGGATCCTGTGTGATCTACTGTATATAGAGGTGTTATCAGTCATTGTACAGGAGGAGGAGGTGAGCTGTGATATCACCTATTGTGAATGATGGATTCTGTGTTATCTACTGTATATAGAGGTGTTATCAGTCATTGTACAGGAGGAGGAGGTGAGCTGTGATATCACCTATTGTGAATGATGGATTCTGTGTTATCTACTGTATATAGAGGTGTTATCAGTCATTGTACAGGAGGAGGTAAGCTGTGATTTCACCTATTGTGAATGATGGATCCTGTGTTATCTACTGTATATAGAGGTGTTATCTGTCATTGTACAGGAGGAGGAGGTGAGCTGTGATATCATCTATTGTGAATGGGGGATCCTGTGTTATCTACTGTACATAGAGGTGTTATCAGTCATTGTACAGGAGGAGGAGGTGAGCTGTGATATCATCTATTGTGAATGGTGGATCCTGTGTTATCTACTGTATAAAGAGGTGTTATCAGTCATTGTACAGGAGGAGGAGGTGAGCTGTGATATCACCTATTGTGAATGGTGGATCCTGTGTTATCAGGCATGCATAGTGGTGTCACCTGTCACAATTTTGACTGTGCTGATAGGGAGACTGCTGAAAATTCTTCTTGATAAGACAGGAAGTATGAGTTTAAAAAAGCCCTAGTGGTCAGTGTTGATTTTAAGAGCATTTAGGTAAACCAACTGCATATTGATAAGGGCCGGGCGAACATACAAGAACTTTGCAGCCATTAGCAAGTGACCAATGTACTCTCCATCCAAATTCATGTCACGGCCGCGATGCCTGTACATCACCCGCCCTTTGCCGACCCTTCGCCTGAAGTCACATAAAATTCTCCACAGGGGCAATTCCAGTAATAAACCTCATAAGGCAACTGTTATTTATGCAATTTCCTCTTTTTCTTTTTTATACTGCATCTTCAAATCCTCATAAATCATAACAGAAAATGAAATATGTGAAATGTTTGCCCGGTAGGCATGTAATAACCGGCATTTCCAGTTCAGTGGTCTCGGGAGCAGGCGGGGCCGGACCCTTCCCCGGTGCATACATTTTGCACAGGTATTAGGTTTCGGCATCTATAATGTATGAGCCAGGTCACAAAACTGTTCAGAGGAGCATAAAAGAGGGGGCGGCCGGTGACCTGCTCAGGTGTGACATGGGAGCGGATCAGCTGCTGACAGAGGACACAATGGAGGAATCTGCGGCATTTACCGGAGTCTGAGACGAGTCCGGGCACCATCCTTCATAGCAAACACAGAAAGTAAAGGACAAACAATGTGTCTCTTACTTCTGCACTCATGTTTACATTTTCTTTAGTTTTATTAGGCTCTGTTCACACTGGGTGTTTTTGATCCATTTTTGATGCTGCGCTTTCTGGACCGCTAACATCTACTTACTTACCCTCCCCACGATCCCACAGTGATGTCTTCCTCCCGGGCACTGGCAGGACCTGTGGGTAGTCTGAACGGGACTTTAGGACCTACCCCTGTGATTCAGTCACATGGCGCTAGGTCTTAAGACCTATCCATGGTGCTCATAAGGAAGACATCACCGGAACTCACCGTGGGATCGCGGGGAGGGTAAGAAAGTGTGTGTCGCTGTCTGTGTCCCCCGAAAACGAAGCAAAAAAAAAATCAGCCCAAATGGATGATGCATTTGTGATGCTTTTTTGCAAGGAGATCCATAAGTGGATCAATGAAAAACTGAGCACAAATGCTCCTAACTGATGATAGTGTCTTAAAGGGTAGTTCCACTTTTGGACAGACCTCTCAAAATGTGAGTACAACTCCCCCCCCAAAAAACTACATATTTACTGAGGAGACGACACCTCTGTATACACAGTATAGGGATCATTCTCTGGTCCCACAGCTCAGCTCCTATTGAAGTGAATGGGAGCTGCAGTACCTGTGAACGGCCACTGCATGCTGTACAAGGTTCACATCTGGGGCTGGAACAGCTGATTAGTGGGGTGATGAGTCCAGATATCAGACCCCCGCCCCCAAAAAATCTGATCATCTATCCTAAAAGATAGGCCATCAATATCTAAGTTCTGGACAATCCCTTTAAGCTGGAAATACAGTAAACAGTACTGAAAAATGACGACAGAACCGGACACCATCCAACATGGAAGTCAACTCTCCCAACATCAGATGTTTGGGAAAATGATTGCGCTAGACTCACAGATTGTCGGCACTGGATCTGGGGAGGGTGAGGAAAGCACAGTTTTGTTTTTGCAGCTGGCGGACAGGGGTTTCCAAAACTGGGTCTACCCTGTGCCCTTCATTGTGCATGATGGCGGCTCTTTTCCTTGTATATTATGGGCACGAATGTACATTTTTGCTTCTCCCCCCCACCCTTAAATATAAATGGGGCATGCATTAAGCTGTAATCTGCTGCGGATTTGCAAATCTGCATCATGTGAGCCGTCCTGTAAAATCCGGAGCGTCTTCTGCAGATGCACGTCTAAAGCTTCGCCTGTTTCCTTACTATTAGTGAAGATGCAGCCGCCCCTCCCCCACACAACATGACTCAGTAGTAAAACATTTTTGCGTCCTCCACCCGGCTTATACTGGAAACCTGTAACATGTTCCAGGTCCGGGATCCGTTGTGGAAACCATGGCCGTCCTGTGAGAAGCGTGGAATATACGGAGAACGTTCCGAGATCGATATTTTGCTTCAATAACAAAAGTTCCGTAACTTTTTAAGCACTTTGACCGCGGTTCCTCGGGCAAATTTCTCCAGTTTTCTGCTTAAAATTAAGCAAATTGCTACATTTGGCGTTTTTTCATTTAAAGGGGCCTAAGTGTAGACAGATGGGGGCATAACCGTCAGTTAGGTGTACCCGAGCTGTCTCAACAGGCAGAGATGTGACAGATTTAAAGGGACAAAGCCGCCCAACGCGTTTTACGTCTTACTGTATTATGGCATCGGATCCATCAGACCATAGAGATCTATAGTAACCCAAGTCTTTTTCTAGGGACTCCAATCCTAAAAGAGGGTCCAACTACAAAAAGACTTACAGTAATGAAATCTCTATGTCCTACCGACCTTTGCACCAAACAAGCGTCACTGTATCACCGAGGAGGCTCAGCTATAAAGTTTTATAACTCAAGTTAACCAGTTATAATCTACAAAGACGGTCATGTTATACGAGGACGGCGTTCTCAGTGCTTCAAAATGGCCATTTTTTATTCAGCCGGGCAGTGTGATCTCTACCAGTTATTCACCCTGCTCCAGAGGACTCTCATAGTAGTGAATGGAGATGGTAAAGATGAGGGTCCCATGTCTATAAGACATTTGGGGCATCCCCTGTGGTTCCCCAGTCCTCGATGGTGTCACCGTGAGCCGATCGATGGGGCGCGCCTCCTTTTATCATGTCACGGTCATTCTTGATTGTGACGATCAAAGGTTAAACCATGGGTGAAATCTTCAATCCTGGACATTAGAACAGGTGAGCCCCAGGAACCCAGGCAAGGCCCCCTTAAAGGATTAATTCCCCCCCCCAAAAAAAAGTATCAAACCGCCCTCTAGGATAGATAATAATTTGCTGATTGGTGGTGGTCTGACAGAACAGCCAGACCCCCACTGGTTAGCAAGTTATCACTTATCACCCACCCTATGAATAGGTGACAGCTTCCACAATAATGTTGGGAATAACCTTTAATTACGACAGGTATTAAAGGGCAAACGGGAAAAACAAAAGAAAAGATCAATGAATCTGACAAAGACGACAAGAGTACAGATAAAGGGAAACTTGATAATGAAGAAATACTAAAATGATTGTTGTATTAAAGGAAATCTGTCAGCAGATTATTGTTATGTAATCTGAGAGTAGCATAACAGGAAAAGACCCAGATTCGGGCAATGAATCACTTACTGGACTGACATATGCTGTTTCAATACAATCAGTATTTTATCAGCAGGAGATTATCATGACAGGACTAGCTGCCTTGTGGCTCTTATAGTCTAACCACACCCCAACATAAAAAGCAACCAATCAGTGTTGTGGGTGTGGTTATACACAGATCAGCTAGATATGCAGATGACACAACTGATTGTAATCACAACTGCTGCACCCAATACACTAAAGTGATACATCACCGGAATCAGGGTCTCTTCCCCTACATCATGCTGCTGTCAGACTACACAGCAAAATCCTGCTGACAGATTTCCTTTACCAGTCTATATTCGTTATGGGAAATATTCAGAGCTCCATACAGTGACAAATAACACATTCTATATACATAATATACATTATTTACATCAAACAGATGAAACCTGACCTTCACTGCGACCTCAGAAACTTTTACTAAATTTTCTAGTTTACAAGATGACATAAAAGAAACATTTTACAATAAAGTTGGACTATAAAAGTTTCCAAAACGTTAAGGTTATGTTACATGTTAAGCATACGCTGCAAATACTGGAGGTGTGGGGGGGGGGGGGAGAAGCAAAGTGTCCACAGACCATAACAGCAAAAAACAGGGACCGGGAACTGGAGAAGAGCAGCCATGGTAAAGAAAGGGCCCTGCCAAACGTGGAGGAGGAAAAGGAAATATAGAAAGAAGAGCCACGAACAATATATAGATCACTAGGAGTATGAGGCTTGGAGTGGTGCTGGTAGCCGGCCCACTCCCTAATGGCATTTTCAGGATGTCTTGATGCCGTCCATTAGCGGACGGTGATTGTGTTTTGGACATAGGAGGAGGTGGTGCTTCTGTGATTTCTTACAAATGCTCATTTTTCTTTCCAGATCTTATACTGTAGCTCCATTACAGAAGAAGCAGACTTAATGCTTTATTGCACTTGTAAGTATCAGTTGCCAGTAAAGTCAATAATAAATGTTGCCAGGCATTTCAATTTTTATTGTTTTTCTCCAGATGGCAGCATATATTAAAATATATATATTAGTGTTGCTTACAGTTTACACAGTGAGAAACCGTAAAACTGAAGTTTAGTTTGAAAAATGAGGTTAAATCAGAGTCGATAATGATTCTGACCACAGATCTGTCTTTAACAGAGACAGACAGGGCGCCGCCACCAACAGAGCCAGGGCGCCGCCACCGACACAGCCAGGGCGCCGCCACCGACACAGCCAGGGCGCCGCCACCGACACAGCCAGGGCGCCGCCACCGACACAGCCAGGGCGCCGCCACCGACACAGCCAGGGCACGGCCACCGACACAGCCAGGGCGCCGCCACCGACACAGCCAGGGCGCCGCCACCAACAGAGCCAGGGCGCCGCCACACACAGCAGGCACGGCCCCCGACACAGCAGGCACGGCCACGACACAGCCAGGGCACGGCCACCGACACAGCCAGGGCGCCGCCACCAACAGAGCCCGGGCGCCGCCACCAACAGAGCCCACGCGCCGCCACCAACAGAGCCCACGCGCCGCCACCAACAGAGCCCACGGCGCCGCCACCAACATCAACAACCTTAGTGCCCCCACAAAAAAAATATTTCCAGCCACTGTGTTCCTCTAACTCCAGTCCCTATGACAATGATAGCTGAAGTGCCCCTCCATAACCATAACTGCCCCATAATACAATCAGTTACAGAGGTCAGACCCAGGGCTGTGTAAGCCGTACCTCCGACTCCACCAAAATGGGCTCCTACTCTGGACTCCACAGCCCTGGCCATAACAGTTGTATGAAATCCAAATACAAACATTTCCTGCTGTCGGCAGTGACTGATATACACCCAGATGTCCATTACGATCGGCCATTTTAGCAGTATTTCCCTGATGTCCAGGGACAGTGGGACCATATCATGCATCCAGAACTAAAACCCCCCGCTGCCCCTTCTAAACTCCATATATCTAGGATTTGTCTCATATGAAGCTCCTTTCTTCTCTGCATTTCTGTCATTCCTCTCATGCTGTGTCCGACCTTCTCAAGATTTTCTGCAGTCAGAACCTTATTACTTCAGATAGGAACCGGACGCCGCCATGGCTGTGACCTTGGCTGCTTCCCGAGGACAGAAGGGCGCTGGGAACTGATCTGAGCTCACCCAAGACCGAATCTTCCAGGATCCCTCTGACCATTTATGGTCATCACCAAACTATAAAAAGACAAACAAGTAGTATAAAAAGAAAATAAAAATCTATGAAGCAAGAAAAGTGGTGGGAAAAGGTAAAAAAAATAAAATCAGCATCATACGTCTCCCAGACTCTACAGCAAAAAAAAATCCAAAATAGCCGCAGTCACGTTGTTATACTTCCGCTTCCTGTTTAGAGTCAAGTACAAGTTCTGTTCTCGTGCAAAGGAGATGTCAAAAAATCCACCATAGAGGCCACGTCCCGGACACTTACTGGAAGGAACAGTCAAAAAAACAAGTAAGATGTAGTAGCGTTTTTACTTCTCTTCACCCCACTTCAGAGGCCTCCAAAAAAACTTAGGCAGACTTCATATGACGAGTTAAAATGTTTTATTAAAAAATCCATCTTTGTTGCAAACATCCAAGATGTCTTAAAGGGAATCTGTCAAGTCAAAAATTCATATGTAACTGCTACCATTTTCTAATTCCTTTCTCTAAGCCCGCTCTATTTCTGTATTTCTTTCCCTCCTATATTATGTAATCTTCAAATAAAGAGATTAATTTTATCTGTCAATCACAGTGAATGATCATCTACTTCTTTGCTGTCCACTCCCCATAGGATGAATATTCATATCACATATTCACATCACTGCATAGGACATCAGTATGGAGGGGAAGCGTATCTTCCTCTGTGCGCTCTTTGCAGCAAAACCAACAGGTGAAATAAAACACAGAATCTCTTAAGCATAGCAGGGATTCCTGCTTAGAGAAACAAATGGAGTCTAGATCAGGTAAGGCAGACCTGCAATAGCTCTATCCCTCCATGTCCTCAACCTTTAACACAGCTGGACTAATCGTCTGTGAATATAATGGCCAGGACTAAATGTACCAGCTGCCTGTAGGGTCTGAAAATACTTATGGCAAGAGAACTACAAAGGGTACAATAATGATTTTACATGTTTTTAAAAGATCAGCGCAGGCACTACTTAACGGTAATATTAGTATCATACTGAAAAATGACTGACAGTGTCCCTTTAATTAAGGCAATCAGGCAAGGAGAATGTGAAGAGCACAAGTACCTCTCCCATAGGACAGAGGGGGGCGTAAAATCAGCTTATTCATCTCAATGGTCACTATTTTATTCCCCCAAGGCCATGTAGAATCTCGATCCTTTCGTCCCTCCAGTGATAAGTTGCCGCCAGAGGTGTGTGCCAGCATCTTACTCCATTCACCCTACTGAAAGCACCAGGGCTCTGTGGAGTCCGAGTCAGATTCATGGAGTCGGAGTCAGAGTAAGAGAGACGGTGTCTATTTTGGTGGAGTCTATGTCTGATTCAGAGAAATTAAGGATTTGGAGGTTTTGCATACTGAGCTACAGCCCTGGAAAGCACATGCATGGTTAGCTGAATTGAGCATCCATAGCGGAGCAGAAAGTTTGGAGAGAGCCCTTACTAACATTCTTTTGGAAAAGTTTTGTTTCGGTGGAATTTTAGTTTCAACCTAAAACAAAAAAGGACAAAATACACAAGAATACATAAAAAAGCCTCAAAATCTGAAAGAAAAAGAAAAGAGTGCATGAGCCATGATCTCACAGAAAAGTGAAAATTCGTCAGATGACTGTTTTCGTCTCCCAAATTCCCAGATTCCTTCCCATGATATAATCACATAATCCACTTAGACATCTGAATTTGACAATGAACCGTTTGAGCAGCGGAGGGCGAGCGCTAATCTCCGCTCATTAATAGCTGTGAATATACCCAAACGCCAGATGAGGGAAAACTGAAAAATTAGAGGGGAAATAGAGGCCAGCAAAAATAATAAAACTCACAAAAAACAACAGCTGATATTATTAAAAAGTGTGGCAAAAACCAGTGCTCATACGCTGTATTTATACACAATTTTGCCTTTTGTTGACAATGGCGCAGAGGTGTCTCTCGCTCCTGTTTAGGGTCAGCCATTAGTGATCCTTGTAGATGAAGTCTGACATACAGAAGGGTTTTCTGGCATTTTTGTTATTAAAATCACTCCAAGAGAGCTCTACTTGCTGGCAGTGAATGGAAACAATGACACCAACTTCACATAATCCCATAAAATCCATGCCCTTTCCACAGATCGAGAAATGCATCAAAATTTCCCAGATTATATTTTTCCGTTTTGACGGGTTTTAATGGACGTCTTACCTGATCTAACGGAATAGAAATCAATTGATATCAGAATAGAAATGATCAAGTGTCAGGACGGTCAGCGCTACATCTCAAGGATGTGTGTAATAAAGGCTCCATCAGTGGGCGCTGATCTGTGGCATTTTTGGAGAGGCCAGCCATGATTAAGGGGGTCACAGATGGGCCCTGCACCCTAGAGGGGCCCTTTGGACTAATATAACCAAAACCAGCACCAATAAAGGCCATTGATAATTAGGGGTACTGTTGGCAATTCTGCCTTGATTCCCACAAAGCTTCTCCAATGGGAAGGGTGCAGGACATCTGCTTGGATTATGGTGGAAAGTAGACGGTATAGAATATTTTTTACAATAGAGCAAACACTCGTATATCATCATCGACTGCAGACTGGGAAGATTTAAACTCTATGGAGACTGACCAATTATTCCTTCTGCCTAGGTCTGTGGAAAAAGATCCTTTTAAACAAGTGCAGAGTGACTTCAAATATTGCGGACTCGCGCTCGATTGCCCGTATAACGCCACCATGACACACAGGACAGAGCTCAGTGAGTGGTAGGAAAGTCAAGGCTTTCAGGTTTAGGTCACGCGCACACATTGAGTATTTGGTGAGTTTTATACTCAGTATTTGTAGCCTAAACCAGGAGTGGGTGATAAATACAGAAGTGGTGACGTGTTTGTGGCACCCCAGGGGGTCCGGTTGCCACAGTGGCATTGCCTCCCTCACAGGGGTGATGTCATGCTTGGGAGCAAGAGGAGGTCCCCACGCTAGGTAACACCCAGCATACAACACAATTCCTGATTCCCAGGACCTGAAGGGGGAGCTCAAAACCCTGTTCAGGGGAATTGCCCTATGTATTCCAGCCCGGAGGAGGGGTTAGGGAGAACTGCAGAGTTAGTCTGAGGAGAGGGAAAGGAGAGGACGTGGAGAGGAGAGTTCTGAGGAGTGAGCTGCGAACTGAGCTCACCCCAGAGCGAGCGCTAGAGAAAGGACGCCAGAGTCCTTGGTTGTGCGGGTGCTGCACGCCCCGGCAGCGAATCTGGAGGCAGAAGGCTGCAGGTCTCCTGGCCACACCAAACACCCGTCAGCACAACAGCATAACAAGAGCCTGGAGCCACCAACAGTGAAGCGTACCTGTGAGAGGCTCGAGCTGTCTGCGATACGGGTGAGGAACCATCACGCAGGTAGAGGGTCGCAGCATAATTATAAGCAGCAGAGACCAAAAAAAAAAAAAAGACGCAGAAGGAAGGCCTCCGAACCCACCTGGTGAGGTAGACCCCCAATTGTTTCCATGCTGTCCGAAATCTCATCTACCACCTGTAGACCATTACCCCGGGACTGCACTATCACCTGCCAGGTAAAGGTAATGGGCAGTGCACCCTTCCGTGCCCTCTGTCCTACACCCCAACAATCACCATCACCTTAATAGACTGTTCCATCTGCCCTGGGGAGCGATACCATCCCGGCTGCACTACCATCTGCCCCAGCGGTCCTAATCTGCAGCGTCGACCATGCCTGGCTGAACACCACAGGTGGAGTCACGTTCACCCCCTGTAAATACTAACTCTTTTTACTGCACGGCCAGGAACATGGAGCTGGGTCACCGCCACTGTGACCTCCCAAAGAACTGATCGGTCCAGTTACAGAGTACCCCATGGCCCTGGTGGGCGGTGCATGTCTCTATTACACTTTTCCTCTGATTGCTCCACTCCTGGCTTTAGCTACAAATCCTGAGGTAAAAACTCACCAAATACTCAATGTGTGCACATGGCCTAATATACAACTGATCTAAGAGTTTGGCCACGTGCACACACTGAGTATATGAGGAGTTTTTTACCTCAGGATTTGTAGCCAAAACCAGGAGTGGGACAATTTCTGAGGTAAAAAACTCCCCAAATACTCACCGTGTGCACGTGGTCTTGGTGTTGACACAGAGGGAGGATAAATTGAGCCATACTGCATAGGCCGCAACTCCTGTAACCATGACGACCGCCCTCAACAGACGCTAACATGTCCCAGTATATAAAGGTTATGTTGACCGGAGGAGATATATAACCGTCATTAAGTGGAGTTTGTGCCCACAGTCTTGTGTCGTTTCTTCCATGGTGGAAACAGACTGCCGCCCAAGCTTTCAGGCTGGCTTCACATTTGCGTATGGGAAGGCAGCGTATTGCTGCGTTCCCATACGCAGTCAAACGCATGCGCACTGCGTTCCTATGTTTAACATAGGAACGCATGGTGCCTGCGTTTGCTGCGTTCGGGTGCGGATGCGGACGATATCTGCTGCTTCCGGTGTCCAGCATCCGCACCCGGGACGCAGCCAGTTGGGTTTTTTTGTGCGTTTGGGGACCTTGGACAATCAGCAAGCGTCCCCAAGCGTACAAAAAATGCATTGTCTTCAATGGGTCCGCAGTGTCCTCTGCATGACACCGCAGGAGAACGCTGCGGACCCATTGAAAAATCTCCCGGTGGCCGCCGGTGATGTCACAGGAGCTCACCGACGGCCACCGGGAGATCAGCTGAGGCTCTGCTGTCCTCCTTCTCCCCGCCGCCTGTAATCTCCTAGCGATGTCGGCGGGGAGAACAGCTGATCTGAGAGCTGTTTGAATCTTCCCGCGCCGACATCTCCTCTCAGTGCTCCTCACAGAGCCTTCAGTATGGCTAGAAACAGACGCCATCCTCTCAGCTCCTACACGTGAAGCAGGAGGCTCAGGATGAGCAAATGCAATGCAGGAAAAAGAACAATTTTTATGTCTGGCAATAGTAATGATGGTAGACGTAGGGGCGACCGTGCGTGAATAATTATAATTTTATACATAAAAGGTGAACCTGGATGACACCGCAAATAAGCTTAAAAATAGAGGCCAAAGGGTATAGCTGAATACAGGACAGGTGCCCAACGTAGGGCGGGTGCAAAATGCATGCCAGGCGCCCAATACAGAGCAGGTGCCCAATATAGGCCACGCGCCCAATACAAAGCAGGAGCCCAATACAAAGCAGGCGCCCAATACAAAGCAGGCGCCCAATACAAAGCAGGCGCCCCAATACAAAGCAGGCGCCCCAATACAAAGCAGGCGCCCCAATACAAAGCAGGCGCCCCAATACAAAGCAGGGAGCCCCAATACAGAGCAGGCGCCCCAATACAGAGCAGGCGCCCAATACAGAGCAGGCGCCCAATACAAAGCAGGCGCCCAATACAAAGCAGGCGCCCAATACAAAGCAGGCGCCCAATACAAAGCAGGCGCCCCAATACAAAGCAGGCGCCCCAATACAAAGCAGGCGCCCCAATACAAAGCAGGGAGCCCCAATACAGAGCAGGCGCCCAATACAGAGCAGGCGCCCAATACAGAGCAGGCGCCCAATACAAAGCAGGCGCCCAATACAAAGCAGGCGCCCAATACAGAGCAGGCGCCCAATACAGAGCAGGCGCCCAATACAGAGCAGGCGCCCAATACAGAGCAGGCGCCCAATACAGAGCAGGCGCCCAATACAGAGCAGGCGCCCAATACAGAGCAGGCGCCCAATACAGAGCAGGCGCCCAATACAGAGCAGGCGCCCAATACAGAGCAGGCGCCCAATACAGAGCAGGCGCCCAATACAGAGCAGGCGCCCAATACAGAGCAGGCGCCCAATACAGAGCAGGCGCCCAATACAGAGCAGGCGCCCAATACAGGCCAATTGCCCAATACAGAGCACGCACCCAATACAGGCCACGTGCCAAAGTGTCTCAGTGTGAGATAATTAAAAATACTAGATATTTGAACTTCATTTTATCCAAAAATTACAGATTATGCAATACAGGCCACGCGCCAAATACAAGGCAGCTTCCCAATATCTGGCATATGCCCAAGTGAATCCTATAAAGCCATTTTGGCAGGGTGCTGTGCAAAGTCTATGCCCATCAAACTCATTACCAGTGACTTATCTACGAGCAGACAGAATATATATACACTAAGCGTCCGATTCATCTATGGGATTTTTTTTTATACTTTTCTTTTTGTCCATTGTGATATTTGTTGATGTTTTCTGCGCCAAATTCTTTAAAATGGCGAATGTGGTTCATGAAATTTGCACAAACCAAAAATGACATTTCTGCTTTTAATACATTTGTGCCTTTTCAGAGCAAAAAACAAACAAACCCTAAAACACATTTTCCATTGAAACGTCACATTAACATCTGTGCAAAAATAATTTCTGCAGTTAAAAAAAAAGGATCACTGATAGGAGGAGAAGACAGGAAAACATTTGCGCAAAAATTCTGCAACAAAAACACCAAGAACTGACAAAGACCCAAATGTATTAATAAATTGGGGTCTAAGTGCCCAAAACGCGGATCTAGTGCGGATTATACTTTGCAGATCTAGTTTACTTACACAGCTGAATTTTGTTACACTGTACTAGGCATTTTACATCAGACTGACACAAATATAATAAGGTTCCTATTGATATAACAGAGACTTGCAGCGCTGGTTATACAGAGATTATGCTTAGTTTACATAGGAGAATGTTATCTATCGTTGCTCAACAGTCAATTATCGGTGACTGCTTCATACAGGCAAAAAGTAAGCACTTTAAAAAAACAAAGCAAAAACTGTCACTTGTCATAAATATGTAACTTTTTTACCTTATGTAAATGCCGCTGTTCTCCTGAATACAGTGATGTTTTTCTTTCTTTCTACGCCTCTTCATTCCTGAGATATGGCCCTTCTTCCCCGAATAAGTCTAGTATTGTTAGACAAGTGGGTGTGGTCCTCAACTCTTCTATTGATAAACACGCCCACTTGGTTAACAATGCTAGATTTACATACGGGAATAGAGGGCCATATCTCAGGAACGGAGAGGCCAGAAACAAAAGAAAAACATCGCTGGATTCAGGAGAACAGCGGCATTTACACTAAGTAAAATAATATATGTTTATGACAAGTTACAGGTCCTTTTAATGAAATGCTAAGTGCTTGGGTCATGGCAGAGCACTTAAGGAGCCACTGCTTCACAAGGTTGTGTCGCTACCCAGCTCCAGACTTTTCAGCTTGGTGCCCGGGAAGGAAACCTAAAGAGATTGGCTGGGGAAGTGTATCGGTCAAGACAAGAGCACTTAATATTTAATTTCCATATTAATGAGAACACAGCTACAGATAGTAGATAAAAAGGTGTCGCTGGATTTCCATATCAAAGTGTTGATAAAATCTAGTATCAAGGGCACCAAGAGGAGTATTCTCAGCATGTTGAAAATGGGACTGCCGATACACTTATAGGCAAAAATAAAAAAAACTTTAAGGGCACCGCCGGGGAGATGACAAAAAAATTGTACAGTGCCTGCCCTCCTACATGATGAAGCAGAGCTGGGCACTGCAGTTCTAGGATCTATAGATCACATATAAATCAATAAAATCATATCTGCTCCTCAGCTCTCACCCCTCCCTTCAGGGACAGGGAAATTCAGCCATGCATAATGCTAACATTTCAGGGGACAGAAGATAAGTTGATATGAGGGAGGGGAGACCATGGCAGTGCTGAATCATTCAATGTAGTGCTCTGCCTCTGCTCCTAGCCTGATACATGGCAGCACACATTATACACCATCATATCATTGTACAGCAGAAGATCACAGCGTGTATTTATATCTGCTTGGTGACATGATTGCTGTTTGAAGGGAGAACACACCCTGTTACATTACATAGGATGGTATATCAGGGGCAGGATTGTAGTGTGACCATGAGACTGGCGGCTATGCCCCCTGTTCATACTGAAGTATGAGGGGGCAGGAAGGTAAGATGATCCTGGAGCTCCCAGGGTCCACGCACCTGACACAGCTCCTGATCTCACCAGCAGCATGAGACCGAAATTCTCTGTCCCTGAAGGTGGTGATTAGTGAGGAGCAGATATGATTTTATAGATTTATAAGCGATCTACAGATCCTAGAACTGTAGTGCCCAGCTCTACTTCATCATGTAGGAGGGCAGGGACAGTACAAAAACATGTTATCTCCCCCGGAGTTCCCCTTTAGGGTGCTGTTTGTACCCATAAAGGTTTGGACATTACGAGGCGTCAGGGAACCTGTCAGTAATCTGCTAGAGCACAGAAATCACATAATGAATAAATGGAGTGGAGGGGACTATGGGGGTCTCCGCTGTAGAAGCCCACCCATCAATAAGTCGTCCCCTATCCTCCTTCAACCTGATACTGAATTGCAACAGGGCACGGGATAACCGGTTCGTTGTCGAGAGCACACGGTGCTCTGCCGGTCAGGGAAAAACATGGCGACTGTCATAACTGAAGGAGGGATGTAGACACTCTACTAATGCAACCTACACGTGGCAGAGCGGAAAATACCCAAAATATGCAAAGGAGCAAAGACCGAATCGACACAAAATAACCCAAAAAACAAATGAGGTTTAAAAATACAAATCAGTACAAGTGATAGCAGTTCTCCTTTTACGCAGATTAAAAGAGGAAGAAGGTACAAAGCTGCGTCTTGTTCACACTGTGGCAGACATCAGCGTGGGAAGAGCCGCACTCAAAAGACATCGACAAAAGACACAGCAAGAACACAACCCGACAACCAACCATGAATACGACTGCTATAACACATACATAGGTTATAACACACACAAACACCCTATAACATACATAGGTCACACATACATAGGCTACGACACACGCACACCCTATATGCACATAACTAGACTATGTTATAGGAATCACTGCACACGTACAAGGGAAATAGTGCTTTTTCGTGAGAATTTTATTTATAGTGTTTGTTCACTGCGACAAGGTTATGACGTTTCAGCCCAGTATGAGCCTTGATCACATGGTTGCCTGATTTGGATGAAACCAAGATATGGCCCTTAGGAACTGCTTGCTGTGGTAGTTTTGCAGGGTAAAACCCCTTCTGATCCAGTTGAAGTTGTGCCCAAGGGGAGTGCACTTGGTAACTTTTGCTGTCTGGTCACTTAAGGGATAGGCCAGGCTCAGAGCTGTCACTCTGGAAGGGAGGAGCGGCCTGGTGGACAGCGTTTCCACTTGAGATGTCCAGATAGCAATGGCCACTGCTCTGATCCAGGCCTATCCCTTAACAGTGACCAGACAGCAAAAGTTACCAAGTGCACTCCCCTTGGGCACAACTTCAACTGGATCAGAAGGGGTTTTACCCTGCAAAACTACCACAGCAAGCAGTTCCTAAGGCCATATCTTGGTTTCATCCAAATCAGGCAACCATGTGATCAAGGCTCATACTGGGCCGAAACGTCATAACCTTGTCGCAGTGAACAAACACTATAAATAAAATTCTCACGAAAAAGCACTATTTCCCTTGTACAGTGATTCCTATAACCATTGACTCTGGAGCTTTTGGTTCCTTTCACTTACACCGTTAACCTCACTAAGGGCCCTTTCACATCAGCGTTTTTCATAATTCGCGGCAGATGCGGTGAAAAAAACGCATCTGCCGCGTTTGCCGCATAACCGTTACACTTGCGGCGCGGTTGCGGTAATCCCCATAGAAAGTATAGGGGGACTTGCGGCAGGTGCGGCAAGTGCGGTTTTTTTCGCGGCCGCACTTGCCGCAAGTGCAAAACCGCACTTGCCGCACCTGCCGCAAGTCCCCCTATACTTTCTATGGGGATTACCGCAACTGCGCCGCAAGTGTAACGGTTATGCGGCAAACGCGGCAGATGCGGTTTTTTCACCGCATCTGCCGCAAATTACGAAAAACGCTGATGTGAAAGGGCCCTAACTCGAGTGCTAGCTATTGCCTTCCATACATAAGCTATGACACACGCACACCCTATATACACATACATAGGCTATGACACACGCACACCCTATATACACATACATAGGCTGCAATACACGCACACCCTATATACACATACATAGGCTGCAATACACGCACACCCTATATACACATACATAGGCAATGCACACTATAAACACATACATAGACTATGACACACACACACCCTATATGCACATACATAGGCTGCAATACATGCACACCCTAAATACACATACATAGGCTATGACACACGCACACCCTATATACACACACATAGGCTATGACACATGCACACCCATATACACATACATAGGCTATGACACACGCACACCCTATATACACATACATAGGCTATGACACATGCACACCCTATATACACATACATAGGCTATGACACACGCACACCCTATATACACATACATAGGCTATGACACACGCACACCCTATATACACATACATAGGCTATGACACACGCACACCCTATATACACATACATAGGCTATGACACACGCACACCCTATATACACATACATAGGCTATGACACATGCACACCCTATATACACATACATAGGCTATGACACACGCACACCCTATATACACATACATAGGCTATGACACACGCACACCCATATACACATACATAGGCTATGACACACGCACACCCTATATACACATACATAGGCTATGACACACGCACACCCTATATACACATACATAGGCTGCAATACACGCACACCCTATATACACATACATAGGCTGCAATACACGCACACCCTATATACACATACATAGGCAATGCACACTATAAACACATACATAGACTATGACACACACACACCCTATATGCACATACATAGGCTGCAATACATGCACACCCTATATGCACATACATAGGCTGCAATACATGCACACCCTAAATACACATACATAGGCTATGACACACGCACACCCATATACACATACATAGGCTATGACACACGCACACCCATATACACATACATAGGCTATGACACACGCACACCCATATACACATAAATAGGCTATGACACACGCACACCCATATACACATACATAGGCTATATGTCACATGCACACCCATATACACATACATAGGCTATATGTCACATGCACACCCATATACACATACATAGGCTATGACACATGCACACCCATATACACATACATAGGCTATGACACATGCACACCCATATACACATACATAGGCTATGACACACGCACACCCATATACACATACATAGGCTATGACACACGCACACCCATATACACATACATAGGCTATATGTCACATGCACACCCATATACACATACATAGGCTATGACACATGCACACCCATATACACATACATAGGCTATGACACATGCACACCTATATACACATACATAGGCTATGACACACGCACACCCTATATACACATACATAGGCTGCAATACACGCACACCCTATATACACATACATAGGCAATGCACACTATAAACACATACATAGACTATGACACACACACACCCTATATGCACATACATAGGCTGCAATACATGCACACCCTATATGCACATACATAGGCTGCAATACATGCACACCCTAAATACACATACATAGGCTATGACACACGCACACCCATATACACATACATAGGCTATGACACACGCACACCCATATACACATACATAGGCTATGACACACGCACACCCATATACACATAAATAGGCTATGACACACGCACACCC
Organism: Allobates femoralis; assembly: GCA_033576535.1. Lineage (NCBI taxonomy): Eukaryota > Metazoa > Chordata > Amphibia > Anura > Aromobatidae > Allobates > Allobates femoralis. Next base: position 221,849,474 of record JARQOC010000011.1, on the reverse strand, counting down.
ATATACACATACATAGGCTATATGTCACATGCACACCCATATACACATACATAGGCTATATGTCACATGCACACCCATATACACATACATAGGCTATGACACATGCACACCCATATACACATACATAGGCTATGACACATGCACACCCATATACACATACATAGGCTATGACACACGCACACCCATATACACATACATAGGCTATGACACACGCACACCCATATACACATACATAGGCTATATGTCACATGCACACCCATATACACATACATAGGCTATGACACATGCACACCCATATACACATACATAGGCTATGACACATGCACACCCATATACACATACATAGGCTATGACACATGCACACCCATATACACATACATAGGCTATGACATATGCACACCCTATATACACATACATAGGCTATGACACATGCACACCCTATATACACATACATAGGCTGCAATACACGCACACCCTATATACACATACATAGGCTATGACACATGCACACCCTATATACACATACATAGGCTATGACACACGCACACCCTATATACACATACATAGGCTATGACACACACACGGCCTACAATCAGCAGATTCTACTTTGTTCTCTGATTTGTTTCCCTCTGGAGACTTATTCTGTGTTGTATATTCTTTTCACACTTGGGTTCTCTGGTAAAAGGGATGTGAGAAAAGCATTTTATTTTCTGAAAAGTTTTGTGATCAGTCTGGGAAAGTTTGGTTAACTCTGAAGAGGTTCTGAAACCCAAGTAATGAAACCGGCAGATCTGCTTAAAGGGGAACTCCATTCTCAGCATGCACACTCCAAATCAGATTTTGGGCCGCCAGCTTTGCCTGGGGGGTTGAGGAGACCGAAGCGTCCTTACAATCAAACCGCAATAGTCTGCGGAGTTGTTGTCAGCCATTAGAGGGGCCGATTAGTTTGGAAGACCACTTTCACGTAACCTACAACATAATCCTGAATTATGTCCATAGATCCCACCTTTATTAGACAGGAGAGTGAGCACAGCACAGCTAAACCTGGCACACACAACCCTTTGATTTAAAGGGGTTGTCTGGCTCCAAATCACTTATGCATTGGTGCCGGATGATGTTACGACCCCAAATACCTGCCCATGATCAGCAGGCACTTGGGTATCGCACACAAATCAGTAAGTGTTATTCTTGTAAAGCAATTGGCACCACTCACCTCTAATCTACCGTGTTTCCCCGAAAGTAAGACCCTGTCTTACATTCATTTTACCTCCAAAAGTCCCACCCTGTCTTACTTTCGGGGGAGGTCTTACATTAGCAAAAAAAAAAAAAAAGACAAATTTTCCACTTCAGCCTCCCATAACTTGTGGCAGTTGCGGTGAAAGAACCACACTTGCCGCACAGCACTTGCTGCGCAATTGCGGCCCCCCCATGCAATGTATAGGCCACTTGCGGTTCACTTGCGGTAAGTGCGGCAACCGCGGTTACCGCACTTGCCACAAGTGAACCGCAAGTGGCCTATACATTGCATGGAGCCATGCCGCAATTGCGCCGCAAGTGCTGTGCGGCAAGTGCGGTTTTTTCACTGAAACTGCCATTTTAAAATGGGAGCCATTTTAGAGCAAGTGAACCGCAAGTGGCCTATACATTGCATGGGGCCATGCTGCAATTGCGCCCCAAGTGCTGTGCGGCAAGTACGTTTTTTTCACCGCAACTGCCGTATACACACACACACCATACCCACCCATACACATACAATACACACACACACACACACACACCGGTACACACATACCCACCCATACACATACAGTACACACACACACACACATTCCTCTGCGGTGCTGGGTGACGATTCCTCAGGGCTGGGCGGCCAATCACAGGTCACGCTTGGCGGAGATCGGCTGGGCACAGCAAGTTAGGCTGTGATTAATCCCATGATCTCCGGACCAGCGGCTGCACCAGGGGGACAGAAGGAGCCTGGACGGCGGCGTACAGTAAGCCTGCGGCAACCTAAAGGGAGGCCCGGGGCCCCCCCCCCGTAGATGGCCTTACATTTCCCCGCGACCCCCCCAAAAGCGGCCTTACAATCGGGGGGTGCCTTACATTAGAAACCCCTGGGCACCCCCCTACCCTGCCTTACTTTCGGGGGGGTCTTACTTTCGGGGAAACAGGGTAGTAACAAGTGGAGCTGGACAACCCCTTTAAACAGACTGTAACGCTCCACATCACCTGTAGAGGCACTGCAGGGGAATCAAACACTTGCTGACCGTATTCCTCATATAATACTGGCGATCGCTGGGATAGAGGTCTATACAGTAGGACAGGTCTATACCTTGTACTCTCACTCTGTACCGACCATCTCCATAGACTTTAACAGGCAGCAGTAACCTGATCCCTCAGTGACCTCTCCTTTCGTCTTGTTTCTAAGCACTGTGCATGTTCTGCTGTCCAGCATCGGTGGTCGGTCTCCAAGGCAATGAGATGTAAACAACAGTGTTAATATCCCAAGAACGGCAAAAAGTTTTAATACGCAAAAAATTACAAAATGACTGTATTTACCACCAGCACTGTCCGACAATACCTCATTTATCAAGACGGCATTAACCCTTCATGTCAATCACTCTCTCAGCCGTAACCTGTTCCCTCAGTGACCTCCCCTTGTTTCTCCAAGACACATTTTAGATCTTTTTATGTGAATATTCAGATTAGGAGGCAAGAGTAGGAGAAGTGGCTCATAGGTGGAGACAGACCAGAGATATCTGACAAGGTTTTACCAATGTTCCTTCATTCACATATATTGAGTTATGCTGCTTGCGAATACGTTGTCGACTGTCTAATTTCCGTTTGGCTGCCCTCCATGGATTTAGTTGTAATGAGTTTGGCACTTTTGTAATTTGCTGCGTATTAACATTTGCTGCTGTTCTTGAGATATTTACACTTGTTTACATCGTTGCCATGGAGACCGACCTCCACTGCAATCTAGCTTGTAAGGGCTGTGCTGAAGCTGGCTGGAGTTAGTAGGTAACGGAGCGCACCAGCTTCAAAACAGTGCTTGCAAGCTCAAAAAGAAACAGCTTGTAAGCACTGTGCTGAAGCCAGCCAGGGTTAGGTGGTATATGGGAGCTCCAGCTTCAATACTGTGCTTACAAGCTCAATACAAAAGAGCTTGTAAGCACTGTGCTGAAGCCGGCCAGTATTAGGAGGGAACGACACATTCTAGCTTCAATACAGTGCTTACAAGGTCAATACAAAAGAGCTTGTAAGCACTGTGTTGAAGCCAGCAAGGTTAACGGTGTGTTCCAGCTTCAATACAGTGCTTACAAGCTCAATACAAAAGATATTGTAAGCACTGTGGGAAAGTCAGACAGGATTATGAGGTAATGGCATGCTCCAGCTTCAATACAGTGCTTACAAGCTCAATACAAAAGAGCTTGTAGGCACTGTGCTGCAGCTGGCCAGGATTATGAGGTAACGGCGTGCACCAGCTTCAAAGCAGTGCTTATAAGCTTAATACAAAAGAGCTTATAAGTACTGTGCTGAAGCCGGCCAGGATTAGGAGGTATCTGTGTACTCCAGCTTCAATACAGTGCTTACAAACTCAATAGGAAACAGCTTGTAAGCACTCTGCTGCAGCCTGCCAGGATTAGGAGGTATCTGTGCACTCCAGCTTCAATACATTGCTTACAAGCTCAATACAAAAGAACTTGTAAGCACTGTGCTGAAGCCGGCCAGGATTAGGACATAACAGCGTGTTCCAGCTTCAATACAGTGCTTACAAGCTCAATAGGAAACAGCTTGTAAGCACTGTTCAGCATCAGTGGTCGTTCTCCAAATCAACGAGGTGTAAACAAAAGTGTTAATATCTCAAGAACGATTGAAAATTTTAAGATGCAATAAATTGCAAAATTGCTTTTATTTACGAGTGTTAGCAAACACTCCATTGGTGAAGGCGGGATTAACCCTTCATGTCACACTGCTTTGGGGTAAAAATATACGCCGCAGGTCTCAACAAGGAAACTTCTGATCTCACATGTTATTTCCTCCGGACACATGGAAATGTCCTGGAGGCGATGAGTAAACTGTCCCAGCATGGAGGAGGTTAACAGGACAGAAGTTGTAATGTTTTTGTTTGGAGGAACCGGTGTTAGGAGGCACGCCCGGCCCTGTACGTAATGTGCTGCGATTCGGGCTCCGCGCCATCATTCCTATGATCGGGCCTGGAGGGACCTACTAAATATAGCGGCGGTTTCTACCCAGGCGGGCAATGAGGAGTCATCATTCACGGGCCGCGCTCTGGTGTAAGATCCCGGACGCTCCGTCAATACTTGCACACATCAGACAGAAAGGAAAAGCATCGGGAGCTCGTGCCAAGAGAGGTGGGAACCCAAACACTGCCAGTCAATCCTTCCAGGTCACGGAGCAAAGACCGTCACCAGGAAACATACAGAATCCCCATTACATCACACGGCAAACATCCCCGAGCGCGGCCTCTCCTTACACAAGTCAGCAATGAACGCTGAAAACATGAGTTATTCCAAAAACAGCGCCACACCTGTCCATAGGTCACGTGAGGTACTGCACCTCAATCCTATCCCTTACAATAGAGGAGAGTTACAATACAGACAACAAATGAACAGGTGTCGGGGAGAAAGACGCCAGGTTTCTTATTTTGGACAAGCCCTTTAAATATCCTTTCTGTATTCACTTTTGTCTTTTACGACCAATGAGGTGTGAAAAAAACAGCAGGAGCCACAAGCGAGGATCACACACAACACAAAATGTACGGGAAAGGCTCAGATTAATCATTGACTCTCCTCCAACTGTCCTGAATGACTTACAAGGGCCAGAATAGGAGGCTGCAACACAAGCAAAGACCGAGTACATAGTAACTGTACCAGCAGAATAGAGAGTGCTGCTCTGGAGGATAATACAGAATCAGTAATGTAATGTAGGTATACAGTGAGTGCAGCTCTGGAGTATAATACAGGGGGTAACTCAGGATCAGTAATGTAATGTATGTACACAGTGACTGCACCAGCAGAATAGAGAGTGCTGCTCTGGAGGATAATACAGGAGGTAACTCAGGATCAGTAATGTAATGTATGTACACAGTGACTCCACCAGCAGAATAGTGAGTACAGCTCTGTTGTATAATACAGGAGGTAACTCAGGATCAGTAATGTAATGTATGTACACAGTGACTGCACCAGCAGAATAGTGAGTGCAGCTCTGGAGGATAATACAGGAGGTAACTCAGGATCAGTAATGTAATGTTTGTACACAGTGACTGCACCAGCAGAATAGTGAGTGCAGCTCTGGAGTATAATACAGGAGGTAACTCAGGATCAGTAATGTAATGTATGTACACAGTGACTGCACCAGCAGAATAGTGAGTGCAGCTCTGGAGTATAATACAGGAGGTAACTCAGGATCAGTAATGTATGTACACAGTGACTGCACCAGCAGAATAGTGAGTGCAGCTCTGGAGTAGCAGGCAGGGCTATGGAGCAGGCAAGTCACATTGCTGACTCCTTAATTTCCCTGACTCCGACTCCCTCATACATGGCTCATATTTAAGTGATACATTTATTGTAGTACAATGGTAACATCAGGTTTTAATCATTATTAATAATCACACATTAATCAAGCTATTTAGATTAAAAATAATTCATAATAATAATATTCAGCACATTCTGCATTGAGCGACTGTACCCAACTTATTATATACTTTAGGAGTCAGAGTCGGTCCATTTTCTACCGACTCCACAGCCCTGGTAGTAGGTTTTAGTTAGTTACAAGCTGCTGCATATTATGTGCACAATGTGTTTCCAGAAACCAGGGACACATCTCAGGAGAGGGTGACAACCTCTCGGCTCCCCTGGGGGTTGTTTCCAGGGTTTCCCATATTCCTGAAAGACTACACTGCTTAATTTTGCACTGACAATTGCTCTTTAGCAATAGAGGACAGGACACAATACAGATAACGTTGGGTATAGTGGGACTGAGCTGCGCTTTTCTCTTTCCCTTGGCACAATATCTGTTGGGCATCGCCCACTTGCCTCGCCAACCAAGCAGCTTACCACTCCACCTAATGGCGCCCATTAGACCGGGGGTTGTATTAATGTCCATCTGAGGCTTGTAGGTTATAATGTTTCAATCACTGTGACATATAATGTGCCACCAAACACAATAACCCTCATCATTTCATCTCCCACGTCAGGCTCTCTCCTGTTTAATGGCCACTTTCCTCCTGTCAGCACCGTCCTCTGTACAATCCTCCGCACTCCGAGCCCCCGGACGCAGGGGGGAAATTAGCTTAATAGCTCCAAAATCGATTTACCTTCCCAATGATGAGCGCTGGACAGACAGATACGGAGATCACTGAACGCTGCGGTGACCGCAGGGAATATTCATTATGTCCATCATGTCTGGTATATAGGAATTACTGGCAGAATTAAAGGGAAACTGACACCATTATGCAATCCTATGGACAATAATAGGATTCCCTTTTTTAGCCAATCACGAGTAGATTACTCATTCATCCTGATTGGTTTAAAAGTAACATGACCAGAAGAGTTGACTATAAGACCTTGAGCGTCTGCCATGTTTCACTCATGCAATAAAAAGAAGTATAAATATGATCCCTTTAAGGCCGCAGCTTAAAGGGGTTCTCTAAAGGAGAATCCATAGATCCATAAATCATAACCTGCTGAAGACCCCAAGATCAGTTGGATCGGTGGGGATCTCTTGATACTAATTGTTCAGTTTCCTACACTGCCCCCACAGGAAAAACCAAGCATTACACGCGTCCATTCTCATCAGATAGACGGGCTGCACCCAACAGAAGTGTCTGAGGCCGCCCTCTATGTTGGCCTATATAGTTGGACCCCTCTATATATGTTATAGAGAGAGATGACCCTTTCAAAACCTGTTTGATGAATCGTCAGGATCTCATTTTTCCTGCTTTTTGATTCCTACCCTTTAAATGGAAGACAACATAGGTGCAAGAGCATTCGCAACGCGGCTCCTGAGATGTCTCCGATATGGCTGATAACAGGTAACAGTGGATGAGCTTTAAAAGTTGGGAAAGATTGAATTACAGTTTACCATCTCTTTAAATGTAAGACGTGAACCCAGCCGCCAAACGACAAATAATTCTCTCGGTGAAGTAAACCATGCAGGAGCCATTAGCTCGTATCTGAGTTCCTTCACGATGATTTGTGGTTCGTCCGTAAGAAAATAAAAATGGCGCGTTCTGCAATGTAGGACGGAGCCCGGGATGTGTCTGGATGAGGAATGACCTAAGTCAGAAAAGAGATTTCTCTTCGCTGAGACGACGATGAGAAGGAACGAGCGCCAAAGCGCAAAGAAAAGGCGAGGAGGTGAGAGAACGCAGATCAGACGGCGGCTTGTGAACTTTTTCCTTTCATCTCTAGTACAAAACTGCTTGCTCTATAAAAATGCATGAAGCAGGATAACCAACACAAAGCACACAGATAGCCAGCGCACAAGCACGAAGCAGGATAGCCAAGCCGCACAAGCACGAAGCAGGATAACCAAGCCATACAAGCACAAAGCACGATAACTAAGCCGTACAAGCCAAGCGATAACAAAGCCGTACAAGTATGAAGCAGGATAACCAAGCCGTACAAGCACGAAGCAGGATAACCATGCCATACCAGCACGACGCTGAGCTGGAGATTGAGCAACATGCTCAGTCATCCACCGACTGGATTTTTTATGCAGCCTGAAAATCAGAAGAATGTGCAGCTGACAGAATCCCTGCTGTATAAGGAGCGGACGATGGATCTCACCACATGGAAAATTGAAGAAAGCATCGATCCACTTGTACAGTGCAGAATTAATTAAATCTTATCTGTTGGCTGAGTGTGGCCCATGTAATGAGCCTTAAATTGTTCGTCTCATCTTCTACAGAGGGTACAATTGCAACATGCTTGTAAAATACCATTCATTAAAAATCCCTTCCCTTCTCCAGAACCTCCATTATGGTTTACCGCATATTGCCTAAGTTACTGGCCATTGCTGCAGTCGGTCGTAGGTGGCCGATTCCTACACAAGGGGTGGAGTGCCAGCAAGCGTTGCCATAAACTATGCAGATCTGGAACTGTCAATCTATTGTTGCATAAAAAGCCAGAAAAGCGGTGCTCTATCTTGAAAAAAAAAAAAACTTTTAAAAGAGGGGTTCTGGCCTTTAATTGCACTTAATGAGAATTTATCACCATGCCCCCACCGCCCCCTCCCCAAACCTTCAAAATGTGCGATTGCTGGAATATAATTCTTATCTAAGAGCTCCCTTCCACTGTTCGGACAACAAGCCAGACTCGCTGCCGTACCAAGTGCCAGGACCCCCCTACCGGCGGCGCAACCAGGACCCCCCCCGCGCGCAACCGGCACTCCCCCCGCGGTGCAACCCAGGACCCCCCCCCGGGCGCAACCAAGACTCCCCCCCCGCGGCGCAACCAAGACTACTCCCCCGCGGCGCAACCAGGACTCCCCCCGCGGCGCAACCAGGACTCCCGCGCGCAACCAGACTCCCCCGGCGCAACCAGACTCCGCAGGATCCCCACCATTACCAATGACAGACCCAACTTCATTAATAACTTTAAGCTTACAGCTGGGTAATGATTTCCAGGAAGTCACATCCATTAAGCCTGTAGTGTTTCAGCTACCATTACATGATGGCCATGCAGGGCAGCTTTTCATGGCGACACATTCTCCTTACATCTGTTTCTTTAAGTGGAAAAAAAAACAAAAACACAAAAATGACTCATGCATGAGAAACGGGAAAACTTCTGGAAAAAGTAAGCAAACATACCTGTGCCAGTTCTGACATGCCCAAGGACACAGGTTATTGCAGCCAATTAGAAGAATGCAAAATAGGTGTTTGCATAGAGTGAATAGAGATTTTCAGTAAAGTCACAGCACTGAGTTATGAAATGTAATCAGACAACAGGGGAAGATGGAAGCACAGATCAGCACATAGCGAGGGGAATATCTGGGTGTTATGAAGTCTGGGGGAATCTACTATTGTCTCTGCCACAAAAAGAAGTTTGCACAGATATTCGTTTCTGGACTCAATCAATTTTGCCCAAAATTCTGCAGTGCAATTCTGTTTAAGTCCCCACCTACATATCCACAAGAGAAGAATAACTTGTATTATTACTTTCCAGCAGCATTCACAATCCTGCTGGCTGTTTCTGTGCACAGCCAACAAGCCTGTTAACAGATCCACCCTGAAAAAGGATTACCGAGAGGCCACAGGATCAGTAATGTATGTACACAGTGACTGCACCAGCAGAATAGTGAGTGCAGCTCTGGAATATAATACAGGAGGTAACTCAGGATCAGTAATGTAATGTATGTACACAGTGACTGCACCAGCAGAATAGTGAGTGCAGCTCTGGAGTATAATACAGGAGGTAACTCAGGATCAGTAATGTAATGTATGTACACAGTGACTACACCAGCAGAATAGTGAGTGCAGCTCTGGAGTATAATACAGGAGGTAACTCAGGATCAGTAATGTAATGTATGTACACAGTGACTGCACCAGCAGAATAGTGAGTGCAGCTCTGGAGTATAATACAGGAGGCAACTCAGGATCAGTAATGTAATGTATGTACACAGTGACTGCACCAGCAGAATAGTGAGTACAGCTCTGGAGTATAATACAGGAGGTAACTCAGGATCAGTAATGTAATGTATGTACACAGTGACTACACCAGCAGAATAGTGAGTGCAGCTCTGGGGGATAATACAGGAGGTAACTCAGGATCAGTAATGTAATGTATGTACACAGTGACTACACCAGCAGAATAGTGAGTGCAGCTCTGGAGGATAATACAGGAGGTAACTCAGGATCAGTAATGTAATGTATGTACACAGTGACTGCACCAGCAGAATAGTGAGTGCAGCTCTGGAGTATAATACAGGAGGTAACTCAGGATCAGTAATGTATGTACACAGTAACTCCACCAGCAGAATAGTGAGTGCAGCTCTGGAGTATAATACAGGAGGTAACTCAGGATCAGTAATGTAATGTATGTACACAGTGACTGCACCAGCAGAATAGTGAGTGCAGCTCTGGAGTATAATACAGGAGGTAACTCAGGATCAGTAATGTAATGTATGTACACAGTGACTGCACCAGCAGAATAGTGAGTGCAGCTCTGGAGTATAATACAGGAGGTAACTCAGGATCAGTAAGGTAATGTATGTACACAGTGACTGCACCAGCAGAATAGTGAGTGCAGCTCTGGAGTATAATACAGGAGGTAACTCAGGATCAGTAAGGTAATGTATGTACACAGTGACTGCACCAGCAGAATAGTGAGTGCAGCTCTGGAGTATAATACAGGATGTAATTTATCAGTAGAGAATAAAGAATGCATTTGGAAATGTGCTCTCTTTCTAATCAAAAAGCGTAAAATTGTGCACAGAGTGACCTTCTGCTTTGACCCTTTTGAAGCTATAAAACTAGAATTCAAGTCCCATTTTCCAAGTTATAACTTTGCACTTATCGGCTGCAGCCATTTCCTGATCTAGACAGAAGGAATTATTAAAAAGGGAAGCAGGATATTCCCGCACTGACTGTCCAAACACAACCAGCGCAGATAAACACAAAGACGCCCCGACAGGACTGGAGCTATTATTATTGAATGCCAGAGACATCATCTACCATATTAATAATTCATGGCTGTCAATGAAATATCCTAATAGACTCCACTGTACTATCACTATGTGGTAATGCAAAAGCACAATACACAATCCTGTACAGGCTGAAGTGATGGTGAGCAATGAATATACAAATGTACTGTCAGACTAGGTAGAAGTAAATATCTTCTTCACCTTTGAACCTCATTTCACAACATACGGAGCAATATAATCTATATAGGTTATGAGTATTACATTACTTATCCTCCAGAGCTGCACTCACTATTCTGCTGGTGTAGTCACTGTGTACATACATTACATTACTGATCCTGAGTTACCTCCTGTATTATACTCCAGAGCTGCACTCACTATTCTGCTGGTGTAGTCACTGTGTACATACATTACATTACTGATCCTGAGTTACCTCCTGTATTATCCTCCAGAGCTGCACTCACTATTCTGCTGGTGCCGTCACTGTGTACATACATTACATTACTGATCCCGAGTTACCTCCTGTATTATACTCCAGAGCTGCACTCACTATTCTGCTGGTGCCGTCACTGTGTACATACATTACATTACTGATCCCGAGTTACCTCCTGTATTATACTCCAGAGCTGCACTCACTATTCTGCTGGTGCAGTCACTGTGTACATACATTACATTACTGATCCTGAGTTACCTCCTGTATTATACTCCAGAGCTGCACTCACTATTCTGCTGGTGCAGTCACTGTGTACATACATTACATTACTGATCCTGAGTTACCTCCTGTATTATACTCCAGAGCTGCACTCACTATTCTGCTGGTGCAGTCACTGTGTACATACATTACATTACTGATCCTGTGTTACCTCCTGTATTATACTCCAGAGCTGCACTCACTATTCTGCTGGTGCAGTCACTGTGTTACATACATTACTGATCCTGAGTTACTCGGGTATATACTCCAGAGCTGCACTCACTATTCTGCTGGTGCAGTCACTGTGTACACATTACTTACTGATCCTGGTTACCTCCTTTGTTATACTCCAGAGCTGCACTCACTATTCTGCTGGTGCAGTCACTGTGTACAACATTACATTACTGATCCTGAGTTACCTCCTGTATTATACTCCAGAGCTGCACTCACTATTCTGCTGGTGCAGTCACTGTGTACATACATTACATTACTGATCCTGAGTTACCTCCTGTATTATACTCCAGAGCTGCATCACTATTCTGCTGGTGCAGTCACTGTGTACATACATTACATTACTGATCCCGAGTTACCTCCTGTATTATACTCCAGAGCTGCACTCACTATTCTGCTGGTGCAGTCACTGTGTACATACATTACATTACTGATCCTGAGTTACCTCCTGTATTATACTCCAGAGCTGCACTCACTATTCTGCTGGTGCAGTCACTGTGTACATACATTACATTACTGATCCTGAGTTACCTCCTGTATTATACTCCAGAGCTGCACTCACTATTCTGCTGGTGCAGTCACTGTGTACATACATTACTTATCCATATTATACCTAGTCACCGGGTACATACCCTCCTGGGCAGCACCATAGGACTGTAAGGTCCAGATTTGCAGGAAACCTAATGATAATTACAGGAATATCCGGCTTTAATTGCTGTTATTTTATGATAATCTGCTGAAGGTCCAATACAACCTTGTACGGGGGAACAGACATCACCGACATAGAGGGTCTCTATACACCCTGTGACCGGGGGCTGACATCACCGACATAGAGGTCTATACACCTGTGCGGGAGTGACATCACGACATAGAGGTCTATACACCTGTGCCGGGGCTGACATCACCGACATAGAGGGTGTCATACACCCTGTGCCGGGGGCTGACATCACAGACAGAGGGTCTCATACACCCTGTGCCGGGGGCTGACATCACCGACAGAGGGTCTCATACACCCTGTGCCGGGGGCTGACATCACCGACAGAGGGTCTCATAAACCCTGTGTCGGGGGCTGACATCACTGACTTAGAGGGTCTCATACACCCTGTGCCGGGGCTGACATCACTGACTAGAGGGTCTCATACACCTGTGCCAGGGGCTGACATCACTGACGTAGAGGGTCTCATACACCCTGTGCCGGGGGCTGACATCACCGACATAGAGGGTCTCATACACCCTGTGCCGGGGGCTGACATCACCGACAGAGGGTCTCATACACCCTGTGCCGGGGGCTGACATCACTGACATAGAGGGTCTCATACACCCTGTGCCGGGGGTGACATCACAGACATAGAGGGTCTCATACACCCTGTGCCGGGGGCTGACATCACTGACTTAGAGGGTCTCATACACCCTGTGCCGGGGGTGACATCTCCGACATAGAGGGTCTCGGAATTATACGGTGCCACAAAGAATAACTACCTGATGTAACGAGCTGTAACCGGCTGGGTGTAAGCTGGTGGCTTTTTTTTAATTTCTAAATATAACAGCTGAAAATGAAAGAACGAGGAAATGAAAGAATGAAGATCAGATTGTGTAAACTTCCCTTTCGGTTTCCTTATTGCCCCTTTCTATGACTGATCCGGCATAGACCTCGGTGTGAGCGACACAAGTAATTCTGCCCCAGGGAGGAGAAGTGATGTAACACTGCTGTGATTAAGTGACGACTTATTACTGACGGATCATCTATTATAATAGAGGATGATAATTATCCTATATACAGTAATGGAGATGGCAGAGTCATAAATACACAGGGCTAATACAAACATACCATCCTATAGGGCAAGGCTGTGCCTACGTCTGGGAATCACCTTCAGCTCTTTTTTCAGTTTTGACCAACTTTAAGGGGTATTCCAGTTAAGAAATAACTACTTACCAGACCCCTTTAAGCTGGTAAAAGTGAAAATAAGAAAGTGACCCCCAGTCTCAGACATAGGCACAGCCTTGCCCGCCTATACCATTCTGGATTGTCAGCCTGATCGCATGCGCAGTATCGCTTTGTGGCACTGCTGGAAAGAGAGCCGCGCTCAAATCTCTCCAGCAGTCCGATGACTAGAGGGGGAAATCTGTGGTCGTAGTTCCGCCACTCTCCATACCCGAATACTCCTCCTACAATATTTGCCAACAGGCCCACAACAAGGGTGTAAAGGGGAAGAACTGAGCAAAGCCACGCCCAAGATGGTCTTAAAGGGGTTAAAGTTGATTTTATTCAACATATTTCAATAAAATCATTTCCACAATTGAATGTGATTTAAAAAAAAAGTGTCCCTGTGCTGAGATAATCTTCTATATGTGTCCCTGCTATGTACTGTGTAATGGATGTGTCTGACCGTACAGGAACATGTTCTGATCATACCACATCTCTTGTGCTGAGATAATCTTATATATATGTCCCTGCTATGTACTGTGTAATGGATGCGTCTGACCGTACAGGGACATGGTCTGATCATACCACATCTCCTGTGCTGAGATAATCTTATATATGTGTCCCTGCTATGTACTGTGTAATGGATGTGTCTGACTGTATGGGGACATGGCCTGATTATACCACATCATCTGTGCTGAGATAATCTTATATATGTGTCCCTGTTATGTACTGTGTAATGGATGTGTCTGACCGTACAGGGACATGGTCTGATTATACCACATCTCCTGTGCTGAGATAATCTTATACTTTCCTGCTATGTGCTGTGTAATGGATGTATCTGACCTACAGGGACATGGTCTGATCATACCACATCTCCTGTGCTGAGATAACCTTATATTATGTCCCTGCTATGTACTATGTAATGGATGTGTCTGACCGTACAGGACATGGTCTGATATACCACATCTCCTGTGCTGAGATAATCTTATATATGTGTTCCTGCATATGTGCTGTGTAATGCTGTGTCTGATTGTACAGGACATGGTTCATCATACACATCTCTGTCTGAGATAACCTATTATATGTCCTGCTATGTACTGTGTAATGGATGTGTCTGACCGTACAGGGACATGGCTGATCATTACACATCTCCTGTGCTGAGATAATCTTATATATGTCCCTGCTATGTACTGTGTATGGCGTGTCTGACCGAACAGGGACACATATATAAGATTATCTCAGCACAGAACATTTTTTGTAATCACATCAATTGTGGAATTTATTATTCCAAGATCTATTGATTATAAATATCTTTGTTTGTATGAAAACCCTGTTAAATTTTCAGTTCTTGGTTAAATGCAGAAGGAGGAATGGAAAAGGAGAAACCTGCCCCCGATGGCTGGATGTATAATATACAGATCCCCTGGGGCGATCAGTTTTGTGCCTTCATATGACGGATTGCAGAATATTTCGCCGGCAGCACACATCTACGTCACAATAATATCTGATATTCGGTTGACATAGGACGGACGAGCCCTCGCCCCTGGTCCAGTAACCCCCGAGGTGCCGACATTCCTGCCGAGCTGAACAGTCCAACCCGCGAGGATAAAATCACACGAGGTTTACTAGAAAAAGAAAAGAGTCCAGGACATGGAAAATACATTAAGCGCAGGAACGCCATAAAGCCTAATAAGGTATCGCTCCTCTGCTCGCGATCTCCATAGGGAAAAATGGGGTTTCCAAGGACACGTGAGCTGGATACCGCCATATGGTTCACATTATAGACCGCCACTGAACACTTCACAGGAAAGGATACCCGGCCGTATAGTATATAAAGTGTAACGTAAGGACGGTATACAGAGCGACAGAGGTCTGGTTGGGGCCACAAACCTGAGGTTGCAGGAATGCCACATGTGTGGTGAAGAGAGGCCGACAGCTGTCCAGGCGGATCTCACAAGAGTGTCCCAAGGCCACTATGTGCCCGACTGGAGCCATGGATACCACACAGTGAGCAAACCTTTCTTTTGCAGTATAGAAAAGATTAATAAACGGTACAATACCACAAAGAAGCAGTAAAAAATAACCAAAACGCGTGGTACACTCTTGCAATGAGAGTTTAGGACTATGTATGACATTAGTCGAGAGATGTCTACACATTCATTTCTAACTGTACTTGCTGGTCTGTCAGAGTGGGGGTCAGATCTGATCATGTCCGGATTTCATGTCTGGACCTGGTCTGCCTTTATCTGCGCTGCCTTTTCTGGCGCTGTGGGAGTGTTCAGAAATGCTTAGGCACGTGTGCATTTACTATAGTTTTGCTTTTAATGCATTCAGGAGGCCGTAATGGCACAGCGTATTAAAAAAAAGCTCCATCTGAGAATGCCGTGACGTGGCGGGTAGCTCAATAATTGATCAATTGTTTGCTAAATGTCTAGGTTTAAAGTACGGTTAGAAATTAATATGTGCAATGCACTTTTTGTATTGCGTGCTAACCACAGGCAGCGCTGGCTTCTTGGCTTTTTTAGATGTCTACATATACCTCCAACATTACTATCGGACTCTTAAAGGGGTTCTCCAGCGCCTTTTCGTTCTGCATCGGCAGAAGAGGAGGATGTGGTGTCACTATCCGTACCTGCGGTATCGTGCACCTGGACATTATTAAGGCAGTACTGATGACGCTGGTGCTTTTCCTGACACCGGGAGGCCACGGGCATCAGGTGATATTGAGCCTTTGGTGGAAACATGTCATTTCCAGCTGACGCGTTTCACACCGCATTCATCGTCCCTGTGTGAAACCTGCCAGAAGGGACCGGATGGGAATAGGCAAAGTCCCTTATAACATATAGACCGCTCTACACTTTCCTATCGTTTGGGAAAAATGATTTTTTTTTTGTTAACATTGTAAATAAAAAATAATTTTCCAGAACGAGGTATAAAGTTTAGGCAGGACCGGAGAGGCGAGACCGGGGAGCCGCACAGGGCGGCCAGGAAACTGCCTTTACTTGGGATGTATGACCACCTTATACCATCACAGTTATTGTTATAACATGACGGGTTCACATGCTCTTCCTCATGAATGACTGCAAGACTGTAATACGACTTGTCTAATCTGGGCAGAAAGGATAGGCAGCAAGGGGCACTACAAGCCTCAGCATGCCTGCCATTAATGCGCCCAGGGCAGAAAGTAACAATAGCGGCACGTGATACGCGGGAATGGGTTTCATTCATGGGGACTCCGGCTTCTGAAGGTGCTGGAGTCTCCCCCCAAAGATGTTTCATATCTGCCTGCACCTTATATTAAATGCCAAGTGGCACAAAGGGTCCTCTGGAAGCCTCGAGCAGTGCCCAAGGGTTCAAGAACTGTCCAGTAAGGCCGTCAATCTCTTATAAAGCTTAGTGCACAACCACAGGGGCTTCATGTTTTCTTTAAATCTGTAAAACAGTACCAAAAGGTCAAAAGAGTAAAGCCCCGACAGAGTAGGGGGCCCCTCTTTTGGACGGGTAAATATATGTGGCCACTGCTAGATTCCAACAGGGGCAATTCAGTGCCCCACTCTGAACCTGCAATATCAGGGAAAACCTTTTAGGTGATTAAACTAGTCTTGAAAACTAAGTTCAGGGAATAAACCTCTATAGCAGCCATTTTAAACATCTATGGAGTCATCACTTCGTCACAGAGTGACCCGGACTACATAACCATGGGAGGCCCCTGCTCTCTCCTCCTTACACAGAATCAACACAAAACTGGATCTATGGCAACACGTAAAATAAAATGTAAAGCCGGCCACACACATACACCCCGGACAGATGGCGGCCACGCACACACGCCCCGGACAGACGGCGGCCACGCACACACGCCCCGGACAGACGGCGGCCACGCACACACGCCCCGGACAGACGGCGGCCACGCACACACGCCCCGGACAGACGGCGGCCACGCACACACGCCCCGGACAGACGGCGGCCACGCACACACGCCCCGGACAGACGGCGGCCACGCACACACGCCCCGGACAGACGGCGGCCACGCACACACGCCCCGGACAGACGGCGGCCACGCACACACGCCCCGGACAGACGGCGGCCACACACACGCCCCGGACAGACGGCGGCCACACACACGCCCCGGACAGACGGCGGGCACACACACGCCCCGGACAGACGGCGGCCACGCACCACACACACCGGACAGATGGCGGCCACACACACACACACACCGGACAGATGGCGGCCACACACACACACACCGGACAGATGGCGGCCACACACACACACCCCGGACAGACGATGGCCACGCACACACACTGGACAGAATGCGGCCACGCACACACTGGAGGGAGGGCGGTCACACACACACCCCGGACAGACGGCAACCACACACACACACTCTGGACAGACGGCAGCCACACACACACCCCGGACAGACGACAGCCACACACACACCCCGGGCAGACGACAGCCACACACACCACACACACACACACACACACACACACCCCGGACAGACGACAGCCACACACACACCCCGGACAGACGACAGCCACACACACACCCCGGACAGACGACAGCCACACACACACCCCGGACAGACGATAGCCACACACACACCCCGGACAGACGGCAGCCACACCCCCCCCCAGACAGGCAGCAGCCACACACACACACCGGACAGACGGCGGCCACACACACACACACCGGCGGCCACACACACAGGACAGACGGCGGCCACACACACACTGGACAGATGGCGGCCACACACACACACCGGACAGACGGCGGCCACACACACACACCGGACAGACGGCGGCCACACACACACACCGGACAGACGGCGGCCACACACACACTGGACAGACGGCGGCCACACACACACACACACACCGGACAGACGGCGGCCACACACACACCGGACAGACGGCGGCCACACACACACCGGACAGACGGCGGCACACACACACACCGGACAGACGGCGGCCACACACACACCGGACAGACGGCGGCCACACACACACACCGGACAGACGGCGGCCACACACACACACCAGACAGACGGCGGCCACACACACACACCAGACAGACGGCGGCCAAACACATCAGAGACATGCCAGCCACACACGACAGACAGAAGTTGGCCAAATGATTGTACGGCTGACCGCCATCGCTCACGACTCCACCATTCAACCATTCAGAGGAACATTTGTTGGTTGGGGGCATAAAACGTTACCTGGCGGACCAATCCTTCCAAATTCGTTGCACATTAGGCAAAAAAGGTAGCCAAAGTGTATGGGGGTCATCAGGTGAGACATGAGGCTTCACATTTTACAGCTTTGACCCTATAGGGAGTAACATTGCCCACTACTCATCCACCGACGGTCCCTTTTATTGTTCAATCCATAATTAAGTACCGTAATTAAAAAAATGCATATTTTGCATTTTCTGAGGTCCCAGGCAATAAATCACCCTACGCAAGGCCAGTAGCCGCATCCCTCTAGACTGCAGCTCTCTTTCCCTGACTCGCTCACACAGTTTGCAGCATTTTTCTCTCTCCACAGAAATGGAGTTGCCGGTGATGACGGAGAGCGGCTCTGGGAACGGATTATACAACCTCAGCTGCTTTATTGTGGGTCCGGGCACAGCACGGAGTGTTTTGGTTACCAGTCTGATTTATGTGCAGTTTTCATATTCGATGCCAGGAGTTACCACAGTCAGAGAGACCTGGGCCAAAAAAAATGTCTCAAGTTCATTAGTTTTACCGCCTTATCATTAAAAAGGGGTTTGGAAAACCTCCTATACCCCGGCTGCAGATTGCTATTAAAACTAGCAAAAGAGAAATGTGCTTTGCCCATGCTTGCCAGGTCCAGGGCTGAATTTTCACTGCTGGTGTCTGTTATTGGCTGCAGGGCTGACTCCATTGTAGCCAGTAAGCTACCTAAGTAGACGGCACAATGAGCTCATTGATTGGCTACAGCGCTGACACCACTGTAGGCATGTAGCTACCCAAGTAGAAGGCATGCTGACCTCACTGATTGGCTGCAGCACTGACACCATTGTAGGCATGTAGCTACCTAAGTAGAAGGCACAATGAGCTCACTGATTGGCTGCAGTGCTGACACCATTGAAGCCATGTAGCTACCTAAGTAAAAAGTAGGCTGACCTCAATGATTGGCTACAGCGCTGACACCACTGTAGGCATGTAGCTACCCAAGTAGAAGGCACGCTGACCTCACTGATTGGCTACAGCACTGACACCACTGTAGGCAGTGAGCTACCAAAGTAGAAGGCACAACGACCTCACTGATTGGCTGCAGGTGCTGACACCACTGAAGCCATGTAGCTACCTAAGTAGAAAGTAGGCTGACCTCAATGTTTGGCTACAGCGCTGATACCGCTTGTAGCCAGTAAGCTACCTAAGTAGAAGGCACAATGTGCTCACTGATTGCCTACAGCCCAGACACCACTGTAGCCATGTAGCTACCTAAGTAGAGGGCACGCTGAGCTCATTGATTGGCTACAGTGCCAACACGACCATAGCCAGTGAGCTACCTAGGTAGAAGGCACACTGAGCTCACCGATTGGCTGTAGTGCTGACACCATTGTAGCCATGTAGCTACCCAAGTATAAAGCACACTGACCTCACTGATTGGCTACAGCGCTGACACCATTGTAGGCAGTGAGTTACCAAAGTAGAAGGCACAATGAGCTCATTGATTGGCTACAGCGCCGACACCACCGTAGCCAGTGAGCTACCTAGGTAGAAGGCACGCTGAGCTCACCGCTTGGCTGCAGTGCTGCTGACTGACACCAGGAGCAGCACAGATGACCCAGCTCATGTCTAGGAGAGAGGAGCCCCCCTTTAAACAAGAATACTCAATCAATGGTTACGACTTTATTCCACCACTGAACATTCCCTTGCAAGATTTCCAAAAATGTCCGTCTGGATCCAGACCCACAACCAAAAAACTGTGGTTTTGTGTTGTTCCTGGAATACGGCACATTGCGCTGTTCCTCCTCTCCGCTCCGTCATTAAATATGACGTTCGCCCCCCCTCGGCTGAAGAAAATATTTCAGTCATGTTACTCGGCTGAAACAAACCAGCTGGAGAAGAAAAAAAAAGGGGGGGGATTAATCTAAAAATCTGCACACCAGCAGCCAGATCCAAGACAAGTACTAGGAGTGCAATCGCTTTCCTGCAATTCCCCGTCATATAATTATATTCTATGGAGGACTCGTGACTGCACTCAAATTTAGGACAGGCTCTCCGCTGTCCTAATGATTTGCTACAATGTGTCTGCGAGGGTAAATTAAATCTGTTTATATCAGAGAGGATGGCATAAAAGCTGTAACAGAAGCAGCTGTGTAGGACGTTTACAACTGGGTGAGGAAGAGACAAGCGCTCCTTCATGGGTTAGGTTGTGGAAGAAAGTTTCATGTTGCAGGTCACAGCAACAAGACACAAGGTAGTTATACTGCACCAGCAAGGAGTCACCCAGGGTAAGATTTCATAGACTTCATAGTAAGTCTCCAAGATGTTTGGAGCAACTTCCTGCCAAGATCCTTCAATTAATGAGACCTGGTGAAGGAGACGACGGTCAAACTATTGATGGGATTTAGATTTCGGTTTTGTTAATTGATAAAAGTAACTATTGACACTTCTATTTTTAAAGCTTCTTACTTTATGTCTGCGAAAACGTTTGTACAGTGTTACACACCGGATGGAGAATTGTAATAAAGGATCCAGTGCGGGCAGTGATCGCCCACCTCCGGGGCTCCGCACACGCCGTGCCCCGGTGAAGCCGCTCTGGGCCGCTGTCTCTACATTTACTGGTTACTGTTTAAGCAGAAATTCTCCTTGAGTCAGCGCTTTCCCAAAACGGCAACAAACAGGCCGGGCCCAGCTTGTTTGTGCATTAAAGAGCCCTATTGTATCAGGGCAGAAAAATGCAGGACGGACCTCAGGAGGATTCTGTGACAAAGCGCTTTTTTTAAAGCCACAAGCCAGAAAAGCAGACGTCATGTGCAATGGATCTGCCCATAGAGAAGCAACACTGGAGACTAATCATGGTAATCATTGCCACTACATGACCGTATGAGTCAGAATATACAGGGTTAATCTACATGAAAAGTTCAGCTACTTTATAAATAAATTACTTATCCTATACTGATCCTGAGTTACCTCCTGTATTATACTCCAGAGCTGCACTCACTATTCTGCTGGTGCAGTCACTGTGTACATACATTACATTACTGATCCTGAGTTACCTCCTGTATTATACTCCAGAGCTGCACTCACTATTCTGCTGGTGCAGTCACTGTGTACATACATTACATTACTGATCCTGAGTTACCTCCTGTATTATACTCCAGAGTTGCACTCACTATTCTGCTGGTGCAGTCACTGTGTACATACATTACATTACTGATCCTGAGTTACCTCCTGTATTATACTCCAGAGCTGCACTCACTATTCTGCTGGTGCAGTCACTGTGTACATACATTACATTACTGATCCTGAGTTACCTCCTGTATTATACTCCAGAGCTTCACTCACTATTCTGCTGGTGCAGTCACTGTGTACATACATTACATTACTGATCCTGAGTTACCTCCTGTATTATACTCCAGAGCTGCACTCACTATTCTGCTGATGCAGTCACTGTGTACATACATTACATTACTGATCCTGAGTTACCTCCTGTATTATACTCCAGAGCTGCACTCACTAGTCTGCTGGTGCAGTCACTGTACATTACATAACTGATCCTGAGTTACCTCCTGTATTGTACTCCAGAGCAGCACTCACTATTCTGCTGGTGCAGTCACTGTGTACATACATTACTGATCCTGAGTTACCTCCTGTATTATACTCCAGAGCTGCACTCACTATTCTGCTGGTGCAGTCACTATGTACATACATTACATTACTGATCCTGAGTTACCTCCTGTATTATACTCCAGAGCTGCACTCACTATTCTGCTGGTGCAGTCACTGTGTACATACATTACTGATCCTGAGTTACCTCCTGTATTATACTCCAGAGCTGCACTCACTATTCTGCTGGTGCAGTCACTGTGTACATACATTACTGATCCTGAGTTCCCTCCTGTATTATACTCCACAGCGGCACTCACTATTCTGCTGGTGCAGTCACTGTGTACATACATTACATTACTGATCCTGAGTTCCCTCCTGTATTATACTCCAGAGCTGCACTCACTATTCTGCTGGTGCAGTCACTGTGTACATACATTACATTACTGATCCTGAGTTACCTCCTGTATTATACTCCACAGCGGCACTCACTATTCTGCTGGTGCAGTCACTGTGTACATACATTATATTACTGATCCTGAGTTACCTCCTGTATTATACTCCAGAGCTGCACTCACTATTCTGCTGGTGCAGTCACTGTGTACATACATTACAGATCCTGAGTTACCTCCTGTATTATACTCCAGAGCTGCACTCACTATTCTGCTGGTGCAGTCACTGTGTACATACATTACATTACTGATCCTGAATCACCTCCTCTATTATACTCCAGAGCTGCACTCACTATTCTGCTGGTGCAGTTACTGTGTACATACATTACATTACTGATCCTGAGTTACCTGCTGTATTATACTCCAGAGCTGCACTCACTATTCTGCTGGTGCAGTCACTGTGTACATACATTACTTTACTGATCCTGAGTTACCTCCTGTATTATACTCCAGAGCTGCACTCACTATTCTGCTGGTGCAGTCTCTGTGTACATACATTACATTACTGATCCTGAATCACCTCCTGTATTATACTCCAGAGCTGCACTCACTATTCTGCTGGTGCAGTTACTGTGTACATACATTACATTACTGATCCTGAGTTACCTTCTGTATTATACACCAGAGCTGCACTCACTATTCTGCTCGTACAGTACAGTCACTGTGTACATACATTACATTACTGATCCTGTATTGATCCCGAGTTACCTCCTGTATTATACTCCAGAGCTGCACTCACTATTCTGCTGGTGTAGTCACTGTGTACATACATTACTGATCCTGAGTTACCTTCTGTATTATACTCCAGAGCTGCACTCACTATTCTGCTGGTGCAGTCACTGTGTACATGCATTACATTACTGATCCTGAGTTACCTCCTGTATTATACTCTAGAGCTGCACTCACTATTCTGCTGGTGCAATCACTGTGTACATACATTACTGATCCCGAGTTACCTCCTGTATTATACTCCAGAGCTGCACTCTCTATTCTGCTGGTGCAGTCACTGTGTACATACATTACATTACTGATCCTGAGTTACCTCCTGTATTATACTCCAGAGCTGCACTCTCTATTCTGCTGGTGCAGTCACTGTGTACATACATTACATTACTGATCCTGAGTTACCTTCTGTATTATTCACCAGAGCTGCACTCACTATTCTGCTGGTACAGTACAGTCACTGTGTACATACATTACTGATCCTGAGTTACCTCCTGTATTATACTCCAGAGCTGCACTCACTATTCTGCTGGTGCCGTCACTGTGTACATACATTACATTACTGATCCGGAGTTACCTCCTGTATTATACTCCAGAGCTGCACTCACTATTCTGCTGGTGCAGTCACTGTGTACATACATTACATTACTGATCTTGAGTTACCTTCTGTATTATACTCCAGAGCTGCACTCACTATTCTGCTGGTGGTAACATTGGGCACATACATTACTGATCCTGAGTTAAGACCCTCATACACATTAGATAACAGACGGTTGAACACTTTATAGGGGATGACTATCAAACACTGCTCACACCACTACTCTACACTGGTCACAACACTACTGATCATCCCGATTCACCTATTGACTTCATCCTATGATGTCACACTGTGACGAACCCTCCAGCTGTGTGCATCCCCTATCTTCTCTACACTAGACGGTGACTTATGGAGCTTTATCGTCCGATGACAGAAAGGGATTTTGTGTCATTAGATGACGGATGAGACGTTCTGGGTTTGACGCGTTTCCCAGTTGAGCAAGTTCTTTTTTTGATGATTTCTCACATCGCTGCGACATTAGTCATGTCCCATGATTGAACGAAAAAATGTGGCCTCCTCTGTATTATGAGCCGGCGCTGTTGCTATGATATATCCGTCATCAAACATCCTCTAAATCAGGAGGTGGCCACTATTGGACATCACTAGCCCCAAATAACCCCAAATTGCCTCAATTGTGCCCCATTTTATTAAAAAGAGATTCATATGTGTCCTAACCTCATCTGTGGAGCCAAACACCTTACCACCCCGTTATACAAAGTAGTGATTCCCCATGTGAAAGACAAGACAGACAGGCGGACGGTGTGGAGGACAAGGAATGTGGCATCCCAAGAATTCTCCATTATCTTCAGGAAAAGCAGGAGAAATCGAGCATCCTTGGCATGTGCCAACACATTAATGTTCGCCCCCAGGTCATGTCCTAACACAAAATACACAGAGTATGCAAACCTTGAATACAGGAAGTTTGGAATTGTATTACTTCTATTGAAAATAAGTTTTAAAAAGTAGATGCTTCGCTCATAAAATGGCCGGTTTATGAGAGCCCAACAGCCAGCGACAAGGCGTACCTCTTTGTTGGGTCCCTACCTAATATGCCTCTATCTGAGCTAAAATCCTACAATTTTAGGGGCAAACAGGAACCTTCCTAAATTGAAATTGAAAACCGTCGTAGGTTTCAATTTCAATTTAAGGACAGGAGATTCCTGCCCACCCAAAATATTGTAGGCTTTTAGCCCGGACAGAAGCATATTAAGTTAGGAACCCAAAGAGGTACGCCTTGTCGCTGGCTGTTGGGCTCTCATAAACTGGCCATTTTATGAGCTAAGTATCTCATATTTAAAACCTATTTTTAATAGCCGTAATACAATTCCGAACTTCCTACATTCAATGTTTTCATACTAGCTGTGTACTTTTTTAATAGCAGTAACGCAGTTTAAAATTTCCTTTACGTAACATTTGTGTACTGTAGCGTTTCGGATTGCAGCTATGTATACTGCATTGTCAGTTTGCACATGTTCACATTTGTCTGTTTGGATGCTCTGCTCAGTTTATTTTTTTATTTCATATCATGTCCTAAGGAAGACAAACACAAGGGTGTAGAGATGAGCGAATTGATTCACGGGATCCTGATCTGGTGGCCACGTCAGTAGTTGTCATACTGGACTAAGGGGTGTCTGGCTACAGTGCGCAACAGTGGACGCATGGAACAACGATGTCCGACGCACTACACAAAATTACAGACAGATAAACACAGTGGGGGGGGGGGGGGAACGACACAGTGGAGGGCCCTGCTCATAGGGAACAGGGATAAGTGACCTCCTGCACTCACCTCACTTGAAGATGTAATGACAGCCATCTCCCCAGTGCCTTTACGTGACATGCATCCCCATATCATCAATGACTGTGGAAATGTACATGTTCTCTTCATGCAGTCATCTTTATAAATCTCATTGGAACGACACCAAACAAATGTTCGAGCATCATCACCTTGCCCAATGCAGATTCGCAATTCATCACTGAGGTCCCGAGGTCCTGGGTTCAATTCCCACCAAGGACACTAAGGACAACATCTGCAAGGAGTTTGTATGTTCTTCCCGTGTTTGCGTGGTTTCCTCCAGGCACTCCGGTTTCCTCCCACATTGCAAAGACATACTGATAGGATATTTAGATTGTGAGCTCCAAGAGGGACAGCATTACTGATGTATGTAAAGTGCTATGGAATTAATAGCGCTATATAAATGAATAAATTATTATTATTATTATCACTGAATATGACTTCCATCTAGTCATCTCACGATTGCTTTTCCTTAGCCCATTGTAACCTTGTTTTTTTCTGTTTAGGTGTTAATGATGGCTTTTGTTTAGCTTTTCTGTATGTTAATCCCATTTCCTTTAGGCGGTTTCTTACAGGTCGGTCACAGACATTGACTCCAGTTTCCTCCCATTTGTTTCCTCATTTGTTTTGTTGTGCATTTCCTGTTTTGGAGACATATTGCTTTAAGTTTCCGGTCTTGACGCTTTGAGGTCTTCCTTGGTCTACCAGTATGTTTCCCTTTCACAACCTTCCCATGTTGTTTGTATTTGGACCATATTTTAGACACAGCTGACTGTGAACAACCAACATCTTTTGCAACATTGTGTGATGATTATCTGACTATTTTAAGAGTTTGATAATCCTCTCCTTTGTTTCAATTGACATCTCTCGTGTTGGAGCCATGATTCAGGTCAGTCCACTTGGTGCAACAGCTCTCCAAGGTGTGATCGCTCCTTTTTAGATGCAGAGTAACGAGCAGATCTTATTTGATGCAGGTGTTAGCTTTGGGAATGAAACTTTATAGGGTGATTCCATAATTTTTCCCTCTACCTGGTCTGAAAAAAAGATACCCTTACTAACTACCACATTTTTTATCTTGATTTCTTTTAGTGTTTCTTCAAGGCAGAGAGTTGCCATTTGAAATGACTTTAGTTTTGTGCCATGTCTGTGATCTGCTTTCTTTCTACAACAATAAACAACTGAATGAACATCATCCGAGCCCGGTGATTACATAATTTTTGCCAGGGGTTGTAGATCTGGGTGAAATGAATGATGACTACTGTTGTCCATCAGTTCTCAGTCTATGGTCACAAAGATGAGTTCAGGGACAAGTTGTAATACCAGACAGAGGCCATGGACAAGAGGGGCGCTGTGTTTAACTGTTCATATCGTCACTATGACTTCCATTTAGTATAGAGTGCGGATACACAGACAACACTGATGGGGTCCATCAAGTTTGGCCCTTGTGACCGGAAGACTGATCCTGCCTGCATCCGACACAAATCTGGTGGAGTCCATTTTGGGTGAAGTTGGATATTTAGATTACTGACTTGCATCGCCTTCCCTGCAGCGCCACCACAGGAGACATTTAGCATTGCATTGAAATTATTGGGTTGTCCGCGAAATGCAGAACTCTAGGAAAGCAGGATGGCAGCCGGAGATTATTTCCGTTTTAGGATCTTTTCTCCCCCATATTCAGTATCACTTACAACTCCCAAGGACACCACACCGGAAGTAACCAGACGGTGACCACATGTTTTATATCAAACAGCGCCGGCTGCCCTTCAGGAATCAACTACCATGGCGGCGTTCCCATGTGCTGGCCACATTAAGTGAAACACGAGAACCGAACAAGTCCGGGCATTAGACATGAAAGCTCCATATATGTATAGTTTGTTCATTACAAAATCAAACTTCTGAAACTATTTTTAATTTACTTTCTAATTCAAGACACATTTTCCAGATCTCCACTTGCTGTAGGAATAAGAAGACTGTGGCCGACAACAACCCTTCCTAAGAGGACGATGTGCTTCATTGTGACAGGGGACAGGGCCACAGCGGCCCGACACATCCAGGATACCAACAAGAAGATTTCCAATCAATGAAAGTAAAAAAAGATCCTGCAGAAAGTGGAAGGCGT
Source organism: Allobates femoralis (assembly GCA_033576535.1). Classification (NCBI taxonomy): domain Eukaryota; kingdom Metazoa; phylum Chordata; class Amphibia; order Anura; family Aromobatidae; genus Allobates; species Allobates femoralis. The sequence goes on along the minus strand of JARQOC010000011.1, from coordinate 221,821,470 downwards.
CCCCTAGACAGCGCCTCTTGGCACACGGCGCGGTGCATGTGTTCTCACATTGTGTGACAAGTCTGCTGACGGTAGACTGTGCGGTTATACTTAGCGCTCGGTTATACTTAGCGCCGCAGGGAGCGCTCCGCACACACAGCCCTTCTCCCATTACTCAGCACCGCCATGAATACCGACTACTGGAAAAAATCCAACCATCCAGATAAATGATTCTGAAATTAAAGGGATCCGTCCGTGCGTAACCCAGCCCGTCCGTCCGTCCGCAACCCAGCCCGTCCGTCCGCAACCCAGCCCGTCCGTCCGTCCGCAACCCAGCCCGTCCGTCCGTCCGCAACCCAGCCCGTCCGTCCGTCCGCAACTCAGCCCGTCCGTCCGTCCGCAACCCAGCCCGTCCGTCCGTCCGTCCGCAACCCAGCCCGTCCGTCCGTCCGCAACCCAGCCCGTCCGTCCGTCCGCAACCCAGCCCGTCCGCAACCCAGCCCGTCCGTCCGTCCGCAACCCAGCCCGTCCGTCCGTCCGTCCGCAACCCAGCCCGTCCGTCCGTCCGCAACCCAGCCCGTCCGTCCGCAACCCAGCCCGTCCGTCCGCAACCCAGCCCGTCCGTCCGTCCGTCCGTCCGCAACCCAGCCCGTCCGTCGTCCGTCGTCCGCAACCCAGCCCGTCCGTCCGTCCGTCCGCAACCCAGCCCGTCCGTCCGTCCGCAACCCAGCCCGTCCGTCCGTCCGTCCGCAACCCAGCCCGTCCGTCCGTCCGTCCGCAACCCAGCCCGTCCGTCCGTCCGCAACCCAGCCCGTCCGTCCGTCCGTCCGCAACCCAGCCCGTCCGTCCGTCCGTCCGTCCGCAACCCAGCCCGTCCGTCCGTCCGTCCGCAACCCAGCCCGTCCGTCCGTCCGCAACCCAGCCCGTCCGTCCGTCCGTCCGCAACCCAGCCCGTCCGTCCGTCCGCAACCCAGCCCGTCCGTCCGTCCGCAACCCAGCCCGTCTGTCCGTCCGCAACCCAGCCCGTCTGTCCGTCCGTCCGCAACCCAGCCCGTCTGTCCGTCCGTCCGCGAACCCAGCCCGTCTGTCCGTCCGTCCGCAACCCAGCCCGTCTGTCCGTCCGTCCGCAACCCAGCCCGTCTGTCCGTCCGTCCGCAACCCAGCCTGTCGTCCGACCTCCGTCCGTCCGCAACCCAGCCTGTCCCGTCCGTAACCCAGCCTGTCCGTCCCGTCAACCCAGCCTGTCCGTCCGTCCGCAACCCAGCCCGTCCGTCCGTCCGCAACCCAGCCCGTCCGTCCGCAACCCAGCCCCGTCCGTCCGCAACCCAGCCCCGTCCGTCCGCAACCCAGCCCGTCCGTCCGCCCGTCCGCAACCCAGCCCGTCCGTCCGTCCGTCCGCAACCCAGCCCGTCCGTCCGTCCGCAACCCAGCCCGTCCGTCCTCCCCAACCCAGCCCGTCCGTCCGTCCGCAACCCAGCCCGTCCGTCCGTCCGCAACCCAGCCCGTCCGTCCGTCCGCAACCCAGCCCGTCCGTCCGTCCGCAACCCAGCCCGTCCGTCCGTCCGCAACCCAGCCCGTCCGTCCGTCCGCAACCAGCCCGTCCGTCCGTCCCGCAACCCAGCCCGTCCGTCCGTCCGCAACCCAGCCCGTCCGTCCGTCCGCAACCCAGCCCGTCCGTCCGTCCGCAACCCAGCCCGTCCGTCCGTCCGCAACCCAGCCCGTCCGTCCGTCCGCAACCCAGCCCGTCCGTCCGTCCGCAACCCAGCCCGTCCGTCCGTCCGCAACCCAGCCCGTCCGTCCGTCCGCAACCCAGCCCGTCCGTCCGCAACCCAGCCCGTCCGTCCGCCAACCCAGCCCGCGTCCGTCCGTCCGCAACCCAGCCCGTCCGTCTCCGCAACCCAGCCCGTCCGTCCGTCACCCAGCCTGTCTGTCCGTCCGTCCGCAACCCAGCCTGTCTGTCCGTCCGTCCGCAACCCAGCCGTTGTCCGTCCGTCCGCAACCCAGCCTGTAGTCCGTCCGTCCGCAACCCAGCCTGTCTGTCCGTCCGTCCGCAACCCAGCCTGTCTGTCCGTCCGTCCGCAACCCAGCCTGTCTGTCCGTCCGTCCGCAACCCAGCCTTCTGTCCGTCCGTCCGCAACCCAGCCTGTCCGTCCGTAACCCAGCCTGTCCTCCGTAACCCAGCCTGTCCGTCCGTACCCGCCTGTCCGTCCGTAACCCAGCCTGTCCGTCCGTAACCCAGCCTGTCCGTCCGTCCGCAACCCAGCCTGTCCGTCCGTCCGCAACCCAGCCTGTCCGTCCGTCCGCAACCCAGCCTGTCCGTTGCTGTATAACTCAGTCCATTGGCCACGTCTGTAATCTGTGCCCACAGGAGCAATGAGAACCACCTCCGACCCTCCTGCATCCGAGATTCTTCATTTGATTTGCCAGCATGGCATGATACCACACCAGGTCGGCTAATCAAGAGAAAAGCCATGGATGCTGGTGGTTCGTTGCCTCAGATTACTAACGTGGTTGATGGACTGGGGGGTCCTGCCGCTCGTTAGGCATCAACTCTATCCAAATTAGATCTGATAATTTCATCAGACCATCGAATGAGTATAGTGTTGTCCTTATGGCAAGGGTTAGAAGAAAAAAAAAGAATGGGGCATATTGGATTTCAACATGCCTGATCCTTTCATTGTATGTGACATAATCCACTGCCCGAGGCGTCTTGCAGCTGATTATTACCTGCGCCCTATTGAGAATACAGGTATGGTGTCGAGAGGGATGATATAGCAGTCAGTCATACGCTGAATCTTGTATAGCCACCTAGCATTCCAGTCTAATGCATTTTCACAATACTCAATGCTAGATTATTAGGGGTCCGAGCAATCACCAACCAGGTATGAGCCATCCAAGACTGATGAAAACAGCCAAATCCATCTCTTATCTGTCAGGGCCATAGACTTTGAATGGGGGTCCAGAGCTCCCAGCGCTCCTTTATCACACTCATCCAACTCAGGAGGTAAAAGATGCTTCAACTCAAAATATTCCAGAGGATCAGATTGATGCTAGATTAAAGGAATTATACCAGTCATAAAGTTTAAATATGCTTTTAATTAAAAAGAAAACTCCCCGAGGCGTCAGAACTTGCTGACAATAGGCCCAGAAGTCACCGGAGCAGATGTACCAGAAAAGACGCGAGAGACGCCTAGAAAATTATTAATGGGGAAGGAATTTTAAGTATCCTGGTGATCGCAGCGTCATCAAGTGCAGACGGGGTTAATACGAGCAGCCGCCCTTAGTTATATATAATACATCGCCCGCTCCGGCAGAGAGCGACAGTCCATGGGCCAGATATAAACCGACCCACACAAATTCCACCCAGGCCAAGCTAAATAAGTCGCTCTATGGGATCCTTAACCCCTTGAAGAACCATTAACCTGATCTAGCAGGAGATTACGCATTAAGAGCGTAGATCAAACATCGCCTATGTCAGGGGGGTGATGGCGCTTTAAATTAAAGCCCAAGTGCCAACCTGTCAGAGCTGTGGGTCTCCAACCTGATCCCAGCTGGTGGGGCATGCTGGGAGTTGTAGTTTTAGAGAAGTTAAAAGAAAGTCAATCTGAAGCCGCCCGACAGAGGCTTTACTTGTGCCTGGTAACCCACAATGGGCACCGAGATAGTTTACAATCCAGCACTTCTAGTCTACGTCTTAGGGAAAAAGTGTTTCCACATTATCCTCTGTCTGGGACCCTTCAGGCCAAAAACCTGCAAATTTATGGACCCCTAGTGATGAAGCAAAGTAGATTTGCAGAGCCACAGCCACCGGACCTCAACACCAACCACCATTTCCGACCTACAAACTCCCCAGCGCCTCCAGTAGGACGACACAATGTCATCCATGCAATGTAGAGAGGTTGCAGAGACCTATAGGAGGTAGCGAGGATTAGTGGGTAGTAGGAGGTCAGCAGGGATCTGCTCTGGTGGCCATGATACAAGGTGTGAAAAGTGGAATCTCCCTTCAAAGGCGATTGCTCAATTTTCCCTTTTTGTCTATTTTAGTAAATTCCCATTCTCTTCAGAAAGTAACCAATTCTGCAACTTCTTTTCTAAGAATGCTGTTCCTCCTGGAAATGTGAGAATAAACCATTTTGCTTGTCAGTGTTATTGCTTCCTGTTTTACTCTGTCCTGTCACTGCAGACCAGGGCTGGGGATCGGAGTCGTGCCCATTTTAGTGGCGTCGAGTTGGAATCAGGAAATTGAAGAGTCGAGTCAGATGTTTGGCTTACTGACTTCACAGCGAGGGTTGTGGAGTCGAAGTCGGTCCCATTTGTTGGCGTCGGAGTGGGAATCAGGAAATTGAAGAGTCGGAGTCATATGTTTGGCTTACCAACTCCACAGCCCTGGTCCTAAACCTATCCACAGAACCTAGCCCCATCCCTGGAAACTAAGCCCTGTCCCTAACCATAGTCCTAAACCTATACCTAGAATCTATCCCCAACTATAGTCCTTACCCTATTTCTAGAATCTATCCCTAACTATAGTCCTTACCCTATTTCTAGAATCTATGCCTAACAATAGTCCTTACCCTATCCATAACCATAGCCCTAAACCTATCCCTAGAATCTATCCATAACCATAGCGAACCCTAGAATCTATCCCTAACCCTATCCTTAACCATAGCCGAACCCTAGAAACTTTCCCTAACCATAGTCCTAACCCTATCCCTAGAATCTAGCCCTAACCATAATGCTAACCTTATCCCTAACCAGAGTCCTAACCCTATCTCTAGAATCTATCCATAACCATAAGCAAACCCTAGAATCTATCCCTAACCATAGTCCTAACCCTATCCCAAGAATCTAGTCCTAACCATAATGCTAACCTTATCCCTAGAATCTATCCCTAACCATAGTCCTAACCCTATCCCTTGAATCTATCCATAACCATAGGCGAACCCTAGAATCTCTCCTTAGCCATAGCCGAACCCTAGAAACTTTCCCTAACCATAATCCTAACCCTATCCCTAGAATCTAGCCCTAACTATATCTGAACCCTAGAATTTATCCCTAACCATAGTCCTATCCCTAACTATAGTCCTAACCTATCCCTAGAATCTACCCAGAACCATAGCGAACCCTAGAATCTACCCATTAACCATAGCCAAACCCTAGAATCTATCCTTAACCATAGCCAAACCCTAGAATCTATCCTTAACCATAGCCGAACCCTAGAAGCTAATCCCTAACCATAGTCCTAACCCTATCGCTAGAATCTAGCCCTAACCATAGTCCTAACCAGGGCTGTGGTGTTGGAGTCAATGTCCATTTTAGTGCAGTTGGATTAAGGGAAATCAAATGTTCATCTTACCGACTTCCACAGCCCTGGTGCCATCTGTATCCGATTGAGCTAGGGTCAAGTCTCCACTGACTGTCAACTTACTGAGGAACCAAGCAGTGAAGAACTCATGATAAAATGCCCCTGAATTGTCATACTCTGGGAAATATAAGTACGGTACACGTGGTCTCCGGAGCGTTCTCATGCGATAGCATGGACAGTACTAGCTTATGTCTGGCCGCTACCAGCATCTCAGGGGTTAATAACGTCTGGTCCAGTTACTTGCTGGATATCTGCAAATTCTAATAGCCTTAAGTCTTAGTTGGGCCATAACCAGAGCCAGGGGTCCCAGTCTGGAGGTAAACAGTGGAGAGCTGCGTTCACTGACAGGCAGCAGTTATACTGCACACTCTGCACTGCTTCTATGTAGGGCCCTGTACACACTACAGAGCACAAACTGCAGAGCACAGGGAGGAATCCTGGTATCGGAGCTTCTGAAACACTTTATATTAAAATCTGTGTCCTCCGTCAGTTTGATCCATCCGGGGTGGAGGCTCCGCACTCAGGACGATACATTGTAACCAGCGCTCAGGACGAGGAGTGGCTCGGTCCGTCACATCGCGGGGACGCCTGACTGCAAAAAATACAGTAAGGCACAAACCACACCGCCAATACAGCCCCACTGTAAGATAGCGCACAGTCCAAGGGGAGGACTGTACACTGAAAACCACTATAGCAAAAACTCAGCTGTGAGACGTCCTCGGGACCCACAATGTCCACAAGGAAGTGACCGAGACCTATCATACAGTGGAAAAGGCCAGTAGCCGGATGCAGCCGCCATGACCATACAGACACCATATACCCACCATGACCACTGCCACACAGACACAACACACCCGCCATGATCACTGCCACACTGACACAACACACCCGCCATGACCACACAGACACTGGCACAACATACCCACATGACCACTGCCACAGCGACTACAACTACCACAAGACACATATACCCGACCATGACCACTGCCACACTGACAATCACCCAAACATATACCCGCATGACCACTGACACACTGATATCACCCAACATATACCCGTCATGACCACTGACACAACATACCGCCATGACACTGCCCCCCATACAACATACCCGCCATGACCACTGCCAAAGCGACATAACATACCACACAACACCATATCCCGCCATGACCACTGCCAACACTGAATCACCAACATATACCCCGACCACTGGGAACCGACACAACATACTCACCAGACCACTGAACACCGGCACAACATACCCGCCATGACCACTGCAACACCGGCTACAACATACCCGCCATGACCACTGCCACACCGGCACAACATACCCGCCATGACCACTGCCACACCGGCACAACATACCAGCCATGACCACTGCCACACTGACATCACCCAACGTACTCGCCATGACCACTGCCGCACCGGCACATCATACCCGCCATGACCACTGCCACACCAGCACAACATACCCGCCATGACCACTGCCACACCAGCACAACATACCACAGAGACACCATATACCCGCCATGACCACTGCCACACCAGCACAACATACCCGCCATGACCACTGCCACACCGGCACAACATACCCGCCATGACCACTGCCACCCAGAACAACATACCACACAGACACCATATACCCGCCATGATGACTGCCACACTGACATCACCCAACATACCTGCCATGACCACTGCCCTCCACACCCGGCACACATCATACCCTGCCATGACCACTGCCACACCCGGCACATCATACCCGCCATGACCACTGCCACACCAGCACAACATACCCGCCATGACCACTGCCACACTGGCACAACATACCACACAGACACCATATACCTGCCATGACCACTGCCACACTGACATCACCCAACATATACCCATGACCACTGCCACACCGACACAACACACCCGCCATGACCACTGCCACACCGCACACAACATACCCGCCTGACACTGCACACAACACACCCGCCATGACCACTGCCACACCGGCACAACATACCCGCCATGACCACTGCCACACCGGCACAACATACCCGCCATGACCACTGCCACACCGGCACAACATACCGCCATGACCCTGCCACACCTGGCACAACATACCGCCATCATACCCACCAGGACCGCTGCCACACTGGCACAACATACCCACCATGACCGACTGCCACACCCGGCACAACATACCCGCCATGACCACTGCCACACCCGCACAACATACCCGCCATGACCACTGCCACACCCGCACAACATACCCGCCATGACCGACTAGCCACACCCGCACAACATACCCGCCATGACCACAGCCACACCCGCACAACATACCCGCCATGACCACAGCCACACCCGCACAACATACCCGCCATGACCACAGCCCCCACAAACCCCGCACAACATACCCGCCATGACCACGCCACACCCGCACAACATACCCGCCTTGACCACTGCCACACCGCACAACATACCCGCCATGACCACAGCCACACCGCACAACATACCCGCCAGACCATATACCCGCCATGACCACTGCCACACCGGCACACATACCCGCCATGACCACTGCCACACCGCACAGCATACCCGCCATGACCACTGCCACACCGGCACAACATACCCGCCATGACCATACGCCATACTCACACGGCACAGCATACCCGCCATGACCACTGCCACACCGGCACAGCATACCCGCCATGACCACTGCCACACCGGCACAGCATACCCGCCATGACCACTGCCACACACGGCACAGCATACCCGCCATGACACTGCCACACCCGGCACAGCATACCCGCCATGACCCTGCCACACCGCCCAAGCAATACCCGCCATGACCACTGCCACACCCACACAACTACCGCCATGACACTGCCTCACCGACAACATACCCGCCATGACCACTGCCACACCGGCACAACATACCCGCCATGACCACTGCCACACCGGCACAACATACCCGCCATGACCACTGCCACACCCCCACATACCGCACCATACACCGCCATGACCACTGCCACACCGGCACAACATACCCCGCCACTGCCACACGCCAACCAACCAGACGCACAACATACCCGCCATGACCACTGCCACACCGGCACAACATACCCGCCATGACCACTGCCACTCCGGAACAACATACCCGCCATGACCACTGCCACACCGGAACAACATACCCGCCATGACCACTGCCACTCCGGAACAACATACCCGCCATGACCACTGCCACTACCGGAACAACATACCCGCCATGACCACTGCCACACTCCGGAACAACATACCTGGTGTGATTGCCACCACCCCTACATAGCCGTAACATAAACAGCAGCAGAACATCTGCTGTGACCACCACCACACCTTTATCAGCCAAACATAACCGCCACGACTGCTGCTACACCGCCACTGTACCAATAAACCAGCTGTGTCCACCGCCACCGGCCTAACAACCCACCACACCAACAACATGCCTGTCATGACCGGCGCCACACAAAGGTCCTGCCATGGACCCCCTCCCCACACTGGTCCCCCCCCCTCCACACGCCGGTATGTCCCCCTCCTCACCCCTCCACACACCGGTGTCCCCCCCTCCACACACCAGTATCCCCTCCTCCTCCCCCCCCCACAAAATGTCAGTGTCCCCCCCCCACACACACCAGTATCCCCTCCTCCCCCCCCCCCCACCCACCACCGGTATCCCCCTTCCTCCACACCACCGGTGTCCCCCCCTCCACACACCGATGTCCCCCCCCTCCACACACACCAGTATCCCCTCCTCCCCCCCCCCCACACACCGTATCCCCCTCCTCCACCACACCACCCGCCCCCCCTTCCACACACCGTGTCCCCCCCCTCCACACACCGGTGTCCCCCCCCTCCACACACCGGTGTCCCCCCCCTCCACACACCGGTGTCCCCCCCCCCCTCCACACACCGGTGTCCCCCCCCCCCACACACCGGTGTTCCCCCTCCTCCTCCACCACACGACCGCCCCCCCCCTTCCACACACCCGCCCACCCCTTCCACACACCGGTGTCCCCCCCCCCTCCACACACCGGTGTCCCCCCCCCTCCACACACCGGTGTCCCCCTTCCTCCACCACACACCGCCCACCCCTTCCACACACCGCCCACCCCTCCACACACCGGTGTGTCCCCCCCCTCCACACACCGATGTCCCCCCCCCCTCCACACACCGGTGTCCCCCCCCCTCCACACACCGGTGTCCCCCTTCCTCCACCACACACCGCCCACCCCTTCCACACACCGCCCACCCCCTTCCACACACCGGTGTCCCCCCCCCCTCCACACAACCGGTGTCCCCCCCCTCCACACACACCGGTGTCCCCCTTCCTCCACCACACACCGCCCACCCCTTCCACACACCGCCCACCCCTTCCACACACCGGTGTGTCCCCCCCCTCCACACACCGATGTCCCCCCCCCTCCACACACCGGTGTCCCCCCCCCTCCACACACCGGTATCCCCCTTCCTCCACCACACATAGCCCACCCCTTCCACACACCGATGTCCCCCCCCCTCCACACACCGGTGTCCCCCCCCTGCTTTGGTCATCCCGGTTCTCGTTCACCGAAATCAGTAACTTTTTCGGACCAAACTCAAGATATCAAGTTGTAAAGAAACGACACCGACAGACGCGGACAGAGCGGCGAGTAATGTACGGAGGGCTGAGCCCTGTGGCCCCGGGGCCCCTCTCACCTCCCCACGGTCTGGTTGGCCAGCTGCCTCATCCGGTTGAACTGTTTCTTCATGGCGGCTCCGCTGTCGTCCTCGTCCCACAGAAAACGGGTAACTTCCCGGAGCGAGAACTAATCCATAGGGGCCGGTGATAGGCAAGAGCCCGGGAGGCCCCGACACCGCGCACAGCCCGGGCTCCGACTGACGAGACTCCGCCCCGCACCGCCCACTGCACACAGGGACCGCCCCCTCCACAGACCTGACCCGCCCCCTCCCAGCGAGCACTGCCGACTGACGAGACTCCGCCCCGCACCGCCCACTGCACACAGGGACCGCCCCCTCCACAGACCTGACCCGCCCCCTCCCAGCGAGCACTGCCGACTAACGAGACTCCACCCTCACGGGACCGCCCACTGCACACAGGGACCGCCCCCTCTTCACAGAGACCGCCCCCGACACAGCGCACAGCCAGGGCTCCGACTGACGAGACTCCGACCAGGACTGCCCACTGCACACCAGAGACCGCCCACTCCCACCGCTCACAGCCCCGGCTCCGACTGACAAGACTCCGCCCGACGGGACCGCCCACTGCACACAGGGACCGCTCCCTGCGTAGCCAGAGAACACCCTCTCCCCACAGGGACCGCCCCCCACACAAGGACCGCCCACCACACAAGAACCGCCCATAACACAGGGCACAGTCCGGGTTCCAACTGAGCGGAATCCGCCGCGCACCGCCCCCTCCGCAGCCGGGCACCGCCCCCTCCACAGACGGGCACCGCCCCCTCCACAGACGGGCACCGCCCCCTCCACAGACGGGCACCGCCCCCTCCACATCCGAGCACCGCCTCCTCCTGTACTATTACTGCCATCATGGCTGTCAGTCACCTCTGGGGGTTGTAGCTGCAGCTTCTCACCCCAGGAGCTGACACTCAGCCCTCTCACCCTTTCCAGTAGACAGATCATTGGTGTTGGGCCAGCAGTCTCGTCAGTGGTGGCCGACGGTCTCATTAGTGGTGGCTGGCGGTCTCATTGGTGGTGGCCGGCGGTCTCATTGGTGGTGGCTGGCAGTCTCATTAGTGGTGGCTGGCAGTCTCATTGGTGGTGGCCAGGGGTCTCATTAGTGGTGGCCGGCGGTCTCATTAGTGGTGGCCGGCGGTCTCATTAGTGGTGGCCGGCGGTCTCAGTGGTGGTGGCTGGTGATCTCATTAGTGGTGGCCGGCGGTCTCATTGGTGGTGGCCAGGGGTCTCATTAGTGGTGGCCGGCGGTCTCATTAGTGGTGGCCGGCAGTCTCATTAGTGGTGGCCGGCGGCCTCATTAGTGGTGGCCGGCAGTCTCATTAGTGGTGGCCGGCGGTCTCAGTAGTGGTGGCCGGCAGTCTCATTAGTGGTGGCCGGCGGTCTCATTAGTGGTGGCCGGCGGCCTCATTAGTGGTGGCCGGCGGTCTCATTAGTGGTGGCCGGCGGTCTCAGTGGTGGCCGGCGGTCTCAGTGGTGGTGGCTGGTGATCTCATTAGTGGTGGCCGGCGGTCTCATTAGTGGTGGCCGGCGGTCTCATTAGTGGTGGCCGGCGGTCTCATTAGTGGTGGCCGGCGGTCTCATTAGTGGTGGCCGGCGGTCTCATTAGTGATGGCTGGCGGTCTCAGTGGTGGTGGCCGGCGGTCTCAGTGGTGGTGGCCGGGGTCTCATTAGTGGTGGCCGGCGGTCTCATTGGTGGTGGCCAGGGGTCTCATTAGTGGTGGCCGGCGGTCTCATTAGTGGTGGCCGGCGGTCTCAGTAGTGGTGGCTGGCGGTCTCATTAGTGGTGGCCGGCAGTCTCATTAGTGGTGGCCGGCGGCCTCATTAGTGGTGGCCGGCGGTCTCATTAGTGGTGGCCGGCGGTCTCATAGTGGTGGCTGGCAGTCTCATTAGGTGGGGCGTCTCAGTAGTGTGCGGTCTCATTAGTGGTGGCCGGCGGTCTCATTAGTGGTGGCTGGCAGTCTCATTAGTGGTGGCCAGGCGTCTCATTAGTGGTGGCCGGCGGTCTCATTAGTGGTGGGCCGGCGGTCTCATTAGTGGTGGCTGGAGTCTCATTAGTGGTGGCCGGCGGTCTCATTAGTGGTGGCTGGCGGTCTCATTAGGGGTGGCTGGCGTCTCATTAGTGGTGGCCGGCGGTCTCATTAGTGGTGGCCGGCGGTCTCATTAGTGGTGGCCTGGCAGTCTCATTGTGGTGGCCGGCGGTCTCATTAGTGGTGGCCGGCGGTCTCATTAGTGGTGGCTGGCGGTCTCATAGTGGTGGCCGGCGGTCTCATTAGTGGTGGCGGCGGTCTCATTAGTGGTGGCTGGCAGTCTCATTGGTGGTGGCCGGCGGTCTCATTAGTGGTGGCCGGCGGTCTCATTAGTGGTGGCTGGCAGTCTCATTGGTGGTGGCCAGGGGTCCTCATTAGTGTGGCCGGCGGTCTCATTAGTGGTGGCCGGCAGTCTCATTAGTGGTGGCCGGCGGCCTCATTAGTGGTGGCCGGCGGTCTCATTAGTGGTGGCCGGCGGTCTCATTAGTGGTGGCCGGCGGTCTCATTAGTGTGGCCGGCAGTCTCATTAGTGGTGGCCGGCGGTCTCATTAGTGGTGGCTGGCGGTCTCATTAGTGGTGGCCGGGGTCTCATTATGGTGGCCGGCGTCTCATTAGTGGTGGCCGGCGGTCTCATTAGTGGTGGCCGGGGCTCTCATTAGTGGTGGCCGGCGGTCTCATTAGTGGTGGCCGGCGGTCTCATTAGTGTGGCCGGCGGTCTCATTAGTGGTGGCCGGCGGTCTCATTAGTGGTGGCCGGCGGTCTCATTAGTGGTGGCTGGCGGTCCTCATTAGTGGTGGCCGGCGGTCCTCATTAGTGGTGGCCGGCGGTCTCATTAGTGGTGGCCGGCGGTCTCATTAGTGGTGGCCGGCGGTCCTCATAGTGGTGGCCAGCGGTCTCAGTAGTGGTGGCCGGCGGTCTCAGTAGTGGTGGCCGGCGGTCTCAGTAGTGGTGGCCGGCGGTCTCATAGTGGTGGCGGCGGTCTCATGTGTGCCGGCGTCTCAGTAGTGGTGGCCGGCGGTCTCATAGTGGTGGCCGGCGGTCTCAGTAGTGGTGGCCGGCGGTCTCATTAGTGGTGGCCGGCGGTCTCATATGGTGGCCGGCGGTCTCATTAGTGTGCCCAGCGGTCTCATTGGTGGTGGCTGGCAGTCTCAGTAGTGGTGGCCGGCGGTCTCATTAGTGGTAGCTGGCGGTCTCATTAGTAGTGGCTGGCAACCTCATTATTGCTGGCTGGCAGTCTCATTACTAGTGGACGGCGGTCTCGTTAATGGTGGCTGGCGGTCTCGTTGGTGGTGGCTGGAAGTCTCATTGGTGGTGGCTGGCGGTCTCATTAACGGAGCTGAACGGTGAACAGTGAATCTCCTCATTTATCTCTATGCAGCGTTCAGCATCTCATTTTATATTTCATAGATCGGAGTTTTATGGACGCGGCGACACCAAATATTATTATTAAAGGGTGATTTAAAATTTTATATTTAAAAAAAATTTTTAATATTAATTTTGTATTTTTTTGTGCCCATAGAGGACGTTATCCTTACACCAGGTCCCGCAGTGTATTACAGTGTAGAGCTGAACAGACTGGCAGGACCCAGGCCCAGTGGCCACATCCATAGACCACGTCTGCTGGACCGGAGCCCAGGAACCTCCTCCCACCGGCCGCCTCCTCAGCGCCTCTTCCAATTTGTAGCCTCAGTACAACATGTTGTGAGCGTCACACCACAACGATGACCTTGCACCGGCTTTACTAATCACAAGTAGATGGCGGTGTGCAGGGTCTCGTCCGGTGACTGCACTCTACTGATGTGGCTACTGAGCCCGGGATCAGGCCAACATTAATGCTTCACTGTACTACTTTATGACAATGCATCACTGCAGACTTGCCGCAACACGACCGTCGGTTTTACTAAAGTCTATGGACCAAGTCTGCAGGCTGGAAGTGAGCCAGGGGCCATCATTAGTCCAAGGGTTACCTCGGACCCGTAGAAGCGACACGCGTCGTGAAACGGCGTCGTAGTCTGTTGGCCCTTCGTGCCCCCTCCCTGCACCCTGTTTTTCCACGAGTTCTTGGAATAAAGGACTATCCTGTGTATTCCGGTGAGTGCCGCCTTCTCTTTTTTGCTTTTCAAATGCTGGTGCTTTGGCAGTGCACCGCCGGTTGGGAACATGCCATAACTGGAGGATTATCCGGACCTGACAGAGGTAACGCTTAGTGCCACGTTCATCTCACTTTTCATTGACGTTACCACGGAGCAATTCTCAAAAAAGTATGTGACTAAAACCATTTGTGCGTTGGTCGTTTTGTTCTGCTGCCATAACCAACTGCCACACCACAGACCTCCCAATGCTACCCCCATGACACCAGGCTACCCAGAGCTTTCACCATGACCCCCGCCACATCCCAGTCCTCCCAGTGTTTCCACCATGACCCCCACCACATCCGAATTCTCCCAGTTCTGCCACTATAACCCCCACCACATCCCAGTCGTCCCAGTGTTTCCACCATGACCTCCACCACACACCAATCCACCAAGTGTTTCCACCATGACCCCCGACACACCCCAATCCTCCCAGTACTGCCGCCACACCACAGCGATATATGCCTATAGACATGTCAAGGTCACATGTGACTTGCATTGTCCAATTGAAGGGGTTGTCCAGTTAAAACAACACTCAGAATAGGTGATAACTTACTGATCGGTGGCGTCCGTCCGACCCCTGGGACCAGCACAGTTGGGCACAATGGGGAATTTTTGTCTCATGCCCAAACGCCCTACCATTTTCTTTGGGACTGATGGAGAAAACGGGGCACAACATTCAACATGAATGGAGCGGCAGCTGGACGTGTGCGCTCCTACTCCATTCTAACCGGAATAAAAGTACCACGCTCTGCCAATGGTTGTTGGACCCCACCGATCAATAAGTTATCACTTATCCTGTGATAACCCCTTTAAGGCTTATATATGGCAATGATCAGTCCTTATGTAAGGAGGATATATTATATTGCATTACGTATCATGGGAGTCAGCCTAATAACAGGGTGTTGCCCTATCTGATATGACTGATGTGTTATCACAATGAGACATCAGACTCTGTTATTGTATCGCACAGCATTGCGTGGGTTAAAAGCCAATTATAATTCACAGCATTAATAATGTACAATGAACGAGCCGTCGTTACAGAAGATCATGTGAGTTATGATGGGTGGTTTCCTCATATCTCATCACTCCATGCTTTACACTGCAGCGCTGCTCATCAGCACAATCTTTGGGAAATCAATGTGAGTAGAGTGATATCCATTAAAGAAAGGACATAAGATGTCATTACATGTCCCGATCCTCCATAATGGATGAGACGGCGACATAACGGTTGCATCTGCTCATTGTCAATGGCAATAGTTGCAAACATGATTTTGCCTCCATAGATTTCAATGTCGGTTGCAAACGACTGCGCCATCATCTACACGTCTGCAAAAAGAGACGAACTGCAGACGTCACGTGAGTCACACTCTGACCTGCGACAAATATCCAAAATGCGTCGTGCAACTTTTGTGTTACTTTCCAGATGCAAGGTGACCCTCATTGTTTATCAGAGTCTGAAAAGCGTCATCACCATCTACAAATAGGTGCAGGGGTTGCAACAGCACCCGGGACCCTGGAGCTTAGGGGCCCAAAAGTTCCTTCAGTGTATAGAAAATGACTAATGCTATTAAAAAATTGCAATAATTGGGGGCCCCATTGGAGCTTTTGCTTCGGGGCCCATAAGGTTTAAGTTTCGCCACTGGCCCTAAAGCTCTATCTTGTCACGACCAGGTGACAGCACAGAGGCGACGTCACATCAGCAGCAGCCATGGAGAGACGTCTGCCTTCAGCTCCACCTCCCTGTGTGACGCAAGTGAGGACATTACCTGCTCAGGTAGCTCCATGTGTCAGTGCAGGCGTGCTGAGGAATGACACGCCGCTCCACCACAACAATGCCGTGAATCAGAACATTGTATACTGATTAGTAATTCTACATTACCTGGAAATTACGAGGAGATGAGTGATAAAACCGTACATTAATATCCTGGATCTCCCAGCTGAGACTGCAGCATAATGCCTCTTAAAGGAGACCTGCATATATTTAGGAGCTCCTATGTATACTAATCAGGGATCGAGGATTTCTATCATTTTACGTCACAGCGTGCTGCATAATTATTTATATCAAAATTGATGGAAAGTTTGAATAAGGCTGTGAACACCGGGCTGATGGAGGCAACCTTAACGTCTACACCTGTCCTCAACATGCCTCTATCATGTGCTGTAATCACTGCTTCCAGGGTAGCATTTCTCCACCTGAAGCCATGAGACCCATAAGTTTCTATAGGTGCCATGTTTCAGCTCTATACATCACAGATCGGGAATATAGTGCATATATGAGACCTACCCTAAGGGAGTATTTATAGGAGATGACCACAACCTGTATATACACCCTTAGGTCAGTTTCAGAAAAGTGTGTTATAAGGGTGCAAGCCCTGATCCAACTACAAATCTGACAACCTGAACCAACAGCTATAACGTTATAATTGTAATACGCCTGTCCTACACTGGCCTACAATAAACCATCTAGTCCTCTGCATATACAGCTGCATCTCAATTAATTATCAAAAAGTTAGTTTATTTCAGTAATTCCATACATAAAGTAATACACATATATTAGAGTCATTACACACAGAGGGATCTATCTCATGTATTTCTGTTAATGTTGATGATTATGGCTTACAGCCTATGAAAACCCAAAGGTTATTATCTCAGAAAATTAAAGTAGGGAGGATGAAGGGTTAAAAACTGTGCTGCCGTATTCCACGAGACAAAGGGTGAATATAATATTGATTTATTAGTTCAGGTCTCCCTGAAACATGGCTCTATGATATTGATTTGTCCTGAGGAAGAGGTCGGGGAGCCCTGAAACACACGACTAATAAATCAATATTATATTCGCCCTTTGATGTCTGGTGGAACACAGCAGCGTGGTTTTTAACCCTTCATCCTCCCTACTCTATATACCATGCTGGGGACTGCAGCAGCCGTGATCTGCTTTTATAGTGGTTGTGACTCTCACAACCACACAAGGTGGAGCCTCTGATACCTATTTAGGTCATATTTGATCTCTCAGACCCTTCATCCTCCCTACTTTAATTTCCTGATATAAAGACCTTTGGGTTTTCATTGGCTGTAAGCCATAATCATCAACATTAACAGACAAAAAAACATGAAATAGATCACTCTGTGTGTAATTACTATATATGTTGTCACTTTATGTACTGAATTAGTGAAATAAACTTTTTGATGATATGCTATTTCATTGAGATGCACCTGTAACTACAGCTCAGTGCAATACTGTGTGCAAACTGCCATGACTGCATTACTTAAAGCTTTATTTTCCATTCTCATATATGGATATTGTCAGATAGAGCTCATAAATACAAGCACTTTTGCAGTTTAATGCTTATTAAAATTTGCAGCCATTCTCGAGATATTTACACTTACAGCTCGTTGCCATGGAAACCAACCACCACTGCTAGTTAAGAGAACACACACAGCGCTTACAAGCTCTTTTCTGTTAATTTTGTAAGAAATCTTTTGAAGCTGGAAAGGATCGCTGGAGGCTGGCTGGCTTTGGAGCTAGAAAGTAGAAGTGGTCGGACTGTTAGGCTGTTTACCATCTTGTCATCTTGAATACCGACCACTGCTGCTGTCTTGCTTGTAGGCACTGCACTGAAGCTGGTTGGGATTAGGGGGCGACAGCGATCCTGGCTAGCTTTAAAACAGTGCTTACAAGCTCAATAGAAAAGAGCTTGTAGATTCTGTATGTGTTCTGCTGTCTAGTAAAGGTGGTCGGTTTCCAAGGTAACAAGCTGTAGACAACAGAAAAGTGTGATTATCTCAAGAACGGCTGCACGTTTTAACTAGCAGTAAATTGCAAAAGTGCTTGTATTTACAAGCTCTATCCAATAAAAAAATCCATCTATAAAGATGGAATAACCCTTTAATGAATGAAGCACCTTGTTTTATTTCCACCAGGAAGTGCTTGTATTAGACACCTGTCATCTCTAGGATTATTCCTCTGCACTTATGTTACTCATATACCTTTAATTGCCTCATGCTTAGCCTTACTGTTTAGGTCATTGGTACAATGTAAACTGGAAACCTAGAGAGCCCATCATATGCTGATCATTTATATGGAGGCTGCAGGACATTGTGGGAATACTAAATATGTGAGTGTTTTATGCCCCTGTACTACAGAGGGGGAGGGCAAGGAGGCTCAATCTCACCAGGACCCTATGTGTGAGGGGTTTGGATGCTCAGTCTCAGCTGTCTTGTTTTTTTTCCAGTTCTTCTGGTTTGTTTCACTCCAAAAAAGACTGACTGTATATATCATAACATTGGGCCTGCAGCTGAAATGGGACCGAGGAGGCTGGGTGCAGGGAAAGGTCCATTTGGCTTATAGAAAAAGACTAATGCTATTAAAGATTTGCAATGATTGGGACCTCGTTGGGAGATTTCCCATCAGGGCCCATGAGCTTCAAGTTAAGTCACTGACTACAAGAGCATAGTGGGAGTTGACGTTTTTAGGGTCAGAGGCTGTCAGGACTTGCTGGGAGTTGTAGTTTTGCAGTTTTGTATAGCAGGTTGCATACAACAGCATTATAAAGCTCTGCTCACATCTGCAAAATAGTCAACCCAAGGATGGACCCGACATGGCAGACATAAGGGGCGCCTGACAGATCCTACTGACAAACAGGTGGATCTCAATCAATAAGAATATCATCAAAAAGATCATTTATTTCAGTATTTCAATACATAAAGTGAAACACATATATAGAGTCATTACACACTGAGTGATCTATTTCAAGTATTTATTTCTGTTAATGTTGATGATTATGGCTTACAGCCAATGAAAGTCCAAAGGCCATTATCACAAAAAATTAGAATATACCGGTAAGACCAACTGAAATCATGATTTTTAATTTCTAAATGTTGGCCTAATGAAAAGTCTGAACAGTACATGCCCTCAATACTTGATCCGGGCTCGTTTTGCATGAATAACTGCATCAATGTGGGGTGGCATGGAGGCGATCAGCCGGTGGCTGCTGAGGAGTTATGGAAGCCCAGGTTGCTTTGATGACAGCCCTCAGCTCAACTGCATTGTTGGGTCTAGAGTCTCCCATAGATAATCTATGGCGTTTAGGTCAGGCAAATTTGCTGCCAATTAAGCACAGGGATACCGTGGTTAGTAAACCAGGTATTGGTACTTTTGACAGTGTGGACAGGGGCCAAGTCCTACTGGAAAATTATATCTCCATCTCCAAAAAACCTGTCGACAGAGGTAAGCATAAAGTGCTGGAATATGTCCTGGTAGACGTCAGCACTGACTTTGGCCTTGATAAAACACAGTGGACCTAGCAGATGACATGGCTCCCCAAACCATCACCAATTGTGGAAACTTCACAGCAGACCTGAAGAAGCTTGGATTGTGGCTTCTCAACGCTTCCTCCAGACTTTGGGACCTTGATCTCCAAATGAAATGCAAAATTTACTTTCATCTGAAAACAACACCTTGGACTAATTTCTGGACATCTGTCAAGTCTGCAGTCTTCCCCATGATTGTGTAGCCAACTAAGGCTGGCGTCACACTATGGCGGGGATCCGATCCGTGGCTGTCCGTTTGAGGCAGACGGCCGTGGACCGGATCAGCACACAGAACTGGAGGGCTAATATGCCCTCCGGTCCGGTGTGCAGCCGGCGCAGCTGCCACCACTGATAACTCAGGACCGCAGCTTGCAAGGAGCGAGCCGCGTTCCTGATGTGTCAGAGGGGACAGCTCCATG
Source organism: Allobates femoralis (assembly GCA_033576535.1). Taxonomy (NCBI): domain Eukaryota; kingdom Metazoa; phylum Chordata; class Amphibia; order Anura; family Aromobatidae; genus Allobates; species Allobates femoralis. The sequence continues at coordinate 221,801,516 of JARQOC010000011.1, read as the reverse complement.
GTGCTGAAGCTCAGAGCCGCCCCTCCTGACAGTTCAGGACCGCGGCTAGCTCCCGAGAGCCGCAGTCCTGACCCATCAGTGGCGGCAGCTGCACACCGGACCGGAGGGCAAATTAGCCCTCCAGTTCTGTGTGCTGATCCGGTCCGCGGCTGTCTGCCTCAAGCAGACAGCCACGGATCGGATCCCAGCCGTAGTGTGAAGCCATCCTTAATCAGATTAAGGGACCATTTTAAGTGTTTAGTAAGCTTTTGCAGGTGTTGTGTTAATTATTTTAATTTTCTGAGATAATAACCTTTGGGTTTTCATTGGCTGTAAGCCATAATCATCAACATTAACAGAAATAAACACATGAAATAGATCCTGTTTGTGTGTTCACTTTATGTGTTGAAGTACTGAAATAAATAAACTTTTTGATGATATATATAAGGGTGCTTTCACATCTGCGTTTTTCGTAATTCGCGGCAGATGCGGTGAAAAAACCGCATCTGCCGCGTTTACCGCATAACCGTTCCACTTGCGGCGCGGTTGCGTTTTTTTCTATGCAAAGTATAGGCATACTTGCGGCAGGTGCGGCAAGTGCGGTTTTGCACTTGCGGCAGGTGCGGCCGCGAAAAAAACCGCAGTAAGCCGCGGTTTTTTTCGCGGCCGCACCTGCCGCAAGTGCAAAACCGCACTTGCCGCACCTGCCGCAAGTATGCCTATACTTTGCATAGAAAAAACCGCAACCGCGCCGCAAGTGGAACGGTTATGCGGTAAACGCGGCAGATGCGGTTTTTTCACCGCATCTGCCGCGAATTACGAAAAACGCAGATGTGAAAGGGCCCTTAGTTCACAGTAAACATTTTATGTGCAAAATGGTGGTGAATATAAGAGGCAATGCAATGGAGGTCATAACAGAACCTATAAATAAGCACAGACTCTGCTGCCACCTGCTGGTAACTATTGATATAGCACCGAGAGAAACAAGTGTCCAGCTGCATACAGATCCATTCTGATAAAATACAATAGCAGAAGGGAAACTGAAGCTTTTTACATAATATAAATAGAACATTTACCATTGGATTCTGCAGTTTTCCTAGCGGCGGTGAACAGATGTGCAGCTACACAGGGACTCCAAAGTGACTATGGGAACAGTGGGACATTTATAGGGCAGGTTCACTTTACAACATCTATAAGGTTCAGAGATAAAAATTGCTGCTTACCGTACTTCCAAAAACTAGCGCCGCCTTTGTGCACATCATGAATGGGTACCACAGCAGCAAGGGGGGCGACTGACTGTCCTCATTGCGCCATCTTGGTCCTTCTGTGATACTCAGTAGATTATGATTATTACTATGCGCTGTAATACTGTGAACATCACAGCTTCAAGTCTCCAAAGGGAATAAGCAAATTAAGAAAGAAAAAAAAAAAAAAAAGTAGAAAAATTCTTTAAAAGATTAAAATCATCCACATTTTCCTGCTCGTTTAGTAAAAACATAAAGAGATAAAAATATAAGCATTTGGTATCAGTACTTCCGTAAAATAAAGATCGCTGTCCTGGACTGGTTTTGTGGATTTCACATTGGGCGGATCCCTCTGGTACATTGTGACGATGTCGCTCCTGATTGCTGCAGATGTGCCTACTTAGAGGCAGGGACGGATCGAGGTATTTGGGGGCCCAGGGCAAAAGAGCCCCTTTAACATATACCACAATTCATGATTATAATATAGATGCTGCAAGCTGTGTATTAGACAATCCTCAAATATAATCCCCTGTGCGCTGTCTCTCCCCGTGCGCTCTTCACCCACCTGTGTGCTGTCTGTATTCCCCAGTGCGCTGTCTCTCTCCCACGTGCGCTCTCTCCCTCTGTGCACTTTTTCTCCTGCCTGTGTGGTTTTCTTACAGTGTCACTGTCTCTCTGCCCCAGTGTGCTGTCTCTTTTCCTCATGCACCTCTCTCCTCCTGTGTGCCCTCTCCCCGTGTCGCTCTTTCCTCTGTGCTCTCTTCCCCCGATGCACTCCCTCCCCCATGTCCCCGTGTCTCTCTCTCCCTCTGAGCACTCCCCCATTTCCCTGTAATGCTCTCTCTCCCCCTGTGTGCTGTCTCTTTCCCCCTGTGTGCACTCCCTCCCCCCTTGCAATTTTGACCACCTGTGCGCTCTTCCACCCCCTTGCGGTGTCTCTCTCCTCCTGTGGCCTTTTTTCCTGTGTGCCCTTCTCCCCATACGCTGTCCCCGTCCCCCTATGCAGTCCGGACACTGCACTCGTCGCACAGCACAGGGGGAGAACACAGCACACATGGAGTGTAGGGGAGGGAGAAACAATTACCCGGGCCCCATACATTGTTTTGGACTGGAAGGAAACACCATCTGGCAAGCGGCACGGATGGTGTCACCAACAGCAAATGGGCCCCCCTGTTTGTACAGGGCCCCGTCACTTGGCCACGGGCGCCCAGTGCTGATGTTGGCCCTGCTTAGAGGTAACAGCAAAACCATCAGCTCACCAGGCAAATAAAACATCCTTCACACAGCTCCATGGATGGAAAGTTAAGAACATTACAGATATGGTTAAATGGTGACACAAACCAAATGCATTTATATTATTTTGCAATCTTGATTTTCCGGTGTTATGCAGAAGACTTTGAGGCATTTTTGCAGAATATGATCAAACATTCTATTTTATTATATATATTCTTGGTATCGGCCTCACTCATAATTGCATCTTGATACACAAATACTTTCATAACATTACTGACGCCTGAGTTTTGACTCCACTCCTATCTGCTTGGGCAGAGGGAGAACAACCCTTTTTTTTTCCACCAAGTGTCATATGGTCTTACTGAACCAATCTCAAACCCTGCATAAAAATTAAGGGGGTCTCTGCCATCTGAGAGATTGTTACTGCCATTTTAAATTGCCACAAGATTAATTTGTCAACCTGATAACAGCAAGCCGTATGTCACTTGTGTTACTATGAGCTGCCTGTGCGGCCTAAAAGTGCTCCAGTGGCTGCAGCGTCTCTGGTGTTGTCTCCCACATCTGGAACGTCATTGGTCAGTGATAACACAGGAGCAGCCAGCAGAGGATCTTGATGATTTGACCAAGTGAATTTAGTGGAAGCACCTTCACCTTCTTCATACGACCATTAAGCCGAGAGGATTTCCGCATGGGACTTACACTCCAGACTAAATAAATCCAGATGTTCTTAAATTTTTGTCCCATTTTTCCATCCTTTGCAGATCAGTAACATCTATCCATACTGTCATTTTCATCACTCCACCACTTTACTGTCTTGGTGTAGCAATTTCTATGTTGAGGAGAGTAGTTAACCAGACGAACATTTAATGGTCGAGGACTATGTAGCACGCAGCTTGTGAGCCCCTGTGTTGGAGTATATGGCCTTTATATTTAGTAGAAAATACGAAGCGAAAAAATCACTGAAGAAGGACATTATGGTAGGAAGAATAGAAAGTACAAGGCAAAAACCAGCAACCCAGTGGCTTGATACAATCGAGAAAATGGTGGAAAAGACCTTGGTGGACCTATCTAGGCTTGGAGAAAACCCTGGTGGACCTATCTAGACTTTGAGAGAATCCTGGTGAATACGTCTAGGCTTAGAGAATACCTTGGTGGACCTATCTGGGCTTGGAGAAGACCCTGGCAGATCTATATAAGCTTGGAGAAGACCCTGGTGGACCTATCTAGGCTTGGAGAAGACACTGGTGGACCAATCTAGGCTTGGAGAAGACCCGAGTGGACCTATCTAGGCTTGGAGAGGATCATGGTGGACCTCTCAAGGCTTTGAGAAGACCCTGGTGGACCACTCTAGGTTTGCAGAAGACCCTGGTGAACCTATCTAGGATTGAAGAAAACCCTAGCAGATCTATCTAAGCTTGGAGAAGACCCTGGTGGACCTATTTAGGCTGCACAAGATCAATATTCCTATTGAGCGTTCATCCATCAAGTCGCCATGGCTCAGGATGACCTAAAGGTTGATAAATAAATAAAATAACTTTTAGTAGTTCTGTTCTCCAGTCTTTGTCACATCAGTCAGTCCTGGTCAACCACTTTTTATGATCAGGTGATAACTAAATTGAAGCCTTCAGATTACTTCAAATCTCCTTTAATTGACTCCACAAGAGAACAAATTGGTAATGAATAAATAACAAATTGTAATATATACATTTTATTATTCACAATTTATTGTCCACACAAAAAAAACTATAACAGCATGTAAAAACACTCCATTAAAAACAAAAGGAGGAGGAAAAGACCGTGTAAGTCACACTATAGCAAAACAAAACAATGCATGATAAATATATATGGTAAGTCACAAAATACGGGTTAAAGGGAACCAACCACCCCCAATGACTCCCCGGACTATTAATATCAGTCCCTACACACAGCACATAGATGTGCTGCAATGATTTTTGCTAAAAAAACTGTTTTTTAAAACTAAAGATAATGATTTAGAAAGTTTAAACCGAATGGACGGATGGGCGGTACTTATCTGTGGCAAAAGCCGATATCTGATGCCAATCATCCTCCCGTCTCCCCTCGCAGCAGTTATGGACAGCCCTTTGTTCAGCGTCACTGCCTGGTGCACGGGATCTCATGCCCGTGCACACGTCATCATCTACAGCCGGGAAGCGAGCGCGCGCTCTGACTTCCTGCGCTCGGCTATGGAAGACAGAGCGCGCGCTCGCTTCCCGGCTGTAGATGATGACGTGTGCACGGGCATGCGAGCCCGTGCACCAGGCAGTGACGCTGAACAAAGGGCTGTCCATAACTGCTGCGAGGGGAGACGGGAGGATGATTGGCATCAGATATCGGCTTTTGCCACAGATAAGTACCGCCCATCCGTCCATTCGGTTTAAACTTTCTAAATCATTATCTTTAGTTTTAAAAAACAGTTTTTTTAGCAAAAATCATTGCAGCACATCTATGTGCTGTGTGTAGGGACTGATATTAATAGTCCGGGGGGGTCATTGGGGGTGGTTGGTTCCCTTTAAAGTGCCTGCACATACAAAGAGTCACACTATAAATGCATGATCAAAGCAGAGGCACAATGGTAGATAAATACATGATTAGTATACCAGCCTTCAGTTCATATAATAATGGCCTATAAGGTTCTATGAGCAAAAAATTGAATGGACAATGACACAACAGAATCCCTCTATCCTAGTAAACAGCAGAAATGAATATGTAGAAATATACGGTAAATAGGCGATACTGAGTAGTCATGTAACATCAAAGCACCACTCCAGCAAGGTGGGGGTGCACAACTGGAGTGGTGTTTTAAATATAAGTCCCTCGCCCACTGTTTTATTCTCACCTTCCGGAGACTTTATCTTCTATCAATGCCACTCCTGTCTGTCTCCGGCGATTTGTGAGCTGCCGGCAGCTCCAGTGTTTCATGGAACAGCCAGAGGTCTCAATCACTGCAAGTCTCCGAGAGCCTCGTTCTGGCACTCATAGACTTGCATTGGGAGCTTTTGACATAACTTCTGACATCAGCCAGTCAGCAGTTATGGGAACAAAATGGAGCGTTGGGACCAGAGTGGAATTAAAAGGTAATGCTGCTGACGATGAGTACATGACCTCCAAATTGACCTCTGAAAATTGTAAAAACGATTTGCGCTTTTGCAACATTTTCCGTGACCCGTAGCATTCATAACGTGTGAAGACACTTTGTGGAGGAACAGATGAGTAATCGTAGCCTCATAATAGGTTACTCCCCACCTTCCCCAGAGAGAAACGAAAAATCTAAGTGGCGATTTAGGAGTCTGCGCAAACGGGGAGTGTAAGGGTACAGTCACACTTGACGACGCACCAGCAATCCCGACAACGATCCGACCTGGTAGGGATCGCTGGTCCGTCACTACATGATCGCTGGTGAGATGTCAAACAGTCAGATCTCACCAGCGACGCAGCAACAATCCGGAATGATACGGAGGTCATTGGGACACTTTCTCAGACCTGTAGAATTGAGGTCATTGGTATAAATATGCTACAGACACAATATATAAAAAATATAAAAAATAATACAAGTGCAAAAAAATTCCAAACAATTAATTCATGATATCAAAGTGCAAAGTGCAAGGATAATCAATAACAAGGACCGAAGTCCATAGAAAAAGTACAAAAAATGTACTAAGTGTCTCTCTCTCACTCCATACAAAAGTGCAATCTAAATAGTGCAAAAAAGATTGATTCTTAGAGCCGCTTTACACACACCAACTTCTGTGAGCAACTTCTGAACAGATCTCTGGTTGCAGTGAAATCATGGACACATTGTTCCATTTGTACACGGCCACAAAATAGAACAATGTGTCCATGATTTCACTGCAACCAGAGATCTGTTCAGAAGTTGGTCACAGAAGTTCGTGTGTGTAAAGCGGCTCTAAGGATCAATCTTTTTTGCACTATTTACTTAGTGGGCCCTACCTCACATGCTTGTAGCATCCAAAATCCTATCAAAACATATGAATTGCCCCCCTTCATTATGTATTAATGTCCCCCATCTTGTTATATATGTCACCATGCTGATATAGGATACTCATCCTGGTATATATTATCCACATCCTGGCATATATGTCCTCATCCTGGTATGTATGGTCCCCATCCTGGTATATATGTCCCTAATCATGGTATATATATCCCAATTATGGCATAGATGGTCCTCATCCAGGAAAATATTATCCCCATGCTGGTATATATGTCCTCATCCTGGTATATATGTCCTCCTCCAGCTATATTTTGCTTTCAATTTCTCCAATTGCCAGCCCAGTGAGAAAAGAGCAAGAAAGAAAGAAAGAGAGAGGGGAAAAGAGAGAGAAAAAGGGGAAGAGAGAGAGGGGAAAAGAGAGAAAGAGAAAAAAAAAAGAGAGGTGGAGAAAGAGAGAGAGGAGGTAGAGAGACAGAGAGAGAGGGGGAGGAGAGGGTGTGTGTAGAGGCAGAGAGTGAAATGGGGGTGGAGAGAAGTAGAGAGAGGGGGACGGGGTAGAGGCAGAGAGTGAAATGGGGGTGGAGAGACAGAGATGGGGGAGGGTGAGAAGTAGAGAGAGAGGGAGGGGTAGAAGCAGAGAGTGAAATGGGGGTGGAGAGACCGAGGGGGGGGGGGGGGAGGGAAAGAAGTAGAGAGAGGGGGAGGGGGTAGAGGCAGAGAGCGAAATGGGGGTGGAGAGACAGAGATGGGGAGGAGAGAGAGGGAGGGGAGGATATAGAGGGGGAAACACTTATTAAAAACATTTAAGAAATATTAAGAAAATATTTCTTTTAGCTAGATATCATTTGCACATTTAAATATTCACGCATTATTTATGGAAAACGCACCAATTATGCACCATAAATATATTTATTCAAATCTTTGACATATATTACACTGCTTTGCACATTATGTACCCAAGACCTGTAGAGCCTGGCGTTGCCCATGCATAGTAACCACATTACATACAGCTGCATCTCAATTAATTAGATTATCATCAAAAAGTTATTTTATTTCAGCAATTCAATAGATAAAGTGAAACACATATATTACATAGATCCCTCTGGGTGTAATGATTCTATTTCAAGTGTTTATTTCTGTTAATATTGATGATTATGCCTTACAGCCAATGAAAACTGACAGGTCATTATCTCAGAAAATTAAAGTAGGGAGGATGAAGAGTCTGAGTGATAAAATATGACCATAATAGGTATCAGAGGCTTCACCTTGTGTGGTTGTGAGAGTTACAACCACTATAAAAGCAGATCACGGCTGCTGCAGTCCCCAGCGTGGTGTATATAGAGTAGGGAGGATGAAGGGTTAAATCAAAGGGTGAAAATAATATTGATTTATTAGTCAATGTGTTTCAGGGCTCCCTGGCCCCTTCCTCAGGACAAATCAATATCACATTGCCATATTTCAGGGTGTTTCTGGGAGCCCTAAAACATGTTGACTAAAACATCAATATTATATTATATTCACCCTTTGATGTCCTGTGGAATACAGCAGCACAGATTTTAACCCTCCATCCTTCCTACTTTAAATGCTGACCTTTGGGTTTTCATTGGCTGTAAGCCATAATCATCAACATTTACAGAAATATACACTTTATATAGATCACTCTGTCTGTAATGACTCTATATAAGTTACAACATTTGAGCTCTTGTTGTTTACAGCTGAAGAGATGGAATGTTTGTGTCTGTTGTCATGGTGATGACATCACATGTTGACTACATCAGCCAACCACAGCCCAGAACTGAACTGAAAAAAGTTTTTGATGTAGAATCTTAAGTTCAGCCGATGACTAAAGCAGCCCCGCCCACATTCTTAGAACACCCAGCCCACTTGCCTATGTCATCACTTTGTGATGACACAAGTGGTCAGCGGGAATAAAACCCCGATCCTGGCAGCTTCACAGTCATTTGTCAAACTACATGCATGAAGATGGGGCAGAACCCAAAGGTACCGTTACACACAGAGATATATTGCTCGCAACCCACTGGATGATGCAGCGAAGTCATGGACAACATTGCTCCATTTTATACACGGCAACAAAGTGGAACAATGTGTCCATGATTTCACTGCAACCAGTGAGTTGCAACCAATACACAGTATTTCTGTGTGTAACAGTACCCAGGAAGAACAAAGAAAGAAGAGACTCGGACTTCAAACCAGTGGCCCTTGGACTATACACCAAGGGCCCACTGGACTTTAAGCTGTGGAGCCCTGCACCATTATTTCCAGGGTCCAAGATAGATGAAGAACATCTCGTTTTCACCAGGATCGCAGTGAGTTTCTCTGATACTCTCATGAGTATCATGAGACGCCCATGATGCTCTCATGAGTATCATGGGCACCTAATAATTGTATTGTTATTTATATGCATTTCTTTTTTGAGCAGGTTTATATAATTAAGGGTCATTCTATGGTTACTTACCTTACTTTTATAAGCTAAAAACTGAGTGTAGTCATGATTAACTCTGTTTTTTGGCTTGTGAGTGTAAGTTACTATGGAATGACATGCACTTCGTTTTTGAGATTTATGTAATGTAATTAACATGCTTTTCCTTTTTGAGAAGGTTTTATGAAATTATCAATATGCAATTTGTTTTTGAGAAGTGTTATATAATTAACATGCTTTTCCTTTTTGAGAAGGTTTATGTATTTTATTTAACATGCTTTTCCTTTTTGAGAAGGTTTATGTATTTTATTTAACATGCTTTTCCTTTTTGAGAAGGTTTTATGTAATTATCAATATGCACTTTGTTTTTGAGTTTTATCTAATAAACATGCCTTTTTAGAGGGCTTATTAACATGCATTTTCTTTTTGAGAAGGTTTATGTATATACGTATGTTACTAGCTGATTGGGTATGAGGTCTCCCTCTGCATTCTGAAACAATGATGAAGGACACACCTAATGACCACGAAAAGGTTTATAGCGAGGAATGCCCGACGACCCAGAAATATTTTGAGCCAGGGCTGACTGAGGGCTGACTCTTTTGTACAAGGGCCACCCAATGATGTTGCAAAGATTTCGTATAGGTGTTATAGAATTGTAGAGGATTGTAGAGGAAGACCTCATACCTGGGACGTTGATCCAGAGAACTAGTCTGATTGCCGTAAGTGGAGTCGGGAAGGAATTTTCCCCCTAAAATGGACCAATTAGGGCCCATGGGGTTTTGCCTTCCTCTGGATCAACACTTTAGCTTTTAGGTTGAACTTGATGGACTTGTTTGTGTCTTTCAACCTTAAAACTATGCAACTGTCCCTGTATTGAGGTGTAGGGTTGTCGGCCAGGTCTTCTCTCTAATCAGCAGGGATGGAGAGTTTTGCTCCATGTTTGTCCCTGCAAAAATATTTGAGCCGACAGCCTTACACAAATCGCAAAGGGGAAATTAAAGGGAACCAACCACCCCCAATGACCCCCTGTGTCCCGCGCGCTCTGACTTCCATAGCTGAGCGCAGGAAGTCAGAGCACGCGCTCGCAACCCGGCTGTAGATGATGACGTGTGCACGGGCATGCGAGCCCGTGCATCGGGCTGTGATGCTGAACAAAGGGCTGGCCATAACTGCTACTGCAGTGACACAGGTGGATGAGTGGCAGCTGCAACCCGGCTTTTGCCACAGATAAGTAACGCCCACCCGTCCCTTCGGTTTAAACTTTCAAAAGCATTATCTTAAGTTTTACAAAACAGTTTTTTTTAGCAAAAATCATTGCAGCACATGTATGTGCTGTGTGTAGGGACCGATATTAATAGTCTGGGGGGCTCATTGGGGGTGGTTGGTTCCCTTTAAGATTTTAGTTAAATGGGGATAAATTAAAAGCAAAGTCACAGACAAATCTCTTGTCTTTTTTTTCTATAAACTTTGGGGGAAATTTACCTCCTCTTTCTGCTGTGACTTTGCTTTTAATTTTAGGTTAGGAACTCGCAAGACTATGAGGACCCTTGACGCGGGTTGCGAGCTTTGTATATTTTGGCCAAAATATCAACCATTGCCACATAAATTTGATATATATATATATTTTGCATGTTTTATGTGCACTAGTTTCAGTGACCTGGGCAGGTAAATAAATACTATTGCCCTTTTTTTTATAATGACTTGAGAATTTTTGGGGAATTTGAGTTCCCTTTTCTGTGGCTTTTGCTTTTAATTTTGGTACAGTGACTCACAAAACTATGAGGACCCTTGATGCATATTTTGGCCAAAATATCAACCAATACCTCATATTTATGATTTACAGTTTTGCATGCTATGCTGGATTCAGCCAATCCCATCTATATTGGCCTTGTTATCTAGGGCACCTGTCCCAGTGGAGGGTACTGATAGTGCTGGGCAGCATCCTGATCTAATAGTATGGGTGTCATTAATAGGCTATAAGCGATCGCCCTTCCATGAATTAGTCGGTTGTGATTATCTCATCAGTATTTTGCACCTGTGTTTGCCTCCATCTGTATACAGGAGGCTACTGCATTAGTTTGTGACCTGGGCTTGCCCTCTTTTGCTATATTGAATTTAGATAGAGATAAATCAATCATTCCAGCATCTAGCTCGCCCCTCCGGCCAACAGCTACTCTGTAGATACAACCCTAGGCCGTCGGGTAAGTCTCTATCCCTGTACAGGGGTATAATGGTGAAGGCAGAGATCTCTGGCCCTGTGGTAAGACTCTATCCCTGTACAGGGGTAAAATGGTGAAGGAAGAGATCCCTGGCCCTGTGGTAAGCCTGTATCCCTGTACAGGGGTAAAATGGTGAAATCCCTGGCCCTGTGGTAAGCCTCTATCCCTCGACAGGGGTAAAATGGTGAAATCAGAGATCTCTGGCCCTGTGGTAAGCCTCTATCCCGGTACAGGGGTATAATGGTGAAGGCAGAGATCTCTGGGCCTGTGGTAAGTCTCTATCCCTATACAGGGGTATAATGGTGATGGCCATAGATCCCTGGCCCTGTGGTAAGCCTGTATCCCTGTACAGGGGTAAAATGGTGAAATATCCCTGGCCCTGTGTTAAGCCTCTATCCTGTACAGGGGTAAAATGGTGAATCAGAGATCTCTGGCCTGTGGTAAGCCTCTATCACTGTACAGAGGGTATAATGGTGAAGGCAGATATCCCTGGGCCTGTGGTAAGTCTCTATCCCTGTACAGGGGTATAATGTGAAGGCACACATCCTGGCTCTGTGGTAAGTCTCTATCCCTGTACAGGGGAATAATGGTGAAAGCAGAGATCCCTGGCCCTGTGATAAGACTCTATCCCTACAGGGGTATAATGGTGAAAGTCAGAGATCTCTGCCCTGTGGTAAGCCTCTATCCCTGTACAGGGGTATAATGGTAAAGGCAGAGATCTCTGGCTCTGTGGTAAGCCTCTATCCCTGTAAGAGGTATAATGGTGAAGGCAGAGATCTCTGGCCTGTGGGTGAAGTCTCTATCCCTGTGGAGGGGTATAATGGTGAAGGCAGAGATCCCTGGGCCTGTGGTAAGCCTCTATCCCTGTACAGGGGTATAATGGTAAGGCAGAGATCTCTGGCTCTGTGGTGAACCTCTATCCCTGTACAGGGGTATAATGGTAAAGGCAGAGATCTCTGGCTCTGTGGTAAGCCTCTATCCCTGTACAGAGGTATAATGGTGAAGGCAGAGATCTCTGGCCCTGTGGGGGAAGTCTCTATCCCTGTGCAGGGGTATAATGGTGAAGGCAGAGATCTCTGGCTCTGTGGTACGCCTCTATCCCTGTACAGGGGAATAATGGTAAAGGCAGAGATCCCTGGGCCTGTGGTAAGCCTCTATCCCTGTACAGGGGTATAATGGTGAGGGCAGAGATCCCTGGGCCTGTGGTAAGCCTCTATCCCTGTACAGAGGTATAATGGTGAAGGCAGAGATCCCTGGCCCTGTGGTAAGCCTCTATCCCTGTACAGGGGTATAATGGTGAAGGCAGAGATCCCTGGCCCTGTGGTAAGCCTCTATCCCTGTACAGGGGTATAATGGTGAAGGCAGAGATCCCTGGGCCTGTGGTAAGCCTCTATCCCTGTACAGGGGTATAATGGTAAAGGAAGAGATCTCTGGCTCTGTGGTGAACCTCTATACCTGTACAGGGGTATAATGGTAAAGGCAGAGATTCCTGGATCTGTGGTGAACCTCTATCCCTGTACAGGGGTATAATGGTGAAGGCAGAGATCCCTGGCCCTTTGGTAAGTCTCTATCCCTGTACAGGGGTATAATGGTAAAGGCAGAGATTTCTGGCTCTGTGGTGAACCTCTATCCCTGTACAGGGGTATAATGGTAAAGGCAGAGATTCCTGGCCCTGTGGTAAGTCTCTATCCCTGTACAGGGGTATAATGGTGAAGGCAGAGATCTCTGGCCCTGTGGTAAGCCTCTATCCCTGTACAGGGATATAATGGTGAAGGGAGAGATCCCTGGTCCTGTGGTAAGCCTCTATCCCTGTACAGGGGTATAATGGTGAAGACAGAGATCTCTGGCCCTGTGGTAAGACTCTATCCCTGTACAGGGGAATAATGGTGAAGGAAGAGATCTCTGGCCATGTGGTAAGCCTCTATCCCTGTACAGAGGTATAATGGTGAAGGAAGAGATCTCTGGCTCTGTGGTAAGCCTCTATCCCTGTACAGAGGTATAATGGTGAAGGAAGAGATCTCTGGCTCTGTGGTAAGTCTCTATCCCTCTACAGGGGTATAATGGTGACGGCAGAGATCTCTGGCTCTGTGGTAAGTCTCTATCCCTGTACAGGGGTATAATGGTGAAGGCACAATCTCTGGCTCTGTGGTAAGCCTCTATCCCTGAACAGGGATATAATGGTGAGGGCAGAGATCTCTGGCCACACAAATACCTTGCCTGTGCCCCATTTACACGCCACCACCATAGCTGTTGTGCTTTTCTGTTTTTGAGCACGGCTCAGCAACAGGTATCTAAGTCAACTACAAGACACCGGGAGGAACTGCCCTATTTACACGCCGCCATTTCGTAGCAATTTCATGGCAACAGGCACAATTGTCCCTAGTGCCAGGCAGTTGCTACTTTCCTGTGGCGGCGTGTAAAGGTACCTTGTGAGTAACGATAGTATGGATCTCTGCCACATGATCTTGTAATCCTTAATTTGCTAAAAATCAAAAAAAATATCATGGAGGGCCTATGTGCCTTTCTTAAATAATATAATATTGCAGGTTATTAGTTCTAGATTCTGTTATGGGCCTTTGATCCAGGGAACTAGTCTGATTGACATAACAGACATAACAGGGGTCAGGAAGGAATTTTCCCCCTAATATGGAGCAATCATGGGTTTTTTACCTTCCTCTGGATCAACACATTAGTTTTTTGGTTGAACTTAATGGACTTGTATCTTTGAACCTTAAAACTACGAAACTCTCTGAGGTTCGGGGGTGAAGGCAGGGCTCCTTTGGACCAGCAGGAATGGGGTGCTTTGCTCAAAATCTGTTGAAGCCTTTTTGAGCCAATCAACAAGGGATCAAATAGTTATTTCCTTCACTGTAAGTAATGAGTGGTTTGGTTTTATGTATTTGATTTAACATGCTTTTCCTTTTTGAGAAGGTTTATGTATTTTATCTAACATGCTTTTCCTTTTTGAGAAGGTTTTATGTAATTATCAATATGCACTTTGTTTTTGAGAAGTTTTATCTAATAAACGTGTCTTTTTAGAAGGTTTATATAATTAACATGCATTTTCTTTTTGAGAAGGTTTATGTATATACGTACGTATTTTCTTTTTAGAAGGTTACTAGCTGATTGGGTATGAGGTCTCCCTCTGCATTCTGAAACAATGATGCAGTATACACCTAATGCCCGACGACCCAGAAACATTTTGAGCCAGGGCTGACTGAGGGCTGACTCTTTTGTACAAGGGCCGCCCAATGATGTTGCACAGATTTCGCTATAGGTGTTCTTGAATTGTAGAGGATTGTAGAGGAAGACCTCATACCTGGGACGTTGATCCAGGGAGCTAGTCTGATTGCCGTAAGTGGAGTCGGGAAGGAATTTTCCCCCTAAAATGGACCAATTAGGGCCCGTGCGGTTTTGCCTTCCTCTGGATCAACACTTTAGATTTTAGGTTGAACTTGATGGACTTGTTTGTGTCTTTGAACCTTAAAACTATGCAACTGTCCCTGTATTGAGGTGTAGGGTTGTCGGCCAGGGCCTCTCTGGAATCAACAGGAATGGAGAGTTTTAATCCATGTCTGTCCCAGAAAGATTTTTTGAGCCGACAGCCTTAGGGTACCGTTACACTGGTAATTTGCTGGTTGCAGTGAAATCATGGACACATTGTTACATTTATACACGGCAACAAATTAGAACAATGTATCCATGATGTCACTGCATCCAGCAAATTGCCAGTGAAATTGCATGCAATATGCGTCGTATAACGGTACCCTTAGACAAATCGCAAAGGGAAAAATAAGATTTAGTTAAATGGGGATAAATTAAAAGCAAAGTCACAGACAAATCTCTTGTCTTTTTTTTCAATAAACTTTGGGGGAAATTTACCTCCTTTTTCTGCTGTGACTTTGCTTTTAATTTTAGGTTAGGGACTCGCAAGACTATGAGGACCCTTGACGCGGGTTGCGAGCTTTGTGTATTTTGGCCAAAATATCAACCATTGCCACATAAATTTGTTATATATATTTTTTGCACATTGTGTTGATTTTTATGCAGGATGCAGCCAATCCCATCTATATTGGCCTTGTTTTCTAGAGCTGGACAGCCCCCCTGATCATTAGCTTCTATGACCTGGGCTGGTAAAATATATTAACTTATGAATTTTTGGTGAATTTGAGTTCCTTTTTCTGTGGACTTGGCTTTTAATATTGGTACAAGGACTCAAAAAACAATGAGGACCCTTGACTTGGGTTGCACACTTGCATATTTTGGCCAAAATATTGACCAATACCTCATATTTATCATATACTAGCTGTAGAACCCGCCATTGCCTAGATGTAATGCCAATATATGGTTGTAATGATCATATATGGTAATTTCGCCCATATATGGTTATATATGTACGTGTGTACATGTATCATAGCCCCCCCCAGT
Organism: Allobates femoralis; assembly: GCA_033576535.1. Classification (NCBI taxonomy): domain Eukaryota; kingdom Metazoa; phylum Chordata; class Amphibia; order Anura; family Aromobatidae; genus Allobates; species Allobates femoralis. The sequence goes on along the minus strand of JARQOC010000011.1, from coordinate 221,786,003 downwards.
AGCCCCACTCCTTTCAAAAAGCCACCCCCACGTATATCCTCGCCCCTTCATAGCTCCACCCATCCACATAGTTCCGGGGGTTGGACTATGTGGAGGAGGCTGGGATATGTGGAGACGCAGGCTGTGGAGCGGGTGTGGCTATGTGAAGTGGGCATGGCTATGCTGAGTTGGCAGGGCTTGATACATACACACCCACACTCACCTTTATATAAAAGATATGGTTTTGCATGTTATATACCGTATTTTTAGCTTTATAAGATGCACTCCAAATATGGTGAAGGAAAAGAGAAAAAAATTATTTTTAATGTTAAATGGGGTCCATCTTATAATGCCAGTGTCCGTCTTATAATCCGGATATATGTCCCTCATCCTTATATATACCCCATCCTGGAATATATATCCCCTCATCCTAGTAACGGGGGCCCCCCATGCTGGATATAGTCCCCAGCAACGATGCATAGCCCCCAGCGACAGCTTATATAGCCCCCAGCAATGGCACATAGCCCCCAGAGAGATCCCCTAGTGATGGTACATAGCCCCCCATCCTGGATATGGCCCCCAGTGATGGCACATAGCCCCCCAGTGACAGTACATAGCCCCCAGCGATGGTACATAGCCCCCCATCCCGGATATGGTTCCCACTGATGGTTCAAAGCCCCCAGTGACGGTACATAGCCTCCGCCCATCCTGCATAAGGTCCTCAGTGATGGTACATAGCCCCTATTCCTGGCTATGGCCCCCTATCCTGCACTCACCCCCTGTTCTGCTCTCACCCTCTTCATTGTGTATATGTCCCCCATGTCTTGCACTCATCTCCTCCATTGTGTATATGCCCCCCCATGTCCTGTGCTCACCCCCTCCATTGTGTATATGCCCCCCATGTCCTGAACTCATCCCCTCCATTGTGTATATGCCCCCCACATCCTGCAGTCACCCCGTCCACTAGTGCCCCCATCTTGTACTCACCTCATCATCCTTACATGTCCTCAAGCTGGCGCACAGCAAGTAGAGTAAAAAAAGCTGATACTTACCCTCAGCCACTCTGTGCCCACAGCGTCACGGATTTCCTCCTGTCTCTGTGCTGCCAGCATCTTCCCATCATGTGACCAGGGCACACAGCGATGATGTCATCGCTGTGGGCCCCGGTCACATGATCGCTTACAGGGAAGCATCAGACAGGAAGACAGCGGTGACGCTGCAAGCACAGAGCGCCGGAGGGTAAGTATCAGCTTTTTCTCATTCTACTTGCTGCGCGCCAGCTTGAGAACATATAAAAGTGATGGGGTGGCTGCAAAACTGGGGGGCCAGTGGAGGGGGTGGGTGCAGGATGTGAGAGCATATACACAATGGAGGGGGTGACAGTGGGCTCACACAATATGCACCGCTCGCCCCGTCCATCTCCCAGCGCAACTTCAGCACTGAGAGGTGGACAGGGGTGGGTGCAGTGCATATTAAATGAGCGGGAGCATGTGACTTCCCACTTGCTCTGCAGCCTGCAGTCACCCTCCAGCAGCCTCCTCTAGCACCCGACACAACTCCAGAGCCGCCTTCCCCACTGTACCATATATTCAGATTATAAAATGCAGGCCCAAAATTTGGGGGAACAAAAGTGTGTTTTATAATCCGAAAAAATACAATATATTTTTAGGTAGGATGCAGCCAATTCCATCTATACTGACCTCAGGGCCAGCTCCAAGTTTTTGTGGGCCCCAGGCGAAACAGTCCGCGCGTGTGTGGATGTGCGCGTGGGTGGATGGATGGGTGCATGCGTGGATGGGTGGGTGCATGCGTGGATGGGTGGGTGCATGGGAGGGTACGTGGGTGGATAGATAGGTGCAAGGGTGGATACATGTGTGCGTGCATGGATGGATGTGTGCGCACGCACACATCCATCCATGCGCGCACGCACACATCCATCTATGCGCGCACGCACACATCCATCCATGCGCACACGCACACATCCATGCATGCGCGCACGCATGGATGTGTGCGTGTGCGCATGCATGGATGTGTGCGTGCGTGCATGGAAGGATATGTGCGAGCATGCATGGTTGTGTGCGTGCGCGTATGGATGGATGTGTGCGCGCATGGATGGATGTGTGCGTGCGCGCATGGATGTGTGCGTGTGCGCATGGATGGATTTGTGAGTGCGCATATGGATGTGTGCGTGCGCTCATGGATGGATGTGTGCGTGCGCGCATGGATGGATGTGTGTGTGCGCGCATGGATGGATGTGTGCGCGTATGGATGGATGTGTGCGTGCGCGCATGGATGGATGTGTGCGTGCGCGCATGGATGGATGTGTGCGTGCGCGCATGCATGGATGTGTGCGTGCGCGCATGCATGGATGTGTGCGTGCATGCAAGGATATGTGCGTGCGTGCATGCATGTGTGTGCGCGAGCATGCATGGTTGTGTGCATGCATGGATGTGTGCGTGCATGCATGGATGTGTGCATGCATGGATGTGTGCGTGCGTGCATGCATGGATGTGTGCATGGATGGGTGCATGGGTGGATGGATGGGTGCATGGGTGGATGGATGGGTGCATGGGTGGATAGATTTTTTTTTTTTTAAATTACTTCTACAAATAATATGACATGGATCTTTGCCGTATTTTTGGTTGACAGCCAAGTACAACTTGGCAGCTGGGGGGCTGGAATCGTGGAGAGACCCAAACGTTGTTAGCCCTCCACGCTGCAAATTGCAACCCACCACCACCCCAGAAAATAGCGCATTCATTAGAGCCGCCATTTTCTGCTGCTGTACCCCAACCCTTCCAGTTGCCCTTTTGCTGGTGGCAATGGCCTTGTTCACACATACATGCGTTTTTGGCATTCTCTGCGTTTTTTAGCGGTTTATAAAAAACACAGATGCGTTAACGCATGGTGAACTTAAGTGTAGCTGCGTTTTTTAACAACCCATGCGTTTTTTTCACCATTCATGCATGCAGCGTTTTTTTGGGTGTTGTAAAAAAACGCATGGGTTGTTAAAAAAAACGCATGCGTTATTTTAACATGGGGTCCTATGGGAAACGAATGCGTTAACGCATGGCACATATAGGCACCTGCGTTAACGCATAGTCATTTTTTCATTAAAAACGCATAAGTCCAAAAACTTCACAAAAACGTTCAGAACCACAGGGGACAATATTTGGCACCCGTAGGGCTAAAAAAACGCATTGGTATGTGTGAACAAGACCAATGCTCGTGGCACACAGGGGCTCTCCATACGCGACATGGTGTCCACTAACAAGTTGAATGGAAAATTAGTGCGAATTGTTAGCGGACACCATGTCGCATATGGAGAGCCCCTGTGTACCTAAACATTAGAGCTCCCCCACAAGTAACTCCGTTTTGGAAACAAGAGCCCCCAGGAAACTTATCTAGATGCATAGTGAGCACTTTGAACCCTCAGGTGCTTCACAAATTGATCTGTAAAAATGAAAAGAATATTTTTGTGGGTGAAATAGTACTTTATCATTTTTACTGATCAATTTGTGAAGTACTTGGGGGTTTAAAGTGCTCACTATGCATCTACATAAGTTTCTTTGGGGGGGTCTAGTTTCCAAAATGGGGTCACGTATGGGGCAGCTCCAAAGTTTAGACACATAGGGGCTCTCCATAGCCGACATGGTGTCTGCTAACAATTGGAATTGTTAGTGGACACTATGTCACGTATGGAGAGTCCCTGTGTACCTAAACATTAGAGCTCCCCCACAAGTGACCCCATTTTGGAAACTAGACCCCCAAGGAACATATCTAGATGCATAATGAGCACTTTGAACCCTCATGTGCTTCACAAATTCATCCGTAAAATGAAAAAAGATTTTTGTGGGGGAAAAAAAGTACTTTTTCATTTTTACGGATCAATTTGTGAAGCACCTGGGGGTTCAAAGTGCTCACTATGCATCTAGATATGTTCCTTGGGGGTCTAGTTTCCAAAATGGGGTCACTTGTGGGGGAGCTTCAATGTTTAGGCACACAGGGAGGGGCTCTCCATACGCGACAGCAGACAGAGATGGGAGGGACAGAATAACAGCTTCTGTGGGTGCGGACATTTAAATAACATTTACATAATATGGGCCATTCGGCTGTGAAAGTAATGGACTGGACTAATGCACCAGCTAACTGCAACTTGTGCAGATGCTTATTGCTAGAAAACGACAAAAGGTACAGTAATGATCTCTACAAGTTTTTACAGGTCTGTCCAGGCACATACACATTATATGTATATATATAACACAGTGTTGGCCAAAAGTATTGACACCCCTGCAATTATGTCAGATAATACTCGGTTTCTTCTGAAAATGATTGCAATTACAGATTCTTTGGTATTATTATCTTCATTTAATTTGTCTTCAATGAAAAAACCCAAGAGAGAATGAAGCAAAAAGCGAAACATTGATCATTTCACACAAAACTCCAAAAATGGGCCAGACAAAAGTATTGGCACCCTCAGCCTAATACTTGGTTGCACAACATTTAGCCAAAATAACTGCGATCAACCGCTTCCGGTAACCATCAATGAGATTCTTACAATGCTCTGCTGGAATTTTAGACCATTCTTCTTTGGCAGACTGTTCCAGGTCCCTGATATATGAAGGGTGCCTTCTCCACACTGCAATTTTTAGATCTCTCCACAGGTGTTCTATGGGATTCAGGTCTGAACTCATTGCTGCCACCTTAGAAGTCTCCAGTGCTTTCTCTCAAACCATTTTCTAGTGCTTTTTGAAATGTGTTTTGGGTCATTGTCCTGCTGGAAGACCCATGACCTCTGAGGGAGACCCAGCTTTCTCACACTGGACCCTACATTATGCTGCAAAATGTGTTGGTAGTCTTCAGACTTCATAATGCCATGCACACAGTCAAGCAGTCCAGTGCCAGAGGCAGCAAAGCAACCCCAAAACATCAGGGAACCTCCGCCATGTTTGACTGTAGGGACCGTGTTCTTTTCTTTGAACGTCTCTTTTTTTCTCCTGTAAACTCTATGTTGATGCCTTTGCCCAAAAAGAGAGAACATTCTTCCAAAACGTTGTAGGCTTTCTCAGGTAAGTTTTGGCAAACTCGGGGTAAGAAGTGGGGTCTTCCTGGGTCTCCTACCATACAGTCCCTTTTCATTCAGACGCCGACAGATAGTACGGGTTGACACTATTGTACCCTTGGACTGCAGGGCAGCTTGAACTTGCTTTGATGTTAGTCGAGGTTCTTTATCCACCATCCGCACAATCTTGTGTTGAAATCTCTTGTCAATTTTTCTTTTCGTCCACATCTAGGGAGATTAGCCACAGTGCCATGGGCTTTAAACGTCTTGATGACACTGCGCACGGTAAACACAGGAACATTCAGGTCTTTGGAGATGGACTTGTAGCCTTGAGATTGCTCATGCTTCCTCACAATTTGGATTCTCACTCCTCAGACAGTTCTTTGGTCTTCTTTCTTTTCTCCATGCTCAATGTGGTACACACAAGGACACAGGACAGAGGTTGAGTCAACTTTAATCCATGTCAACTGGCTGCAAGTGTGATTTAGTTATTGCCAACACCTGTTAGGTGCCACAGGTAAGTTACAGGTGCTGTTAATTACACAAATTAGAGAAGCATCACATGATTTTTATAACAGTGTCAATACTTTTGTCCACCCCCTTTTTTATGTTTGGTGTGGAACTATATCCAATTTGGCTTTAGGACAATTCATTTTGTGTTTTTTTCATTGAAGACACCTTCAATGAAGATAATAATACCAAAGAATTTGTGATTGCAATCATTTTCAGGAAGAAACTGAGTATTATCTGACAAAATTGCAGGGGTGTCAATACTTATATATTATATATATACACACATACATATATATACACACACACATATACTCCTGACATAACGTTAGGGATATTTCGCTTTCGGGTGAAATTTGAGGATAATCACATGTCCACTAACCTTTTCTGGTGACCTTAATGTGACCTTCTTTATGTTTTTGGATGCACACATCCAACTGTTCAATGTTTCAGTAGTTTTTGCAGAAATTGTTGTTTTTTAACAAGGAGTTTAATTGCAAAACATCCCACACTGATAACTGCTTCATTCAGAACAATGCCCCGCAGAATTGGGTGATGAATGCCACACAGCTCCATAAACATTTAAGGGAGGTGAGAGGCATCTAAGTGACACGTCAGACCATTCAAAACAGTTTCTGTCTACGTACTAGATGACCTGAAAGGGTAGAAGACCCCAGCATCAGGCACAGGGTGCATTTACGCTGGACGTGGGACCAGTGTACCTCAGTGCTGTCATTAATGGAAGTCAATTCAGGCTGAGCAGAAGTGATGACCATCATGAGAGCGCTATACATAAGCCACCGATATCACGAGACAAGCCTTTGGAGGTGGGGGCGTTACAGTGTTAGCAGGGGGTATAGTCCATAGAGAACTGCCTTACACTGTGTGAATGGTACAATGACAAACCCTACTACTGTAATAAGATCATTAATCTAGTCATTGTGCCTCTACATCATAGGTGGGGAACCTGAGGCCCCAGGGCTGAATGCGGCCCTCGATGACCTTTTTTCGCCCCCCACACAGATTTCTGGGGACTGCAGTGCTCAGGCTGGCAGTTTTGCCGACTGTCTGCCCTTTAAACCCAGCTCTCCAGTGATCTCCATGCCCCAGCCTCGACCTCCCCAGTGAGGTATATGCCCCCAGCCTCTCCAGTGATGTCTAGGGCTCTAGCAAACCTGGAAAAGCAGTTGAGAAGCAACGTGACCAAATTCACCCACACCAAAGAGAAGCAGCTCCAGTCACCACAGTAGGGTGAGTTGATTGTTTAACCAAATATAGCGGGTAATTTTCAAGTTGATACTTTTGTCGGTCCCTGAAGGATTGTACAAATTTCCAAATGGCCCTCGCAAGAAAGATGGTTCCCAACCCCTGCTCCACATGAACACATACAGGTCTAATTTCATCATTCCTAAGGAAAAATGCTTCATCTCATCGAGAGCTATTTATTGACGTAGGGCATATATCCTACATTAGGGGGCTTCCCCTCCACTGCTAGGTTATATACTGTGCCAACGTCTTCTTCTTCAGTATTTTCTCCTATAGAAATCATTTAATTTTCCAGAATCAGACATAACCTAACACAGAAAAAATTAAATTCTACAGCCAATTTTGTTTTTTTTGTTTTTTGCTTAGAATCAAAAGTAAATTGAAGAAAACCCACATACATTATCTGCATGACAGGGGCAGACATATCATTGAGGCAGCTTGTGCAGCCAAAGGTGCCCAATGGGTAAGGGGGTCTATTTCCACCTCCCAAGCAGGTGTAATCAGGGCTGTGGAGTCAGTAAGCCAAACATCCGTCTCAGACTCCTAATTTTCCCTGAATACGACTCCACACTACTGGACACCGGCTCCACGTCTCCGACTCCACAGCCCTGGGTGTAATTGTGCAATGTGATGAACTTTTGGACTGCAATGGGCCCATATATTGTTCTTGCACAGGGGCCCTTTTTGGTCTGTGTCCACCATTGCTCCAGGCAGACCATGGTTTGGCTGGAATCAATGCCGGCATCAGGATCACGTTTCAGCCAAACCACAGGGCAGCTAAAGTGGGTACAATATTAATGTATGCGAAACTCTTACCTGCCATGGTGTGCAGGTCCGAATAAAACTCCTCCAGGTGGGACGTGGAGCAGTCCAGAGCCACTTTTAGCTTCTTGATCTTGGAGGCACCAGCAGCTATCCTGAACAACCCCTGTAGAGAAGAACGGAGACGGCTCAGAAACAACGCAACACTTTTATGTTATGTTATATTATATTATTATTATTATTTTACTAAACCAGCACTAAAAGAGGTAAAAAATGTATTTATTCGTGTACAGAAGGAGTAAGAACTTCCATACATACTGACATGTATGACCTATGACGTGCCATGGAGAGTTACCCACCTCTTTCTTCATCACGGTTTCGGGCAGCATCATCACACAGGCGTCAATGCCACCTCCTGACAAAGCCACGCTGTGGCGACACGCGTTGGGCTCCACTGGTTCTCCACAGCCGGGGGGGCTACATTATCCTGGCAGGGCACCTTTTTTGGGTATTCTATTAAGCAAGGTCTGGGCATTGGGAACCAGCACCCCAGACCTTCACTTGAACTGCAACTTGAGCTTTGACAACATGCCAAAAATCCACCCTGCCACCAAAGCCTTGATTATCAAGAGGCTGAAGACCAGATCCACTACAGAGGTGGCTGGCACCTTTAATGTGTCTCAGCGTCAAGTACAAAGAATTAAAAAAAGATTTGAAGAGGCTGGAGATGTGTTTGACAAGCCCAGGTCCGGCAGACCCCACAAGACAACTGCTCAGGAGGAACTTTGTTGGTTAAAAATCCAAAGCAAGCCCCTCTTCCACTGCAGCAGAGCTCCAACAGGCCTGGTCACCTCAAGTCCCTGTGTCAACTAGAACAATTTGTGGGAATGGCCTCCATGCTTTAATCAGTGCCCAGAAGCGAACACCAAACAAAAAGCAAATTAAAAAAAGTGTGGCATTTGCAAAGTCCCACAGCCTGCTAAACAGATGGCACTGGAAAAGTGGCAGAAGGTGGATTTCTGTGATGAATCTTCAGTAGAATTACACCACAGCCGCTGCAAATACTGCAGGAGACTTACTGGAGCCCGTATGGATCCAAAATACACCCAGAAAACAGTTACATTTGGTGGTGGAAAGATTATGGTCTGGAGTTACATTCAGTATGGGGGTGTGCGAAACATTTGCAAGGTGGAAGGCAATATCAATAGCCTTAAATATCAAGAAGTATTAGCTACCTCTTATATTCCAAATCATAAAAGGGGTCAAATTCTGCAGCAGGATGATGCTCCATCTCATACTTCCATCTCTACAACAGGCAAAAAAGGTCATGGTGCTCAAGGACTGGCCAGCCAAGTCACCAGACATGAACATCATTGAGCAAGTTTGAGGTAGGATGAAAGAGGAAGCTTGGCAGACAAAACCAAAAAATCTAGATGAACTCTGGGAGGCATGTCAGACTGCATTCTTTGCTATTCCTGATGACTTCATTGATAAATTGCATGAATCATTGTTGAACCACATGGATGCAGTCCTTCAAGCTCATGGAAGTCACACAAAATATTAAATATGACTTTAATAGCACCACAACTTCATTCACCAATGTAATGCAACATATATTTGTATTTTAAGTTAATTATTTGTTTGAATTTTCACATTACTTTCTGTGGGTGACAAAACTTTTGTCTTGCCAAAATCTGACCATTCTGTGTCCATTAAATGATCAATATTTCTGCATTGATGCCAATTTATTTTCTTAACCTAAATCACATTTCGGAGGGTTTCAGCTTTCAAAAGAGTAATTTATACAACCAATGGATGAATTTAACGTCAGGTTATAAGCTTTTATTTTCATAACATGGATAAGCGACATAACTTGTGTCAGGGAGTGTACAGCAGGTATCTATCAGCATACAGACATGGAAAATCCAGCGTATGAGACCGGCAAATGGCTCAGGTAGTGCTCGCTGAGGTTAAGAGTTTGCAGTAATCATAACAAAAAAAAGGAAAATTGGCACCACGTCTTTGTCTAAAACAACTTCTTTATTGCATATTCTTTAAGATACAAGCAGGCACATAGGGACGTTCACAGCATTTGTTCCAGGATTACAGCTGTTTCGTGCTGACATAGCACTTCAACAGATCCTCTAACTCTAGGATCTGTTGAAGTGCTAAGTCAGCATGAAACAGCTGCAATCCCAGTACAAATGCTATGCCCTTTTCACATCTATGCTGCCCCTGCATTTGCCTGCTCTGCGCTAGCGCAAATGCAAGCGCAGGTGCATTCACAGACAAGTGCAGGCAAGCGCAGAGGCATAAATGCACAGCTCTTGTGCTCCTGCTGCCATTACCTGCTATGGCCGGAGCCAAAATCCCAGAAGCGCGAGTGTGACTGTGCTAAGTCACTGCACATGCGTTTCTCCAGCTACACCCGAATTTGCATGATGTGATGTTTCCGGGTGCGTCTGGAGAAGCGCGAGCGCGGTGATGTCAGCACAGTCACGCTCGTGCTTCCGGGAATTCGGCTCCTGCGCTCAGGCCATAGCAGGTAATGGCAGCAGCGAGCGAAGGGCTGTGCATCTATGCGACTCTGAACTTGCCTATAAATGCACCTGCCCTTGCTTTTGCGCTAGCGCAGGGCAGGGTGGGCAGGCAAACGCAGGGGTAGCATAAATGTGAAAAGGGCCTATGAACGTCCCTCTGTACCTGTTTGTATTTTAAAGGACATGCAATAAAGAAGTTGTTAAGTCATAGACACGGTGAGTGCCACTTTTCCTTTTTTTGTCATGGTTAATACATTTAATACATGTTCACCTGTGCTGATTTTCCATTCTGATCCGGGTCTCCCTTTTATTAAAACCCTGTCTCCCACCTACTGGTATACACCATTGGTGCTATACTTTGGTTATTGCATGATAAGAGCTGATGACTAATGGTTATACATTTCCTGTTTACATGTGAGCCTTTACCTGCCTATGTATGTACTTACAATACTTTACTATGTGTTTAACATAAATGGTTCCCTTCTGTGATTTACCTTTATCACTAGTGTGTTGTAAAAACCAGTCCCTTGTTACATGGTAACATTGTTTTTAAGTGATTTTATTCATCCTTGGCCCTAGTTTTACTGTCTTGTCACTTAATAAAGATTTGTATGATTTTCACGTTACACAGTTGTACGTCTCCATTACAGAAGTCCTTTTGTCTCCTCTTGGCTTTGGCGTCAATGGGCACCGCAATGTTCTGAATGCCGGCTTTTCCGCCCACTTGTCTGGAGCAAAAGAAAGGAAGAGAAAGAGGGAACTCCAAAAGTAAGGCTTGGGCCACATTGGTGTCAGGTGTTTGTTAGGACGGATCCGGCATAGAGCTGCATTACCGCAGCGTTACCGTAGTGTCACACTGTGTTAATGCTGCCATAAAGTATACGGATGACGTGATCCGAAGCGCATGCAAACATGGGCACAAAAGTGCCTATGTTTGAAATCTCCTGCTATTTTGTAGTAGACTGCTGAATGCTGCTTTATTCTGGATCCATCCTAACCAACACCCGACACCAATGAGGCCCTAACCTAATAGCTTTAGGTAACGCTATAATGTGATCAAAAGGGTTAACAGTGTGGACTGGATTGCTATTCCTATCAGTCCTGCTAGCCGCACATGTCGGCTGATCAGATCAGCTGACGTGTGGGGGAAGATGTGAGCTCAACGCCTGAACTCGCATCAAAGGGAGGGAGGAGACAAAGGATGTGAAGGGGTTAAGAGTAGCGAACCATAAAAAAGCAATATAAATCCGGTATCACTGTAACTCTACAGACACAAAGAATAAACCAGTGTGATGAGTTTTACCGCTAGTTACCTCAGTTGTGAATCATCACAATCACACACTGCAGTGCTGAGGTGCCATAAGGGGCCAAGTAAAATAGAGAAAAAGTAAAAAAAAAAAGTTATTAAAAATATGATGAAAATAACCTTAAAGGTTCAAGTTTCCCCGTTTTGCGCCATTGAAAATAAAACTATTATAAAAAAAATAAAAATACACATTCCCGATCTATCAAAATATAAAACCAGTTAATCAGGTCTGTAAACTGCACAACGGAAAAAGGTCCTAAAGCCAAAATTAAGTTTTTTTGATCGTCGCAACATTGTAATAAAATGCAATAATGGGCGACCAAAACAACGTATCTACCCAACAATGGTATTATTAGAAACGTCAGTTCAAATTGTGAGAAATAAGTCGTCACACAGCCCCAGATCCCAAAAAATGAGGGGCGCATAAAATGGTGACAAAAGGGCAATTCTGTTTCTTTAAAAACTTCAGAATTTTTTATCACCACTTAGATAACAGTAAACGTAACATGTTTGGTATCTAGAAACTCGTACTGACCCGAGACATCATACCGCCACGTCAGAGTTAGCATATAGTTGCAAATAAAGTTAGGCACTGTTAAATAGGGTTGTGGGGTGCACTAGTAGATTTCCAAACCATGACATATTATCAATGGACAAGACACTCCCAAATAGATTCAATTTTGCAATTTTTATTTATTTTTCAGTGAATGAAAAATAAAAATTACAAAATTGAATCTATTAGAGTTACCATATAGTACTGACCCGAGGCATCATACCAACACGTCAGTTTTCATATAGTACCGATCCAAGACATCATACTGACACCTCAGTGTTATCATATAGTACTGATGACCTGAGGCATCACACCAACACGTCAATTACCATATAGTACCGACCCGAGGCATTATACCGGCACGTCAGTGTTACAACATAGTACTGACCCGAGACATCATACCGACACGTCTGTGTTACCATAGTACTGACCCGAAGCATCATACCGACACGTCAGTGTTACCATATAGTACTGACCCGAAGCATCATACCGACACGTCATTGTTACCATATAGTACTGACCCCAGACATCATACTGACATGTCAGTCTTACCATATAGTACTGACCCGAGGCATCATACCGACACCTCAGTGTTACCATATAGTACTGACCTGAGGCATCATACCGACACGTCAGTGTTACCATATAGTACTGCCCGAGACATCATACTGACACCTCAGTGTTACCATATAGTACTGACCTGAGGCATCATACCGACACGTCAGTGTTACCATATAGTACTGCCCGAGGCATCATACCAACACGTCAGTGTTACCATATAGTACTGACCTGAGGCATCATACTAACACGTCATTGTTACCATATAGTACTGACCCCAGACATCATACTGACATGTCAGTGTTACCATATAGTACTGACCCGAGATATCATACCGACACCTCAGTGTTACCATATAGTACTGACCCGAGGCATCATACCGACACCTCAGTGTTACCATATAGTACTGATCCGAGGCATCACACCGACACGTCAGTGTTACCATATAGTACTGACCTGAGGCATCATACGAACACGTCATTGTTACCATATAGTACTGACCCCAGACATCATACTGACATGTCAGTGTTACCATATAGTACTGACCCGAGGCACCATACTGACACCTCAGTGTTACCATATAGTACTGACCCGAGGCACCATACTGACACCTCAGTGTTACCATATAGTACTGACCTGAGGCATCATACCGACACGTCAGTGTTACCATATAGTACTGCCCGAGGCATCATACCAACACGTCACTGTTACCATATAGTACTGACCTGGGGCATCATACTAACACGTCAGTGTTACCATATAGTACTGACCCGAGACATCATACCGACACCTCAGTGTTACCATATAGTACTGACCTGAGGCATCATACCGACACGTCAGTGTTACCATATAGTGCTGACCCGAGGCATCATACCAACACGTCAGTGTTACCATATAGTACTGATCCGAGGCATCACACCGACACGTCAGTGTTACCATATAGTACTGACCTGAGGCATCATACGAACACGTCATTGTTACCATATAGTACTGACCCCAGACATCATACTGACATGTCAGTGTTACCATATAGTACTGACCCGAGGCACCATACTGACACCTCAGTGTTACCATATAGTACTGACCCGAGGCACCATACTGACACCTCAGTGTTACCATATAGTACTGACCTGAGGCATCATACCGACACGTCAGTGTTACCATATAGTACTGCCCGAGGCATCATACCAACACGTCACTGTTACCATATAGTACTGACCTGGGGCATCATACTAACACGTCAGTGTTACCATATAGTACTGACCCGAGACATCATACCGACACCTCAGTGTTACCATATAGTACTGACCCGAGGCATCATACCGACACCTCAGTCTTACCATATAGTACTGACCTGAGGCATCATACCGACATGTCAGTGTTACCATATAGTGCTGACCCGAGGCATCATACCAACACGTCAGTGTTACCATATAGTACTGACCCGAGGCACCATACTGACACGTCAGTGTTACCATATAGTACTGCCCGAGGCATCATACCAACACGTCACTGTTACCATATAGTACTGACCTGAGGCATCATACCGACATGTCAGTGTTACCATATAGTGCTGACCCGAGGCATCACACCGACACGTCAGTGTTACCATATAGTACTGAGCCGAGGCATCACACCGACACGTCAGTGTTACCATATAGTACTGCCCGAGGCATCATACCGACACGTCAGTGTTACCATATAGTACTGACCTGAGGCATCATACTGACACCTCAGGGTTACCATATAGTGAACCTGGTGAAAAAACCCTAAAAACAAACGTGTAACTGCACTTTTTTTGCAATTTCACAGCACTTGGAATATATTTACCATTTTCCTGTACACTATATGGTAAAATAAATTATGTCAATCAAAAGCATAACTTGCTCCGCCTAATACAAGCTGTCATATGTCTATAGTGACAGGAAAATAAAGACGCTATGGCTCTTAGAAGAAGGGGAGGGAAAATTTGCCAGGCTAAGGGGTTAATACGTCAGGAAACCACCCAATGTCTTAGGCCACGTGCACACATTGGGTATTTGGAGAGTTTTTTTACCTCAGGATTTGTAGCCAAAACCAGTAGAGGAACAATCAGAGGAAAAGTATAATAGAAACACGTCACCACTTCTGTATTTATTATCCACTGCTGGTTTTGACTTCAAATTCTGAGGTAAAAAACTCACCAAATACCCAATGTGTGACCGTGGTCTAAGACACCATAGACCTGTTAGACAACCGTCACGCATTGAGTATTTGGTGAGCTTTTTACCTCAGGATTTGTAGCAAAACCAGCAGTGGGTGATAAATACAGAAGTGGTGACGTGTTTCTATTATACTTTTCCTCTGATTGCTTCACTCCTGGTTTTGGCTACAAATCCTGAGGTAAAAAAACTCATCAAATACTCAACATGTGCACATGGGCTTATAGCTTGGTCTATACATCCCACCACAGACGCCCCCCAGTCCTGTCTTCACTCACTGAGGGAGCGCGCGCTGCGTAATTGCGCCCTCAAGAGAGGGAAGCACGTGACCGCAGAGACACGTGACCCCTCCCCAGGTGACGTCACACCAACCAGCAGCCCATACATTGTATCCTCTACAGCGGAGGAAACATGTCCGCCGCTCCCAGGCCGGACAGCGACACCGCGGACGAGGCCGTGAGAGGAACCTGCGACGACGCCTCCGTGTGTAAGAGGTGAGAGAGGTTACAGGGGAGGTCCACAGTCACCGCCATTGCTCCAAACACCACAATAACTGCTAAGAGGTCACGTGACCTCTGCAGCCAATCAGCAGCCGCTCTCATCCTACCTGAGACTGAAAGTGTTGGGTCAGCAATCAGTGGCCGCTGATTGGTCGCAGTGATCACATGACAGAAGTGAGGAGATAGTTGGGGCCCCGCCCCAGATACGCTCAGGGGCCCGGGGAGCATTTATATTTCGTTTTTGGCCTGGTTTTGTGATAACTAGTGGACTATGGATCCTCTGACTGGATATATTTCATCCATTGCAGATTAGGAGTAGAAGAAGGGACGTCAGGACCCTCCGGGGCCCGGTGTTGCTCCTTTGTTTTAATGCAACTTCCTATACTCTGGAAAAATGGATCCCGCTCATAAAAATCCCTTTCTTTGACTCACCACCGGTCCAGCACTGATGATTCCCCCTGTCCCAGTCCGGCGTTGATGACTACCCCCTCGGTCGGCCCGGCGTTGATGACTACCCCCTCGGTCGGCCCGGCGTTGATGACTACCCCCTCGGTCGGCCCGGCGTTGATGACTACCCCCTCGGTCGGCCCGGCGTTGATGACTTTCCCCTTGGTCGGCCCGGCGTTGATGACTTTCCCCTCGGTCAGCCCGGCGTTGGTGACTTTCCCCTCGGTCGGTCCGGCGTTGGTGACTTTCCCCTCGGTCGGTCCGGCGTTGATGACTCTCCCCTCGGTCGGTCCGGCGTTGATGACTCTCCCCTCGGTCGGTCCGGCGTTGATGACTCTCCCCTCGGTCGGTCCGGCGTTTATGACTCTCCCCTCGGTCGGTCCCGCGTTGATGACTCTCCCCTCGGTCGGTCCCGCGTTGATGACTCTCCCCTCGGTCGGTCCGGCGTTGATGACTCTCCCCTCGGTCGGTCCGGCGTTGATGACTCTCCCCTCGGTCGGTCCCGCGTTGATGACTCTCCCCTCGGTCGGTCCCGCGTTGATGACTCTCCCCTCGGTCGGTCCGGCGTTGATGACTCTCCCCTCGGTCGGTCCGGCGTTGATGACTCTCCCCTCGGTCGGTCCGGCGTTGATGACTACCCCCTCGGTCGGTCCGGCGTTGATGACTACCCCCTCGGTCGGTCCGGCGTTGATGACTACACCCTCGGTCGGTCCGGCGTTGATGACTACCCCCCTCGGTCGGTCTGGCGCTGATGACTACACCCTCGGTCGGTCCGGCATTGATAACCCCCCTGCCCAGGCCAGTGTTGGTGACACCTACTCAGCTCCTGAACCTCTGCTATTCCCACAGGGGCTGCAGTCTGTGACATTTTAGATCTGTGTGGGATGGAAATGACCAGAAAAAGTGATTGTCCAGCACTGGGTGAGGCCTTGGTGATGATTTTTCTTGACTTTTTATTAAATCTCTCCATTTCTTGTTGTTTCCAGGTTTGCGGTCAGTGTTGGTTACTGGAAGGATCCGTACATTCAGTATTTTGTGAGACAAGCGAAGGAGCGTAAAGCCCCAGAGATAAATAGAGGCAAGTGTGCGGGGAGCGGGCGTCCTGTGCGCGCGCGCGGCGGGGGAGAGCGGGCGTCCTGTGCGCGCGGGGGAGAGCGGGCGTCCTGTGCGCGGGGGAGAGCGGGCGTCCTGTGCGCGCGTGCGCGGGGGAGAGTGGGCGTCCTCTGCGCGCGCGGGGGAGAGCGGGCGTCCTCTGCGCGCGGATCAGTCCGATGCACTCCTCTGTATAGCACGGATAATCACTACTTCAAGTCCCCCTAAAGGTACTCGTTAAACAAAAAAGAAAAGGTTTTAAAAACATGAAACCACCCCTCAATTTCCATCACCCCCATGTTGCTGCATTGACTGCAAAAAGCAAGAAAAAATATTTATCGCTGCGTTCTGAAATATCTGCTGTAAATCTAAAATAAATTAATTTAATCGGTAAACAGGTACAAAAAAATAATTAATTATGCCAGATTTACACTTTTTTGTCCACTGAAACATTACAATAAAACACAATAAGAGATGACCAAAATATCACATCTACCCAAATAAGATATCATTAGAAATGTCACCTCAAGACACAAATGTTAATAATCTATCACAGCCCCAGATCCCGAAATAACAACAGAAGCATAAAAAATGATTTGACAGATTTCTGAATTTTTATTTTTTTGTTTAACCACATAAAAAAAATAATAAAACTATACATGCCTGGTATCTTCGTACTCGTCCTGACTGCAGAATCAGATACAGCAACAGAGAATGAAAGAAAGTTTTGGCTTTTAAAAGGTAAAAAAAAAAAAACAAGATTTCTTAATTGAGTAAACATGTAATGCTCCATTGTGTGATTTTCAGGTTACTATGCCCGGGTACAGGGGGTCGGTCAGCTGCTGAACGCCTTCCTCAGGAGGACGGAGTGCAAATGTCAGATTATCAATCTCGGGGCCGGGCTGGACACCACGTTCTGGAGATTAAAGGTAGGAGACTACATGTCAGATCCAGCGGCCTGTGACTTCCCGCGGCCTGTCAGATCTTTTGGCCTGTCACCTCCTGCGGCCTGTGAGATCTTTTGGCCTGTCACCTCCTGCGGCCTGTGAGATCTTTTGGCCTGTCACCTCCTGCGGCCTGTGAGATCTTTTGGCCTGTGACCTCAGGCGGCCTGTGACCTCAGGCGGCCTGTGAGATCTTTTGGCCTGTGACCTCAGGCGGCCTGTGAGATCTTTTGGCCTGTGACCTCAGGCGGCCTGTGAGATCTTTTGGCCTGTGACCTCAGGCGGCCTGTGAGATCTTTTGGCCTGTGACCTCCTGCGGCCTGTGAGATCTTTTGGCCTGTGACCTCAGGCGGCCTGTGAGATCTTTTGGCCTGTGACCTCCGGCGGCCTGTGAGATCTTTTGGCCTGTGACCTCCGGCGGCCTGTGAGATCTTTTGGCCTGTGACCTCCCGCGGCCTGTGAGATCTTTTGGCCTGTGACCTCCGGCGGCCTGTGAGATCTTTTGGCCTGTGACCTCCGGCGGCCTGTGAGATCTTTTGGCCTGTGACCTCAGGCGGCCTGTGAGATCTTTTGGCCTGTGACCTCAGGCGGCCTGTGAGATCTTTTGGCCTGTGACCTCTGGCGGCCTGTGAGATCTTTTGGCCTGTGACCTCCTGCGGCCTGTAAGATGAAGCGGCCTGTGAATTCCCGTGGCGCCCCTGCTGGCTGGTCGACCCCATGCACATTACCTGGGAGCCCTGCGTCTGGCGTGTTCGCCTAGAAGTATCAACTTATCCTGCTCTTTACCCAGTCGGCATCCAACCCGCTGCTGTATAACTACAACTCCCAGCATGCCCTATCAGCTGGCTTTACAATGTCATTTTGAGGATGAAAAATTGGGATATTGTTATGAGCCTCCTTATAAAATCACACATTACGTACGTGACCGTATCAGGCTTTCACCACAGCTGCAGATATTTGGGATTGTGATGTGATAAAGGGCTTTGACAGTGAGCATTATTAACTTATCATCCATAAAGGCTGTTGGCCCCTGATTGCTAGAGAATTCGGGACCCCCCCACTTTCCCTTCCATCTGCTTTCTGTGGCATCTACATGTGATTAAACTAGACAGCGTCATATTAGTGATTCCTCTTTATGCAGTTTAACAAAAATAATACTATTCGCCACTGGGGGGCGCCAAACTGCTGTGATGCCACAGGCGCTCAGTCGTTGAAGGGAATGTCTCATTAGATAATGACCTAGATACTTTTATTTTATTTTTTTTTTTAATTACAAAAAATAAATAAAAGTGCTTACCGTATTTTTTGAACTAGAACATGCACACCAAATTTAGAGTAAAATCAGAGGGAAAAATAATTTTTAATGTTAATGGAGGTCCATCTTGTAACCTTATAGTCCTATGGTAGATAACCGGGGAGAAGGGGCACAGTGGAGTCAAAAGAGGCAGAAGTGGGGCGATGTTGCGGGCCCTGAGCTGGGAGGAAGGGGTGTCCCAGCTGCAGCATGAGTAAGGCAGTGGTACGGGAGGCAGACACCATTGATGTCTCAGCAATGGATGCAATGGAGTCCAGGAACGTGGTGCCGGAGGCGACGCAGGCGCATATTTGGTATCTCAGAGCGCCGAGGTCTAATGGCATGTGCCATCTCCAAATAGATAGACTTCAGGAATATGGTGCTAGAAGCCGCACTTGTGCAGACTGAGATCTCGGATCTCCAAGGTCCCAATTTGCTCATGTGCGACATCCAGCGCCATTTTCCTGAAGTCTGTTGCTGGGAGATCAATGGTGTCTGCCTCCGGCTGCAATGTCCCACTCGTCCTGCCGCCGTGACACCCCTTACTCCCAGCCCAGGACCTGCAACATCACCACAATTCTGCCTCCTGTGACCCTACTCCACCACCGCTGCACCATCCGGTAAGCTACATTTAGGCTGCAAGATGCAGCCCCATATTCCTCCCAATTTTGGGGGAAAAAAGTGCATCTTATAGTCCAAAAAATACGGTAATTTTGCAATTTTCACACAGGGCTTCTTTTTACAACTTTATTTGATATAGGCGACGGCAAATATTGCATTATTTTGCTTGTCCATTGCAGATGGGTTATCACAGTAGCCACACGGCCGAGCATAGGACCCAGTTTGTCCCATACCGGTCGGCCTCCCTTTCCCCGCTATGATGTCTATGTGTCCTAGTGGAGTTGTCCAGATAGGAGAGCTCCTGTTAAAGGAGCTGTCTAGTTTCAGACCTTAATTATAATTCTCTGGAAACCCTTTGGCCCCTTTCACATCTATGCGCCCGTGGGTTTGCCTTCCCTGCGCTAGTGCAAATGCAAGCACAGGTGCATTTACAGGCAAGCACATTAGCGCATAGATGCTGAGCCCTTGCGCTTCATTCCCCGCTCGCCGCCATTACCTCCTATGGCGAGTGGACGGGAGTGAAACCCGGAAGCGATGTCTGAATAGGTGCACAGTCAGAGCGCATACATCACTCCAGATGCGCCGGAAACGACCTGCACTTCCGGGTTTCACTCCCGTCCGCTCGCCATAGAAGGTAATGGCGGCGAGCGGGGAATGAAGCGCAAGGGCTCAGCATCTATGCGCTAATGTGCTTGCCTGTAAATGCACCCGTGCTTGCAATTGCACTAGCGCAGGGCAGGCAAATCCATGGGTGCATGGATGTGAAAGGGGCCTTTGAGATATCGGTGATCGTAGAACGCGCAGCAGGAACGCTCTATAGTTCAAGGGACAGTCATGGGGTTTATAGAGGCCAGAACTGTAAATGTTTGTTTTCTTTCTTTTTTCTTACTCCTTATCTGTAGATGCGGTTTGTCACTACTGTGAGATAGCAGCTTGTGCAGATTATCTACAGAGAGTAGAGCCTGCAGGATCGGCAGCTCAGTACATGGCACCTGCAGAGTCCATGGTGCACTAATTCTGTGCCCCGTCTACTGAGCACATGGGCCGTGCCTCTGACTGGGTGCCGGCGCGGGGCCGTGCCTCTGACTGGGTGCCGGCGCGGGGCCGTGCCTCTGACTGGGTGCCGGCGCGGGGCCGTGCCTCTGACTGGGTGCCGGCGCGGGGCCGTGCCTCTGACTGGGTGCCGGCGCGGGGCCGTGCCTCTGACTGGGTGCCGGCGCGGGGCCGTGCCTCTGACTGGGTGCCGGCGCGGGGCCGTGCCTCTGACTGGGTGCCGGCGCAGGGCCGTGCCTCTGACTGGGTGCCGGCGCGGGGCCGTGCCTCTGACTGGGTGCCGGCGCGGGGCCGTGCCCCCGACTGCGTCCCTGCAAGATGTGAGATCTGCCATGTCTACCATCCTCGTACAACACTCCCACCATGGGTGGCGTCACTCCTCTGTAGCCGTCGCTTATACGGCATCTGCACCTATTAGAAGTCGATGGGGCCTGAGTAAGAGCAAAAGCTCTCGGCTGAGCGCTGCTCACTCCGACCCTGAAGGTGGAATTAATAGAAAATCTATCTTCATTTTTAGGGCAGATCCGCCCTGGGCTGAGCTCTTCTTCTACCCAGCACAGCTCCGTGCTGCTCCTAAGCCTGTCTGATAAATTGCTTTTTCTCCATGACAGATGACCACATTTCCAGCATTTAACCATTTATTTACATTTTACAGGATGAAAATATTCTTCCGACAAAGTACTTTGAGATCGACTTCTCCTCGATCGTGGCCAGAAAGCTTTATAACATAAAGTAAGTCCGTCTGTCTCGTGAGGCTAAAAATGAATAATTCTGCATCAATATAATGGCAGAAGTCAAACATACACCAGAGACAGCGCCACACTTATAATCAGGTCGAGTGCGATATTGCATCTCATACCTATTCCTTTGTACGGAGGTGAGCTGCCGTCCTATGAAATCCCCAATTCCATAAAAAGGTAAAAAGAAAACAATGATATACAGCAGGTAAAATAAGTATTGAGCACCTCCCGATATATTTCTAAAGCGGCTATTGACATTAATTTCTCACCAGATGTCAGTAACAACCCATCCAATCTGCACAGGCAAACAGACCAAATTTATATTAGTAATGGGAAACCTTTTCTAGCATGTGACCCCTCGCTTAGGACCCCAGTCTTTGTTGCCCATACGCCCTAATACAAACTACATAAAGGAGTTGTCCTTGTGATTTAAAGGGGATATCGAGGATTAAAATAAAAATGATTGTATTTTTGCAAACAACAGCGCCACCCCTGTCTACAGGTTGCATGTGGTATTACAGCATCGCCCCATTCAATTTAAATGGAGCTGAGCTGCAATATCGCTCACGCCCTGTAGACAGGGGGGGCGCTGTTTTTGAAAGAAATCATCCATTTTTATAGAATCCTGGACAACCCCTTTAAGTCCTGCAATTAGTGTTGTTCGTGGGTGTTATTCATAGATACGTGTTTTCTTATGGTGGTCCGGTGACCCCCTTATACCAATAATGATGGTGATTGCTGTGGCTCCTTACTAAGTAATATGGTAAAAAGACGCCATCTCACATTTTATTATTTTTTTAATTTTTTTTTTTGATCACTATTACATAAGTAATCCTTCTGCCATCGCTCGGTCATAATTCACCGCGGCCGCTAGTTCGTTCACCAATAAAAATATAAAAACTGAACATATTTGAAGTCTATATCCGAGTTGTAAAACCAGAGAATGGTTTCCTTAAGGTTATAGATTAACTCTTTTGTTTCTTGTAATAGGTCGAAGCCTCCGCTGTCCAAGCCGATAATGGAATCACATTCTGGAGAGTCACTGCTTATAGGTGAGTCTGGGGTCTGTGCAGGGGTTTAGGGTTCCGCTGTCCGTCCCCCCCCCCCATACACATTACACGAATACCAATATCTGTGTGTTTGGACGTTGGTCTAATTCAGTGGTGCACAACAGTTTTCGGTCCAGGGCTACATTGGTTCAGTATGGCAATCTCAAGGGCATGAATACATAACCAGAAGCACGGCGGGTGCGTGAGTGCGCCTCCGGAAGCACGGCGGGTGCGTGAGTGCGCCTCCGGAAGCACGGCGGGTGCGTGAGTGCGCCTCCGGAAGCACGGCGGGTGCGTGAGTGCGCCTCCGGAAGCACGGCGGGTGCGTGAGTGCGCCTCCGGAAGCACGGTCGGTACAAAGCTTAGTGCAGCAATCAATTGCAATATCAGCTGAGCCCCATATACAATTGTATCCCATGAACCTACAACTCCCAGCATGTTCTTAACCATGGTACTGAGAGCTGTGAGTGTTTGTCACCAGCCATCATCAGGCAGCGGAGCATACAGGAACCCACAGTACTGATGAGACGCAGGCAGGATCACAGACAATCATTTACATCCAGGTATCATATAAGTGACATCTTCACTGATTGGAATCGCTCCCGTAACTCTTGTCTCCAAGTAGTTGAGGCACCATGATGAGATTTCATGCCCACAGCTCATCTCTTGTGACTTCCCTGTTCTCCATTTTCAGCAGCACATCGTGACACGGTAACCTTAAAATAAAAGTATCACTATGATGTCCTAAAAACAAATATATCTCCCATACTGTGCTGCTGAATAATTAATAGTAGTAGATAAGATTTTCCTCATCAGGCTTCACAGCTGCGGGCCGAGGATGAGGTCGGGGAAGAGGAAAGTGATCCGTGCCGCTGGTCCGATACATGAAGGTTTACAGGACTTACATCTTTTGACAGTAGAATAAGCAATCACTCATTGATTTTTGGGGTCCAGCTGCTGGGATCTACACTTATATTCAGAAAAGATTGGATCAGCGGTCACATTCTGAACCATCGCTCCATTCATTCCGGAGCGCCAAAGTCTATGGGGCTGCCGGAACAAAAACCCAGAATGACTCCATTATGTTGAGTTCATGTAGTGACTGTTTCTGGCGGCACATTCATGTACTGACGGTGCTTCTGGAATTGCACTCATGTACTGACGGTGCTTCTGGCAGCACTTTCATGTAGTTACTGTGTTTCTTGCGGTGCACTCATGTAGTGACGGTGCTTCTGGCAGCACATTCCTGTACTGACAGTTTCTGGCTGTGCACTCATGTAGTGACGGTGCTTCTGGCAGCATATTCATGTAGTGACGGTGCTTCTGGCGGTGCACTCATGTACTGATGGTGCTTCTGGCGGTTCACTCATGTAGTGATGGTGCTTCTGGTAGCACATTCATGTACTGACGGTGTTTCTGGCGGTGCACTCATGTAGTGACGGTGCTTATGGCGGCGCACTCATGTAGTGACGGTGCTTATGGCGGCGCACTCATGTAGTGACGGTGCTTATGGCAGCACATTCATGTAATGATGGTGCTTCTGGCAGCACATGCATGTAGTGACAGTGTTTCTGACGGTGCACTCATGTAGTGACAGTGCTTCTGGCACCATATTCATGTACTGACGGCGCCGCATTCCTGTGGTGGTCAGGCATGTGTACCACCACCCCATGTTAAGTGGGATAAAAGTGCCCTGTCGGGGATGAACATTTCCCAGTAGGTGTGAGGACACGCACCATTCTATAAGCAATCACCTATCCTGTATAACTTTTTTTCCACCAGGCAGACCTTGTACGTTTCATCCCCTTCCCCCCCCCCCCACCCATCGGTGGAGTTTTCACTGTTACCGTTTCATAGCCGGGATGATAATCTCGGCTCATAAACTCCCAGCATTTAACATTTATTTATCTCCTAAATTGACACATCATAAAGCAATACTATCAAGGGAAAGGTGCAAATTATTGTTAAGTGCATGCACTTTGTCCCCTCCGCATACCCCCCGCATTTGATCCCTGGGGTTATAAGTCCAGAAAGCCTGGATTGTGGTCTGTGCTGCAGCCAGAAGCTTATCTGACCCGGAGCGATTCCACAGAAGCAAATAAGGAAAATGGGAAAAGTCTTCTGTAACAATAGTCTCGTTAGAATTGATCTTATTAATGAGGTTAACCTAAACTTTTGCTCTTCGATTGGTGGGGTCTGCACCTCCAGGGTTGGCACAAAGAAGGGGTTGTGAAGGTCCGGCAGGTTTAGTAAGAAGTGGTGCTTCTTTCCTGAGCGCTCAGGAGTCCCATGATTGGGTTGATCAACAGAGATCTGTCATATTCCAGAAGTACAAGGTGTTCAGTGCTCAGAGACCCGGCCGAGGTGAGGAGGCTGAACCCGACCACCACTGAGCAAAACACAGAAGTACAAGGTGTTCAGTGCTCAGAGACACGGCCGAGGTGAGGAGGCTGAGCCCGACCACCACTGAAGAGGACACAGAAGTACAAGGTGTTCAGTGCTCAGAGACACAGCCGAGGTGAGGAAGCTGAACCCGACCACCACTGAGCAAGATACAGAAGAACAAGGTGTTCAGTGCTCAGGGGCACGGCCGAGGTGAGGAAGCTGAACCCGACCACCACTGAAGAGGACACAGAAGAACAAGGTGTTCAGTGCTCAGGGGCACGGCCGAGGTGGGGAAGCTGAACCCGACCACCACTGAAGAGGACACAGAAGAACAAGGTGTTCAATGCTCAGGGGCACGGCCGAGGTGAGGAGGCTGAGCCCGACCACCACTGAGTAAGACACAGAAGAACAAGGTGTTCAGTGCTCAGAGACACGGCCGAGGTGAGGAAGCTGAACCCGACCACCACTGAAGAAGACACAGAAGAACAAGGTGTTCAGTGCTCAGAGACACGGCCGAGGTGAGGAAGCTGAACCCGACCACCACTGAGCAAGACACAGAAGAACAAGGTGTTCAGTGCTCAGAGACACGGCCGAGGTGAGGAGGCTGAACCCGACCACCACTGAGCAAGACACAGAAGAACAAGGTGTTCAGTGCTCAGAGACACGGCCGAGGTGAGGAAGCTGAACCCGACCACCACTGAGCAAGACACAGAAGAACAAGGTGTTCAGTGCTCAGAGACACGGCCGAGGTGAGGAGGCTGAACCCGACCACCACTGAGCAAGACACAGAAGAACAAGGTGTTCAGTGCTCAGAGACACGGCCGAGGTGAGGAAGCTGAACCCGACCACCACTGAAGAAGACACAGAAGAACAAGGTGTTCAGTGCTCAGAGACACGGCCGAGGTGAGGAGGCTGAGCCCGACCACCACTGAAGACGACACAGAAGAACAAGGTGTTCAGTGCTCAGAGACACAGCCGAGGTGAGGAAGCTGAACCCGACCACCACTGAAGAAAACACAGAAGAGCAAGGTGTTCAGTGCTCAGAGACACGGCCGAGGTGAGGAGGCTGAGCCCGACCACCACTGAGCAACACACAGAAGAACAAGGTGTTCAGTGCTCAGAGACACGGCCGAGGTGAGGAGGCTGAACCCGACCACCACTGAGCAAGACACAGAAGAACAAGGTGTTCAGTGCTCAGAGACACGGCCGAGGTGAGAAGTCTGAGCCCGACCACCACTGAGCAAGACACAGAAGAACAAGGTGTTCAGTGCTCAGAGACACGGCCGAGGTGAGGAAGCTGAGCCCGACCACCACTGAGCAAGACACAGAAGAACAAGGTGTTCAGTGCTCAGAGACACGGCCGAGGTGAGGAAGCTGAGCCCGACCACCACTGAGGAGGACACAGAAGAACAAGGTGTTCAGTGCTCAGAGACACAGCCGAGATGAGGAGGCTGAACCCGACCACCACTGAGCAAGACACAGAAGAACAAGGTGTTCAGTGCTCAGAGACACGGCCGAGGTGAGGAGGCTGAACCCGACCACCACTGAGCAAGACACAGAAGAACAAGGTGTTCAGTGCTCAGAGACACGGCCGAGGTGAGGAAGCTGAACCCGACCACCACTGAAGAAGACACAGAAGAACAAGGTGTTCAGTGCTCAGAGACACGGCCGAGGTGAGGAGGCTGAGCCCGACCACCACTGAAGACGACACAGAAGAACAAGGTGTTCAGTGCTCAGAGACACAGCCGAGGTGAGGAAGCTGAACCCGACCACCACTGAAGAAGACACAGAAGAGCAAGGTGTTCAGTGCTCAGAGACACGGCCGAGGTGAGGAGGCTGAGCCCGACCACCACTGAGCAACACACAGAAGAACAAGGTGTTCAGTGCTCAGAGACACGGCCGAGGTGAGGAGGCCGAGTCCGACACCACTGAGCAAGACACACAAGGGGAAATATCAAGACTGGGCTAAGATATTGTTCAAAGGTTTTATTGACTGATGAGAGGAGAGTGACCCTTAATGGACGGGCTGGATGGCACCTTTCCACCCTCTATGACCTTCAGTTGGGCATATTGTGCGTACGTTCTTATTATGGAATACTTAGTGCATACATCTACCATAAATGGACGGCAGGTGTAGTCAAGGTGTTAGAATAGGAAGGGGTTCTTTACTGTAAAAGCTGTAAAATAATCCTATAGGGTGTGTATGAAATTTCCTGGAAGCGAGAGGTTTGACCTTGGTGAACGTTTCTTTTTTTACCCCCGGTGGAGCACCATGTAATGTTACCTATATCCAGGCTGTGCCGCATTCTGACACGTTTGTTTGTCTCTTCCCATAGATTCTCACAGCCTGGACTCTTCACATTACTCCATCATCAGCGCAGACCTGAGAAACCTGAAGGACATGGAGGACAAGCTCAAGAAATTTGGCATGGACCCACAGTAAGGTGTCGATTTACCTTGATTACGTTGATTAAACACAACCTGTCCTTGTATATCGTCCTCTCTGTTGGTCTGCAGATCTTTCTTACAGGGGGTGTATATAGAAAATAAGGGTCCGGTTGCAAAGATAAAGGATGTGTGCATCTTTATTACTTTTTTTTTTAATGAAATCATGTGTTTTAACCTAAAAGAAACTTTTGTAATTGTTTCCTTTTTACACTTTTTTTCCAGTGCTTGTCTTCTGCAGCTTCCATGTATTACAGTACATAGCAAGCTGCAGAATACGGCTCACAGACGGATGACAGAAATCTCTCGAGTGATCGTTCAAGATCAATTAGGATCACATCATAGGTCCTCGAGTTATATTTGGTGAAAATTGAGATTATATGATCGCATATGAGACCGAAACGTGTGTGAACAGCGTTCAGCAGCTCGCTATGCACTGTGATACATGAAAGCTGAAGAAGCAAAATTATATTCAAATGACAAAAGTGATTTTAATTTAAATTGGGTGATTAAGGCTGCTTTCACATTACGATTTTGGACCCCATGCAGCCCTATGGGCATCCGACCGAATCGGATGTGCACTAAATGCCATCCGATTTGGTCCGATCCGATTCTGTCCGTTTTTTTTTTTTTTATCGGTGCAAAAATCGGAGCATGCTCCGATTTTTGCACCGAAAATAAGATCGGACAAAATCGGATCGGACCAAATCGGATGGCATTTAGTGCACATCCGATTCAGTCCGATCTATTTAACATGGGGCCCTATGGAGAAGGGTCCGAGGAAACATCTGATGTCTCCTCGGACCCGATTTTAGTGTACTGAGCATGCTCAGTACACTAAAATAGCTCCTAACTGTAAAATAAGGGGTTAAAAAAAAAGTTTATGCTCACCTCCCCCCGAGCCCCCGCCGTCTCCCGCCGTCTTCCTGCAGGCTCCCGCTGTCTGCAGAGGTCTTCTTCTGCAGTATAGGACCTGCGGTGATGTCACAGTCATGTGACCGCGGGTTACAATGGTGGAACCTGCTGTCACGTGACTGTGACATCACCGCAGGTCCTATACTGCAGAAGAAGACCTCTGCAGACAGCGGGAGCCTGAGGGAGCCACTGGGAGCCTGCAGGGAGACGGCGGGGGCTCGGGGGGATGTGAGCATAAACTTTTTTTTTTTTTTTTTTTTTTTTTTTTTCAGCCCGGAGGCTACGATTTAATGCCGGAATCGGATGCCTATTTGGCATCCGATTCCAGGCATCAGAAGGGATTTATATCGGACAGCATCGGCTCCCTAAAAATCGTAATGTGAAAGTAGCCTTAAAGATAAAATAATATACAGAGTTCTTTTCTGCTGCTGGTTCCTGTAGTGCTTGTCGAAGGGAGGGAGATTTTGTAATACTGTTGAAGGGGAATGGGGCTAAAATTAGTTAATTCTCTTATCCAGTGTCATAATTGCTCATGACCCGCTGTGTATATATGTATATATATATTATATATATAATATATTTTCTCAGTGTTTATTCTTGCCTGTTACTTTTTGCTTTACGGTGTCTCTCTACATGTACGACGAGGTGATGTTTGGTGCCGTCTGTTACCATTTTCTCCTCTTTTTCCAGATTGCCGACCCTTCTGGTGGCCGAGTGTGTGTTGGTCTATATGACTCCAGAGCAGTCTGGAAGTTTGTTGAAGTGGGCTGCAGGCACGTTCCCCACTGCTATGTTTATTAACTATGAACAGGTAAGATGGGCACAGCTACCTTACCATATGATTGATGTCAAGGGCAGACTTGCATTGGGTTAAAGGGGGAAATAAAAACATGTACACAGCGTAATAAACCGTTGCAATCTGAAATGCCAAGGCATGAAAGAATGAGTATAGGAATATGGACATGCATCACTGCTAAGGATTTAGCATATAAAAAAAGGTCAGTTTTATGTGAGCCCAATAGCCAACGTCAAGGCGTATCTCTGCTGGGTCCCTACCTAAGCTAATGGTTCTCTGGGTTAAAAAAAAAACCTGCTATATACAAGCAAAAAGGAACCTGCTAATAAAGAACTAAAATCACCTAGAGCTAATAGGGAGGAGTGCACAGTCAGAAGACATGACCCCATGATCTATATAAGAAAACTGACGACTCTTCCTAACACACAAGTGTGAACAGGTGTATACTGAACTTGACATATACTATAATAGAGACAGCTGCATTCTGAAATGCTCAGGTTTGCAAACAATCAGTATAGGAATGTGGACATGCATCACTGCTAAATACATATAGAAAAATTAATAAATTGAGATAGCATATAAAATAAAGCCTCCTTTACGTATATCCAGTAGTTAACATCATGGCGTATCTCATTACTGGGTCCCTACATAAAACTGGCTTTTTTTTAGATGCCAAGTATCTGTTTTATTAATTTTTCAATGTATATTTCCTTAGCAGCGCTTGCATGAGCTTTGAGGGGATCCAGCCCACTAGGCCTATTCAGGTCACTGACCTTCCTCTTCTAGTTTTTCCTGTAATACTCCACAAAACGTATAGTTGCTGAGCAATGTTTAACCTTGAAATGCTGGGCCAGGTCCTGGCAGGCTGGGCCATTCAGCAATTTTTGGTCTGGGACAATTGATGCCATTTTGCTGTAGGTGTGACCTTTGAAAACAGAGTGAGGACTCTTGTTGGGGTCCCCTTGCTATGTTTTACATGATTTCAGAAGGGTGTGACATGCCCATACCTGTGTCTCATTCTCCTTTTACTCTTCCACCTCTTTTTACTTAATGTAGAAAACTAATGCCACTTTGTCTCTGACTATTTGTGCTGTGTTTGGATTGCTGTCACTTTTCCTGGTGTTTGTTGTCCATTCTGAGTAGTTTGGCAGCTTTTGGAGACCTTTGAAGGTGTTTTCTATGTGTTTGCTGTAGCCTGTCATTGATTTCAATGGGGTTTGCGGTGTTCGACGAACATTCGACAACAAATCACTAATTCAACAAATCGAACCGAATTCGAACATTGAGGTGGTGGCTCATCACTAGTTAGGTAGTGCCGTCGGTTTCTTATATGTATGCAGTGTTCAGTGCAGCATGGTCTTGAGGCAGTATTTTCATGTCACATAGTGGGGGTATGCTGATACTATGCACCTTCATTTTATGATTGGTGGGGGCTAACCTCTGAGATACTCATTGATCCTGGAATAAAGGGGGCTGCAGTGCGAGGTCTGTGCTGATGCCCCTCACATCTATCCCTGCACAGCTGTACCCTGACTTTATTCCCTCAATCTACAACTGTCCCAGGGGTTGAACTACCCCCCAATGATCATTAAGTGATGGAAATGTATGAATAAGTTAAAGATTAGGTGTTACCTTCCCGCTCAGAAGCAGTTCAGACTCTGTAGGGTGCACCATAATGCCAAGGTGAAATGTAGCAGTCTTTAAAGGGTTACTCCTTCACCAACTGGAAAAAATATATACCCTATCCATAGCATACTCAAACCAGTAGTGAGACACCCTAGCCTTATCTTAAATAAATCAGAGCTGGGTATGATCACCTTTACCCCATTCATTGACTATGGGACTGACTGAAGCATACATGTGCTGGACTTGGCACTTCCATGGACAGTGAATGCAGAGGAGGCTGAGTATGATCATCTTTGCTCCATTCATTGAGTATGGGACTGACTGAAGCATACAAGTGCTGCTCTCGGCACTCACATAAACAATGAATGGAGCTGAGGTTGAGTGTAAATGCTTTGGCTCCATTCAAGATGGGGCTGCAAAATTTTCATGATCCCTGATCTCAAGATGACTGAAGGTCCTAGTGGTCGGACCCCCAGCTGTCTTATGGATAGGGGTTAACTATTCTTTATTGGAATAATCCCTTAAATTTATTCTTAAATTATAATCTGTAAGAAAGAAGTGATCACGTATCCACAGGACTTTCTAGATCAGCCATGGTCAGGGGGGCACTTATATCCTTGTTGGACCAGCACGATGGGCATTAGCTCTTCAGTAGTCCCATAGAGGATGAATAGGGCAGCGATCAAGCTTTTCTTCACTATATAGACCTAGATAATCATGCACACTCTTCACAAGCTGGTAATAATGATGTGCCCCTCACGCTCTGCTCCAATATTCACAGGTGAACATGGCGGACCGCTTTGGACAGATAATGGTGGAGAACCTGCAGAGGAGGCAATGTAACCTCGCGGGGGTCGAGGCCTGTCGCTCCCTCCAGTCACAGGTCAGAAGACGCTCATTATACAATGTCAGGTCGTCTTATCAGCCATAATATATAACTAATGTGTTAACTATCTGTTCTGCGCTACTAAATGGGCCTTGACTGCATCGATCAGTATTGACTCAACTGTTATTTAGTTACTCCATACTGTACATCATTCTTATATAATGAGATAGACACATTCCAATAGTGGTCACACTCCATCTGTGCGTTATCAGGGATCGCTACTGGTTCATACTGGCTTGTAATATCTTCTCATGGCTCTAGCATATGAACGTGGGAATATAACTACTATAATACTGCCCCTATGTACAAGAATATAACTACTATAATACTGCCCCTATGTACAAGAATATAACTACTATAATACTGCCCCTATGTACAAGAATATAACTACTATAATACTGCTCCTATGTACGAGAATATCACTACTATAATACTGCCCCTATGTACAAGAATATAACTACTATAATACTGCTCCTATGTACAGGAATATAACTACTATAATACTGCTCCTATATACAAGAATATAACTACTATAATACTGCTCCTATGTACAAGAATATAAGTACTATAATACTGCCCCTATGTACAGGAATATAACTACTATAATACTGCCCCTATGTACAAGAATATAACTACTATAATACTGCCCCTATGTACAAGAATATAACTACTATAATACTGCCCCTTATGTACAAGAATATAACTACTATAATACTGCTCCTATATACAAGAATATAACTACTATAATACTGCCCCTATGTACAAGAATATAACTACTATAATACTGCTCCTATGTACAAGAATATAACTACTATAATACTGCTCCTATATACAAGAATATAACTACTATAATACTGCCCCTATGTACAAGAATATAACTACTATAATACTGCTCCTATGTACAAGAATATAACTACTATAATACCGCTCCTATGTACAAGAATATAACTACTATAATACTGCCCCTATGTACAAGAATATAACTACAATAATACTGCTCCTATATACAAGAATATAACTACTATAATACTGCTCCTATGTACAAGAATATAAGTACTATAATACTGCCCTATGTACAGGAATATAACTACTATAATACTGCCCCTATGTACAAGAATATAACTACTATAATACTGCTCCTATATACAAGAATATAACCACTATAATACTGCCCCTATGTACAAGAATATAACTACTATAATACTGCTCCTATGTACAAGAATATAACTACTATAATACTGCTCCTATATACAAGAATATAACTACTATAATACTGCCCGTATGTACAAGAATATAACTACTATAATACTGCCCGTATGTACAAGAATATAACTACTATAATACTGCTCCTATATACAAGAATATAACTACTATAATACTGCCCGTATGTACAAGAATATAACTACTATAATACTGCCCGTATGTACAAGAATATAACTACTATAATACTGCTCCTATGTACAAGAATATAACTACTATAATACCGCTCCTATGTACAAGAATATAACTACTATAATACTGCCCCTATGTACAAGAATATAACTACAATAATACTGCTCCTATATACAAGAATATAACTACTATAATACTGCTCCTATGTACAAGAATATAACTACTTACAGCTAAACGCACCAAAGTCATTAATTGGTGGGACACATGGGTGAGCTCGCAACATAATAACGTGGTAATATCCAACTAAACATACTTGTAATACGATTGGTGATGAAGTCAGTTTGACTAATGTTGTTATTTAAGACACTTCCCCTTATTCTGGGGTTCCTAGCCGACCTGCTAAATGCTCCCCCCCCTCTCCCCCTTCTTCCCTACCTTCCCTAAGGTTACCCTTCCTTCCTTGTTTGTCCTAAAGAAATCTGTTCTTTTTTTGGTTATACTTTAATCTAAAGTTGTACACTTAATTATCTATGTAACAGCTTTGTTTCCATTGTACCCTTCTGTTCGGGTACACTTTTGTTCGCCTTATTTAGGTTATATGTTTGAAAATGCTTTAATAAAAACACAATGATTCAAAAAAAGAATATAACTACTATAAGGCTGCGTTCACACATTTGCTTATTTTGCTGCGCTTTTTTACGCGCGCTTTTTCCCGCGTTTTTCGGCCGCGTAAAAAAGCGCAGCAAAATACGCAGGGGCTTTCACACACTGCGCTTTCTTTCCCCAGAAAGCGCAGTGATGTCACAGAGAGGAGGAAGAATCCTGCTTCCTCCTCCCCTCTGTGACAGCTGTGGCCGCCCCATTAGACTTCACAGTGTGTTAATACACACTGTGAAGTCTAATTAAACTAAAGCAAGTGTGTGAAAAATAAAAAACAATGAATACTCACCTTCCGACGTCTTCTCCCGGTCTCCGGTGCCCGGTTCTAAGTGAGATCTCTTTTGCAAGACCTGTGATGATGTCAGAGGGGGGGCGTTACCGGGCGGTCCCATCGCTGATTGGCTGCTCGCGGTCATGTGGTATCACATGACCGCGAGTGCCCGGGAACGCCCCCCCTCTGACATCACCACAGGTCTTGCAGAAGAGATCTCACTTAGAACCGGGCACCGGAGACCGGGAGAAGACGTCGGAAGGTGAGTATTCATTGTTTTTTATTTTTCAGACATTTGCTTTAGTTTAATTAGACTTCACAGTGTGTATTAACACACTGTGAAGTCTAATGGGGTGGCCACAGCTGTCACAGAGGGGAGGAGGAAGCAGGATTCTTCCTCCCCTCTGGGAAAATACGCAGTAGTAGCTCCGTAAAGAATTGACATCTCAATTCTTTACGGAGCTGCGTTTTCTCCCGGAAAACGCACTGCGTATTTTTACGCAATGTCTGCACTGCAAAGTGAATTTCCCATTCACTTTGCTGGCAGACCAAAAGCACATTGCGTATTTTGAAAAGCGCGCGTAAAAAAACGCGGCAAAATACGCAATGTGTGAACGCAGCCTTATACTGCTCCTATATACAAGAATATAACTACTATAATACTGCTCCTATGTACAAAAATATAACTACTATAATACTGCTCCTATGTACAAGAATATAACTACTATAATACTGCCTCTATGTACAAGAATATATCTACTATAATACTGCCCCTATATACAAGAATATAAACTACTATAATACTGCTCCTATGTACAAGAATATAACTACTATAATACTGCTCTCTATATACAAGAATATAACTACTATAATACTGCTCTCTATATACAAGAATATAACTACTATAATACTGCTCTCTATATACAAGAATATAACTACTATAATACTGCTCTCTATATACAAGAATATAACTACTATAATACTGCCCCTATATACAAGAATATAACTACTATAATACTGCCTCTACTATAATACTGCCCCTATGTACAAGAATATAACTACTATAATACTGCCCCTATGTACAAGATATATAACTACTATAATACTGCTCCTATGTACAAGAATATAACTATTATAATACTGCTCCTATGTACAAGAATATAACTACTAT
Source organism: Allobates femoralis (assembly GCA_033576535.1). Lineage (NCBI taxonomy): Eukaryota > Metazoa > Chordata > Amphibia > Anura > Aromobatidae > Allobates > Allobates femoralis. The sequence continues at coordinate 221,750,979 of JARQOC010000011.1, read as the reverse complement.
AATACTGCCCCTATATACAAGAATATAACTACTATAATACTGCTCCTATGTACCAGAATATAACTACTATAATACTGCTCCTATGTACAAGAATATAACTACTATAATACTGCCCCTATATACAAGAATATAACTACTATAATACTGCTCCTATATACAAGAATATAACTACTATAACACTGCCCGTGTATTTATATACAGATAATATATTTATTTACAGAATGTTCTCCTGAGGATACTCTGATCAGGGTGATTAGTCTCTGATATGAGGCGCTCTGTGCGGGTTCGTTAGGACAGAGGTTTTCTTGTTGTCTCATTAATCATTTATTAGTGACTTGAGTTGATTTTGCTGTGTACAAAGTGTGAATCGATCAGCTGATGGACAACAAACCTTCTAATAAGTGACTTGTAGTTATATGTGATAAGATATCGGTAAATGAGGGAATCCAACTGGAAGGTCTGATGTGTAGATATCTGTGCGCGGTGTCGTCTCCTGAGACATCTCCTGCAGGTATACACCCATCTCTTGACCTTCCACACATGTCCCTCTATACCGTGTGTAGAGACACGGGAGTCAGCGGGTGCTCTCATCCACTGGCCCGGCCACCTTTAGAAAGATCACATGGACCAGGGCTCATCCCAACTGAACATACGAACTCCTTAGCCGTAGGCAGAACACTACTCATACAGGTGACCAAATTGTCCCAACCTGAGTATCTTTTATATAAGTAGTCTCTGATATTCCAGCCGAATCCTAGAATCCTAGGCTGATCTTTCGCAGAATATATTCCAGTTCTGGTGCTTCTCTAGTCAGAGATTAAGTCCCTAGACTGAGTCCACAAAGCACATGACACCTTGTGACTGAAGCAAGGCCCTTTTTATATATCCTGAACACCCATTTTAGGGTATTGTGGTCTTACAGGATTGGTGGAATAAAGCTGTGCTCTTATTGGCTGGCATTTCAAGCCGAATGCTCAATTCTGCTGTGGGTGATGTAGACAGCAGCGGGGAGGGGCGAAGGAATTAAATTAGCAATACATAACCTCAGAAAAGAAAGGCTCCAAATTGTCCGGCAAAAAACAATGTCTTAGCAAACATGAGAAAACCAATAAAAGATAGATACGTCTGCCAAATTAAGAATATTTAACAGACGCCATGCATTGAGAAAAGCTGTGACGTCACACTGTGGTCCAGTCGGTCATCCACTTTGATTAGTCGATGGTCGAGCTTTGATTTGAGTGATCCCGCTCCCTCACTCACCTAGTCATATGGCAGGTTTAATATTTCTATGGTTAGAGGCTGCAGATGCTTTTTTTTTTAAAGGGGTTGTCTCCTCTTCCTAAATGTATAGAATTGCAAAGTGCTTGTAGAAACAACTATTCAATATACCTCTCGTTAAAACGTCTCTCTGTTCTCTAGATTATGAATCGTATAGTTGACTGCTCTTTGTTTATGTTACCAGCCACCTCTGCTGTCAATCAGTGGTGGCCGGTTTCCTAGGCAACCAACATAAGCCCTCGTCTCTCTGCCTGGATCCCACCAGCTTCCGTGCCACTTCTTCACTGACATTCATACATTTGGGTCATAATTGTGCAAGACCGGGACTGCCCCCTTAAGACTGTAATGCCCCTTTTAAGATCGTTACAATGCCAAGTTTCTTTTTTATGGAATTGTTGCCCCTTTCCTTTGCAGACTGAGCGGTTGCTGTCTAACGGCTGGGAGGCGGCCGATGCCTGGGACATGATTAAAGTGTATGGTAGCCTTCCCCGAGCCGACCTGATGAGGTGAGTAACGCGGAGACACAAGATCCCCATCATGTCATGAATCGCGGAGACACTGCCTCCGATATGGAAAAGTGGTAAAACCCCTTTTTCATAACTACTGCAAGAACACGATCTTCTTAGACCGTAAGGGGTTAATAGGACAGTCACATGATTTCAATGCATTGTAAAAGGCTACAAATCATTGCTCCGAGGGCCGCGATTAAAGGTGCGCTGTCATCACAAAGTGATTAAATCAGGATATGGTGGTACATGTTTGATGGTATTATTTTTATGCGACAAAAAAATGTAACTAATAGTCTTGCGTGACGTTTTTTTCGGTTTATACATGATTACCCAGTCATAATAGGTGAGGTCACAGCTCCGCCTCCCTTCACAGTGATTTGTGCACATGCTCATTAGATGTCTTAATACAAAAGACATTGCCTGGAACCGTCCAATGTGGCTAATGTACGTGTGAAGTTCCTGTAAAAGGACATTAGAGTTTAAATAAAGAAACAAAGGCCACAGTGGTCAGTGTCAAATGGCAGAACTTGAATTCAGATTTAGTTAAAAATAAATTATACATATAATAAATACGCGCAGCCGATATACTCAGCATGATGTTTATATTATATATAAATGTATATACGCACCTTATAAACAGTGTGTGTGTAAGTATATGTAATATATGACACTGATATGGGCTGTTGAGAAATGATAGTTTTAGGGAAAAACATTTTTATACATTTCTCCTATTCTTTTTATTTATATGCTCAAACATGTGTATATTAATTTTTTTATATATATATATATAATATATACATACATACATACATACATACATACAATATAAAGCTGAGTGCACAGCCATGGCATAGCCTTGCCCACTCCACATAGTGATGCCCACTTCACAGTCTGCATCTCCACTTAGCCCCACCCTCAGGACTATGGCGAGGGGTGGAGCTGTGAAGGGGCGTGTCTATATGTGGGTGGCACTGTGAAAGGGGAGGTGCTGGGATACTATACATGTACACATATATTACCATGTGTGGGCGATATTACCATATATGAGCATTACAACCATATATGAGCATTATGCCCAGGGGCGTAACTACAACAGGTGCAGGGGTTGCGATCGCACCCGGGCCCGGAGCCTAGGGGGGCCAGAAGTCCCTTAGGCCTATAGAAAGAAAATATGTTCTCCCTTTCTTATCTGTAGCATGGAGGATGACTTATTGATCCTGAGCTCGGGGCTCTGCAGTGGAGATGGAGCAGGCGCACCTCCTGCTTTCCTCATTGTAACTGCCACAAATTACAATGGTCTTATAGAGAATGAATGGAGTGGAGGTGCTCATGCTCGACCTTCCATTTATTCAGATAGGGGGCTTTGCGGAGTTGATTATTGCGGTCTCATCAGCGCCTCATTGTACCTGAGAATAAAGGGATCACAGACATAGTGACGCCCTGCAGCCTCTTCTAGGGTTTCTTGCCCCTCGGCTGTGCGGGGTAATATCACTGGTCACATTCTTATCTTCTTTATCCACAGAATCGAGAAACTGGAGTTTTTGGATGAAAAGGAATTATTAGAACAACTTCTCCTCCATTACTGCATCAGCTGGGCCACGAAGGATTCCCTAAACCTAGGTACTCTCATCACTCGGGCTCCATTGTAGCTGTAATTACCTCTGTGTGTTCGGCGTGTGTGCGCTGCTCTGCAGATGGGACGTGTATCTGATAAATCTAGAGACTTGGAAAGGTAAGAAGAGATAATAAAGCCGGACTTAAAGGGTCCTTCCTTCATACTGTAGTCTCCCACACAATGTGCAGGAAGATAGATGGAGTCACGGAGGGAAGACAACAAATACGTGGACAGAAATAAGAATATACGACACCTTTTAATAAAAATAAAAAAAAAAAATAAAAAAAAACCCTTTTGTATTCTATAAAACTGTGTCTATAAGAAAACGGCAAATAGATTAAGGGGAGGAGGGGGATGGAGGTGCAGTTTTTCTTTGTGTGTCTGAGAGAGGGAAGAGGGAGCTGCAGGAAGGGTCTCACTCATCTACAGCTGCAGTGTTCACGAACTGATGATGATGATGATCATCTTAAATTATGATGATTTCAATGATGATGATATGAATGATGATGAGGATAATGATCTCGGTGATGATGATCTCAATGATGATAATCTCGATGATGATCTTGATCTGAATAATTATAATGATGATTTCGATGATAATGATCTGAATGATGATGATCTGAATGATGATGATGATCATCATCTTTATGATGATGACCTCGTTGATGATCTCGATGATGATCTTGATTATCTCAATCATAATGATCTGAATGTTAATGATGATCTTGATGATCTCTGATGATGATGATCTGAAAGATGATGATCTCGATGATGATGATGATCTCGATGATGATCTAAATGATGATGACGATGACCTCGATGATGGTAATGCCCTTGATGATGATAATGATCTCGATGGTGGAGATCATCATGATGATGATCTCGATGGAGGTGATGCTCTTGATGATGATGACCTTTGAATATAATGATGATCTCGATGATCTGAGTGATGATGATGACCTCGATGATGGTGATGCTCTCGATGATGATGACCTCGATGATTATGATGATCTCGATGATCTGAATGATGATGACGATCGTATGATGGTGATGATCTCGATCATGGTGATGACCTTGATGATGATTATGATCTCGATTATTATGATCTCGATGGTGGTGATGCTCTTGATGATGATTATCTTGATGATGGTGATGATCTTGATGATGATGATCTTGATGATGGTGATGATCTTGATGACGATTGTGATCTCGATGGTGGGGATGCTCTTGATGATGATCTCGATGATGATGATTTCAATGATGGTGATGATCTTGATCTCCTCCTCATTTCCACTTTCATCATTCCAGGTCTTGCAGAAATCACGTTTTGATGACGCCCTGTCCCTCAGATGCTGCTGCGATGGATCCCAACCACTCCGATCACCTGAACTCTTCTTATACTCTCCGGCATGGAGAAAACCTGTTTTTTTTTTTTTTGTTTTTTTTTTTTAAGCTGTAGAGGAGACTTGATCGTCTGATCACATGAACTGACTCTGACGCTCTCATGTTTGCGGAGTTTTAAATAAATGACGACTCCGTGGTTTATACATTAAAGGGTTAATTTATTACATACGATGTGTGTGCCCAGCAAATTTCGCTCCTTGCCGCTCTCTTATTTACGTCTCTCGATGACTTTTTACGACAAGGAAATATTGCTTAGTGCAAGGTTTGGTCTCCTGTAATTACTGAAGTGTTTTTCTTTCTTTATAACACTTGATGGCTTATGCATTTGTACAAAAGAATAACACATGAGCTTAGCAGTATGGGCTGCCGTTACTGTTGGGGAATAGCGCCACCATTTGTTTCATAGGCAGTGGCTGGTACTGCAGCTAAAATACAGAGGGACATGACAATGCAGAGTTCTCAGTGAAGACTGTTATTTTGTGGGAAATTCAAGTATTTACTAAAAAGAGTGTTGATCAGTTCTCTGAGATTGACAGTCGTCTTGCTAATCCTGGAGCAGTCTTGCATAAACCGTCACCTGCCTCCTCCCCCACCCTGGCAGGACCCCAAGATCCTCTAATATCTGTCCTCGGTTTATAGAAAATGGGACCATGTGGATTTATGGGAGAAGATGATAAAGGACGGCCGATGCGTTATGATAAAGAGATATCTGTGGTTATTCTGTGCAAAGCTTTCAAGGAACTACAATCCTCATTATCCGGGGAGGTACGCACAGGTTTCCTTACACTAAGCTGATAAACGTATTACACTTTATCCCCGGCCGGGCCGTCCCTCCTGCATTCAGGAACACAAGCCGAGATAAATACTCTACATACAGTTAATGGAAAGGTGTTCACTATAGGATCTTCATAGATATATAGAAATCTAAAGGTTCTGCTCGATAACCCGGAGCAAACTTCAATAATGTGGTGTGATGAGCAGAGAGTAACTCTGGATCAGTACAACATATCTAATGTTATGTATTAATAACGTGATTCGGCTAGATTACCTTTCCTACATCAGCATTAAATACTATAATACTGCCCCCTATGTACAAGAATATAACTACCGGTACTATAATACTGCCCCTATATACAAGAATATAACTACTATAATACTGCTCCTATATACAAGAATATAACTACTATAATACTGCTCCTATGTACAAGAATATAACTACTATAATACTGCTCCTATGTACAAGAATATAACTACTATAATACTGCCCCCTATGTACAAGAATATAACTACCGGTACTATAATACTGCCCCTATATACAAGAATATAACTACTATAATACTGCTCCTATGTACAAGAATATAACTACTATAATACTCCTATATACAAGAATATAACTACTATAATACTGCCCCCTATGTACAAGAATATAACTACCGGTACTATAATACTGCTCCTATATACAAGAATATAACTACTATAATACTGCTCCTATGTACAAGAATATAACTACTACAATACTGCCCCTATGTACAAGAATATAACCACTATAATACTGCTCCTATGTACAAGAATATAACTACTATAATGCTGCTCCTATGTACAAGAATATAACTACTACAATACTGCCCCTATGTACAAGAATATAACCACTATAATACTGCTCCTATGTACAAGAATATAACTACTATAATACTGCTCCTATGTACAAAAATTTAACTACTATAATGCTGCTCCTATGTACAAGAATATAACTACTACACTATAATACTGCTCCTATGTACAAGAATATAACTACTATAATACTGCCCCTATGTACAAGAATATAACCACTATAATACTGCTCCTATGTACAAGAATATAACTACTATAATACTGCTCCTATGTACAAGAATATAACTACTATAATACTGCCACTATGTACAAGAATATAACTACTATAATACTGCCCCTATGTACAAGAATATAACCACTATAATACTGCTCCTATGTACAAGAATATAACCACTATAATACTGCTCCTATGTACAGGAATATAACTACTATAATACTGCTCCTATGTACAGGAATATAACTACTATAATACTGCCTCTATATGCAAGAATATAACTACTATAATACTGCTCCTATGTACAAGCATATAACTACTATAATACTGCCCCCTATGTACAAGAATATAACCACTATAATACTGCCCCTATATACAAGAATATAACTACTATAATACTGCTCCTATGTACAAGCATATAACTACTATAATACTGCCCCTATATACAAGAATATAACTACTATAATACTGCCCTATGTACAAGAATATAACTACTATAATACTGATCCTATATACAAGAATACAACTACTATAATACTGATCCTATGTTCAAGAATACAACTACTATAATACTGCCCCTATATACAAGAATATAACTGCTATAATACTGTCCCCTATATACAAGAATATACCTACTATAATATTGCCCCCTATGTACAAGAATATACCTACTATAATACTGCTCCTATGTACAAGAATATAACTACTATAATACTGCCCCTATATACAAGTATATAACTACTATAATACTGCTCCTATGTACAAGAATATAACTACTATAATACTGCCCCTATATACAAGAAAATAACTACTATAATACTGCCCCTATGTACAAGAATATAACTACTATAATACTGCTCCTATGTACAAGAATATAACTACTATAATACTGCTCCTATATACAAGAATATAACTACTATAATACTGCCCCTATGTACAAGAATATAACTACTATAATACTGCCCTATGTACAAGAATATACCTACTATAATACTGCCCCTATATACAAGAATATAACTACTATAATACTGCTTTTATGTACAGGAATATACTGTAACTACTATCATACAGCTGTTGTTGGTTGCAGTTGGGAGGTATCTTTCTTGTATGCTCTCGTCATGTTTTTTTACCATTCATTGAATTCCACATTCGTTGTATAATGCGGCTGCACCTGTGACTCGAGTGTTTAGCATAGCCCTGTGTCTACACTGAATGTTGTCATACTCATTTTTCCCCTTGAGTTCTGGAGCCTCTTGTCTGGAGTTTGTTGTTGATCTCATCTCACAGTGGGACGTCTCCATTCTTGCAGTGACTTTGGGTGGAAGGAGCTGGCACCACGCAGCCTAAAACCATCTAAAGTGCCCTTTTCTCAAATACAACACAGTAAGGACACAGAGAATCTGGTAGCGGGTAATTGCTTTGCTACATTTCGGCAGCACTTAGTGAGGCTGAGCGGACGCTATTTAAACTACTTGAATGGCTTAGTTTGTAAATTGGCACCTTTCCTTTATAAGAAGGCACTTAGCCTGGGAGGAACAGGGAAGATGATTTTGTCAGATCTGTGGTTGACTAATGTAACGTGAAGGGGCGTGCTGGTGTCTGTAAGTGATTCACTGGCATATGTATGGGCATGCTACACATGGGAAGTGGTACGGAGATACCCAAATATCACCACCTTAGGGACTAATGTTGGTTTTTCCCCTGTCCCTCTTCTATGGTGTTTTAGATGTGACTCCATGAGCCACCAGGTCTAGAGAAGACATACAGTACATTGGTCTGGCTCATAGTTAATAGCTAGGTCTAAAGATCTTTGGTCCTCATGGGAGTGGCACATCCTGTCATGAGTATCCTGTCCTTTGGAAGATATGGCCAGTTTTGGCACTGTGGGTCTCGTTTTGGCTGTTAAATGTAGTTGCTTTCTTTTCGTTAAGGAATCTTTCCTTGCTGTTTGTTCCTTGCTACTCTTTTCTCAGGTGTAGCCAGTTTGTGACCACTCCCCTCCATCTTAAATGGTCATATGATGTTAGTTATAGAGATTAATTCTGAACTGACCCACTTTGGAGGAAGGAAGTTTCTTGTAGATGCTGAAGCCCTCATGTCTGGCTGCAGCTTTGAAGTCAGTGTATATCCTTTCAGTCTTCCTCCACTTATATTTTATTACATTAATGGGGATGTCTAGTGCATTCACCAACTTTGGCGCTATTTAGGCTGAGTGGAAGGACCACACAGCAGCAAAGGACTAGGCACATGACAGCAATAGGGGGGAAAGACACGTATATGGACATTAGGGGAGCTCTGGGTTCAGTCACAGGTCAATGCTTTATCATCACGGCATTCCTCCCTCTTTCCATCCCTGTTATACCGATTGTGTCACCGTGTGCTGGGCATTTCATTGCCCGTGTGTGACACCTCCACTGGGAAGGTGTTCCTAAAACTTTAATACCTAGCAGAAGGGATGTGTACCCATACGGCACAAGAACCCAAGTATGGACGAGTGCTGATCTGCAATGGAAAGTCTATGGAAATGGAAATCTATAGAAACGGCTTTACATAGTCTGGTGTATTCTGTAGTAACATATGGAAGTGAAACCTAGATGATAAAGGAACAAGACAGAACAAGAATCAACATCTTCGAAATGTGGAGCTGGAGAAGGATGATATCAATACCATGGATGGATAGGAGGACAAACAAATCAACCCCAGACATGTCACTGGAAGGAAGGATCACAAAGATACGGACTTGGTCTACCCATCATACGAAGAGAGCATTCACTAGAGAAGGACATTGTGGTAGGAAGAATAGACAGGACAAGGCGAAGAGGAAGACCAGCAACCCATGATTGATACTATCAAGATGAAGTGAGAAGTGGTGGACCTATCCAGGCTTGAAGAAGACACTGGTGGATTTATGTTGCAATTGGATCAGACTATAGGCCTGTTACATGGCACGACATTGTTAACAACATCCAACGTCAGGGGTTTGGAGTCGTTCCAGTGACCTCGTTACGACCTCGTTTGCTGTGACTCTGCCAAGTTGTAACATAAATCATTGGATCGCTGATCGCAGGTTTGAGAACATGTTCTCAAACCACACATCACATCAGCCAACCAGGTATATCGTTGTGTTGTGACACCGCGATAACGATGTTGTTTACGACTTTCGCCCATTCACAGCAATGAGCAGGCTATTGTTCGCTGGGTTGTGCGAACGATACCTGCTCACATCGTTGGCGAGTCGTCCACGACATCTAGACGTGTGACATCTCACCAACGATGTCAAAAAGATGTCTGCAACGACTGTGCTCCCCCGAGATCGTTGCCAATCGTCCGTGCCGTGTAACGGGAGCTTTAGGTGGATCTATCTAGGCTTGGATCAGACTATAGGCTCTGTTACACTGCACGATGTTGGAACAATGTCGGCAATGATCTCGTGGGCGTGCTGTCGTTGCAGACATCGTTGGTGAGAATGCACATGTCTAGATATCGTGGACGACTCACCAACGATGTGTGAGCAGGTATCGTTCGCACAACCCAGCGAGCGATACCTGATCATTGCTGTGAATGGGCGAAGTCGTAAAGGACATCGTTATCGCGATGTCACACACAACGATATAGCGGTTGGCTGATCGTTGATTGTGTGTTTGAGAACATGTTCTCAAACCTGCGATCAGCGATCCAACGATTTATTGTTACAACTTGGGTCACATGCAATGAGGTCGTAATGAGGTCGCTGGAACGACTCCAAACCCGTGACGTATCAGCGATGTTTGTTAACGATGTTGTGCCGTGTAACGGGGCCTTATGGTGGACCTGTCTAGGCTTTGATTAGACTCTGTTGGACCCATCTAGGCTTGGATCAGACTCTGTTGGACCCATCTAGGCTTGGATCAGACTCTGTTGGACCCGTTTAGGTTTGGATCAGACTCTGTTGGACCCGTCTAGGCTTGGATCAGACTCTGTTGGACTCGTCTAGTAGGCTTGGATCAGACTATGGTGGACCCGTCTAGGCTTGGATCAGACTCTGTTGGACCCGTCTAGTAGGCTTGGATCAGACTATGGTGGCCCCATCTAGGCTTGGATCAGACTATGGTGGACCCATTTAGGCTTGGATAGGACTATGTTGGACCTATCTAGGCTTGGATAGGACTATGGTGGGCCCATCTAGCCTTGGATAGGACTATGGTGGACCTATCTAGGCTTGGATCAGACTATGGTGGGCCCATCTAGGCATGGAGCAGAGTCTGGTGGGCCTATGTAGGCTTGTAGAAGACCCTGCGGGACCTATCTAATCATGAAGAAGACCCTGGCAGACTTATCTAGGCTGCACAAGATCTTCCTGCAGAGCATTAATCCATCAAGTCGCCATGGCTCGAGATCAAGCTGAAGGCTGGTAAATAATAATAATCCCTCATCCGAGCATTAGGAAAGGTTATCTTAGTACCGTGTCGCTGCAGCCTGGTCTTGCAGGACAAGCTGGTGACTATTTTGTTTTAGTAAAATCTATTATTGAAGCTTTTGTTCTTGTCAGTGCCTCGGTGGTCTGTGATGGACGTGTGCCGGGACACGTGTGCTGCTCGTCATAGTGACCTGTGTGTCTAAGATGACACCGAGATGAACTGTTTGGTTAAGTACAGTGCACAGGATTATCTGCAAATGAGCTTGTCATGTCACCTCACTTATTCCATCCGTGCATCTGAGGCATAAGGATCTAGTACAGATCCCGGGAGCTGGAATCCACCATGTTCTGCCATTACTGATCACTGCGGGGATCCTGGAACTTTTCCTACCAAGAAGTGGAAACAGGTAGGAGATGCAACCAAGCTCACTTCTTGGGTTTCTTGTGAAAACTTCTTACTAGCTCTGATGACATTGTACCCAGGCTCTCATTCATACAAGCAAAAATAGGTGTGTGCTTCAGGGGAATATATTCATGATGTGAAAACATTGGGTTTGACCAGTGTTTCTGAGCGAAGAGCTTCTTGGACGTCTACAGAAGGACCTTCCTTCTCGAAGACCTCACACCCGCACATACTTTGCCATTCTGTGCTAAACAGTTTGTTTCCATCTGGTACCCGGAATGTGTATGGATTCTCTTGGCTTTTATGGGAGAGCGTTATGACCATGATCTGTGCAGGGAGGGGGAGGAGGTGATCTGTGACCATCACCTGTTGTGAATGCTGGAACCTATATATATTGCCTTGAAAAAAGTATCTCCTGTTCTTCCTCCGGCAGCACAGAATGGGTTAAGCCCTTAATCCCTAGTCAGAACATAACACATGTTAATTAGCAATGCAAAATAATTAACCAATTGACACCTCCTGTGTGTCCCCGCACCACACAACACGCATCGTTGTCGGTTAGAGCTCATTCTACTCGCGCTCCATCCGCCTCATGGGCTGAAAGGACACGTTTCGCTGGATCACATATGTAGATCTGCGACATGGTCTTCTCCATCTACATTCATGAAGTATTACCGGCTAGACATCTCAGCCTCTGCTGTTCAGCCTTCGGCAAAGGAGTACTTAACAGGCATTCCCGACCCTAAGTGCGGTCTTGCTTGCTAAGTCCCATTCTGTGCTGCCGGAGGACGAACAGGATGAATAAAAACTTACCCGAAATATTAATTTCCTGGAGTCCATAGGCAGCACAGACTTCCCTCCCATTAAAATCCATTATTGCTTGTAAACTATACGTGTTGTGTGGTGTTGACACGCCCCTCCAGGACCTTGGGGTACTCCGCTTTCTTGAGGCTTCATCACAGGGACCGAGACCCGGCGGTGTCATTAAGTTCGATGTGGGTGTCTCTCTCTCTTAGGGATAGGGATCTGGCGTGAAGGGTTCATTCTGAGCAGGGATGACTGGACCTGGGGATACTTGTTAATTTATACGTGACGCCACCTGCAGGTTGCGGCTATAGATGGCCGCCGCTCCTCGACAGTCTTCCTAGGGGTTGTGGTTGGGAGGCCGCAATGTTCTTAAGCCGTCTACGGGTAGGGCTGACCCCTAAGGTAGCTGAAGGTACCTGAGTGAGTTGGTAGTTGTATTTCTGGTGCTATAGACGCGTTAATAAAGTTCGCAGACACAGTGGGCTGCAGTCTTCAGTTCTTTTACTCACGGTCTTTGTACAACAGCCTACTGAGCACTGGGTTCTCGGAGGCAGGGATCCAGCTACTCACTGGTAGTAAGATGGTACGTAACCGTCACCCCTTCTCTGTCCTTCCCAGGTCGTCTCACACAGCGCTTGTCTCGCCCGTCCTGCCTTGCGCCTCGCCACACAGAGCTATAAGCTAGTGACTGTGGGCTTTTCCTAGGGGTTCCCCTGCAGTGTCTCCTTAGCCCTATGGTTGCCACCTTTTCATCAGATGTGCGCAGTTGTCGGCTGAGTCACCATGAAAGTTCCACAGCCTCCGGGTTGCTATCTGAGCCTGGTCTTCTCCACTAGCCTTTTGGGTTCCTGGTGCCCCTTGCGTCCCAGTCCCTCTCCTTGCCTGCGTCTGACAATGGATACGAGACCCACGGGTAGATTGCTCGCTTCCCGTGCCTCTGAGACCCTGTCTTCTTCCTGGAGCTACTTGGGTGATGTTCTGCTCTAGGGTTCGGCCTTAGGACGAGCTCCCACTTGCTCCAGCCCTCTGGACACTAATCAGGCGTACGTTTAGCTTCCCTCCAACTCGACCTTGGTGTTCAATGGCCTCTCCTCAGATGTTCTACCGCCTCTCCTCAGCTGGTCACTCTCTCCTGTTCAACTGTCTTTCTTCTCACTGTTGTCTGTCTTCTTTCTAGATATTTCTTGCTCTTTTTATACCCTGTGTCACGTGTCCCACGTCATCTACGTGTGTTCTTCCTGACCTCACTCCTCCCCAACTTCTCCCTCTAACTACTTCCTTCACCACCCAGAACCACTACAATGGTTCCTAGTGTGGTCTGGGTGTCCCGGTACCGGTTTGTACACCCCTTAGGGTGTGGTATCCCACTCACTGGTAACAGGGGTGCAGTACCTCTATGGCGACTGGATCCGCAGAGGCGCCACAGTGTCTTTCCCCCCTTTATAGGGGTGGAGCCGAGGGGGGAAAGCAGGAGGTATCAATTGGTTAATTATTTAGTATTGCTAATTAACATGTCTTCTGTTCCAACTAGGGATTAAGGGTTTAACCCATTCTGTGCTGTTTACGGACTCCAGGAAATGAAAATTTCGGATAAGTAAACTTTTATCTTTATACCACATGAACATTTCTACATTTGTTTCACATTACACCCACAAACTTAAATGTATGTTATTTTTAGTTCATGTGCTATACCAACACTATGTTGCAAGTATTTGTGAAGTGTGACGGAAATGATACATGGTTTTCTAAATATTTTGAAAAAATATAAATCGTAAAATTGTGACGTGCATTTGTATTCACCGCTAACAGGTTTTCCTCCAGGATTGCTCTGTATTTTGCTCCATCTTCTCATCAATTCTGACCAGCTTCCCTGCCCCTGCTGAAGAAAAGCCTCCCCACAGCAGGATACAGCCTCCACCATGTGTGACAGTGGGGATGGTGTTAGTTTTTTACCACACATAGCATTTTGCCCCAAAAATTCTACTTTGGGCTCATCTAATTTCCACTTTCTATCGGTGTCCCCTGTGCAAACGGAAAACAAGAATTCTTATGTCTTTGCTTTCAAAAATGTCTTTATTCTTGCCATTCCCCCATACAGGCCAGATCAGTGGCATATATAACTAATAAGCTGTGATCTATGTGGCTCCTCCATGGGCCTCTTGGCTGCTTCTCTTATTAGTGCTCTCCTTCTTAGGATGTCAGTCTCGGTGGACAGCCATGTCTTGGTAGGTTTGCAGTTGGGCCGTACTCCTTTCTATTTTGGATGAACAGTACTCCATGAGATGTTCAGAGCTTGAGCTAAAAGCAAGGAAAACACCAGACAGGTCAGGGATAAAGTTGTGGAGAAGAGAAAAGCAGGGTTAGGTTACAAAAAAAAAAAACCTAACCCTGCCTAACTCTTCACTACTTTATCCCTGACCTATCTGGTGTGTTCCTTGGTTTTCATGATGCTCTTTGATCCCTAATGTTCTCTGAGGCCTTCACAGAACAGCTGTAGTTCTACTCAGAAGAACTTACACCCCGGTGGGGACTCAATTAACGACTTATGTGACTTCTGGAGGCAATTGGTCACTCAGCATTTTATTTAGGGGATCAGACTACAGGGAGTTGAATACAAATACATGTCACAATGTTTAAATGTATATTTACGAAAGCCAGGTATCATTTCTTCACAAATACTTGCTACTTAGTATTCGCATACCACATAAAATCCCAATAAATTAATAAATATTTTTTCAAGGCATTATAATCGTCATTGTAATCCCCTTTTGATGATGATGAAATGTCTGCTGAGGATTTAAAGTTGGCCCTTTACAATAGATCATTATAATCCTCAAGCCCTCACTATACCATCCTGGAAACACAATGGACCTCCCTATAGTTAATGGGGTTCTTATGGCGCCGGTTTTTCTCCAAAATATGATGGATCGGTTCAGTGGCGTAACTAGAGTCCAATGGGCCCTGAGGCAAAATTTGGACTTGGGGATCCCCTGCATGTCGGTCAGATGTATGGGCCCTTGTAGCACTCCGGATCCCGTGAATCCATATGTGCTGTACCCCTCTTCATTATATAGTCATTTCCCCCCATCTTGGGCCCCTACCAGGTATATATGTCCCCCATCCTGGGTCCTTGGTATATATGTTGCTATCCTGGGTCCCTTCCAGATGTATATCTCCAGGTATATCATCTCCCCATCCTGGGTCCCTTCCAGGTATATATGTCCCCCTCCTTGGTCCATTCCAGGGTAATATCTCCCCATATTGGGCCCCTTGCAGGTACATATGTCTCCATCCTGGGTCCTTCTAGGTTTATATCGCCCATCCTGGGCCCCTTACAGGTATATATGTCCCCATCCTAGGTCCCTTCCAAGTTTATATCTCCCTATCCCGGGTCCCTTCCAGGTTTATATCTCCCTATCCTGGGTCCCTTCCAGGTGTATATGTCCGCACCCCAGGCCCCTTCCAGGTATATATATCCCCATCCTGGGCCCCTTCCAGGTATATATATCCCCATCCTGGGCCCCTTCTAAGTATATATGCCAACATCCTGGGTCCCTTCCACGTATGTATGTCCCCACCATGGGCCCCTTCCAGGTGTATATGTGTTCATACTGGGCCCCTTCCAGGTAAATATGTCCACATCCTGGGTCCCTTCCAGGTTTGTATCTCCCTATCCTGGGCCCCTTCTGGTATGTATATGTTCCCCACTCTTATGGTGGGGTTACACGTCCCAATATCGCGGCGATATCGGAGGCAACGGCGCGGGAGCGCGCATTTTTTCAGCCGTTTTCCCGATATCGCATCGGCGGTTTACACGCTGCGATATCGGGAAACAACGTCCCTCCGATGTCTACGCCCACCAACCCAGTAACGACCATTTAACATGGGAGTTAATGGGTAGAGTCGGCGTACAGATCGGAGTTGGGCTGTCACACGCTGCGATGCTGCTACAAGGGCCATGCGATATCGGGGAGTTGAATAGCTCTGCTATTCAACTCCGATATAGTTTTGGCATCGTTCCAGCATCGCGTTGTACGCTCAAACCGTACAATGCGCAAACGATATCGGCTCCAACTCGCGACCCACGTGACTTTTTGTCGGAGTTGGGTCGGAGTTGGACGCCGATATCGCTGCGTGTAAACCCACCATTACACTTTTCTCTAACACAAATACAAAATTAAACGTTCTCTTCACCTTTCTCATCTCCCATTCCAGGCTGTATTATCTTCTGCAGCAGCCATCGACATGCCTTCCATTGCGACGCATGACTTCACCAATGCCTTGGACGCCTATGTGTGCTGTAGCCTCTGATTGGCCTGTCTTTGTGTGTATTTCAGTGTATTGAACTGAAGGGTCTCTGCACTGCAATACATCTGAGCTGAATGTATGTCCTCA
The DNA here is from genome assembly GCA_033576535.1 of Allobates femoralis. Lineage (NCBI taxonomy): Eukaryota > Metazoa > Chordata > Amphibia > Anura > Aromobatidae > Allobates > Allobates femoralis. The sequence continues at coordinate 221,734,347 of JARQOC010000011.1, read as the reverse complement.
GATGCACATCCAGCTGAAGTAGATGTTCTCGGCAGCGGAGGACCCCCTTCCAGCATGGACCCCATCACACTCTAAAACCATTATTGTTATATACCCCTGATCTAGTCTCAGCATGAATTCTACTGTTCCATTCTATTGGGCACCGGAGCTCTTTTGAGTGTGCTATGTCAACCCTTCGACAACCCTTCTTCCATTCTTCGTAGATGTAGGGTAGCCACCCTCATTCAGACTTCCTCCTACTTGGCATAATACAGCGTCGCTGTGATATGTTGACTTGCCGCGGTCTAGAAAGATCGATAGTCTGTCTGGGAATCGTGTTTGTCGACCATTTAGCAACAAGAAACCACTTTGGGCAAACACTTCCACAATGACGTCTCTGGAAAGTTGGCACCATAATATCATGGAGATAATCAGGTTAATTCACCCACAGCCTTTCTGCTCTGGCCAGGCGCTGCCGTGCGCTGTGTTTGCCTCTTGGCACATGTTCTTCGCTGTACAGACATTGGGGTCACTTTTCAAGGTTATCTCCGAAACATGATTTACCGCACAGTCATGACGGGAAGACATCACTTCCGATAGGCACCGCCAACTGCAAGAACATATTATCACAATGGGCTCCATTCACCGGTGCCAACAGGACCTGGGTGTGAGGGAAATGGTCGCTTCAACGTAATAATCATCATCATTACCTTTCCCTTAGATTGATAAGTGGCCGCTGTTAGCTGTTGCATAATTGTTCATTCATCCAAATAATCACAACATCTAATCCCAAATTCTATTTTAGAATTGACCTCTGGCACCAGTGCCAAGGACAGAGCTGTGGGTCATCTGTTCCATTACCCGGTTTGCTCTTACGGCTTTGGCACCAGTGCCGATTATCCAGTGGGACTTCTAGGTTTGCCAGATCAACTCATGGTTTTGCCAGGTATAGGGGAAATTTATAAGCAGACGACTCGACTCTGAGATCTTATGTTGTCCTCCTGTAACGCCTACCACAGTGCCTATATCTACAAAGGGAGACCGGTGAACTCACCCGTCCAGCGGTCCCGCTGCATCTTCCCAAGCTTAGTCTACCAGGGCCTGCACACAACTTACCTGTCTCCCCAGAGCACGCATAGGTCCCATGCGCGACACGCCCAGCGTGCCCTACCCAAAAGTGCTCCTCAGCCTATGGATGAGAAGCACAGGGTTTTTAAGATACGTTTCCCCTATGAAAGGTTCCTGTGCAACATGATCTATTACCTAGAGACACGCAAAGTTCTCAGGTCCCCATTCTCGTTTTCTGTTTACCATTTTCCGTGCTTGTACCTAACTTGTGTATATGTCATAGTGCCGCTGTACCGAGAAGCACCTGCCTGAACCTGTAATAACACCATATCTGCAGAATCACCTATACTGCCGTACACACTGCACCAGCCGTGCTGCCATACCCTCTGCACCAGCCGTGCTGCCATACCCTCTGCACCAGCCGTGCTGCCATACCCTCTGCACCAGCCGTGCTGCCATACCCTCTGCACCAGCCGTGCTGCCATATCCTCTGCACCAGCCGTGCTGCCATAACCTCTGCACCAGCCGTGCTGCCATACCCTCTGCACCAGCCGTGCTGCCATACCCTCTGCACCAGCCGTGCTGCCATACCCTCTGCACCAGCCGTGCTGCCATACCCTCTGCACCAGCCGTGCTGCCATACCCTCTGCACCAGCCGTGCTGCCATACCCTCTGCACCCGCTAGGACCAGCCATGCCGCCATACCTCCTGCACTATCCATACCCATTGAACTAGCCGTGCTGCAGTACCCTCTGCACCAGCCGTTCTACCATACCTTCTGCACCAGCCAGAACCAGCCGTGCTATCGTACCTAGTACGCCTGCCATACCTGCCGCCCCAGCAGTCCAGTCGGCAACCAACTGCATCAGAGTCTTTATCTGCCTGCATCAGTGCCCATTCTTGCATCCCCAACCCCTGGGGCCAGCTGTCGAGGTACCGAGATCCCCTAGACTAGCACCTGGCGGCTACCTTCCAGCACAAACCTAACCTCACCATCAGAGACACTAGTGAAGACGAGGCAGTCGCTTTGTTACCCTCCAGGCAGAGATCGGTACCGGGGCCCAGTGGGTCCTCTCCGCCTCACTCGCACCCGCGACTATTACACCACCTTTTAATGGTTTTGTATAATTGGCGCTGAGATGGGAAGAAGAGTGACCCGACTGCTGCCGGCTACGATCAGTGACTCCAACGTCGCCTCGTGGCCTTTGGGAGTCTTTGTCTGAGTTCCATCTTCTGTCTCTTAGAAGCTCCTCTGTCCCTCACTTTTACCTTGTAAGAACGACGTGTCCTTCTCATATTTTTTGCATTGGGGAAAATATTTTGCTCCATGTCTAAAGTTGAATATTTTGTCCTGGCTTCATCCATCAATTGTAGGAGAATAAACTTTATAGACGAGTAATTGACCTCGTTTTTCTCGGTGTTACTGTTCTATTTTCGTTTATTGCACGCGGCCAAAAGTAGACGTTACACAATCCACAACTTCACTGTCTGAGGTTCTTGCATCAGCCACATCACCCACATTCCCCGACCTCATGTCAGACGGCTGTAAATAACACGAGTGGCTCTGACCCACGCTGGATCGCGCTGGCCAAAGCGGAAAGGGACAATCAACCGTCTGTTAGAACTGGTCCTCGGCGGAGATCTGATTTGTATATAACAGTGTCAGTGGATGACACAACGGCTCGAAACGGTCTCAGCATGTAGCCCCATAACAAAGCTGACCTCAGCCCCCCAATGTAGATTTCCCAATGCTCCATAATGATGCCAACCAGAGCCCACCTGTGACTGTGCTTCACAATGCCCCATATCAATGCCAGCCAGAGCCCACCTGTAACTATGCAGCACAATGCCCCATATCATTGTTAGCAAGAGCCCACCTGCATCTATTCTTCACAATGCCCCATATCAATGCCATCCAGAGCCCACCTGTAACTATGCGGCACAATGACCTATAACAGTGCCAACCAGAGCCCACCTGTGACTGTGCTTCACAATGCCCCATATCAATGCCAGCCAGAGCCCACCTGTAATTATGATTCACAATGCCTCATATTGATGCCATCCAGAGCCCACCTGTAACTATGCGTCACAATGCCCCATAACAGTGCCAGTCAGAGCCCACCTGTAACTATGCGGCACAATGCCCCATAACAGTGCCAGTCAGAGCCCACCTGTAACTATGCGGCACAATGACCTATAACAGTGCCAGCCAGAGCCCACCTGTAACTATGCGGCACAATGACCTATAACAGTGCCAGCCAGAGCCCACCTGCATCTATTCTTCACAATGCCCCATATCAATGCCAGCCAGAGCCCACCTGTAACTATGCAGCACAATGACCTATAACAGTGCCAGCCAGAGCCCACCTGTAATTATGATTCACAATGCCTCATATTGATGCCATCCAGAGCCCACCTGTAACTATGCGTCACAATGCCCCATAACAGTGCCAGCCAGAGCCCACCTGTAACTATGCGGCACAATGACCTATAACAGTGCCATCCAGAGCCCACCTGTAGCTATGCGTCACAATGCCCCATAACAGTGCCAGCCAGAGCCCCCCTGTATCTATGCGGTACAATGACCTATAACAGTGCCATCCAGAGCCCACCTGTATCTATGCGTCACAATGACCTATAACAGTGCCATCCAGAGCCCACATGTAACTATGCGGCACAATGCCCCATATCAATGCCAGCCAGAGCCCACCTGTAACTATGCATCACAATGACCTATAACAGTGCCAGCCAGAGCCCACATGTAACTATGCGGCACAATGCCCCATATCAATGCCAGCCAGAGCCCACCTGTAACTATGCATCACAATGACCTATAAAAGTGCCATCCAGAGCCCACCTGTAACTATGCGTCACAATGCCCCATAACAGTGCCAGCCAGAGCCCACCTGTAACTATGCGGCACAATGACCTATAACAGTGCCAGCCAGAGCCCACCTGTAACTATGCGTCACAATGCCCCATATCAATGTCATCCAGAGCCCACCTGTAACTATGCGGCACAATGACCTATAACAGTGCCAGCCAGAGCCCACCTGCATCTATTCTTCACAATGCCCCATATCAATGCCAGCCAGAGCCCACCTGTAACTATGCATCACAATGACCTATAACAGTGCCAGCCAGAGCCCACCTGTAACTATGCGTCACAATGCCCCATATCAATGCCAGCCAGAGCCCACCTGTAACTATGCGGCACAATGCCCCATATCAATGTTAGCCAGAGCCCACCTGTAACTATGCGGCACAATGCCCCATATCAATGTTATCCAAGGCCCACCTGTAACTATGCGGCACAATACCTCATATTGATGCCATCCAAAGCCCACCTGCGTCCCAATGCCCCATAACAGTGCCAGCCAGAGCCCCCCTGTATCTATTCTTCACATCATATCGATGCCAGCCAGAGCCCACCTGTATCTATTCTTCACATCATATCGATGCCAGCCAGAGCCCACCTGTAACTATGCGTTACAATGCCCCATAACAGTGCTAACCAGAGCCCACCTGTAACTATGCGGCACAATGCCCCATATCAATGTTAGCCAGAGCCCACCTGCATCTATTCTTCACAATGCCCCATATCAATGTTAGCCAGAGCCCCCCTGTATCTATTCTTCACATCATATCGATGCCAGCCAGAGCCCACCTGTATCTATGCGTCACAATGCCCCATATCAATGCCAGCCAGAGCCCACCTGTAACTATGCGGCACAATGCCCCATATCAATGCCATCCAGAGCCCACCTGTAACTATGCATCATAATGCCCCATAACAGTGCCAGCCAGAGCCCCCCTGTATCTATTCTTCACAATATGCCTCATATTGATGCCATCCAGAGCCCACCTGTAACTATGCATCATAATGCCCCATAACAGTGCCAGCCAGAGCCCACCTGTAACTATGCGGCACAATGACCTATAACAGTGCCATCCAGAGCCCACCTGTAGCTATGCGTCACAATGCCCCATAACAGTGCCAGCCAGAGCCCCCCTGTATCTATGCGGTACAATGACCTATAACAGTGCCATCCAGAGCCCACCTGTATCTATGCGTCACAATGACCTATAACAGTGCCATCCAGAGCCCACATGTAACTATGCGGCACAATGCCCCATATCAATGCCAGCCAGAGCCCACCTGTAACTATGCATCACAATGACCTATAACAGTGCCAGCCAGAGCCCACATGTAACTATGCGGCACAATGCCCCATATCAATGCCAGCCAGAGCCCACCTGTAACTATGCATCACAATGACCTATAAAAGTGCCATCCAGAGCCCACCTGTAACTATGCGTCACAATGCCCCATAACAGTGCCAGCCAGAGCCCACCTGTAACTATGCGGCACAATGACCTATAACAGTGCCAGCCAGAGCCCACCTGTAACTATGCGTCACAATGCCCCATATCAATGTCATCCAGAGCCCACCTGTAACTATGCGGCACAATGACCTATAACAGTGCCAGCCAGAGCCCACCTGCATCTATTCTTCACAATGCCCCATATCAATGCCAGCCAGAGCCCACCTGTAACTATGCATCACAATGACCTATAACAGTGCCAGCCAGAGCCCACCTGTAACTATGCGTCACAATGCCCCATATCAATGCCAGCCAGAGCCCACCTGTAACTATGCGGCACAATGCCCCATATCAATGTTAGCCAGAGCCCACCTGTAACTATGCGGCACAATGCCCCATATCAATGTTATCCAAGGCCCACCTGTAACTATGCGGCACAATACCTCATATTGATGCCATCCAAAGCCCACCTGCGTCCCAATGCCCCATAACAGTGCCAGCCAGAGCCCCCTGTATCTATTCTTCACATCATATCGATGCCAGCCAGAGCCCACCTGTATCTATTCTTCACATCATATCGATGCCAGCCAGAGCCCACCTGTAACTATGCGTTACAATGCCCCATAACAGTGCTAACCAGAGCCCACCTGTAACTATGCGGCACAATGCCCCATATCAATGTTAGCCAGAGCCCACCTGCATCTATTCTTCACAATGCCCCATATCAATGTTAGCCAGAGCCCCCCTGTATCTATTCTTCACATCATATCGATGCCAGCCAGAGCCCACCTGTATCTATGCGTCACAATGCCCCATATCAATGCCAGCCAGAGCCCACCTGTAACTATGCGGCACAATGCCCCATATCAATGCCATCCAGAGCCCACCTGTAACTATGCATCATAATGCCCCATAACAGTGCCAGCCAGAGCCCCCCTGTATCTATTCTTCACAATATGCCTCATATTGATGCCATCCAGAGCCCACCTGTAACTATGCATCATAATGCCCCATAACAGTGCCAGCCAGAGCCCACCTGTATCTATTCTTCACAATATGCCTCATATCGATGCCATCCAGAGCCCACCTGTAATTATGATTCACAATGCCTCATAACAGTGCCATCCAGAGCCCACCTGTAATTATGATTCACAATGCCTCATAACAGTGCTAGCCGGAGCCCACCTGTATCTATTCTTCACAATATGCTTCATATTGATGCCATTCATAGCCCACCTGTAACTCTGCGTCACAATGCCCCATATCAGTGCCAGCCAGATCCCACCTGTATCTATTCTACCACAGTGCCCCATAACTGTGCATCTCACTCTACCCATATGAGAGCAATCCAAATTTTACCTTCAGCACTGACTGCCATATTGCACCCTAACAATGCCACTCACATTACCTTCATAACATCTTTGGAGGCCTTTAGCAATGCCAACCACACTAACAAATCTTCATACACACCACACTAATAAACAGCAATAGTGCTGCCCAGAGTACTGCTATGTTCCCTATACCATTGGGGACTACCATCGATCCATAGTGCACCATAACACCCATAGTATCCACACTGTGTAAACATCAATGCCACTTATTGTATCCTGGAGAGTTAAGAAGAATCAATGCAAGCTCTGCCTTTCACTGTGCCCTTGCCACAAACCAAGCCACGGTCCACGCATAAAATCACTTGTCACAGTGCCACGAACCATATAACAAGGTCAGTAACAATCTACCCATAGCACTATCTGCTATAGAGCCCCAAACTGAGCCCGGAACAGTGGGATCAAAAATGAGCTGACAACAATGCCACCAATCGCCCAGGCATACGAGGTGAACCAACGCTCCAACTCTATAGTAGTACTTTCATAAAAGAGAATAAGTGGCACTCACCTCATTTGCCTAAAACAAGTCCATTATTGGGAATTCATAAAACCCAGGCAGGTACAGAAGGACGCTAACTGTTCTAGAGGATGACAGCTGTTTTGTGTCTGTCCATCCTATAGGATCTGTTGAAGTGCTGGACCAGCACGAAACAGCTGTCATCCTCTAGAGCTGTTGGCGTCCTTCTGTACCTGCCTGGGTTTTATAAAGGACTCGGTTTAGGCAAATCGGGTGAGTGCCGCTTATTCTCTTTTGTGTAAGGGGGGAATTGGAGCTGCTCATTGAAATCTGTAGCAATGTAGGGAGGTTGGATGAGAATTCCCCATGGGGCTGGTAATAGCGGCCATATTGCTTTCTCCAGGACCGTAATTTTAGACACCTGCAGGATAGGACAGGACTCGAGTAGACGGGGCAGAGGGTAATACCTCCATGCACTTTTACACAGCGGTGATTACAGCCACAATAAATAGTTGTTTTATCACCTCCACATAAAGCGCTGCTATCATTTTACACTAAGACAGTAAAAAAACAGCATGATTGAGAAAGGTAAGAACTGAACAGGTGAACTAGTGGACTGAGCGGTTATCTCTGGGCACATGGGAGCAATAAGGGGCCATAGCAAAGGTCAGACTTGGCTCTAATCATTGGGCTGCGTTTTGCCACCCAGGATGGCAGGACTTGTCACATATTCTGCACTCACCCTCTTCATGGCTACCCAGGAACAAATGGAATGGACTAACTGTAACTGTGGCGCTCCTCTCCAAGGGGTCCCATGACAGCTACAGGGGCTCCTTCCGGGGTACATTAAATTTAGTGCTTGCCGTTGACCCTATGGGCACGACAAGGCCACATGGCAGTAATCCCATGTCAAAGATGTGTCACGTCACGGACAAGGAAGCGTCCGGATACCATGCATGACAGTGGTGCACAGACCAACGGAGCACAAATACAACAGAGGGCCCTGCTCGTAGGGATCGGGGGAAAGGAGAAAACAACTTCACGCCTAGGAGAGAGGCAGCTTGACAACGGTCAGCTTCTCCAAAGTAGCTCCTTCACTGAAGATAGGCCAGGAATGGGAGTTCAAACACCAGCAAAGTGTACTGAAACATGTGACCATATAAAGGAGATGAGAGTGATCACAAAGTAGCCACACCTGGGAAGAACTAAAGAGCATTGCAGCAACAAAAACTGACATTAACTCCTACACTGCCAAAGAAAAGAAACATTTAAAATGAAGTCTCAATACAGGAATGGGACATAGGACCCAAACCTGTCACATGTCTCCAAGGTAAGAGACACCAAAAGTTAAGTATTTGATGCCCTTCATTGTCTTACCGTAGATAAGTTTTTGTATTTCCTCTTAATGCATTACTTCTCATTTTATATGAGTGTGCAGCGCCCATGTTGGATTTATCTCCCCTTGGCACACTGCCGCCTTGTGTTTTGCTATCTCGGCGTCAAAAATATTTACTTTCAGTCCTTTTCCTTGGCGTCTGCCCCCTTTCACACCTCTTACGTCTATAAAATCCAGAAGTGTTTATAACCCTTATGTTACTCAGTGTTTTATCCCCCTTCCCTGAGTTACCTTAGGATGACTTCAGTGTCATTTAAAGTGTCCATGACAAAAAAAGCCATTGTCTGAGGACAGGAGGAATAACACTTTTTGGTATTGCAGCAACCGCAAGGGTCGGGAGGTGCTCGTTAGCCGGGCTCTCGCTATAGTGTGGTGTGCCGTCGAGTCTGTAGTGCGGCCAGGAGATTTGCAATCTCCTGTCTTCCAGATTCAGTAGTCAGGACATACAGTACCCACACAACCCAGGACTCTCGCGTCACCCTGGGGTGATCTTTCAGCAGCTCCACTCCCCAGAGATGTCTCTCCTACGTCTTCTCCTCTCCCTCTCATCAGGCTAACTTTTTAACCCCTCCTACATGCCGGAAACAGGGCAGCTCTCCTGAAATCGGGAGTAGAGCTCCCCCTTCTTGTCTGGAGTCAGGACTGGTGTGTGTGTGTGCTGTGGTTTACCTCACGTGGGGATCTCCTCCTGCTTCCAAGCATGACGTCACCCCCAATGAAGGAGGCAACCAGACCACTGGGGTGCCAAAGTATTTTCACCACTTTTCCCCTCTACAGGTTCTATCTCTAATTTTTAGTTGTCTCTGAGCTAGTGGATAGAGACTAGTTCCTATGATGTCTGGTTCTACATACAGACAGTCGAGAATCCCTCATGTCTGTGTGTGCTGTGTATGGGAGACATCATATCAGTTAGGCTCTACCCACTAGCTCAGGGACAACTGAAAATTACAGATAGATACTACAGAATACCAGAAAGTGTTATATGTCCTGTACACACATAACATATGGACAGGAGCGCAGGAATTCCTCATGTCTATGAGTACTGTGTATGGGAAACCCCATATCAGCTACTCTGTACCACTAGCTCAGGGACAATTGAAAATTAGGGCCCATAGAGATGAAAATGCCATGAATAGTGTTATTCCTCATTTACACAACTTATTCTGTTACAAAGATTCCTGCAGAATAAGCTGTTGTGTGTACATAAGGAATAACACCAGTTTTCCCCTCTGCAGGCTCTCTCTGCTTTTCAGTTGTCTCTGAGCTAGTGGATAGGGACTACCTCCTAAGATGTCTGGGGCTTCATGCAGACAGATGCCCCAGAATCCCTCATGTCTGTTTGTGCTGTGTATAGGAGACATAATATCAGTTGGACTGTACCCACTAGCTCAGAGACAACTGAAAATTACAGATAAATCCCACAGAGAGGAAAGCTGGTGAAAATACCAGAAAGTGTTATTTCTCCTGTACACACATAACATCTTATTCTTCTACATACGGACAGGAGAGCAGGAATCCCTCATGTCTGTGAGTACTGTGTATGGGAAATGCCATATCAGCTACTCTCCACTCACTAGCTCAGAGACAATGGAAAATTAGAGCATGCAGAGGAGAAAAATGGTGAAAATGTTATAAATATTGTTATTACTCATTTACATTACTTATTCTGTTGCATAGATTCTGGCAGAATAAGCTGTTGTGCGTACATGAGGAATAACACCAGTATTCCCCTTAGGATCGCTCTAATTTTCAGTTGTCCCTAAGGTAGTGGATAGGGATTAGCTGCTATGATGTCTAGGGCTACATATTGACAGGTGACCCAAAATCCCTCATGTCTGTGTGTGCTGTGTATGAGAGACATCATATCAGTTAGACTCTACCCACTGTAGGAAAAAGCTGAGTAGCAAAAAGCACAATAGGTTCATATATGATGATAAAGGACAATATGGTACTGGCAATTGCTCACCTGGCAAAGGACTGGCTCACATTACAAGGATAAAGCCTAAAATTGTCATAGACCCACGGGTTAAACAACCATTGAAATGCCAGGAGAGAAGCAGTAGGTGGGCCGTAGGTGCTGCAGATGGAGATCCAAAAAATTACCCATCACATGTGGTTGTATCCTGATGAAGAAGCCTGAAGACTTCGAAACGCGTAGATCATAAAACCACATCAAGTCTATTTTGTATCCTGGACGATTTTTTCGTATCTTCAGCAGCAGCGCAGACGACTCACCTACAGATTCTCTTCTGACTCTACCCACTAGCTCAGAGACAACTGAAAACTAGAGATAGAGCCTGCAGAGGGGAAATCTGGTGATAGTGCCAGAAAGTGTTATCCTATAACAGCTTATTCTGCTACATACAGGCAGAAAATATGTACCAGCACCCAAAAAATACCCAAAATATATATGTGATATCCAAAAACCACTGCATAAAATATAAAACCATACCATAGAACATGATTATACCTCTGTTATATTCTTACACCCAACAGACCTAGACCGGAAAAAATGACCCAACCGGAACACACTATAAGTCACGATGGTGTAGGTGGTGTAATGACGCATTGCCCCTGGCCAATAAATATCCTGAAAAATACAGCGGACCCCCTAGGTAGGAAATACATCAAGAATGACATAAGGACCAAAAGGTCCCAGATGTATGGATCGTCAAATGAAAAAAACCACACAGACGAAGAAATATTGACTAGAGCTGCGCCCAATCCTACTGATATCAACAGGAGCTGCAGGAGAATGTCAAATTCTTGTACAAGACAGACCTGGACCGGAAATAATGACACATACATAGTCATAACCGTAAGTCACGGTAACATAGGTGGTGTAATTGCACATTGCCCCAGGTCCTGAAAAATTTCCCCCTAAACAAAGGTGTAGCGCTCGTCGTTGCACCGGCATCTCCGCAGCAGGGAGACCGATGGCCGCTGTGTACACCCTCTTCCAGCGGCCCCACGGTGGGTGCCTGGGGTTCAGCTTTAGCATCCTGACGTCAGGGCCTGCGTCAGCATCGCAGGCCTTCCAGATGTGCACTTAGGACGCATGCGTGACCTGCACCCTCACCTGGAAGTGCTTCTCACCCTGTGGCTGAGAAGCACAGAGTATTTAAGGCATCTTCCACCTTTGCTAGTTTTCAGGTCCCCTGTGCACGTATTCCTGTTCCTGTAACCTGTGCCCATATACCAATGCCCGTACCCACTAACCTGTGTCTCGTATTAGTGCCTGGTTCTCGCTTGCACCTATGTTTGCCTACCATTACCAGCCTGCTCCAGTCTGCATCTGCTGTGCCATTACCAGCCTACACAGGTCTACATCTGCTGAGCCATTACCAGCCTGCTCAGGTCTGCATCTGCCGAGCCATTACCAGCCTGCTCCGGTCTGCATCTGCCCTGCCATTACCGACCTGTTCTGGTCTGGATCTGCTGCGCCATTACCAGCCTGTTCCCGTCTGCATCTGCTGCGCCATTACCAGCCTGCTCCCGTCTGCATCTGCTGCGCCATTACCAGCCTGCTCCCGTCTGCATCTGCTGAGCCATTACTAGCCTGCTCTGGCCTGCATCTGCCCAGCCATTACCAGCCTGCTCTTGTTCTGCATCTGCTGAGCCATTACCAGCCTGCTCCAGTCTACATCTGCTGCGCCATTACCAGACTGCTCCAGTCTTCATCTGCTGTGCCATTACCAGCCTGCTCCGGTCTTCATCTGCTGTGCCATTACCAGCCTGCTCCCGTCTGCATCTGCTGCGCCATTACCAGCCTGCTCCCGTCTGCATCTGCTGAGCCATTACTAGCCTGCTCTGGCCTGCATCTGCCCAGCCATTACCAGCCTGCTCTTGTTCTGCATCTGCTGAGCCATTACCAGCCTGCTCCAGTCTACATCTGCTGCGCCATTACCAGACTGCTCCAGTCTTCATCTGCTGTGCCATTACCAGCCTGCTCCGGTCTTCATCTGCTGTGCCATTACCAGCCTGCTCCGATCTGCATCTGCTGAACCATTATCAGCCTGCTCCAGTCTTCATCTGCTGCGCCATTACCAGCCTGCTCCGGTCTATATCTGCTGAGCCATTATCAGCCTGCTCCGGTCTTCATCTGCTGAGCCATTACCAGCCTGCTCCAGTCTACATCTGCTGCGCCATTACCAGCCTGCTCCGGTCTTCATCTGCTGAGCCATTACCAGCCTGCTCCGGTCTTCATCTTCTGTGCCATTACCAGCCTGCTCCGATCTGCATCTGCTGCGCCATTACCAGCCTGCTCCGATCTGCATCTGCTGAACCATTACCAGCCTGCTGCGGTCTTCATCTGCTGAACCATCACCAGCCTGCTCCGATCTGCATCTGCTGCACCATTACCAGCCTGCTCCGGTCTGCATCTGCTGAGCCATTACCAGCCTGCTCCGGTCTACATCTGCTGAGCCATTACCAGCCTGCTCCGATCTGCATCTGCTGAACCATTATCAGCCTGCTCCAGTCTACATCTGCTGAGCCATTACCAGCCTGCTCCGGTCTGCGTCTGCTGAGCCATTACCAGCCTGCTCCGATCTGCATCTGCTGAACCATTATCAGCCTGCTCCAGTCTACATCTGCTGCACCATTACCAGCCTGCTCCGATCTGCATCTGCTGAACCATTATCAGCCTGCTCCGGTCTACATCTGCTGCACCATTACCAGCCTGCTCCAGTCTACGTCTGCTGAGCCATTACCAGCCTGCTCCGATCTGCATCTGCTGAACCATTATCAGCCTGCTCAGGTCTGCATCTGCTGAGCCACTACCAGCCTGCTCCGGTCTTCATCTGCTGAGCCATTACCAGCCTGCTCCAGTCTACATCTGCTGAGCCATTACCAGCCTGCTCCAGTCTTCATCTGCTGAGCCATTACCAGCCTGCTCCGATCTGCATCTGCTGAACCATTATCAGCCTGCTCAGGTCTGCATCTGCTGAGCCACTACCAGCCTGCTCCGGTCTACATCTGCTGAGCCATTACCAGCCTGCTCCGGTCTTCATCTGCTGAACCATTACCAGCCTGCTCCGGTCTACATCTGCTGCACCATTACCAGCCTGCTCCGGTCTTCATCTGCTGAGCCATTACCAGCCTGCTCCAGTCTACATCTGCTGCGCCATTACCAGCCTGCTCCGGTCTGCATCTGCTGAGCCATTACCAGCCTGCTCAGGTCTACATCTGCTGAACCATCACCAGCCTGCTCCAGTCTACATCTGCTGAGCCATTACCAGCCTGCTCCGGTCTACATCTGCTGCACCATTACCAGCCTGCTCCGGTCTACATCTGCTGCACCATTACCAGCCTGCTCCGGTCTACATCTGCTGAGCCATTACCAGCCTGCTCCGGTCTACATCTGCTGCACCATTACCAGCCTGCTCCAGTCTGCATCTGCTGAGCCATTACCAGCCTGCTCCCATCTGCATCTGCTGAGCCATTACCAGCCTGCTCCAGTCTGCATCAGCTGAGCCATTACCAGCCTGCTCTTGTTCTGCATCTGCTGAGCCATTACCAGCCTGCTCCGGTCTGCATCTGCTGAGCCATTACCAGCCTGCTCCGGTCTACATCTGCTGCGCCATTACCAGCCTGCTCCGGTCTACATCTGCTGAGCCATTACCAGCCTGCTCCAGTCTACATCTGCTGAGCCATTACCAGCCTGCTCCGATCTGCATCTGCCCTGCCATTACCAGCCTGCTCCGGTCTACATCTGCTGAGCCATTCCCAGCCTGCTCCGATCTGCATCTGCCGAGTCCAGTTACCTGCCAGCATCAGCCATCTGGCTGCACCGTCCTACGCTAGAGACTGTGTGTGTCCATACCCCTTGGGCCAGCTGTCTCAGCTCCGGCCTTCCGAGTGGCACCCAGATTCTATCTGCAGTTGACCACCCTCAACCATCAGAGGCTTTGTTGAAAACCAGATCAGAAGCCATAGTTGGGCCCCTCCACGTGGGTGCTGGGGCCCAGTGGGTTCACTCCCGGACACTCACCCTTATGAGCGTTACAAAAGGGAGTGAATAAATCCTGATGAAGTGAAGCCCTGAACTCCTGTTAGGGCCAGCTATACCCTGACTGGCACAGACTGGTGCCCGCTCTCCCATGCCACCTTTAGTATACAGGCCACTATAGGATGAATAATGACTGGATCCCTGATACTGATGTATGGGTGAGACGGGTTCATGTTCTGTCCATAGATGCTGGTATTTTTGGGCGCCATCTGTTAACGGCAATTGGTTTGGGTGCAGAATTAGCCAAATATCTCTATTGCTGTGTGGTTTTTGCGATCTAAGGATCCAAACGTTGGGAGTTAATGGTTAGATCTCCTCTTCATTTTGATTTATTCACTCCCTTTGGGGGCCATTTTTCAGGACCTGGGGGCGATGTGCAATTACACCACCTATGTTACCATGACTTACAGTGAGTTGCGGTTATGACTATGTATGTGTCATTATTTCCGGTCGAGGTCTGTCGGGTATAAGACTTTGACAGAGGTGACCTACCGTTCAAAAGTTTGGGGTCACCCAGACAATTCAGTGTTTTCCATGAAAACTCATACTTTTATTTATCAAATGATTTGCAAAATGAATAGAAAATATCGTCCAGATATTGACGAGGTTAGAAATAATGATTTTTACTTGAAATAATAATTTTCTCCTTCAAACTTTGCTTTCGTCAAAGAATGCTCCCCCTGCAGCAATTCCACCATTGGCGGGTACTATATAATGAAGCTGCCAGATGAGGAGCTGTGAGGCGTCGATTTCTCAAACTAGAGACTCTAATGTACTTGTCTTGTTGCTCAGTTGTGCAGCGGGGCCTCCCACTTCTCTTTCTACTCTGGTTAGAGCCTGTTTGTGCTCTCCTCTGAAGGGAGTAGTCCACACCATTGTAGGAAATCTTCAGTTTCTTGGCAATTTCTCGCCTTCATTTTTAAGAACAAGAATAGATTGTTGAGTTTCACATGAAAGTTCTCTTTTTCCGGCCATTTTGAGAGATTCATAGAACAAACAAATGTAATTCTCCAGATTCTCAACTAGCTCAAAGGAAGGTCAATTTTATAGCTTCTCTAATCAGCCCAACCATTTTCAGCTGTGCTAACATACTTGTACAAGGGTTTTCTAGGGTTTTATAAACATCCATTAGCCTTCATACACAGTTAGCAAACACAATGTACCATTAGAACACTGGAGTGGTGGTTGTTGGAAATGGGCCTCTATACACTTATGTACATATTGCATTAAAAACCAGACGTTTGCAGGTAGAATAGTCACCTAAATAAAGACTTTATAACAATCTAGCTGTAGAGCCCGGCGTTGCCTGTGTGTTCCGAGGGGGTAGGGGGATAAGGGCCATCTTCACAAAATGCAGCATAAGTGCTGCTGAAGGTGGCCTTTTAGTTTAATAGGCCTGAAGGGGTGGTGGTGAAAGGTTCCCTTTAAAAACAAATAGTGTAACCCATATATTATATAGAGTCATTACACACAGGGACCTATTGCAAGTGTTTATCTCTGTTAATGTTGATGATTATGGCTTACAGCCAGAGAAAACCCAAAAGGTCGTTATCTCAAAAAATTAAAGTAAGGAGGATGAAGGGTTAAACACCGCGCTGCCATATTCCATGAGACATCAACGGGTGAATATAATATTGATTTATCAATCAACAGGTTTCAGAGCTCCCTGAAACATGGCAATATGACATTGATTTGTCCTGAGGAAGGTGCCAGGGAGCCCTGAAACGCGTTGACTAATTAATCAAAATAATATTCACCCTTTGATGTCTCTTGGAATACAGCAGCGTGGTGTTAAACCCTTCATCCTCCCTGCTCTATATGCACCACGCTGGGGACTGCAGCAGCCGTGATCTGCTTTTATAGTAGTTGTGACTCTCACAACCACACAAGGTGAAGCCTCTGATACCTATTTAGGTCATATTTTATCTCTCAGACCCTTCATCCTCCCTACTTTAATTTTCTGAGATAACGAACTTTTGGGGTTTCATTAATCATCAACATTAACAGAAATAAACACATGAAATAGATCAATCTGCTTGTAATAACTATATAATATATGTGTTTCACTTTATGTACTGAATTAGTGAAATAAATTAACTTTTTGATGATATTCTAATTCATTGAGATGGACTTGTATATATTTTAGGTATTTTTAACTGTAAAATAAAAGTTAAGTTTGATATATTTTCACCTAGGTGCTGGTAGATATATTTTGATTTTTGGTGAACTCCTTACCCTGGAGTTTGGGCCTTATTATCTGCTGTCTTTCATCATACAGGCAGGAGAGCAGGAATCCCCAATGCCTGTGTGTGATGTGTATGGGAAACACCAATGTTCTACATAGAGAAAGGAGAGTGGAAATCTCTCATAGGGTACCTTTACACGTCGCAACATTGCATGCAATTTCACTTGCAACTTACTGGTTGCAGTGAAATCATGAACACATTGTTCTATTTTGTTGCTGTGTTCAAATGTAACAATGTGTCCATGATTTCACTGCAACCAGTAAGTTGCAAGTGAAATTGCATGCAATGTTGCGACGTGTAAAGGTACCCATAAAAGAATCCAACTCTCCTATCTCTATGCAGAACATGTTTTGGAGCATGGAGGACATTACACTTTAGTACTGAGCAGTGTACCTGTGAATCTAGCCACGAGGGAGCGATAAAACACTTACTAGAAAGCTGCAGCTTCATCTGCCTGTGTGCACTCCTGCTTCTCTCACTCTTCCTCTTTCAATAGGCAGCTGTAATCTGATACCTCAGTATATCTTTTTTTGGCAAAGACAGAGTTGATCAGTTTTTTTTACAGTGAATGAAGAGTTCAGGAGGCAGGGATAGAAGTGGCTCATAAGTGGAGAAAGAGACATTTTGCTCTGATAAGATATATTGCAAACTTTCTTACATTCGCTTGTACTATTAATTTATGCAAAGTTTATCGAATCAACGGCCTTTCATTTAATTGCTGGGTAAGGGGAGTGGTAATGTGGCGCCCCCGGAGGCCAGCTTCACCTGCAGGAAGCTTTACCACCCTTGCCGCAATACCAACGCCCTCCGGAGGACTGTAGTGGCGCTGGTGATCCCTCACCAGGTACTACAGGTGGCGTCACAAACTATTCGATAAACTGTATTTAAGAAGTCACCGACCCTCAGAGCCACGGACTCGGGTGCAGCCACCCGTGATAGCGTTTCCTCTGACACCATGCCCGAGCTCTAAGTACCCTGGCCTGGGCGGGTCAGTAATGCCCCTAGAAATCTATGTGTCCAACACATGGACCTTGTGTGTCCACCTAAGAGGGTGGTAATGTCCTTAGTAGTCTATGTGACCACCACATGGACCTTGTGCACCCCCAGATGTCACATCTGAACCCGCGTCTCTTGTGTCTCTGAGACTTTTACCAATTCTTCTCCCATTTCCCAGAAAACGCCCCGAACCTGGAAAATCCTTTGACATTTATAACTTTTCAGACTTAAGCCAGGATGGATTAACATCAAGGAGAAATGTTCTACTTGAAGGCGGTTAATAGTTTTAAGTGCGTAACCGAGATCATAAATCAGGGTGGTGTACAGTCACTTATCTGGATAGTGGTGAGGCCACTGACCCACCGGCAAAAGAAGCAAATCTCAGGGTTTTGTAAGAAAAAAATGTGCAAAAATCACAAAAAGGACAAGATAAGGACAAGTGCAATAACTGAGGAGCACAGGACTAACTGAGCACTGCCACCATCATCCAGTGCCGTGAGTGTGCCTATAAAGGGTTAACATCAAGTCTAGCAAGGGACTAGGTATCCTGCTCGGCAACGTGGCGAAAGAACCAGTATAGGAACAGTAGGGAGATCAGGGCACAACCACAGGTGAGAGCATGAGGTCTCCTTTCCCCCGTTCCCTATAAGCAGGGCCCGTCATTGTATTTGTCCCCTAGGGTGTTTCCCCAGCCTGTTGTTGTGTGTAGTTCGCTGGACACCATTGGTCTGTGTCGCACTGTCACGCACTGTATCCGGATGCTCCCTAGTCAGCAGCTTGATGTTATGACACTTATGTGGGATGTAGGGGGCCCATATCTGATCTACGCTCCCCAAATCACTGATCCATAGTGGAGAACCATCCATGGAGAGGGGTCATATCATTTAGATGGGTGGCGACCATCAGATAAAGAATCCATATCCAGTTGGCATAGCTATAGGCGGAGGTACCAGTTGCATCCATGCCCAATGTAAAGGCACTTGTATCATTTTAAC
Organism: Allobates femoralis; assembly: GCA_033576535.1. Taxonomy (NCBI): domain Eukaryota; kingdom Metazoa; phylum Chordata; class Amphibia; order Anura; family Aromobatidae; genus Allobates; species Allobates femoralis. Next base: position 221,715,486 of record JARQOC010000011.1, on the reverse strand, counting down.
AAAATATATTCCCCCTAAGGAGAATCTGAGCGTAGTAAATCCATAATAATCATAGTGAACAGAATATTGAAATGCGCTCACCTATAGATGGAGTAAATGACTCAATGGCGTTGTGGATAGCTGGTCTGTATAGGAGTTGTCACAGACAGGATTCCACCAGAGGAACTGGAGAAACAAATAATGTCACAATGGTCTCTCTTACTTTGGAGACTTGTGACTGGTTTGGGACCTCTGTCTCATTCCTATATTGAGACTTCATATTAAATGTGTAACTTTCCTTTGGCAGTATATTTTATTATTATTATTATTATTATTATTATTATTTATTTATTTAGTATAGGAGTTAATGTCAGTTTCTGCTGCTAGCTAGGCTCGTCAGTTCTCTTCACAGGTGTGGCTACTCTTTGATTGCTCCCATCCCCTTTATATGATCACCCTTGCTGGTGATTGAACTCCATTTCTAGCCTAACTACCTTTGGTGAAGGAGCTACTCTAGAGAAGCTGACCTTTGCCAAGCCGTCTGCATTCTCGGAGCATGGCAGCAGGCGTGAAGTTGTTTGTCGTTTCCCTGTCTGTTTCCCCTTCCCTCTTGCTGTTATTAGTGCAGTGGTTGGGACCAGTGCTCCCGCTGGCCATCTCCCTATTAAAGGTTAACATCAGGGCCAGCGAGGACTAAGTATCTGCTCGGCGACAGGGTGAAAGAACCCGTGTAGGGACAGTAGGGAGATCAGGGCACAGCGGCAGGTGAGTGCAGAGGTCACCTCTTCTTCGTTCCCTACGAGCAGGGCCTTACGCTGTATTTGTCCCCTGGTGTTTCCCCTGTCTGTTGCTTGTGTAGTATGCACACCCGTTGGTCTGTGCGCCACTGTCACGCACCGTATCCAAAACGCACCCCAGACTGTGATGTGACAAATAACCACTGAGGAGTTCCAATAATTCCGACAGAGTGATTGCCAAGGAGAAGATCCGTATAGTTTATTGGTGAGTAGACAGGAAACTAGTAAACTGCTAATACAACCATATATCATATCCATGGGGGAAGCGAATGAGTTAATTATTGCTATTAGATCAGACCGCTGCCCCTGATTACCGGGATCCCAGAGATTACTGTCCTCCGATTCCCAGGGCATTATTACATGTAATGTCCAGCACCACTCATTACGCTGGAGCAGAGGCGCCGTCGTACCATCGCCCTGCACTACACAGCCGCCATTGTTCCTATAATGAACTAAAAAGAGCTGACACGGTTAACCTGTTCACTGCTGGGATCCCGCATTCCCCAGAGGAATGTGAAATAGTAGGCGAGACGTCCTTACAGTCGTACAATGTGTGCACTTACTGGAAAGAGCCCCTCTTGGGACATACGGTATTTTATCTATCATTCGTCATTCATAGCTACAGACTACAAATAAACCCGTAGTCTGATCCTCCAGTTGATAAGAGGTAGAAGAAAGACAGAAATAAAGTGACAGAAGATTGTAGAAGTTTGCACCCATAGATCTGTGTGATGCCTGGCTTTTGAGGATCTTTTGGTCTACTTCACTTTGTCAGGCAGGTCCTATTTAAGTGATTTCTTGATTAAGAACAGGTGCGGTAGTAACCAGGCTAGGGTGTGGTAGGGGAATGAACTCGGCTTCTCAAAGATGTGATAAACCACAGCTAATTTATATTTCACAGTGGGGGAATCACTTTTTCACACAGGGCCCTGTAGGTTTGGATTTCTTTTTTCTTTAATAATAAAGATCTTTCTTTATAAACTGCATCTTGTGTTATCTTTGTCTAATAGTTACATTTGTGTTGACTCAAACATTTAAGTGACAAAAATGCAAAAGAATAAGAAATCAGGAAGGGGGGTAAACATTTTTTCACTCCACTGTACACAAAACAATAGGTAAATTTTAATGAATGTCATTTACAAAGTTGCTTCTCTCCTTGGCATTAGGCTTTTTCTATAGGCAAAAGGGACTTTTTGGGGGCCACTAGCTACATGGCCCGGGTGCGATTGCAACCCCTGGCATCTATTGTAGTTACAACCATGTCTACAGGTATAAGCAATGCACAAGATCCTCATTGGAGCTGATGCATAAAATGGTAGGATTACCCCGCTTGATGTAGAGGCTGTAGAGTTGTTCATTAAAAGACATTGTAACGGTCCTCTGCTCTCCTGAATGCAATAACGACCATTATTGCTGCCTCTCTAATGTTTCCATAACTAGAATACAGATTGCCAGTATGGGGTTTAAAAAGTCTCAGCACCAATTTTCCACTTTTTTGGAAAGAGATGATAATAGTGACTTTATCTTCCAAGGAACCCATTTACTAATGAGAAAACATATGGCACATGTATGGTTTTTGTTTCAAAATATTGTTATAAAGCAGCAAATACAGAGACAGCTGCACTCTGAAATGGTAAGGCATGCAAACAATGAATATAGGAATATAGACATGCATCACTGCTAAGGAAATACATGAAAAAATGAGATACTTAGTATAAAAAAAGGGCAGTTTCATTTAAGCCCAGCAGCCAACATCAAGCGTATCTCTTTACTGGGTCCCTACTTCAGTCAATACCTTTCTCTGGCTTAAAAGAAGGCATGAACAATCAAAATGTATTACCCCATAATCTAGCACTAGGTGTTTTTAACTCTCTATTAGTATGTCCCTGTCCGCCCACATATAGGAGATTTTTTAACCCAGAGAGAGGCATTCACTTAATGTCACGACGGTCTCTCTTACTTGGAACTTGTGACTGATTTGCGTCCTGTGTCTCTTTTCTGTATTGAGACTTCATAACGTGTTTCTTTCCTTTGGCAGTGTAGGAGTTAATGTCAGTTTCTGTAGCTACCAAGCCCCTAGTTCTCTTTCCAGTTGTGGCTACTCTGTGATCACTCCCATCTCCTTTATATGATCACATGGTCCAACATTTCCTTGCTGGTGATTGAACTCATTCCTGGCCTGGCTACCTGAGGTGTAGGTAGTACACTGGAGAGCTGATCGTTGCCAAGCCGTTTGCTGCTTGGATTGTCGCAGCAGGCATGTAGTTGCCTTGTTGTTTCCCTGACTGTCTCCCCTTCCCCTCTTGTCTTGTTTATTGCAGTGGTTGGGACTAGTGCTCCCACCGGCCATCTTCCTATTGATGGTTTACATCAGGACCAGTGAGGTCATAGGTATCCTGGTCGGCGACGATATGAAGAACCCGTATAGGGATGGTAGGGAGTTCAGGGCACAGTTGCAGGTGAGCACAGGAGGTGTCCTTTCCACAGTTCCCTATGACCAAGGCCCTCTGTTGTATTTGTATTTGTCCTTCCCTCCTGGTGTCTCCCTGTCTGTTGATGTGGGTAGTGCGCCGGACATCATTGATCACTGTGTCTGTCCAAGTCCATGGCGTGACAGTATCTCAATTAATTAAAATATCATCAAAAAGTTAATTTATTTTAGTAATTCAATACATAAAGTGAAACGCATATATATTATATAGGTATCTGATCGGCGACGGGGTGAAAGAACCCGTATAGGGACAATAGGAGATCGGGGCACCGTTGCAGGTGAGCGCAGGAGATGTCCTTTCCCCCGTTCCTTACGAGCAGGGTCCTCTGTTGTATTTGTTCCCCCCTGGTGTGTCCCCAGTCTGTTGTTGTGGATAGTGTGCTGGACACGGTTGGTCCGTGCGCCACTGTCATGCACCATGTCCTGATGTTCTCCAGTCTGCTGCATGACACTTAGGTAGGGACCCAGTAAAGAGATACACCCTGACACTGGCTGCTGGGCTCAAATAAAACTGGCCTTTCTATCTCAATTTTTTCATGTATTTCCTTAGCAGTGCATTACCCAAATATTCTACGGCACAGACCAGAGCGTCTCGTAAGTACAAGGGATGCGACTGTTTACAAATATATAACTTCGCTCGTTTTACCATCACATGACCCTGCACCTTTGTTTCCTCGTCGCGTCGTAAACCCGCACTCGTGCCCGTGTTCCTGGCGAGGACAGGAGTGTGGTGTAATTTTCCACCTCGTGCCTCTCAGAAGACACAAATGATGCCTTATCCTCCATTGTGAAATCCAATGGTAAAGATCAGCAAAAAAGGAGTTATGGCATTTTATGATCATCAGCGGTCAGGATATTATAAGAACGAAATTGTGAAATGAAGGAATGTGAGAATTGTGAAATGGAAGAAGAATGCGAAGAATTTACAGAATGGATGAGATTATCAGATTCTTCCAAGATTGCGATCGGTTCTAGAATGATCAAGATCTCTCTGGGAAAGGTGAATGGAAAGGGGCTCATCCCTAGAAAGAGCGACTCTCGCTCAGGAGGACATAGAGGCCTGATGAGTTCAATGAAGACAGTGTAATACCTCATGTCACCTGCGGGGGTGCTGCAGAGGAGCTGAAGATGTGATGAAACCGATCAGGACCGTTAATGATTCATTGTCATCTATAGGGTTGCATATCGAAAAAGTGTTTAATGTTCTTGCCGTGCCATAATTTCACAGTCCTTATGTACTGATTGTAATGATGTCAGTCTGTTTGTCCCTTGTTTCCCCGGCGTTACTGTGCATGTCTGTGTTCGGTCCCTATGCTCCTTCCCCCTGTCCAGCTGGGATACTGTTGTCTGTTACCTTTAAGGATGATTCTTGGTTCCCTGCTCTGCTGCGTAGCCTTACGCGTCTTGTGAGGTCCTCTGCTGTGGTGTATGACCATCCACATGTGCGGTCCCTGGCTGCTCTGCTGTGAAGCTATCCGCAGGTTGTGAGGTCCTCTGCTGTGGTGTATGACCATCCACATGTGTGGTCCCTGGCTGCTCTGCTGTGAAGCTATTCACAGGTTGTGAGGTCCTCTGCTGTGGTGTATGACCATCCACATGTGCGGTCCCTGGCTGTTCTGCTGTGAAGCTATCCGCAGGTTGTGAGGTCTGCTGTGGTGTATGACCATCCACATGTGCGGTCCCTGGCTGCTCTGCTGTGAAGCTATCGCAGGTTGTGAGGTCCTCTGCTGTGGTGTATGACCATCCACATGTGCGGTCCCTGGCTGCTCTGCTGTGAAGCTATCCGCAGGTTGTGAGGTCCTCTGCTGTGGTGTATGACCATCCACATTGTGCGGTCCGGGCTGCTCTGCTGTGAAGCTATCGCAGGTTGTGAGGTCCTCTGCTGTGGTGTATGACCATCCACATGTGCGGTCCCTGGCTGCTCTGCTGTGAAGCTATCCGCAGGTTGTGAGGTCCTCTGCTGTGGTGTATGACCATCCACATGTGCGGTCCGGGCTGCTCTGCTGTGAAGCTATCCGCAGGTTGTGAGGTCCTCTGCTGTGGTGTATGACCATCCACATGTGCGGTCCCTGGCTGCTCTGCTGTGTAGTTATCCGCAGGTTGTGAGGTCCTCTGCTGTGGTGTATGACCATCCACATGTGCGGTCCCTGGCTGCTCTGCTGTGTAGTTATCCGCAGGTTGTGAGGTCCTCTGCTGTGGTGTATGACCATCCACATGTGCGGTCCCTGGCTGCTGTGCTGTGAAGCTATCCGCAGGTTGTGAGGTCCTCTGCTGTGGTGTATGACCATCCACATGTGCGGTCCCTGGCTGCTCTGCTGTGTAGTTATCCGCAGGTTGTGAGGTCCTGCTGTGGTGCATGACCATCCACATGTGCGGTCCGGGCTGCTCTGCAGTGAAGCTATCTGTAGGTTGTGAGGTCTGCTGTGGTGTATGACCATCCATGTGTGTGGTCCCTGGCTGCTCTGCTGTGAAGCTATCCGCAGGTTGTGAGGTCCTCTGCTGTGGTGTATGACCATCCACATGTGCGGTCCGGGCTGCTCTACTGTGAAGCTATCCGCAGGTTGTGAGGTCCTCTGCTGTGGTGTATGACCATCCACATGTGCGGTCCGGGCTGCTCTACTGTGAAGCTATCCGCAGGTTGTGAGGTCCTCTGCTGTGGTGCATGACCATCCACATGTGCGGTCCCTGGCTGCTCTGCTGTGAAGCTATCCGCAGGTTGTGAGGTCCTCTGCTGTGGTGCATGACCATCCATGTGTGGTCCCTGGATGCTCTGCTGTGAAGCTATCCGCAGGTTGTGAGGTCCTCTGCTGTGGTGCATGACCATCCATGTGTGGTCCCTGGCTGCTCTGCTGTGAAGCTATCCACAGGTTGTGAGGTCCTCTGCTGTGGTGTATGACCATCCACGTGTGCGGTCCCTGGCTGTTCTGCTGTGAAGCTATCCGCAGGTTGTGAGGTCCTCTGCTGTGGTGTATGACCATCCACGTGTGTGGTCCCTGGCTGCTCTGCTGTGAAGCTATCCGCAGGTTGTGAGGTCCTCTGCTTGTGGTGCATGACCATCCATGTGTGGTCCCTGGCTGCTCCGCTGTGAAGCTATCCGCAGGTTGTGAGGTCCTCTGCTGTGGTGTATGACCATCCACATGTGCGGTCCCTGGCTGCTCTGCTGTGAAGCTATCCGCAGGTTGTGAGGTCCTCTGCTGTGGTGTATGACCATCCACATGTGCGGTCCGGGCTGCTCTGCTGTGAAGCTATCCGCAGGTTGTGAGGTCCTCTGCTGTGGTGTATGACCATCCACATGTGCGGTCCGGCTGCTCTGCTGTGAAGCTATCCGCAGGTTGTGAGGTCCTCTGCTGTGGTGTATGACCATCCACATGTGCGGTCCGGGCTGCTCTACTGTGAAGCTATCCGCAGGTTGTGAGGTCCTCTGCTGTGGTGTATGACCATCCACATGTGCGGTCCCTGGCTGCTCTGCTGTGAAGCTATCCGCAGGTTGTGAGGTCCTCTGCTGTGGTGCATGACCATCCATGTGTGGTCCCTGGATGCTCTGCTGTGAAGCTATCCGCAGGTTGTGAGGTCCTTTGCTGTGGTGCATGACCATCCATGTGTGGTCCCTGGCTGCTCTGCTGTGAAGCTATCCGCAGGTTGTGAGGTCCTCTGCTGTGGTGTATGACCATCCACGTGTGCGGTCCCTGGCTGCTCTGCTGCGAAGCTATCCGCAGGTTGTGAGGTCCTCTGCTGTGGTGCATGACCATCCATGTGTGGTCCCTGGCTGCTCTGCTGTGAAGCTATCGCAGGTTGTGAGGTCCTCTGCTGTGGTGTATGACCATCCACATGTGTGGTCCCTGGCTGCTCTGCTGTGAAGCTATCCGCAGGTTGTGAGGTCCTCTGCTGTGGTGTATGAACATCCATGTGTGGTCCCTGGCTGCTCTGCTGTGAGCTATCCGCAGGTTGTGAGGTCCTCTGCTGTGGTGTATGATCATCCACATGTGCGGTCCCTGGCTGCTCTGCTGTGAAGCTATCCGCAGGTTGTGAGGTCCTCTGCTGTGGTGTATGACCATCCACATGTGCGGTCCCTGGCTGCTCTACTGTGAAGCTATCCGCAGGTTGTGAGGTCCTCTGCTGTGATGTATGACCATCCACATGTGCAGTCCCTGGCTGCTCTGCTGTGAAGCTATCTGCAGGTTGTGAGGTCCTCTGCTGTGGTGTATGACCATCCACATCTGCGGTCCCTGGCTGCTCTGCTGTGAAGCTATCCTCAGGTTGTGAGGTCCTCTGCTGTGGTGTATGACCATCCACATGTGCGGTCCCTGGCTGCTCTGCTGTGAAGCTATCCGCAGGTTGTGAGGTCCTCTGCTGTGGTGTATGACCATCCATGTGTGGTCCCTGGCTGCTCTGCTGTGAAGCTATCCGCAGGTTGTGAGGTCCTCTGCTGTGGTGTATGACCATCCACATGTGTGGTCCCTGGCTGCTCTGCTGTGAAGCTATCCGCAGGTTGTGAGGTCCTCTGCTGTGGTGTATGACCATCAACATGTCTGGTCCCTGGCTGCTCTGCTGTGAAGCTATCCGCAGGTTGTGAGGTCCTCTGCTGTGCTGTATGACCATCCACATGTGTGGTCCCTGGCTGCTCTGCTGTGAAGCTATCCGCAGGTTGTGAGGTCCTCTGCTGTGGTGTATGATCATCCACATGTGCGGTCCCTGGCTGCTCTGCTGTGAAGCTATCCGCAGGTTGTGAGGTCCTCTGCTGTGGTGTATGACCATCCATGTGTGGTCCCTGGCTGCTCTGCTGTGAAGCTATCCGCAGGTTGTGAGGTCCTCTGCTGTGGTGTATGACCATCCACATGTGCGGTCCCTGGCTGCTCTACTGTGAAGCTATCCGCAGGTTGTGAGGTCCTCTGCTGTGATGTATGACCATCCACATGTGCAGTCCCTGGCTGCTCTGCTGTGAAGCTATCCGCAGGTTGTGAGGTCCTCTGCTGTGGTGTATGACCATCCACATGTGCGGTCCCTGGCTGATCTGCTGTGAAGCTATCTGCAGGTTGTGAGGTCCTCTGCTGTGGTGCATGACCATCCACATGTGCCGTCCCTGGCTGCTCTGCTGTGAAGCTATCCGCAGGTTGTGAGGTCCTCTGCTGTGATGTATGACCATCCACATGTGCAGTCCCTGGCTGCTCTGCTGTGTGAAGCTATCTGCAGGTTGTGAGGTCCTCTGCTGTGGTGTATGACCATCCACATGTGCGGTCCCTGGCTGCTCTGCTGTGAAGCTATCCTCAGGTTGTGAGGTCCTCTGCTGTGGTGTATGACCATCCACATGTGCGGTCCCTGGCTGCTCTGCTGTGAAGCTATCCGCAGGTTGTGAGGTCCTCTGCTGTGGTGCATGACCATCCACATGTGCCGTCCCTGGCTGCTCTGCTGTGAAGCTATCCGCAGGTTGTGAGGTCCTCTGCTGTGGTGTATGACCATCCACATGTGTGGTCCCTGGCTGCTCTGCTGTGAAGCTATCCGCAGGTTGTGAGGTCCTCTGCTGTGGTGTATGACCATCAACATGTGTGGTCCCTGGCTGCTCTGCTGTGAAGCTATCCGCAGGTTGTGAGGTCCTCTGCTGTGGTGTATGACCATCCATGTGTGGTCCCTGGCTGCTCTGCTGTGAAGCTATCCGCAGGTTGTGAGGTCCTCTGCTGTGGTGTATGATCATCCACATGTGCGGTCCCTGGCTGCTCTGCTGTGAAGCTATCCGCAGGTTGTGAGGTCCTCTGCTGTGGTGTATGACCATCCATGTGTGGTCCCTGGCTGCTCTGCTGTGAAGCTATCCGCAGGTTGTGAGGTCCTCTGCTGTGGTGTATGACCATCCACATGTGCGGTCCCTGGCTGCTCTACTGTGAAGCTATCCGCAGGTTGTGAGGTCCTCTGCTGTGATGTATGACCATCCACATGTGCAGTCCCTGGCTGCTCTGCTGTGAAGCTATCCGCAGGTTGTGAGGTCCTCTGCTGTGGTGTATGACCATCCACATGTGCGGTCCCTGGCTGCTCTGCTGTGAAGCTATCCACAGGTTGTGAGGTCCTCTGCTGTGGTGTATGACCATCCACATGTGCGGTCCCTGGCTGCTCTGCTGTGAAGCTATCTGCAGGTTGTGAGGTCCTCTGCTGTGGTGCATGACCATCCACATGTGCCGTCCCTGGCTGCTGTGCTGTGAAGCTATCCACAGGTTGTGAGGTCCTCTGCTGTGGTGTATGACCATCCACATGTGCCATCCCTGGCTGTTCTGCTGTGGAGCTATCCGCAGGTTGTGAGGTCTGCTGTGGTGTATGACCATCCATGCGTGTTCAGGCTTGCAGCCACTGCCAGGTGCCCTAGGCCTCAGCTCCTGTGCTGGGTATGCTGGATGCCTGTTTGTGCCTGGCGTGCATGTGACCACACCTTTTCCGCTTATATTAGGGGTGGTGTGTACCTTGAATTGCTGTCCCCAGTCTATTGCAGAGGGGCAGCTCATGTTTAAAGTTCCCTTTCCCCATTTGGCCATCGCCAGAGCTTTCTGTCACGAACACTTGCTTATGCTACCACGCCGCCAGACCACGGCCAAGTGGGGCATGGCCCAAGATAGTACTAGTATGGAGATCCACTGGACAATGGGGGACCCGGGCCTACCAGACTAGGGGAAGGACAGCGACTGGGGTCTGTGGCAGCTGAGCAAGATGGCAAGGTGGTAAGAGTCAGGACCTGAAGACCACCTTACCCGCTTGCCCTGGTCTCTGCCCTTCCTCTAGTCTGGGTAGGCCTGGATTTCCCCTGTAGTCCAGACACATGCCCCACTGGCGGCGTGGGAGTGTAAGCAAGCGTTCGTGACGCTAATAGGACATGTTGGTTCCTCCAGACTTTCCTTGATACATTTGATGGCACTGTGAACCATCATAGGAGAAGGGATCCAGTTTTGTTTTTTCTTATGGATTCCCTTGTTAACCTCAGTATCTACCATCCCATGCCACGGCCGTGAGTCAAGCAAGCTTATATATAGGTTTATGGGAGAATCCCTTTAAGGGGTTATTCCCATCTTCATTGACGAATATTTTCAGATAGAGCTTATAAAAACAAACACTTTTGCAATTTACTACTAGTTAAAATTTGCAACCATTCCTGAGTTATAGTCACTTTTCTTTTGTTTACCTCTCGTTGCCTTGGAGACCGACCACCACTGCTAGACAACGGAACACACAGAACCTTCAAGCTTCTTTTTATTGAGCTTGTAAGCACTGTGCTGAAGCTGCAAGGGATTCATAGGTAACAGCACGCTCCAGCTTCAAAACAGCGCTTACAAGCTCAATAGAAAAGAACTTGTAAGCACTTCACGTGATCTGCTGTCGGCAACGGTGGTCGGTTTCCAAGGCAACGAAAGAAAAGTGTTAATATCTCGAGAACGGCTGAAAATGTTAACAAGAAGCAAATTGCAGAAATACTTGCATTCACAAGCTCTGTTACATTTCCCAGCATGCACCTCCAGATCCATAAACATCTTATTATTGATGTCAATGTAAATCAGGCAATGCGGGGATTCAGCATTCATCAGCTTTATGTTCAGCGCATTTTATAACCCATAGCGGGAAAACTGCAGACTTTGACTTTTCCATTATGGCGGATGCATTAATCACATTGTTCAGTGTGAGGACATTTATTGTAATGTAATGGTGGAGGGGGGAGGGAGAAATATCATCAGGCGGCTATTAATACCAAGATTGTAGACAGAGATGAAAGGACGAGCTGCCCAATGTATAGAAATTAATAGGTCAGTGCCGAAATACTGGAGGACGGGCGTGAGAATGGGGCAGATTTGTCTGTAGCAACCAATCACAGCACAGTTTACATCAATCAGAAGCAGAATATCAAATGTAAGCTATATTGTGATTGGTTGAGATGATCTGTGTCTACACAGAACACTCATCAGCTCCCTCTAGTGGTGGCTGCAGGCAGATGGGATGTCATCATTTCTAGGGAGGACATTTGGATCTCTGAATTAGAACAATGAACAATGAATAAAGGCCACACGTTGATGTCGACTGGGACTCCACATTGACATCCGCGTTATAGAATGATTACAATAGCGGATGGAGTCGGATCTTTGAATTTGGAGTCAGGCCGTCAACTTCTTGTCATGTTCCACAGAGCATCTGTGAATGACCATGGCATCCATATTCCCTAATGGCACCGCCATGATGGGGAGTTGTACAATGTTAGGTAGGTGTCACATCCACACTGCCCAGTGACACAAGGTGTCCAGCAGAATATTGGCACACATCACTGCCTCCGCCATCTTGTCTTATTCCCATAGTGCCTCCTGGTGCCAGCTATTCCCAGGTAAATGATGAACGCACAGCCGTCCATATAATGGAAAACAGGATTGATCAGACCAGACGCTTCTACCATTACTCTTGGTCCAGTTCTGATGCTCTTGTATCTATGTAGATGATGGACAGGGAGTAATACGTGGGCTATTTCTACTGAATACCAGGAATATCCCGCAAGACCTGAGTATACCGGAAATTCTCTACAAGACCTACAGTATACCATGAAAAGTCCACAAAACCCGCTGTGTGCTGGGAACACCACAAAAGATATGACGTATATGGGAACACCCCACAAGACCTGCTGTTTACCGGGAACACCCCACATGACCTGCCGTATACAGGAACACCCCACAAGACCCGCTGTATACCGGGAACACCCCACAAGACCTGCTGTATACTGGGAACACTCCACAAGACCTGCCGTATACAGGAACACCCCACAAGACCCGCTGTATACCGGGAACACCACACATGACCTGCCGTATACCGGGAACACCACAAAAGACATGACATATACCAAGAACACCCCACAAGACCTGCCGTATACGGGAACACCCCACAAGACCCGCTGTATATCGGAACACCCCACAAGACCTGAGTATACCAGAAATTCCCTACAAGACCTGTAGTATACCATGAAAAATCCACAAAACCCGCTGTGTACCGGGAACACCACAAAAGACATGACATGTACTGGCATCACCCCATAAGACCTGCCGTACACGGGAACACCCCACAAGACCCGCTGTATACCAGGAGCACCCCACAAGACCCGCTGTATACCGGGAAACCCCACATGACCTGCCATATAAGGGAATACCCACAAGATCTGCCGTATACCAGGAATATCCCACAAGACCTGCCATATACCGGGGACACCCCACAAGAGCTGCTGTATACCAGGAACACCCCACAAGACCTGCTGTATACCAGGAACACCCCACAAGACCTGCCATATACCGGGGACACCCCACAAGAACTGCCGTATACCGAGAACATCCCAAAAGACCTGCCGTATACCAGGAACACCCCACAAGACAGTCATCTTGGAGATGACCCAGCCGTCTACCCATCACATTTAAGATTTCTCATTTTTCTTGCTTCCAACACATCACCAAGAACTGACCGTTTACTTGCCTATATTACCTCTGACAGCCGCCATTGTCACCAGATAATAGCACTTCACCCGTCAGTGGTGGTAATGTTATGGCTGATCTCTGATCCTCCCCAGGTTGGAACGTTATTTTCCTCCCTTATCTCTTTTTCGCCTCTTACTTGCGTATTACAAAATAAAAAAGACTTTCTGATCTTCTGCCCCGAACTATAAGGCAAAGTCTGCACAGCCTTGAGTATATTGAACTTACACACAGCACGGTGCGGCCGCATTGTCCTGCGAGGGAGGGCGCTTCATCCACCTTCTTGGCAGTGGAAGATTATTGACTCGGGGAATGATTGCGATAAGAGCATATTAAAGTGAAGTGTGATTGGTCGCTGCCGACCCAACAGCTGCACTTTTATTGCTTTGAGTACAGTACTTGAGGGAACGTCTTCATCAGGAGCCAGTCTAAGAGGCCTCTCCACCGAAGAAGACAATCCCGGGGCCACGGCAGCGAGGGCATCACAGTAAGTGAACGAAGAAAACTCTATATTCTCTTATGGAATAATCTGTATTATGTACACATGTATAGATTTTTTTTTGTCACTTTTTATACTTATGCTTTTTTGTATAGTTTTAAATTTTTTTATGCTTTTAAACACTTTTTGTACTTTATACACTTTTTTTATAGGTTGAACTTTTCGTATTATAATACTTTTATACTTGCGTAGACTTTTTATAGTTTGTTTGTAGCTTTGCGCATTTCATACTTGTAGTTTTTTATACTTGTGTTCACTTTTGTTTACTTTTTATACTTTTTATACTTTGACTATTATACTTTTTTACACTTTCAACTTTTATATCCTTTATACTTTTGCACACTTTTTTTTATACTTTTTATGCACTTTTTATACTTCTTTTGTACTTTTTTTTATACTTTGTATGCTTTTATACACTTTTTATACTTTTGTACTTGTTATACTTTTTTTACACTTTTTACTTTTATACTTTTGAACACTTTTTTACACTTTTTATGCACTTTATATACCACTTTTGTACTTTTTCTTATACTTTTTATTCTTTGTACTTTTACACACTTTCTACTTTTGTACTTTTATACTCTTTTATACTTTTGTACACTTTTTTTATACTTTTTATGCACTTTTTATACTTTTGTACTTGTTATACTTTTATACCTTTTACACTTTTTATCTTTTGTACTCTTTTAACACTTTTTTTTTACTTTTTACTCTTTTGTACTTTTTTTTTTTACTTTTTACGCTTTTATACAGTTTTAAACTGTTTTGTTGTACCACATTGGCCCATATGTTCCCCCAAGGGTTTTTTTTTTGCCTTCCTCTGGATCAACATGTAAAGGCCACTTCACACACACAGATATCTGAGTCCAATATCTGAACAGATCTCTGGTTGCAGTGAAATCATGGATACATTGCTCCATTTTGTGGCTGTGTACAACATGGAGCAATGTATCCATGATTTCACTGCAACCAGAGATCTGTTCAGATATTGGACTCAGATATCTGTGTGTGGGAAGTGGCCTTTAGGCTATGGGTTGAACTAGATGAACTTAAAGGGAACCTGTCACCAGGTTTTTGCAACCTAATCTGAAAGTAGCATAATATAGGAGATCCTGATTCCAGCGATGTGTCACTTACTGGGCTGCTTTGATAAAATCACTGTTTAATCAGCTGGAGATATTATCATAAGCAGTCTACTTCGCCTGCTGCCAGGTAGTCCGGCATATTTACAAACTGCTAAATCTGCAGCATAGAAAACAGGAATGTTATCGATATGACAGCAAGCAGCTCAGTAAGTGACACATCGCTGGAATCAGGGTCTCTGTTTCTACATTATGCTGCTCTCAAATGGGATGGCTAAAATCTGGTGACATGTATCACTTTAGGGTAACTTTACACCCACTAATGTGGCGAGAAATATTGTCGGCGATATGTTGCCCTGGAACCATCGCAGTCAAAATCTCTCCCAATTGCGGCGTGTAATGTGGGAATTTGGCGGCGTACGTCGCCTGATTTCAGAGCAGTGCTCTGAAATCAGGCGACATATCGCCGCCAAATTCCCGAAATACACACCGCAATTAGGAGTCAATTTGGCGGCGATGGTTCCTGGGCGACATATCGCCGACAATCTTTATTGCCGCGATTGCGGCGTGTAAAGGTACCCTTAAAGTCTTCCTTCAACCTTAAAAATTGTTACTATGTTACTATATGCTGCACTGAGAACCAAGAAAAGCAGACATGATCGCACCCAACCGATGAGTGTTCTTGCCCCCATAGCATCCTTGTTTAATACTTACTTAAAGGGGATGTCCAGTGGAAAGAGGGGTGTGATAATTGATAATTGGTGAGGATCTGACCGCTGGGACCCCCTACCAATCATCAGATTGGGGAACTAAATACAGGTACACAATGCTTGACTTCATTCTCTTTGGGACTGCCGAGAGATGCGCTCGCTTTTTTCCTGCAGACCCCATAGAGAATGAGTGTAGCGGTGGTCACTCATGTGCACAGGGATAAAAGTTGTCCATTCTGCCAATGTGTGAGCTGACCTAAGCCCGTAATAATATTACATCTGGCTATGATAATCCCCATTGCCACCAGCTATTCAGTGTGACGCCCCTAACAAACAGCTCCCCATATCTCAGCTTCCCAAACTTATATGTGTAAAATCACTATTCAGGTGATTTTGGTGTAACTTATTAGAGAGAATCTGACCCGTTTGAGCATATTTTAAGTCTGAATGTGTCGTAGACAATTTTTTTGTCCCTTTTTTAGCAATTTAGATTCATTTTTCGTTTATTGAATCCATATGGGATCTCAACAATGCTCATATATTAGCCCATAGTATAATGGGAAATTTATGAAAATAAATTTATTGTATCTTTCTCATTGGAAACAGTCAACATGATGTACGATATATAGTTTTATTTCTTTGTATTTTACATTGCATTACGAACATATACAGTATATGAACTTTATGTACAATCTTACCTTTAAATGCCCCAAGTCCTTGACATCCCCTTTAATATCTTCAAGCCTCCCCCAGCTCTGATCATCATATTAAACACGTATTATTTGTACGCTAATGACCTACTTGCTGATGGTTTCCAGTAATATACTACAATGCTATACACTATACAGTCGGTACCCATATAGACCTATAGATCTGTGTGATGTCCAGCTTTTGAGGATCTTTTGGTCTATTTCACTTTGTCAGGCAGGTCCTATTTACGTGATTAAATTATGTAATACTACAATGTCATACACTATACAGTCTGTACCCATATAGACCTATAGATCTGAGTGATTTCCAGCTTTTGAGGATCTTTTGGTCTATTTCACTTTGTCAGGCAGGTCCTATTTAAGTGATTAAATTATGTGATACTACAATGTCATACACTATACAGTCTGTACCCATATAGACCTATAGATCTGAGTGATTTCCAGCTTTTGAGGATCTTTTGGTCTATTTCACTTTGTCAGGCAGGTCCTATTTAAGTGATTAAATGATGTGATACTATAATATTAAACACTATACAGATCGCAAATAAATTATATAAATTAGGGGTCTAAATGATCAACTTCCTTTAGGGGGTCTACGTGAACAAAATAGTCATCCCCTTTAAGAAGTCCTGTCTCGTAGTGATCACCTTATATCTATGATCATATATAAACTCCCCCTCCCATAGATTATACAGCAAGGATAATCTCTGAAGCATTTGCCGTCATTATGTTTATGGAGAAGATTGAGGCGATTAAGGAGGAATAGAGACTGATATTACTGTAATATAGATAATTGCTCTCTGCCTATATTTAGGGAGGGGGGGGTGACGCTCGCTGGGGTTAGAAATAGGACACGCAAGGAAAATTTATTTTTTTCAAAGATAGGGGGTGGTATTGAGACAATAGGCCTCCTAGAGTGACCCTATCCATTGGTTCCTATGAATGTTATTATGCTTTGCAGTCGAAAGTCTAGATAATCGCAACTGGGAGATAAGGGGAAATCCAAAGGTCTCAGCGTCCAGGTAACCTGAAATATACCTTTGATTGAGTTTTTATGGGGTGAATGAGGATCCAAGTCCATGAAACCCAGTAAGGAAAAACACTGAGATGATAGATTCTAACGTAATACCTCATGTCCCCTGCGGGGGAGCTGTAGGTAGATTGAGCACAAGCTGCCAGGGTAATTGAGCACTAGCTGTCAGATTCTTTCAGACATTACAGCTAACTGTTGGGGGTCTTCTTTGGTAAACTTAATTTTAGTTTATTCTCCTATATATAAAGGTTTTTTCCATAATGTAAGTCCCCTGGTTAGTCTTATCTTCATAGATGATATTTGACTGCATAGCACTTGTTAAAAAAAAAAAAAACACTTTTGCAATTTACTCCTTGTTAAAATTTGAGATATTAACACTTTTCTTTCATTTACAGCTCGTTGCCTTGGAAACCGACCACCGCTGCCAGACAGCAGAACATATACAGTTCCTACAGGCTCTTATCTAACGACTTTGCAAACATTGCATTCAAGATGATTGGGATTAGGAGGTGACAGCAATCCCAACCAGCCTCAAAGCAGTGCTTACAAGCTCAATGGTAAAGAGCTTGTAAGCGCTGTGTATGTTCTGCTGTCTAGCAGCGGTGGTCGGTTTCCAAGGCAACGAGCTGTAAACGACAGAAAAGTGTTAATATCTCAAGAACGGTTGCAAATTTTAACAAGCAGTAAATTGCAAAATTGCTTGTATTTCCAAGTACTATCCGAAATATCCATTTAGGAAGATTGGAAATAACAGTTAATAAACAACTGATCTGTGGAAATGGAAGTGTGCTGGACACATTTATAGATAAGGGGGTGTATAGGAAGGGGTCACCTTTGCAAAACTCTGCACTATGCAAACAATACCTGAAAGAAAGTGTTTGTGTGGGGAAAGCTCATGATATCTTATCATTTTTTGGCTTTGGATTTTTTTCCTATTACATTTTGATGATGCAATCCAATTACTGCACCCCGCAGTCATGCCACATAGCGCTGTGTTCACACACGACACCTCTCCGCAGGGTTATGTACCATCTGTTACTTTATATGTACGAACAAAGACACATGGAGCATCACTAACATTCCATTCTTATGTAGAAGTATGCGTTTCCATGGCGACACACCACTAACACTTTGTAGCCTGACCCTGTACTGGTTGCACATGCTCATTGTGGGTCTCGGTATCGATAGGGCTCTCAGCATTCAGACCCCCACCACTCATACATTAAGCATCCATCTATGTTATTTAAGCATCACCCCTTTAAAACATTTCACCTGGTGTCATTTCGTTTTGTTTTGCTATGGTGCCCCATCTTTTTGCTATAAACCCCTGGCACGGGCAGTATAGTGCCACCATGGCGCAGTGACACCCACCGGTGTTCTCTCGTTGGTTCTAGGTTCAGCCATGACAGACACAGAATTGGGCAATATGAACTTCAAAGAAAAGCAAGAAATTGTACCCGAGCAGGAGCCGAGCCCTCACTGGTTTGAGGTGTACGTCCAGCCGTGCCTGGCAGAGCTGCTGGGCACAACCCTCTTTGTGTTCGTCGGGTGCCTTTCCGTCATTGAGAACTCACCATCCACGGGAAGCCTCCAACCTGCGCTGGCGCATGGACTCGCCCTCGGACTGACCATCGCTGTCCTTGGTGGCATCAGGTAATCATACCACGTGAGGTGCCACGGCCGAGGGTTGTGTGCCTGGGATATTTACACCAAGTCATGGGATGATGTGGTTAGATAAGATGGCAGGGCCCCATTGTCAAAGTATGACGCTGACACTGGGGTACAGGATAATGACACTAGGGGTACAGGATAATGACACTGGGGGTACAGGATAATGACACTGGGGGTACAGGATAATGACACTGGGGTACAGGATAATGACACTGGGGTACAGGATAATGACACTGGGTACAGGATAATGACACTGGGGTACAGGATAATGACACTGTGGGGGTACAGGATAATGACACTGGGGTACAGGATAATGACACTGGGGGTACAGGATAATGACACTGGGGTACAGGATAATGACCACTGGGGTACAGGATAATGACACTTGGGTACAGGATAATGACACTGGGGTACAGGATAATGACACTGGGTACAGTAAGACACTGGGGGTACAGGATAATGATACTGACACTGGGGGTACAGGATAATGACACTGGGGTACAGGATAATGACACTGGGGGTACAGGATAATGACACTGGGGTACAGGATAATGACACTGACACTGGGGTACAGGATAATGACACTGGGGTACAGGAATGAATGACACTGGGGGTACAGGATAATGACACTGACACACTGGGGGTACAGGATAATGAACTTACACAGTAGGGTACATGATAATGACACTGACACTGGGGGTACAGGATAATGACACTGACACTGGGGTACAGGATAATGACACTGGGGGTTACAGGATAATGGGGTACAGGATAATAACACTGGGGTACAGGATACTGACACTGGGGTACAGGATAATGACACTGGGGGTACAGGATAATGACACTGGGGTACAGGATAATGACATTGGGGTACAGGATAATGACACTGGGGTACAGGATAATGACACTGACACTGGGGTATCATATCTGCAGTGATTAGTCAGTACAGCTGGGTGTGCCGCCTGTGGATGGTAATCCCTGTCTATATATTCCATAACTAGTAACTGGTATTTAGGGACAGTAAAATAAACTGTTATGGCTGAGCCTTCCCTGAAAGATAAGAAATCACAATAATCTCACCTCCTCTATATACTGACTACTTTGTACCTGCAGTTCATTACTCAGGTAATCCAATGGGTGCAGAGGTTACAGAGGATCCACACCTCGGTATGTCTGCACTTCACCAATATGGCATAAAGTAAAGGACCTCCACATATTCTCTTTCTCATATATATGTATTTGAAATATAAATGAGACTCAATTTCTGAATTATCTAGCAAAATGTACTCTTCATTTTGGGGGGAAAAAACTAAAATAAGGTGACTGTTTCCTTAAGAATTCCATTCCTGTATTTGTCCACATGGTGGCGATGTTGTACACAATCTTATTATATTCTCACTAGTTAGGGCACCTGCCCCATGATAGCAATTTAAACTTTCTTTCCCAAACTGACCTCTTATTTCTTATTGTTTCAGTGGAGGACACTTTAACCCCGCAGTGTCCCTGGGAGCCTTTATAATCGGGGGACTCAACATTATCCTGGTAGTGCCATATTGGGTTTGCCAACTCTGCGGAGGGATGATTGGAGCTGCACTCGCCAAGGTAATACACTTAGGGCGAATTTAAAGGGGTGCGCCGCTCCTGACGGTCGACATATATACATATATCCAGGGTCGTAACTACAACAGGTGCAGGGGTTGCAATCGCACCTGGGCCCTGCAGCCTAGGGGGCCCCAGAAGTCCCTTTGGCCTATAGAAAAAGACTAATACTATTAAAGATTTGCAATAATTGGGGGCCCGTTGGACTTTCGCATTGGGGCCCTGGGCCTGAAGTTACACCACTGCATATATTCTATGCCTTCTGCTCTAGTCACTACCAAAGCTGCATTAAAAATATTTTTTAGCACTATAGGTCTAGTACTTCTCCTACAATGACCACGCCTTCAAGTCCAAGATGCCCTGATGCGGAATAGGTGCTATGTAAGGTCCAAAACTCTTTTTGTACCAGTTTATTTTAATGCAGCTTCAACTGTGACAGTGGTGTAACTTGAAGCTCTGGTCCCTGATGCAAAAGCTCCAACGGGGCCCCCCTTATTGCCAAATCTTTAATAGCATTAGTCTTTTTCTATAGGCCAAAGGGACCTTTGATGCTCCCTAGATGCAATTACAACCCCTGCACCTGTTGTAGTTCCGCCCATGACTGATTTAGGTAGGATCTCCCAGTATCAGGCGATTCTCCAGTTTCTCACCCGTCTCCTTTCTTCCCAGGCCTTGACGTTGGAGTACAAGTTCCAGGATGCCGGCGGAGCCTCATTCGATGCTGTGAAGGGTGATAACCAGGTTGCACGTGCCCTCGGAGCTGAAATCATAATGACGCTCTTCTTGGTGCTCGCCGTCTGCATGGGGGCCATCAATAAGAAGACCAGCACTCCGCTAGCCCCTTTCTGCATAGGCTTCACTGTGACGGCAGATATATTGGCTGGGTAAGGAAAACAATGGCTAAGACCACCACCTATAAGACTGACACAAGTATTCTTATTCTGCTCTTCTCGCCTTTCCCCCATCATTCTCATTTTGGGACTTCTCTCGTGCTGCCCCTGTTCTCTGGAATTTGCTTCCTCGATTGATATTCACATCACCCTATAGGATTTTATAGTGGATGTTTCCTTACACACATCTAACTCCTCGCTGTGTTAGTTTCTTGTTGACCAGTCGTTGACATTTCGTCATTTGTTTCTTACAGAGGGAACATTTCCGGAGCCTGTATGAACCCGGCCAGAGCCTTTGGTCCAGCTGTGGTGGCCAATTACTGGGCGTATCACTGGATATACTGGGTTGGACCCATGGTTGGTGGTCTGCTAGTGGGGGGAATTATCAGGTAACTATACCTTTTGCTACCCTTATCAATAATATACTATTGTAATTAGGACATGTTTATGCCGCAATCCCCTAAAATCCACCCTCTATAGTGGTGTAAGATCAAAATACCCCAAAAATAGTTGTGGGCAGAAACAATACAGTAGTATGTGCTCGCCAAAAAATACCGCCATAGAGTGCTGAAAC
Organism: Allobates femoralis; assembly: GCA_033576535.1. NCBI lineage: Eukaryota > Metazoa > Chordata > Amphibia > Anura > Aromobatidae > Allobates > Allobates femoralis. The sequence goes on along the minus strand of JARQOC010000011.1, from coordinate 221,693,984 downwards.
TGGTCAATCATACAGTGCCTAGATAATACCACCATGCTATGCCCAAACACACTGTACAATGCCCAAATAATGTGACCACTACATCACTTGTCACTACAAAGTACCCAAATAATATAACCATATGGTGCAATCAATCATCGATACCTCCATGTAATGTCCAAATAATATCCTTTAGTGGCCACACACTTATTCAAAAGCATGGGCTATGTGGACTGCATGGATGACCATTCTGGTTCCATATGACCGCCATATAGTGACCAGAGAGTAGCGCCATACAGCGCAACAAAAATTACCATACAGCGGTCAGATAAGAATATCTTTACAATGTGTACGGTAGGCTGCCTGGGACTATTAGCTTCTGGAAAGAACTGCATTCATTGAATACCGCCATAAAGTGTCTAAATAGTACCGCCATACGATGGTCAATTCATATTACCATGCAGTGAACAAACAATGTCTAAATAATGGACACTGGGAACTGCATAGATGACAAGAAAAGAAGACCATTAGTAGGACACCACCCTACTATGTGACCAAATAGTACCGCCATACAATGATCAGACCAAAAAGTACACTGCTATAAATGGCCAAATAATGTTGCCAAACAGTGGCCTAACAATAATGGCGAAATATGAGCACTGCAAATGGCATGGGTGACCACCACTGTATTGATGGCTGCATGGGACTACTTCTATAAAAACTGCATCTGCAGAACACCGCCATATAGTGCCCTGAAAATACCACCATACAATAGATAAATAAAATCACCATACTGAGGCCAAACCATGATGTATAAATAATGGGCACTATAGGCTGAATTGACGACTTCTTATCTTCTAGGTTACTATCTTACTTGCTACCATCATACATTCATCAAATAGTACTGCCATACAATGACCAAATAATACCTCTATACATTGACAAAATAATAAGTCATACAGTAACCAATTAATACGCCATAGATAACAAAATAATACTGCCATACAGTGAGCAATAAAGCCGCCAAACAGTGACCAATTAATACTGCATTCTGACAAATATACAACCATATGACTAAATAATACAACCATACATTGACAAAATAATACAACTTACATTGCCAAATAATGCAACATACTGACAAAATAATACCCGCCAAACATGACAACATATATGACATTTAATACCGCCATATATTGACAAAATAATGCTGCCAGATATTTAATTACTGTATAGTGGATATTTACTAACTACTGCAGCATTATTTTGTCAATAATGCGGTATAATTTTCACGTATATTTCATGTTGGCGTATATTTGTTAAGATGTTGTATTATTTAGTCAATAAGGCATATTAATGTCACTTGCGCTTATTGCTCACTAGCAGTTTGTTACATTGAATAATTAAACTAATACCGCCATACAGTGACCAAATAATACCGCCATACAGTGACCAAATAATACCGCCATACAGTGACCAAATAATACCGCCATACAGTGACCAAATAATACCGCCATACAGTGACCAAATAATCCGCCATACAGTGACAAATAAGCGCCAACGTGACAATAATACCGCCATACAGTGACCAAATAATACGCACACGTGCCAATAAAACCATACATGACCAATAAATGCGGTAACAGCTGCTTTTCATTTTCCTAAGGTTACTCCTCGGAGACCCCAAAATCCGCCTCTTTCTGAAATGACGTCATGCAAAGAGTCTCCCGCTCACCGCGCTCCACCAGTAGACGGCGCCATTTCCACTTTCACTTGTACAGAACTGGAGACCTGGATCCCACAACATGAACTCTCCCAGATGGCTACAAGTACATGGAGGGAGGATCCTACAAACCCCCCTCTCCGCCAAACTACTCCAAACCAGGAGCTCAATGGTGACACTGACGAGACGCAGTCACTGCTGACACCTCCGGCCCACCAGGACCACCAGGACTGCAGACCCACTAGGGGAGGCTCTGATCTACATTGCTCCAAATAACCTCATTTTATTCAAAGCCGCTGATATGATCCTGGGATCACTGTAGCCGCCTAATAGCCGTAGGCCGAGTACTACCTAGCCATATACACGCATAGCGTATAGTAGCGCCATTACTAGCGACGTTTAACCACCGTGTGGTTCTCATTCCATTCTGTATTTTTATTTTTCGCTTTTTTTTACTCCTCGCCTGCAGGGTCACAGCAGCCGAGGGGTTAACTCATATCACCAGTAAACGTTCCATTCAGAATGACAGATCCCAGGTTTTGAGACCTTGATAAGTTACAGGATGTCTGATGGCGTCCCCTTATCTCGGCTCCTGGTCTGGTCGGACATTTGTAAATGTGAACTCTCAGCTGCTGCGGAACTGATTTAATTATGATGCAATACCTGGAGCAGTGGAAATATACTGAATTTGGGAAATTTTGGCACGTGCTTGTCATTGACATACTCTCCATGCCTGGGCTCATCAGCTTATGTGACACTACAACTGCCAGCATGCCCTGACAGCAACAAAGGACTAGGGACAGCCCTTTATAGGGTGATACTGAGGGAGTGGGTCGTAGGAAAAAGGGGAATGGGATGTATGAGGGTCTGATGTACACAAAAAAGAGGGGATAACTATATTCAGCCCCCCCTTATATTAATATCAGACCCCAACCAGACCCCTATATCAATGTCAGACCCCAAACCAGACCCCTATATCAATGTCAGACCCCAAACCAGACCCCTTACATTAATGTCAGACCCCAAACCAGACCCTTACATTAATGTCAAACCCCAAACCAGACCCTTATATTAATGTCAGACCCCAAACCAGACCCCTATATTAATGTCAGACCATGTCAGACCCCAAACCAGACCCCTTACATTAATGTCAGACCCCAAACCAGACCCTTACATTAATGTCAGACCCCAAACCAGACCCTTATATTAATGTCAGACCCCAAACCAGACCCCTATATTAATGTCAGACCCCAAACCAGACCCCTATATTAATGTCAGACCCCAAACCAGACCCCTATATTAATGTCAGACCCCAAACCAGACCCCTATATTAATGTCAGACCCCAAACCAGACCCCTATATTAATGTCAGACCATGTCAGACCCCAAACCAGACCCTTACATTAATGTCAGACCCCAAACCAGACCCTTATATTAATGTCAGACCCAAACCAGACCCCTATATTAATGTCAGACCCCAAACCAGACCCCTATATTAATGTCAGACCCCTATATTAATGTCAGACCCCAAACCAGACCCCTATATTAATGTCAGACCCCAAATCAGACCCCTATATTAATGTCAGACCATGTCAGACCCCTATATTAATGTCAGACCCCAAACCAGACCCCTATATTAATGTCAGACCCCAAATCAGACCCCTATATTAATGTCAGACCCCAAACCAGACCCCTATATTAATGTCAGACCCCAAACCAGACCCCTATATTAATGTCAGACCCCAAACCAGACCCCTATATTAATGTCAGACCCCAAACCAGACCCCTATATTAATGTCAGACCCCAAACCAGACCCCTATATTAATGTCAGACCCCAGACCAGACCCTTATATTAATGTCAGACCCCAAACCAGACCCTTATATTAATGTCAGACCCCAAACCAGACCCCTATATTAATGTCAGACCCCAAACCAGACCCCTTACATTAATGTCAGACCCCAAACCAGACCCTTACATTAATGTCAAACCCCAAACCAGACCCTTATATTAATGTCAGACCCCAAACCAGACCCCTATATTAATGTCAGACCATGTCAGACCCCAAACCAGACCCCTTACATTAATGTCAGACCCCAAACCAGACCCTTACATTAATGTCAGACCCCAAACCAGACCCTTATATTAATGTCAGACCCCAAACCAGACCCCTATATTAATGTCAGACCCCAAACCAGACCCCTATATTAATGTCAGACCCCAAACCAGACCCCTATATTAATGTCAGACCCCAAACCAGACCCCTATATTAATGTCAGACCCCAAACCAGACCCCTATATTAATGTCAGACCATGTCAGACCCCAAACCAGACCCTTACATTAATGTCAGACCCCAAACCAGACCCTTATATTAATGTCAGACCCCAAACCAGACCCCTATATTAATCTCAGACCCCAAACCAGACCTCTATATTAATGTCAGACCCCAAACCAGACCCTTATATTAATGTCAGACCCCAAACCAGACCCCTATATTAATGTCAGACCCCAAACCAGACCCCTATATTAATGTCAGACCCCAAACCAGACCCCTACATTAATGTCAGACCCCAAACCAGACCCCAATATTAATACCAGACCCCAGACAACGCCCCTTCTAATCATATTGAAACCCATGATTAAACCATTGTAGTAACACCTGGCCCCTACATTAATTTCAGACCCCAGATCACACCCCTTACGTATATTTAGATCCCCAACAGATCAGAAAAAATATTCCTAAAGTGCTGTGAGCTGTAATTTGGGAATCACAGATCTGAGACAACTGCAGCACAAACATATTGGGCATCTCTGTCCCTGTCATATACAAAGCTGCCAGCAGGGGGAGCCCTATGAAAACAACAAAGAATGAGAACTCTGGATATACCATAAACTCTATGGCATCACCCTCTTTGTACATATTAATAATTTCACAATTAAATATATTCATTTTTAAGAAAATTTGCCATTTTGCTTTTTTCTTTCGTTGTGTCGGAAACCATCACTTTTTATGGGAATGATACGTTGTCATTAAGGCTTTAAGTATATGTGTTACCTATAAACATCTTTTTCTTGTAGTTCATGATTATTCCCTCCTTCCTGCGAGATTAATCAGCAATGGCTTTAGCCTGTGTATTATAATAACCATATGAAGCAGTGCTGCAGTGTAAAGCATGGCGTCCGGAGCAGAAGGGTAAGATCAATGAGTGAATGGACAGACTCAGAATCCAGCCTGTCAATGGAGCTGGAGCGAGGGCCACTGATCAGATTCATACATTAACCCCCTGAGAACACAGCCAATTTTCATTTCTTTTCTCTTTTGGGGTTTGTTTCCTTTCTTTATACCGAAAGCAAGAACATTTTTTAAAATTATTTTTCTGTCTATGATGGCTGTGTTTTTTTTACCCTGCCCACGAGGGCTCACAGTCTACAAGGGATGGGTGAGGATACAGTAGGTGAGGAGAGAGGTCCCTGCCCACGAGGGCTCACAGTCTACAAGGGATGGGTGAGGATACAGTAGGTGAGGAGAGAGAGGACCCTGCCCATGATGGCTCACAGTCTACAAGGGATGAGTGAGGATATAATAGGTGAGGAGAGAGGACCCTGCCCACGAGGACTCACAGTCTACAAGGGATGAGTGAGGATATAATAGGTGAGGAGAGAGGACCCTGCCCACGAGGACTCACAGTCTACAAGGGATGGGTGAGGATACAATAGGTGAGGAAAGAGGACCCTGGCCACGAGGGCTCAGTCTACAAGGGATGGGTGAGGATACAATAGGTGAGGGGAGAGGACCCTGCCCACGAGGGCTCACAGTCTACAAGGGATGGGTGAGGATACAGTAGGTGAGGAGAGAGGACCCTGCCCACGAGGGCTCACAGTCTGCAAGGGATGGGTGAGGATACAGTAGATGAGGGTAGAAGACCCTACCTGACAGAGCTCACAGTCTACAAGAGATGGGTGAGGATACAGTAGGTGAGGAGAGAGGACCCTGTCCGCGAGGGCTCACAGTCTACAAGGGATGAGTGAGGATATAGTAGATGAGGAAGAGAGAATCCTGCCCGCGAGGGACATAGTCTACAAGGGATGGGTGAGGATATAGTATGTGAGGAGAGAGGACCCTGCCCATGAGGACTCACAATCTACAAGGGATGGGTGAGGATACAGTAGGTGAGGAGAGAGGACCCTGCCCATGAGGCTCACAGTCTACAAGGGATGAGTGAGGATATAGTAGATGAGGAGAGAGAATCCTGCCCGCGAGGGAACATAGTCTACAAGGGATGGGTGAGGATATAGTAGGTGAGGAGAGAGGACCTGCCCATGAGGACTCACAATCTACAAGGGATGGGTGAGGATACAGTAGGTGAGGAGAGAGGACCCTGCCCATGATGGCTCACAGTCTACAAGGGATGAGTGAGGATATAGTAGATGAGGAGAGAGAATCCTGCCGCGAGGGCTCACAGTCTACAAGGGATGGGTGAGGATACAATAGGTGAGGAGAGAGGACCCTGCCCACGAGGGCTCACGGTCTACAAGGAATGGGTGAGGAAACAGGAGGTGAGGAGAGAGGACCCTTCCGCAAGGGTACATTGTCTACAAGGGATGGGTCAGTATACAGCAGGTGAGTACTGTTCCTGGGCCGCAAATGCTTAATATCTTACACCTGGATTTCTGGTAATGATAACCTATGTTGCAGAGGATCCCACTTGGACACCAGGGCCCTTTTGCGGCCCCATTATAGGTATGGTGGCCACCGAGAAAAAGCAATACATGGCAGCAGCAGATGCAGATCACTGATGTCATATCAGGGGTTAAGCGGAAAATCTCTCCATCTCTTGGCAGTGGGAGCAGATAATACCCTGCTCAGGGTGGCAGTTTCGGCAGCGCGAGGGTGCAGCGTCGCCCTCCACATGACAAGGTCACATGAGTGCACTAGACTGCAGGCGAGCAGAAGCCACGGACAATAAAGCGGCTGCATTTAGCGCGTCCTCCGCCTTCTCCTCTCCTTGCCTCTGGGTCCCTCCAGTGCTCCATAAAGCCGACTGCACATTACTCTAAGTGCAATGCAGGCGAGATACATTTTCTGAATACCGACGCTCAACAATGGAAAAAAAAAACATTCAATTCTGTCAAATGTGAAAAAGAAAGCAATCCGGCTAATGTGTTCTGTGAGCGATGGGTAAGACGCTGACAAGATGCTCCGGCTGCCGAAGATGGAGAGGAGGAAAGGTGCAGATCCTTCTTCTTAGGAGATGGAAATGGAATTAAAGAAGAACTCCACCTTATATTATATGCACGAATGCAAATTTAACATCTATTGCGAATTGGAGACAAAAAAATTCCAAAAGGGGAGAAATAACAGAAATCAACGCCATTTTTTCCGGCTTCCTTTTTACAGGGTTCACTTCTATTTCTTTAATTACTATTTCTGTAGCTTGAAAAATTTCAGTATTTTGTGTCACCTTTTTCTGGGACCCATAACTATTACGGTATATATTTATTTTTTACTGAAAATATTGCCCTGCAACATGGCAATTGATATTGATTTGACCTGAGGAAGGGGCCAGGGAGCCCTGAAACGCGTTGACTAATAAATCAATATTATATTCACCCTTTGATGTCTCATGGAATACGGCAGCGTGGTGTTTAACCCTTTATCCTCCCTCCTCTATATACACCACGCTGGGGACTGCAGCAGGCGTGATCTGCTTTTATAGTGGTTGTGACTCTCACAACCACACAAGGTGAAGCCTCTGATACCTATTTAGGTCATATTTTATCTCTCAGACCCTTCATCCTCCCTACTTTAATTTTCTGAGATAATGACCTTCGGGTTTTCATTAATCATCAACATTAACAGAAATAAACACATGAAATAGATCCCTCTGTGTGTAATAACTCTATAAAATATATGTGTTTCACTTGATGTAGTGAATACTGAACTAAATTAACTTTTTGATGATATTCTAATCCATTGAGATGGACTTGTGTATACGTCAAGGGGCACCAAGTGGTTAATACAGGGATCTCCAACCTGAGACTTTTTGGCTGTAGCAAACTACTACCCCCACCGTTGTGACGGCTGAGCGTATGCAGGAGTACGTTGGTCAATCTTATTTCATTGAATTTCTTATGAAGAAATGCCATCAATGTCTTGTACTTCTTGTCTCACCGGTGTCACCACATCCTGATAACTGATAATTGACATTTGACTCATAAAACAGCTGGAGGTAAATACACAGGAAACCCATCACTCTCTTTACCCCTCGAAGCTTATACTTTTGGTCTCCCTAACTAGGCATAATATACAGTTGTGGCCAAAAGTATTGACACCCCTGCAATTTTGTCAGATAATACTCAGTTTCTTCCTGAAAATGATTGCAATCACAAATTCTTTGGTATTATTATCTTCATTTAATTTGTCTTCAATGAAAAAACACAAAAGAGAATGAAGCAAAGAGCAAAACATTGATCATTTCACACAAAACTCCAAAAATGGGCCAGACAAAAGTATTGGCGCCCTCAGCCTAATACTTGGTTGCACAACCTTTAGCCAAAATAACTGCGATCAATCGCTTCCGGTAACCATCAATGAGTTTATTACAATGATCTGCTGGAATTTTACACCATTCTTCTTTGGCAAACTGCTCCAGGTCCCTGATATTTGAAGGTTGCCTTCTCCAAACTGCCATTTTTACATCTCTCCACAGGTGTTCTATGGGATTCAGGTCTGGACTCATTGCTGGCCACCTTAGAAGTCTCCAGTGCTTTCTCTCAAACCATTTTCTAGTGCTTTTTGAAGTGTGTTTTGGGTCATTGTCCTGCTGGAAGACCCATGACTTCTGAGGGAGACCCAGCTTTCTCACCTGGGCCCTACATTATGCTGCACAATGTGTTGGTAGTCTTCAGACTTCATAATGCCATGCACACGGTCAAGCAGTCCAGTGCCAGAGGCAGCAAAGCAACCCCAAAACATCAGGGAACCTCCGCCATGTTTGACTGTAGGGACCGTGTTCTTTTCTTTGAATGCCTCTTTTTTTCTCCTGTAAACTCTATGTTGATGCCTTTGCCCATAAAGCTCTACTTTTGTCTCATCTGACCAGAGAACATTCTTCCAAAACGTTTTAGGCTTTCTCAGGTAAGTTTTGGCAAACTCCAGCCTGGCTTTTTTATGTCTCGGGGTAAGAAGTGGGGTCTTCCTGGGTCTCCTACCATACAGTCCCTTTTCATTCAGACGCTGACGGATAGTACGGGATGACACTGTTGCACCCTCGGACTGCAGGGCAGCTTGAACCTGTTTGGATGTTAGTCGAGGTTCTTTATCCACCATCCGCACAATCTTACGTTGAAATCTCTCGTCAATTTTTTTTTCCGTCCACATCTAGGGAGGTTAGCCACAGTGCCATGGGCTTTATACTTCTAGATGACACTGCGCACAGTAGACACAGGAACATTCAGGTCTTTGGAGATGGACTTGTAGCCTTGAGATTGCTCATGCTTCCTCACAATTTGTTTGGCCCTTTGGTCTTCTTTTTTTTCTCCATGCTCAATGTGGTACACACAAGGACACAGGACAGAGGTTGAGTCAACTTTAATCCATGTCAACTGGCTGCAAGTGTGATTTAGTTATTGCCAACACCTGTTAGGTGCCACAGGTAAGTTACAGGTGCTGTTAATTACACAAATTAGAGAAGCATCACATGATTTTTCTAACAGTGCCAATACTTTTGTCCACCCCCTTTTTTATGTTTAGTGTAGAATTAGATCCAATTTGGCTTTAGGACAATTCTTTTTGTGTTTTTTTCATTGAAGACAAATTAAATGAAGATAATAATACCAAAGAATTTGTGATTGCAATCATTTCAGGAAGAAACTGAGTATTATCTGACAGAATTGCAGGGGTGTCAATACGTTTGGCCACAACTGTAGGACATACCGAGACTGCTGTATAAATCGCATAGGAGACACTAAGACTGCTGCATACATCACATAGGATACATTGAAATTATAGTTAATACTATTTAATCCTTACCCTCAGGATGCCTTTATTACTTCACTTTAGGGTGTGGTTTTGCTACAGCCTGCCTCCTTTGCACTGGACTGTTCTGGCAAAATCATGATTGTTAGTGAAGCCTTATTCACACGACCGTATTTTCGGTTCACGTGCGAACGGTGAAATAAATAGATCGCTCTCAAACCATGGGGTTTTCATTGGGGCAGTGCAGATGAGCAATTGTTTCCATTGTATGTCAATATTATCGCAAAATGCACAATTTTCCTCCAGAAATCAGATGAGACTCGCCCATTCAAATCTATGGGTATGAGAAAAATAAACCTTTATGGATACATTCCAATTCTGTAACACAGGAAAGTGTAAATGGCCTTGTGTAAATTATTAAAACCGCTGCTGTAAGAAAAAAAGAACAGATTGCACATGGACGACAAGTGAGATAAAAGTCATATACGGTAACTTTTCCGATATTTTATATGCTCGTGTGAACCTACCCTGAGGATGTGAGACTTTATCATGTCAGAGGACAGCGCAGTTGTGATCTTTTGCTATACAATGTATCAACAACAGGTAGATTAATCAGCGTTAGCCTGGAGTCCAAGGTCTGAGCGTTATCTAGACTGGATACATTTTTTTTTCATAAGGTACATAAGTTAAAAACAACATAACAACATAGTTCCGACAAGAAAGACTAAAATATGGTGGGTGAACGACCCCTAGACTATAAAATGCTAATACATAAACATTCACTAACTTCCTCACCAACCACCCCTGATGAAGCATTGGCGAAACATGCGTCAGGTGTTTGGTGGGTAAGCAACCATGAGAGCCCCAAGACTATAAATTGCATGTGTAAATACAAAGTATGAATACGTATTAACAATTATGTAAAATGCGAGGTAAACAGAATACATTTCATACAAAGTAAAACATAAAATGTACTAACTTCCTCACCAACCCCGCTGATGAAGTAAAGTATTGGTGAAACGTGTGTCCGGTGTTTGGTGGGTGAGTGATTATGAGAGCTCCAAGACTATATAGTACATGTGTAAATACAATGAAATATGGATACGTAGTCACAATTATGCAAAATGAGAGGTAAACAGAATATATTTCATATAAATAGGCACTAAATTCCTCACAAACTACCCCTGATGAAGCAGTGGCGAAACGTGCGTGAGTGATTGTTGGCTGAGCTTAGAATTATTAATTATCACTGTTTAATATGATCTTATTAATACATAAGGTATATTATTGACTAGCATTGTGTTACGTTTTACTTTATATGTGTCACATTGGATGAAGGGGTGTCTGGCAATCGTGTATGACAGTGGACGCACGGACTAATGATGTCCAACGCACTACACAAAACAACAGATGGAGAAACACTGAGGAGAGGAAATACAGTGGAGGGCCCTGCTCACAGGGAATGGGGGAGAGATGACCTCCTGCACTCACCTGTGGCTGTGCCCTGATCTCCCTACCATCCCTGTACAGGTTCTGTCAACCTGTTGCCGAGCAGGATACCTTGTCCCTCACTGGCCCTGATGTTAGCCCTCAATAGAGAAAGGGCTGGCAGGAGCACTAGTCCAACTAATGCAATAAACAAGACAAGGAGGAAGGGGAGACACAAGGAACAACAAGGCAACTTCACACCTGCTGCCACACCGTTTGACAGCAGATGATTTAGCAGTGGTCAGCTCTCCAGAGAACTTCCTTCTCCTCAGGAAGCTTGGCCAGGAATGGGTTCAATCACCAGCAAAGGATGATGGAACCATGTGACCATATAAAGGGGATGGGAGTGATCACAGAGTAGCCACTCCTGGTAAGGAAACTAAGGAGTCTGCTAGCAGCAGAAACTGACATTAACTCCTGAACTGCCAAAGTAAAGAAACACATTTAAAATGAAATGTCAATAAAGGAATGAGACAGAGATCCCAAACCAGTCACAAGTCTCCAAAGTAAGAGAGACCATCGTGACAATATGAAATGTATTCTGTTTACTTGCCATTTTGCATAAAAGTACTGTTGTGAATGTGTATCCATGCTTACCTTCTTATATTTACACATGCACTTTATAGTCTTGGGGCTCTCATGATCACTCACCCACCAAACACCCGACGCACGTTTCACCAATGCTTCATTAGGGGTGGTTGGTGAGGATGCTAGTGCATGTTTATGTATTTTATAGTCTTGGGGTCATTCACCCACCATATTTTCAATGTTGGTCTGCCTTGTCAGAACTATATATACTTGTTGTCTTATGTTGTTTTTAACTTACGTACCTAATAAAATTAAATTTTTATATAATTATAGATATGAGTATGGAAGGAAATTGAAACATGAAAAGGCAAAGTTATCAAGCTAAATGCACCAGAATTCTGGCATAATTTGCTTGACTAGGGATATCTTCAAAGGTTGGTGCTAATGGTAGAAAAAGCATCATGTCAAACATCTGAAGACCTGAAGGCCAACCTGGAACAGTCTGGGGTCATGGTTTCAACAAGTACCATAAGCCGCACACTAAACCAAGCAGAGCTTTATAGGCGAAGGTAAAGGACGAAGACATTGCTCAAGAAAAGACATAAAAAGGAACGACTGATCTTTGCCATAGAGTACCTTGACAGAATGTTCTGTGGACAGATGAAACAAACATAGACTTTTTTGGCAATGCAAAGCAACAGTTTGTTTACAGACAGCGCAATGAGCTTGTAAGGAAAAGAACACCCTACCAACAGTTAAGCATGGTGGAGGATCCATAATGCTGATGGGTTGCTTTGCTGCGTCTGGTACTTGGAGGCCTTGACTGTATCACAGGAATCATAAAATAAGAGAAGTATCAGGAGATTTTAGAGTGAAATGTCCTAGCCAGTGTAAGAAAACTTGGTTTGAGTCAAAGATCATTCTCCTCCACCAAGACAATGACCCAGCACACATCGAAAAGTACACAGGAATGGATGAAAAAGAAAAAATGGAGTTTTAAAATGTCAGCAATGAGTCCTGACCTCAATCTCATTGAAAGTCTTTGGCTTGAGTTGAAATCTGCCATTGAGAAAAAGAATCCTGCAAACATTCAAGAGCTGAACAAACTGCAAAGAAGAGAGAAATACCAGCGGAGAAGAGCAAGAAGCTTCTAGATGCCACAAGAAACGTTTGGAGGCTTCATCAATGCCAAAGGGGGCGACCAAGTATTAGGGGGGACTTTATAGCTGCACATGATGTTTATTCTGTTTCTTCTTTGAAATTGCAACATGTAAGTTGACAAACAATGATTTATTGGTGTATGACTTTGGACACTAAAAAATCCTGAGGATAGAACTTTGGTGCATTTCCATTTATGTCTGAAGATATTGTACAGTCCATGAAAAATGAAGGGGCCAATAATGGTGAACAGCACTGTATATACTTTGTGCGACCTGTCTGGTTGATGTGTGACTTATCAGTAAAGGGCGACACAATGTTCCAAAGTCTAAAGTTGTAGAACTTTTGTATGCAGTCATTACACTTTCTCTATTGACGAGTCCATTAATTCATCTTAATGGGCTAAGATGGGCACTGGGCGGATCGCTGCTTAGCGGATATGGGCGCACTCGCTCGCCAAAGCAGCTTTTCGGGCACAAATTAAGCTGATAATATTGTAAGTGGTGAACAGCTCTGAGCGCTCATCTGTCCTGATTACTTTGCCAGCATTTTGTGAGTGTGGTGACCTTATTACAGAATGGGCCCGACAATTATGATAACTACAGTACTAGACGTCTTATCAGGCGGCAGAGGGGTTAATCCTCTCCGTCTTCCCCCCCCCCCCCCGCCGTGGCTGTAAGAACGTGGATCTTCTCCAGTTTTCTTTCTCCCCTTGCAAAATGTGTGAAGAAAGAGCAGGATCTATTTTTAAAGAATAATTAGCACGTTGTGAGCCCCGCTACTTGATTACTTAGTAATCTGGGCGGTACCTGCAGCAGAAAGTGAGACAATGACTCCCTCTGAAGATGCATTTGCTGGATTTAGCACTTTGGTAAAAAGCTGCCGGGCTTAACCCTTGAATGACCATCTTCTATTGACTCACACTGAACCAGTAATGTGCAGAATCACTACATAGAAGGCGTCTTAGAAGGCAGGACCGGGATAGGAAAAACAGCGCCACACCTGTCCAAAGGTTGTGTGAGGTATTGACAGCTCCAATTCATGTAATGGAAGATGAATGCATGGGGCGTGACTTAAGGGTTGGGCACACTGCTCGCCAAGCTAGCATTCGGCACAAAAAAGTGAGTATATTGATGTCAGCTCGAGCGCCATCGTCCTGATACTTTGCACATTTTGAGGTGCGCTGACCTTTTATCGAATGGGTCGCATAGTTAGTACTAGGTTTACAGCGGAAGAACCCCCGTCTTCACCCTCCGCCTGCGTAAGACTGGATCTTCGCCGTTTTATCATCCTGCAAAATGTGTGAGGAGATCAGGCATATATTAAGAATATTGCGTTGTGGCGGATCGCTCGTCTGGGCGTACCCAGCACAGTGAGCGATGTCACCCCCTGAAGATCGCATTGCGGATGTCGCACTGGTGAGCATGCCTGTGTTAACCTTGGCCAGCTTCTATGTCACGAACGAACTGGGACACTCGCAGATCGTCTTACAGACATGACGCGCCAATTCAGTGCTGGTGAGGCACCAAATGATGTGACAAGGGGTGAACTGCAATCCAGGGCTACTAGCCAGCCTAGGGGGCCTCAAACATCCCTTTGGCCTATAGAAATAGACTAATTCTATTAAAGATTTGCAATAATTGGGGGCCCCATTAGAGATTTTGCATTGGGGCTCTGGATTGTATTTTGGGTTTTCTACAATATTCATCATGTGATAAAAGTGACCTCTAAAAAGATTCTGCAGGTCAGTATGAGTAAAGTAAACAGGTATCAAAGTTATATCATTTTTTAAAACATTTTAGGCTTATAAAAAATGTTAAGGTTTGTGTCACCACCAACTTTTTGGTTTTTCCATCAATAAAGTTGTGTAAAAGTGTTTTGCAAAAAAGCAGCAAATCTGTAGTAAATCCTTGGGGTTGCTTTTTCTTGGCAGGAGGTTTGCTGCCTTTTTGGTGCGTTTGTACTGCATTTTTGCTGCAGATTTGCAATAGAAACTATAGCAAAAATGCAGAAAACAACTACATGCTCATTCTTTCAAAATGCAGCAAAACCTGTGGTGTTTCCACTTTCTGTGTGTTTTTTTCAGCTTTTCCAAAAATCACATAGGTTTTGATGTTAACCAAAAACACAGGAAAGGATTAGAATAGATTTACATAAACAAGGCAAATCCACAGTGTAAACGCACTGTGTGAACACAGGTAATGGTTTGTTGCTTCATGGCTACCTAGTTTTCATCACATACATATTGGAGAGGTATGGAGTTACAAATCCATGTATTATAATCATTTTTGTTTGCAAGTAAAAACGTTTCGGTCCGATGCCGTGCTGAAAGGCAGCGGCTGTTTAAAAGCCAGCCGCCGCTGACTGTTCAGCACTGAGAACGCGAGCTCCACGGCTGAAATATCAGCACCGCAGCCAGCTCAGATCATATATATCAATATATGATATTTCAGCACTGAACAGCAGCAGCCATTGATTCCGGCAGAAAACAAGATCGGAGGGCATATTTGCCCTCTGGTTCTGTTTTGTCTGTGGCTGTCAGGTTCTGTCCGGTGTATCCTGCAAAAACTCCAATCCTGTATGTGTGTTATATTGCTAGGTTTGTGCATTGACAGTAAAGTTAGGTAAAAAAAAAAAGAAAAAAGGAGAAGACTCCCAGAGGCTCACACACAGGAAATACCATGTGACTGTAAACAGTTTCCTGTGTCTGTGCATGTGAGGAGAAGCACAGCAGCAGCTGATGCTGCAAAGGGACATTTAAGTCCCCTTTCACATCATCGGTTTACGCTGATCCCAGCAGATGCGGCGGATTTACCGCATCTGCCGCCTAACCGTCACACTTGCGTTCACCTGCGGCAAGCCCCATGCAATGTCTATGGGGCTTGCGGCAGGTGTGGCAAGTGCAGTATAGTTGCGGTTTCGGCACTTGCGGCACCTGCTGTCTGCGAAAAATACGCAGTAAGCAGCGTTTTTTTTTCGTGGCTGCAGCTGGGGAAAGTGCAGAAACCACAACTATACCGCACTTGCCGCACCTGCCGCAAGCCCTATAGACATTGCATGGACTTACGCAGGTGAAAAGCAAGTGTGACGGTTAGGCGGAAGATGCGTTAAATCCGCAACATCTGCCGCGATCAGCGTAAAATGCTGATGTGAAAGGGGCTTGAGGCCCATTTCACATCAGCGGTAAACGCTGATCACGGCAGTTGCGGTGAAAAAAACGCAACTGCCGCGATTACCGCATAAGGGCCGCACTTGCGGTTCACTTGCGGCAAGCCCCATACAATGTCTATGGGGCTTGCGGCAGGTGTGGCAAGTGCGGTATCGGCACTTGCGGCAGGTGCGGCCTGTGAAAAAATGTTGCATTTCTGATGCGGACGAGACTGGGTGATTTGTGCGCATAATTTTGGAGTGAATGGGTGTGCGCAACGGTCATGCGCAGTCAAGCGCAGCACCGTGTGCCCCCATTATAAAGATAGGGGCTGGCGGTGCTGCGCTCACATTGCAGCTCCCTCCGCAGAACGCTGCAGGGGAACGCAAATGTGAAAGTAGTCCTAAGGTCCCTTTCACATCAGCGTTTTTTTTAAATCGCGGCTGACCGCGTTTTTTTTTCGCGGCCGCACCTGCCGCAAGTGTCAAAACCGCACTTGCCGCACCTGCCGCAAGCCCGCCTATACATTGTATGGGGTTTGCCGCAACCGTGCCGCAAGTGCAGCCGGTATGCGGTAATTGCGGCAGATGCGTTTTTTTCATCGCATCTGCCGCGATTTGAAAAAAACGCTGATGTGAAAGGGGCTAAGATGATATTCCTGTTTCCACAAAGACTTCATATCTGTACCTGTTGTTGCTAATTAAAGCTAAGTTCTGTTGTCAACACGCTTTCAGTGTATCCTGAATGATCCGCTGCCAACACTCTCCAAATACTCACCATGTGCACATGGCCTAGGACGCAAATCACCAGAGAGTTAGGCCATGTGCACATGGTGAGTATTTGGAGAGTTTTTTACCTCAGAATTTGTAAGCAGGAGTGGAACAATCAAGAAAGTATAATAGAAACACGTCACCACTTCTGTATTATCATCCACTGCTGGTTTTGGCTACAAATTCTGAGGTAAAAATCTCACCAAAAAGTCAAAATCTCCATGTGGGAACTTGAGCCAGTAATTGTTTTATTGTTTGTACTATATACATACTGCAATATTGCAGTATATAGTGAAATGTATGGTCTCCTATAAAGCCTAATCCTAAAGATTACTTTAACTGGTGCTATGGAAATTTGGATTGGTCGCCCATAGTATTGTCATTTACCAGAGGCCTAAATAAAAATGGAGGTGCAGTTGCTATGGGCAACTACTCCATTTTCCTTTGATTAATCTCAGTTGTCTCTTATTGTGTGGCGTGTGTCACAGTGTGGTCTGTGTAAAACTGTGTGCCTACAGAAGTACAGTATAGGCCCGTAACAGAATATGGATGCCAATTCCACATCATAGACATTAGGCCTAAAAGAGACATTTGGGGAGACATATCAAAATAGATGTAATGGAAAAGAGTGGTTGCTCACAAGAACTAAAGAGTCCTGCCCTCATTAAAGTAAAAATGAAGGTTTGGTTGCTACGGGCAATTGCTCCCCTTTTCCTTTGTGCGATTTTTGATAAATCCCCCCCCCCCCCCCATCGCCTCTCATCATCTGGCGTCTGTCACTGTGTGGTCGGTGTCCTCACCAGCCCTACATCTCCACCCACCAGATAATGTGGCTGAACAGCTGCGGATCAGAACAAATCTGAAACATCTGCGAGTCCGGTCACACGCTTAATTGATAAAACGGATGTTCCCACTTCCTAGGAGCTGTCTAAAATACCGCCATTGTTCCCGGAAGCTCTGGAAACTCAATATTTAAATACAGGGACTTTTTACTATTAATATCAGTAATAAAATGGTCGGGGGCTGTAATAAGAGCATTTTTCATCTTCACTGATGTGAATTCTTCATGGCTGGGGTTTACTATGCCAGTCTTGCTCAAAAATCTGCAGGAGTAAGGCTTGGTTCACATGGTGCTTGTCAGGGGATCAATTGGAGCTTTTGTCCAAACCTCTGCAAAATAGGATTTGACCCGGGCAGGGCCATGGGGACCTTGGGGCCCGCCGAGGCATTACCCAGTTCCCCGGCAGGCCAGACTGACCCTGGATTTAAGCATATGCGCTGAGGGAGCCATCGACTATAATGATGCAGACGGCGTCACACTGTGCTTTGTTGTGCATCATTTTCGGCTATATACGTCTATTGGAGGCAGGCACCAGATATAGACATAGTCACCTGTGTTCTGCTGTCCATCTCCAATAGACATATATAGCCGAAAATGATGCACGACAGAGCACACTGTACCTCTTTCCGCATCATTATGTTTAATAGTCTCTTTCGCTGTATACGCCTGAATCACGTTTTGCAGAGGTTTGGATATAAGCATCAACAGAGCCACTGAATGTAGGAGAAAACGTAATGTAAGCATGGCATGAGACACTAAATTTGTAAAAAAGAAAAAAAAAAGAAAAATGGAAGATGTTGCATGTCTGTTGGGTCACAAATTAAGTTATTTTAAAAGTAACAAATATATTTTAAAGTGAATATATAACCTTAGGGCTGTAGGTCTAGAGGGGATAATAAAGCAACAGGCGCAGACCTATGGTATATCTTTGTAAAAAAGCACATCGATCACTGAGGATCTGGTAAGGGTCCTTCGGTATGCTGCTCCAGTCCAGGGAAATGGATCTCTCAGCCAAGAGTCTGTGAGTATAATAATTACCTCTGAAAAATATATTTTAAAGTTCTTCACTCTATAAAACTGGCATATTGGTAAATTCTTTCCTCTGTTCCAAGCGGGGAGTTTATTTTTTTATTTATTGTCACCTCTTTATATAAGAGGTCAAAGCAAATGGAAGAAAGCAAAAATATCTATTATATAATTGCGAATAGGTTTTTTGCCCCTTCTGAGTCCACTCGCAATGCGAGTCGGCGTGGTCATGTGGATACGCGCAAAGCATTGGCAGTTCTCAGTCGACTCGCGCAGCGACCATTGCGAGTCTGAGACTCGCCCTTATAGAATCCCGATGCATGTGCATCGGGCTCCCAGCTAGTTACTAATATAACACTGACCCCTATGTACAGGAATGACCATAATACTGCTCCTATGTACAAGAATATAACTACTATAATACTGCTCCCTATGTACAAGAATATAACTACTATAATACTGCTCCCTATGTACAAGAATATAACTACTATAATACTGCTCCTATGTACAAGAATATAACTACTATAATACTGTCCCTATGTACAAGAATATAACTACTATAATACTGTCCTCTATGTACAAGAATATAACTACTATAATACTGCCCCTACATACAAGAATATAACTACTATAATACTGTTCCTATATACAAGAATATAACTACTATAATACTGCTCCTATGTACAAGAATATAACTACTATAATACTGTCCTCTATGTACAAGAATATAACCACTATAATACTGCTCCTATGTACAAGAATATATCTACTATAATACTGCCCCTATGTACAAGAATATAACTACTATAATACTGCCCCTATGTACAAGAATATAACTACTATAATACTGCTCCTATATACCAGAATATAACTACTATAATACTGCTCCTATATACAAGAATATAACTACTATAATACTGCTCCTATGTACAAGAATATAACTACTATAATACTGCCCCTATGTACAAGAATATAACTACTATAATACTGCCCCTATGTACAAGAATATAACTACTATAATACTGCTCCTATATACAAGAATATAACTACTATAATACTGCTCCTATGTACAAGAATATAACTACTATAATACCGCCCTTTGTACAAGAATATAACTACTATAATACTGCCCTATGTACAAGATATAAACTACTATAATACTGCTCCTATATACAAGAATATAACTACTATAATACTGCCCCTATGTACAAGAATAAAACTACTATAATACTGCTCCTATGTACAAGAATATAACTACTATAATACTGCTCCTATATACAAGAATATAACTACTATAATACTGCCCCTATGTACAAGAATAAAACTACTATAATACTGCTCCTATGTACAAGAATATAACTGCTATAATACTGCTCCTATGTACAAGAATATAACTACTATAATACTTCCCTATATACAATAATATAACTACTATAATACTGCTCCTATTTACAAGATATATAACTACTATAATACTGGTCCTATGTACAAGAATATAACTACTATAATATGCTCCTATGTAAAAGAATATAACTACTATAATACTGCCCTATGTACAAGAATATAACTACTATAATACTGCTCCTATGTACAAGAATATAACTACTATAATACTGCTCCTATGTACAAGAATATATCTACTATAATACTGTCCTATGTACAAGAATATAACTACTATAATACTGCCCTATATACAGGAATTATAACTACTATAATACTGCCCTATGTACAAGAATATAACTACTATAATACTGCTCCTATATACAAGAATATAACTACTATAATACTGCTCCTATGTACAAGAATATAACTACTATAATACTGCTCCTATGTACAAGAATATAATCACTATAATACTGCCCTATGTACAAGAATATAACTACTATAATACTGCTCCTATGTACAAGAATATAACTACTATAATACTGCTCCTATGTACAAGAATATATCTACTATAATACTGTCCCTATGTACAAGAATATAACTACTATAATACTGCCCCTATATACAGGAATATAACTACTATAATACTGCCCTATGTACAAGAATATAACTACTATAATATTGCCCTATGTACAAGAATATAACTACTATAATACTGCCCTATGTACAAGAATAAAACTACTATAATACTGCTCCTATGTACAAGAATATAACTACTATAATACTGCTCTATGTACAAGAATATAATACTATAATACTTCCCCTATATACAATAATATAACTACTATAATACTGCTCCTATTTACAAGAATATAACTACTATAATACTGGTCCTATGTACAAGAATATAACTACTATAATACTGCTCCTATATACAATATATAAACTACTATAATACTGCTCCTATTTACAAGAATATAACTACTATAATATTGCTCCTATATACAAGAATATAACTACTATAATACTGCTCCTATGTACAAGAATATAACTACTATAATACTGCCCTATGTACAAGAATATAACTTCTATAATACTGCTCCTATGTACAAGAATATAACTACTATAATACTGCTCCTATATACAAGAATATAACTACTATAATACCGCCCCTTTGTACAAGAATATAACTACTATAATACTGCTCCTATATACAAGAATATAACTACTATAATACTGCTCCTATGTACAAGAATATAACTACTATAAACCTCCCCTATGTGATGCAGCACCAGTTAGAGGTTACAGATGTAGCAGATATAGCATCATAATGGATACTGATGTGCCAGATGAGGTGGTGGAGATGCTGTATACAGAGCGGGAGGAAATGATGTATATAAATAAGAAATTAGTCAAACTATAATAGAAGAGACATCCATCTCAATGTATGCAAACACACAAGTGTGTATGTGGCTGGTGCTCAGCCTGCTGGCATTGTGGTTTACTTTGGCTGAGCTGCAGTTTACTTCTGCTGCTATGTTTGGCGCGGTGCCACGCAGCGTTCCTCTGGTAATTGGCTGGGTTTGGCATGGTGTCTTGCATTGTTTCCACAGCGCTGCTCAAGCTTTCAGCTCTTAATTCCCAGTGTTCGGTTATCAGAGCTCGCTGTAGACCTGTGTGTCCTAGGGAATGCTCCAAAATTATTACTGGGTATCGCAGTTGGTTTAATCTTCGAAAGCTCCAACAGGGCCCCCAATTATTACAAATTTTTAATAGCATTTGTCTTTTTCCATAGGCCAAATGGACTTTTGGGGCCCCCAAAGTTCCAGGGCCCCGGTGTGACTGCAACCCCTGCACCTGTTGTAGTTAGGCCCCTACATCGATCCTCAAGTGACTCTCTAACAAACCTAGCTCTGCCTACAGCTAGGTTCTTCTACATCCAGCTTCAGGTGACCTCCTGACAAACCAGTGGGCCAAACTGCTGGGCTCGCTACATTGACCTTCCATTGAGCCTCTGACAAACCCAGCTTGCTATGGCACTGGGCTCTGCTTTGTTGCCCCTCAAGGAAGTTTCCTTACAATACCAGCTGACTAGCTCTGTCATACTGCTGTCTCGGCTAAATGAATGTCCAAGTCAATCTTCTGACAAACCCAGCTCTGCAATGCCAGTTAGCTCTGCTACATCGATCCTCTAGTGATTCTCTGACAAACCACACTCTACCATAAGGCTAGGCTTAGTTATATCAATTCTAAAATAATGTTAGTTCACCCATTCCTGCTTCTTCAGGTGCCATCCAGCATTCCAGCTGTGCTGTTCTTTGCTTTTTCAGGTGCTGTCCAGCTCATCCATTTCTGCTGCTTCAGGTGCCATCCAGCATTTCTAGCTGTGCTGTTCCCTGCTTCTTCAGGTGCTGTCCAGCATTTCTAGCTGTGCTGTTCCCTGCTTCTTCAGGTGCCATCCAGCATTTCTAGCTGTGCTGTTCCTTGCTTTTTCAGGTGCTGTCCAGCATTTTAGCTGTGCTTTTCTTTGCTTCTTCAGGTGCTGTCCAGCATTTCTAGCTGTGCTGTTCCTTGCTTCTTCAGGTGATGTTCAGCATTTCTTGCTGTGCTGTTCCTTGCTTCTTCAGGTGCTGTCCAGCATTTCTAGCTGTGCTGTTCCCTGCTTCTTCAGGTGCTGTCCAGCATTTCTAGCTGTGCTGTTCCCTGCTTTTTCAGGTGCTGTCCAGCATTTCTAGCTGTGCTGTTCCCTGCTTCTTCAGGTGATGTCCAGCATTTCTAGCTGTGCTGTTCCCTGCTTCTTCAGGTGATGTCCAGCATTTCTAGCTGTGCTGTTCCCTGCTTCTTCAGGTGCTGTCCAGCATTTCTAGCTGTGCTGTTCCCTGCTTCTTCAGGTGCTGTCCAGCATTTCTAGCTGTGCTGTTCCCTGCCTCTTCAGGTGCTGTCCAGCATTTCTAGCTGTGCTGTTCCTGCTTCTTCAGGTGCTGTCCAGCATTTCTAGCTGTGCTTTTCTTTGCTTCTTCAGGTGCTGTCCAGCATTTCTAGCTGTGCTGTTCCCTGCTTCTTCAGGTGCTGTCCAGCATTTCTAGCTGTGCTTTTCTTTGCTTCTTCAGGTGCTGTCCAGCATTTCTAGCTGTGCTGTTCCTGCTTCTTCAGGTGATGTCCAGCATTTCTAGCTGTGCTGTTCCTTGCTTCTTCAGGTGCTGTCCAGCATTTCTAGCTGTGCTGTTCCCTGCTTCTGCAGGTGCTGTCCAGCATTTCTAGCTGTGCTGTTCCTTGCTTCTTCAGGTGCTGTCCAGCATTTCTAGCTGTGCTGTTCCCTGCTTCTTCAGGTGCTGTCCAGCATTTCTAGCTGTGCTGTTCCCTGCTTCTTCAGGTGATGTCCAGCATTTCTTGCTGTGCTGTTCCCTGCTTCTTCAGGTGATGTCCAGCATTTCTAGCTGTGCTGTTCCCTGCTTCTTCAGGTGCTGTCCAGCATTTCTAGCTGTGCTGTTCCCTGCTTCTTCAGGTGCTGTCCAGCATTTCTAGCTGTGCTGTTCCCTGCTTCTTTAGGTGATGTCCAGCATTTCTAGCTGTGCTTTTCTTTGCTTCTTCAAGTGCTGTCCAGCATTTCTAGCTGTGCTGTTCCTTGCTTCTTCAGGTGATGTCCAGCATTTCTAGCTGTGCTGTTCCTTGCTTCTTCCGGTGCTGTCCAGCATTTCTAGCTGTGCTGTTCCCTGCTTCTGCAGGGGCTGTCCAGCATGTCTAGCTGTGCTGTACAGCTCATCCATTTCTGCTGCTTCAGGTGCCATCCAGCATTTCTAGCTGTGCTATTCCTTGCTACTTCAAGTGCTATCCAGCTCATCTATTTCTGATGTTCAGGGCTGCAATAGGTGTCATCCAGCATTTCCAGCTGTGCTATTCCTTGCTCCTTCAGGTGCTGTCCAGCTCAACCATTTCTGCTGTTCCGTGTCATCCAGCATACTCAGCTCTAATGTTCCTTGCTGCATCATCATCTTCGAGGTGATGCACATCAAGACCTACAGCTATAGGATCCACCTCAGCAGGTGAGGCATGACAATTAAGCCATTCTAACATGAATTTTCAGAGTAAGTACACCAGTCTCATCAGGTCTAAGAAATCTATGTCATAATGTATACAGCTTGTGTTGTGAAATGATGGTGACAGATCTACCATAGTGCACTGTTATAACCTGCGGTGGGCTCTTCGGATCTCAGCACAGCCCCATCTGGCAGATGTATAAATCCCCGCAGCTGGTCAGTATGTCAGTACTCTGACTATAGAGCTGGATTCTTCCCCCTCAGCTGCAAAATGATTCTTTCACGTTTATGATGCCTGCCATAGACTGGAGTCTCCGAGCAGCAGGTGTGTGAGCGGTGCCCTACATGTGCCGATTGGCACATTTCTTGCCCCACATGCCAATATCACATTTTATTATCAACATGCGCTGTCCTTCTAAAAGGCATTTATATGTCTAATTATATCTTTTAGGGCTCAATTATAAAAATCTGTAGCATAAAGAGAATCTATCAGCACATTTGTATATATGGAAGTAGTGGTTCAGCTGCATAGGCGTCAGTTCCCAAGTGCACTGGGGGCGTGTCAATGCACTTGGAAGAAGCAGTTCAGCACGCCCACACTGCATATCCAGCCTAATTTGCATACATTTGGTTGGTAAAATATGGCCTGATTACCCCTACATTACAGGGGTCTTAGTCACTAGACGTCCTACCACTAGGACCCCTACTGATCATAAGAAGAGGGTTATCTTGTCATTGATAGGGGGAACAGCTATTCTTTTGGTGGAGCGTATTCTGCCACCCGGCAGTGAGAGGACTTACAGCCGCAATGCTCCTCTGGGAAATTGCATATGCAAATTGTCACTTCAGTGAGAAAGTAGACAAACTCTAATGCCACCCAAAAAAAGGTAGCAGTCCTAAAAGTCATTGCCATTGATTGAAACACTGGTTGGACATGCTCGGTGTCACTCCATAGTAAGCAGAAGACTGTACTCTGCATTCTCCACCACAGTTTTATTAAGTGGGGACCCCACCGATCATGACAATAGGGGTCCCATAACCCCATTTGATTCAAATGGTGGCCAATGTTGTATGTGGGGGCTCACACTGTATATAGAGGGGCTATGTGGTGGGCACACTGAATATAAAGGGACTAAGTGGGGGCGCCACATTCCCCCGGAGCTAAATCCAGCGGGTCCTCACGCTGGGGACACCGGCAGTAAGCTCAATTTGTTTGTTTTTTATGCTTAACATTTAACACAAGTATTCTTGGGTCGTCCCATCCGGGAGGTGCTTTCTTGAGCGTTACTAACAAAAACCACGTCTATAAAAAGTGCAACGTTTTCATGAGTCCAATTCTCAAAAATGCAAAAAGAGTCCACTGTACCTACGGGTGTCTCGGCTTAGGAGGCCTGGCTTTACTCTGACCACCCCCAGGCACTTTATGTCTCTAACTTAATATGCATGGGGGTTAGTCCAGTTCCTCCACCCATCTGTACACTAAATTTTTCCAGGTTCTATTCACATTTATTCTCTTATAAAAACTCTGCATATAAAACCAATAGAGAGCACTCAGGGTACTCAACTATATACATACACAGTTCAGATTATTCACTGTCCATAATCTCATAGTCTTTTAACTCAGCATAATATCAAGCAAGAAAAAGGCGGATCTACACACACACTCAGGAAATGGATGGAGACACCAAGGAAAACATCCAGTGGCGCCCCGGGGCGAGATCACCACCCGGGCCACCCATGTGAGAGGACGGGGGGTTGCTGGTGGAGAGGTTTGAGGACCGGGGGGGGGGGGAGAAGGGTGCTGACACTCACCGCGGCCGGCCGTAGGAGGGGGAGGAGGGGCAGGCAGATCTGCACAGCAGAGCCCCCCCATGGAGTGCGGGGCCCCTCCAGGGAGTGCAGGGCCCCCCGGGAGCGGCCAATGGGCCCCTGAAGCCGGGGCCAATGGGCCCCCCTGACCACCCGCTAGCTACGCTACTGAAAACATCACATTCTCACTTACGGTTCAGCTGTCCAGGTACAACTCAGTCCTTCTGTGGCGCCCCGCAACGAGTGCGTCACAGGAGGGTATTGCAGCCATAAATGCAGCCGCAATATTCTCTGACACAGCAGTGATCCTGTTAACTTTGAGATCCAACCCTGCATGCATCACTTAGAACAGAGGGCCAACCCAGGGTCCTGGTGGGCGGAGTGTTAGGGAAGTGTGTAGGGAGTACAGACACTTAGTCAGTAGTAGTCTGCAGAGTCTAGAGAAGAGAGAACTTGAACTTGGAGTAGGAGCGGGGGCCCTGCACCTCGTGCAGCCCCCGGGCCGTCACCGGTCGGGTGTCAGCACCTG
Organism: Allobates femoralis; assembly: GCA_033576535.1. Lineage (NCBI taxonomy): Eukaryota > Metazoa > Chordata > Amphibia > Anura > Aromobatidae > Allobates > Allobates femoralis. Next base: position 221,667,588 of record JARQOC010000011.1, on the reverse strand, counting down.
AGGCCTCAACAACCGGGATCGGGCATCATCAACCACGTGTTCCAAAATACCCCCGTGCCCAAAACCTCACAGCCGGTTCACTGGTACCGAAGCTGGCAGCAGTTCACCTCTGCTACGCGAACCAGAAGCATGGAGGAGCAGCTTCACAGGAGCACCCCACCACCAGCCAACTTCCAGTCGTCTAACCAGCGGTGTACCCACCGAGGGATCCAAGGCTCCCCAAAACATCCATAACGTACATCTTGGATAGGGCATTGAAGCAGCCTCCCCGTACCCGATGTGGTATTCCTGGGCGACAATGGCAAATACTTAGCTAGAATGGAGGAACACTACGGATCTCTGAGGGACACTATCACTGCTGAGTCCACCCAGTCCACTACCCGTAAACTGTATGCCATGTACTGCCTGCTGGTTACAGTAAAGACCCGTTGCAGAGACTTTCTGTGTCCGTGCTTCCTTATGAACTGTCCGTCTGCACTACAAGGTAACCGCAGCTGCCGCACAACATCTTAAGCAGCTCCAGCCTCCGGGGATCACCGCTCAGCCTGTGGGGAGCGTTCCATCTTGCTGCTATCCATCCCCGGAGGTTCCGCAGCGTCGGTAACGATTACCGAAACTACTCATAGGTGGCGTCACGAATAAATTAACCCCTTTAATCTGTTCCTACAAGACGTCTTCAACTTTTGATCTGCACTCCACCGGGCCCGGCTACCAGCAGGCGCGGCCCACCCGTGACAAGGAGGAAGGAGCTTTAGCCTGTCTAAACCGGAGTCCACGGGCTTACGGTGAGTCACTTCTTCATCTTTTCCTCTTTCTTTGGCACCTTCCAAGGCAAAGTCTCCTGTCGCGCACATCAAACATTGAAAATAGGTGCTGAAAACTCTGGCCATCCATCTAAGGACATCTGGGTTTCTTGAGTTGAAGTTTGTATCCTTGCTGGGATTACTGCTGCGACCTCTACGAGTCGTTACTTTGGGACGGCTGCATCTGTTGGATCCGGGTAGTCATCTGGCGCTGATTAGCTGCGGGCTCTCTCAGGGATAGTCTCTACTCGCATGGCATATGAGCCTCGCTCACTGGGTACTTGGATAAAACTAACCCATTCTCCCATGACCAGATTCCTGTCCGGGTCACCTTCCGGCAGGTGGAACTCCACATCGCGTCGGTTTGCAAAGACATCTGCACGGGCGCCGTGCTCACGGATGAAAGAGTACCCTCCTTGGGCTTAAATTTTACAACCTGCCCCTCGCGGCACCGGGATCTGGATATGGCCAGGGTGAGGCGTGCCACTGCTTTTGCCGCCATTGTCCTCTCGATCTTCTCCTGCCTCTGCACCCTTTTAGAAATTCTTCCCTGGTGAGGATCTCGACTTCGCTAACCTCTGCTGCACTGAGGAGGCCCATCAGGTCTGCTCCCCTTTTCTGCCACCAGCAGCGCAATGCCTCTCCTCTCACCTCTTGAGTTGGCGGTACTGGAATCAGCGGTTCTGGCAGACCTGGGCAACTCTCCTCCAAAGCCCCCAATAGATCACTCATTCTCATCGGCCCTGCGCATTCTCCTTCAGGCCAGGGTTCTTGCCTGCGACCACCCGTCCGGGTGCCGCTTTCTCTCCTGGGGACTTGCTCCGCTTCCCGCCTTGGTTCCTCCACCGCCTCCCGCTGCCGTGGGCCCATCGGAAGTAGCCTCAATATCCCCTTCCTAGGATCCATCTCCGGGTACTTTTCTGCTTCCGTCCAGAGGTCTACATATAGTGGCTGCTCGCCACGTTACTCATGCTCTCCTCTCGTCCTTTGGGTGTCGACGATTTTTGCCGTGGTGTCGGCCGCCCCACCCCTAGGCAGAGCTACATTTATTTGAGTGGCAGCGTGGTCCCCTGGAGCGAAGGTTGGTAGGGGCGGGATCTTCTTTTCCTGCTTCTTGCTGCCTCGGCCCACGATAAGGGGCACTGGCAAGCCCTGCGCCAAGCACATTGCATCAGTATTTTAGGGCCGCCATCATGGGGGTCATATTTGCAAAGTCCCATACACAGTTCAATAAAGTTCCTTAGACACACAGTACCCATATTTAAGGGCACAATATCCTGTTTGTGATGCCAAGTTGTCGTACACTAGGAACCGGGGTACTCGAGACCGGGTTGTACTGTCTCTGGGGGGTGTCAAGGTGCCGAGCCCGGTCCCGTTGTCTCAGATGTGGAAAGGAGGTATTTATAGGGGATTTGTCGTGACGCCACCCGGGGTATGTGGTTAGTAGAACCACTGCTGCTGTATTCCTGCTGCGGACGGTGGTGAGGGACAGCGTGGATGGTAAGCCCTCCTTGGGTAGGGCTGAGGATCCCTAGGGCAGGTGTAGTGGTGATGGAGGGGCCTTGTGAGGGATTATGCTCTGTGCAAGACACTTACTTCGCTGCTGCAGCTTCTCCAGCCAACATGTGTGGAAGCAGTCTCCGGCTCTTCAGGTGGGACTCTGTTGCGACGCTGGAAGGAGGCAGTCTCAGGCAGGGATGAGCTTACCGGGTACTTTACTTAAGGTTCTTTAGCAGCAGTTCACAACAGTTTACAAGTCACAGTTCTTTCAGCTCTTTAAAGTTGCGATTCTTACACTTTAGCACTGCTCCGGGTAACTGGGTGATGCAGCTCAGGCAGCTCCTGTGCGTTGCTTCCCTCAAGTCCTTTCAGGCCCTTTTCTTTCTTTCTGTCTCCTCACCCTCGGGTTTGGTCTGGCCTTCACGGTCTCTTGTGTGATGATTCCCTCTCTGTCAGGGTCACGCTTGGGAGGTGAGGGAATCAGGTAACTTCATAGTGTAATGGGCAAACGGGTCAGGAGAGCCTAGTCTGACCCTGATGCTGGGGTTCCTGACTCGCCCTGATCTCGGAGGTAATTCTGATGGTGAGGAGTTCTGAGCCGCCACCCTGAACCCTAAAACTCCTGATTAGCTCTAGGCTGAGGGCCCCTACCTCCACCCACGGGTCAGGAATCATAGCTTCTCCCACGACAACAGAACTCCAGGAGAGGCTTCAGCACAGCAGCAAGACATCTTCTCAGCTCAATGACCAAGAGCCAACTAACTCTATAAACGGCGTCTGACAGAGGAGAGGGAAAGGCTATATAAAGCCATGGATGGGGGGGATTCCAGGTGAGTCACACTTCAACCACTCAACCAGCAGCTGAACATAATAGTGAATGTAGCTCTGGAGCACAACACAGGAGGCAAGGACCTTCACAACTATCAACCATGCAGTTCTTAAAGACAAACAACATACACAGTAGCATCCAGCAATGTCAGCACCAACTAAGCAGTTGCCCGCTTTGCCCATTTGTTTCCAGTAGGTAGGCCCTGCAGATGATGTACTGTATGTACAGTGCATGTGAGTTACATACAGCTGTTTGTGGCTGACACGACCACATCCTGTAGCTGTGCTGTCAGATCCTCATTCACATGTCCTGCGCTTCCTGCTCTCAAAGAGGAAGTGAAAGGGTAGACAATAAACGACCGCTGCTCCGGCTCTGCTACATCACAGTCATAACCCAGCTCCGTAGCCACTGACGGTTATGGTCACTTTCTCTGTCCGGATTATGTAATAACTTCCTACTATGACTAACGACGTTGTGATATTTCCTGATGATTTATCCCTCCATCTTCATCTATGGCGGAATAAATAAGTCCACATTTTTTTTTAGCCTCTATACTGGTGTGGTGCCGTCCATTTTTTGCTTCTATCTATCTATCTATCTATCTATCTATCTATCTATCTATCTATCTATCTATCTATCTATCTATCTTGTCCTACTCCAAGCTGTATAGGCTCGAGAGCCAACTACCGATGAAGTAAATCAGGTGATGTGCATCTCTGTAATGAGGAGGGGTGTGGTGTAATGACATCAACACCCTATATAAGGTGCAGTGGTGTAACTTCAGGCCCAGGGGCCCCGATGTGGAGGCTCCGACGGGGCCCCCAATTATTGCAAATCTTTATTAGTATTAGTCTTTTTCTATAGACCAAAGGGACATTTGGGGACCCCCTAGGCTGCAGGGCCTGGGTGCGATCGCAACCCCTGCACCCATTGTAGTTACGCCCCTGATAAGGTGTGCTGAATTATTAGGCAAAGGCCTTTCCTTAGGCAAAATGGGTCAGAAGAGAGATGTGAATGCTCTGAACAGTCCACAATTGTGAGATGTCTTGCAGAGGGAGGCAGCAGTCTGGAAATTGCCAAACTTTTGAAGCCGTGATCACCGAACAATCAAGCGTTTCATGGCAAATAGCCAACAGGGACACAAGAAGCGTGAGGGCAAAAAAGAGCAAAATAACTGCCCATGAATTGAGGAAAATCAAGCGTGAAGCTGTCAAGATGCCATTTGCCACCAGTTTTGCAATATTTCAGAGCTGCAACGTTACTGGAGTATCAAAAAGCACAAGGTGTGCCATACTCAGGGACATGGCCAAGGTAAGAAAGGATGAAAAACCACCACCTCTGAACAAGAAACATAAGATAAAACATCAAGACTGGGCCAAGAAATATCTGAAGACTGATTTATCAAAGGTTTTATGGACTGATGAAATGAGAGTGACTCTTGATGGGCCAGATGGATGGGCCAGAGGCTGGATCAGTAAAGGGCAGAGAGCTCCACTCCGACTCAGACTCCAGCAGGGTGGAGGTTGGGTACTGGTATGGGCTGGGATCATCAAAGATCAACTTGTGGGACCTTTTCGGGTTGAGGATGGAGTGAAGCTCAACTCCCGGACCTACTGCCGGTTTCTGGAAGACACTTCATCAAGCAGTGGTACAGGAAGAAGTCGGTATCGTTCAAGAAAGACATGATTTTCATGCAGGACAATGCTCCATCACATGCATCCAACTACTCCACAGCATGGCTGGCCAGTAAAGGTCTAAAAGAAGACAAAATAATGACATGGCCCCCTTGTTCACCTGATCTGATCCCCAGAGAGAACCTGTGGTCCCTCCTAAAATGTGAGATCTACAGGGAGGGAAAACAGCACACCTCTGGGAACAGTGTCTGGGAGGGAAAACAGCACACCTCTGGGAACAGTGTCTGGGAGGGAAAACAGCACACCTCTGGGAACAGAGGTGGATCGTAAACAGATCAAGCAACTGACACAATCTATGGATGGAGGCTGCTGAGTGTCATCATAAAGAAAAGGGGCTATAATGGGCACTCTTTATATCGGGTTTTGTTTTTGCATGTAAGAAATGTTTATTTCTAAATTTTGTGCCGTTATATTAGTTTACCTGGTGAAAATAAACAAGTGAGACGGGAATAGATTTGGTTTTTATTAAGTTGCCTAATAATTCTGCACAGTAATAGTTACCTGCACACACAGATATCCTCCTAAGAGCTAAATCTAAAATCCTCCAACGTCCAAACATATTAAGCTTTGATATTCATGAGTCTTTTTGGTGATTGAGAACATAGTGCTGATCAATAATAAAAATAATCCTCTACAATACAACTTGACTAATAATTCTGCACACAGTGTATATGTTATCTGTGTATCAGTCTTTTAATTTTCTACGTATTATCTTTCTATGTGTGTTCTACACTCCTCAAGTTTTCTCAGCCAAAGCCAAGAATGGACTCTAAAAAGATAAGATGTATGTTCTTCCCTTTATACTTCCCCCTTTCTGATCCACAACTGGATTTGACTTTACAAACTGATTAAAACTTTTATGATTAATAGCACCATCTATCTATCTATCATCTATCTATCTATCTATCTATCTATCTATTCTAGATCTATCTATCTATCTATCATTCATCCATCTATCTATCTATCTATCTATCTATCTATCTATCTATCTATCTATCTATCTATCTACCCATCCATCTATCTATCATTCATCCATCCATCCATCCATCTTGTATATCTATCTATCTATCTATCTATCTATCTATCTATCTATCTATCTATCTATCTATCTATCTACCCATCCATCTATCTATCATTCATCCATCCATCCATCCATCTTGTATATCTATCTATCTATCTATCTATCTATCTATCTATCTATCTACCATCCATCTATCTATCTATCATCCATCCATCCATCTTGTACATCTATCTATCTATCTATCTATCTATCTATCTATCTATCTATCTATCTATCTATCTATCTATCTATCTACTTTTCCGGAGCTACATGTCAGTGTGCTTTGGTCCCAGGCTGGATTTCTTGTTTCTCAGTTTCTCTGGTTTGACACTTTTCCACCATTGTCACTTTGGCAGCAGATTACAGTGGATTCGTGCTGTGTGAGGCACCGGGCAGTGAATAATGGATGGTGCCGACCTCACACCAGACTTCTCCACATCTTCTTACATAAGCAGGACGTGTGGCCTCATGCAGCCTGCAGTGTATAGAAGAAAGACGGAAATCATACAACTGTGCTGGCCTCCTGCCAACTTCCGGAAAAACTGTAATATTCCTGTGCTAAGCTCCATCACATCTCAGTAATTCCCTGTGCTTCTGGCCCATCCATCACTCTGTCCTCCATCACTCTGTCCTGCATAACTCCGACCTCCATCACTCTGACCTCCATCACTCTGACCTCCATCACTCCGTCCTCCATCACTCCGTCCTCCATCACTCCGTCCTCCATCACTCCGACCTCCATCACTCCGTCCTCCATAACTCCGACCTCCGTCACTCTGACCTCCATCACTCCGACCTCCTTCACTCCGACCTCCTTCACTCTGTCCTCCTTCACTCCGTCCTCCTTCACTCAGTCCTCCTTCACTCAGTCCTCCTTCACTCAGTCCTCCTTCACTCAGTCCTCCTTCACTCCGTCCTCCATCACTCCGTCCAACATCACTCCGTCCCCCATCACTCCGTCCTCCATCACTCCGTCCTCCATCACTCCGTCCTCCATCACTCCGACCTCCATCACTCCGTCCAACATCACTCCGTCCTCCATCACTCCGTCCTCCTTCACTCCGTCCTCCTTCACTCCGTCCTCCATCACTCCGTCCTCCATCACTCCAACCTCCATCACTCCGACCTCCTTCACTCCGTCCTCCTTCACTCCGTCCTCCATCACTCCGTCCTCCATCACTCAGTCCTCCTTCACTCAGTCCTCCTTCACTCCGTCCTCCTTCACTCCGTCCAACATCACTCCGTCCTCCATCACTCTGTCCTCCATCACTCCATCACTCCGACCTCCATCACTCCGTCCTCCATCACTCCGTCCTCCATCACTCCGTCCTTCATCATTCCGTCCTCCATCACTCGTCCTCCATCACTACGACCTCCATCACTCCGTCCTCCATCACTCCGTCCTCCATCACTCCGTCCTCCTTCACTCAGTCCTCCTTCACTCAGTCCTCCTTCACTCCGTCCTCCATCACTCCGTCCCCATCACTCCGTCCTCCATCACTCCGTCCTCCATCACTCCGACCTCCATTTACTCGTCCTTCATCATTCCGTCCTCCATCACTCAGTTCTCCATCACTCCGACCTCCATCACTCCGTCCTCCATCACTCCGTCCTCCATCACTCCGTCCTCCTTCACTCAGTCCTCCTTCACTCAGTCCTCCTTCACTCAGTCCTCCTTCACTCCGTCCTCCATCACTCGTCCTCCATCACTCCGTCCAACATCACTCCGTCTCCATCACTCCGTCTCCATCACTCCGACCTCCATCACTCCGTCCTTCATCATTCCGTCCTCCATCACGCCGTCCTCCATCACTCCGTCTTTCATCACTCCGTCCTCCATCACTCCGTCCTCCATCACTCCGTCCTCCATCACTCCGACCTCCATCACTCTGACCTCCATCACTTCGTCCTCCATCACTCCGTCCTCCATCACTCCGTCCTCCATCCTCCATACTGCGGCACGTTCTGCTGCTTATACTGAGCTGCAATGAACACACCGACGCAACTCATAACCCCATGGGTCCTTCAAGACTCATGGCATCGGCCGCAAGCATCTGTATAGAATACGAGTGATCATATTAATGCACAGTACACTGGTACATGGCATCAGTCTGTAGATGGGAGAAAAAAGAAGGAAGAAAAGAAGGAAAAAGAAAAAGGAGAAAAAAGAAAGAAAAGGGAAGACAAAGAAGAAAGGAAGCAAAGAGAAAGGACGAAAAAAAGGAAGGAAAGAAAAAAAAAGCAAGAAAGAAGAAAAGGAAAGATAGAAAAAAGGGAGATAGAGAAGGAACAAGGGAACAAGAAAGAAATAGGATAGGGAAGATGGAAGGAAGAAAAGAAAAACTAAGGGAAGAAGAAAGGAAAGTGGGAAGGAAGGAAAAAAGAGGGAGATAATGAAGAGAAGAAGTTAATATTAAGGAAGATAAGAATGTAGAATGGAAAGAACCAACGAGAGAAAGAGGGAGGGAGTGAAGGAAAGGAAGGAAATAAAAGGAGTGAAAGAAGGAAGGAAGGGAAAAGTGAAATAAGAAAGGAAAGCAGGAGAAGAAGGGGAGAAAAAAGGAAAGAAAGAAAGAAAGAAAGAAAAGAAAGAAAGAGAAAGAAAGAAAAAAGAAAGAAAGAAAGAAAAAGAAGAAAGAAAGAAAGAAAAAAAGAAAGAAAGAAAGAAAGAAAGAAAAGAGAAAGAAGAAAGAAAGAAAGAAAAAAGTAGGAGAGACAAGGAAGGAAGGGAAGAAGAGAAATAACGAAGGAAGTAAAGGAAGAGGAGATGGAAGGAAGGTAGGAAGAAAGATGCAAAAAGGGGAGAGAGAGAAGGAAAGAAAGGAAGGAGAAGAAGGAGGGAAGGAAGAAAAGAAGGAGGGAGAGAAGGAAGGTCATGAAAGAAGGAGGGAAGAAAGGGCAGAAAGGCTGAGGGAGGGAAGAAAGGAAGGAGGGAGAGAAGGAAAAAAAAGGAGGGAGGGAAAAATGAAAAGGAAGAATGAAATAAGGAAGGAGGGAAAAAAATGATGAGACAGAAGGAAATAATATAGGAAAGAATGAAGGAGGGAGTGAGAGAAGGACAAAAGGAAGGAATAGAAGCCAAGGAGGGAGGAGGAGGAGAAGAAGGAAGGAAGAAAAAAGAAAGGAAAGAAAGAGAAAAGAAACAAGGAAGGGAGGGTGGGAGGACAGAAAAAGGGAGAGAGAAAGAAAGGAGTGAAACATAAAGGAAGGAGGGAAGAAAAGAAAGACAGAGAAGAAAGAAGGAGGGAAGGAAGTAAGGAAAAAAGAAGGAGATGTGAGGTACAAATGAAGCAAAGAGGGAAGGAAAGAGGAAGAAATAAAGGAAAAAGTGGAGAGAAGGAGGGAGGAGTGAAGGAAGGAAGAAAACAAAGAAAAGAAATTAGAAAAGTAAAGAAAGAGTGAGTGAGAGAAGGAAGTAAGGCATGATAGAAAAAGAATTGAAGTAAGGAGGAAATGAAGAAAAGAAGACCAAGGGAGGGAAGAAAGGAAGGAGAGAGGGTAGGAAAAACGGAGAGAGAAAGGAAGGGAAAAAAAAAGAGGAAAGGAGTAGAGGAAGAAAGAAGGAAAGAAGAAATGAAAGAAAGAGGAATGGAAGAAAAGAAGGAAAAGTTTTAATGGATAAACTTTCCACCATGATACATTCAGGTATTTATTAGCGCTAAGAAGTTCTAATCGGAAGAATATGTAGAGAAATGGTGTTCATGGTAGGCCAGATATGCGTCTTCATTGTCATTGGACATGGAGTCATTTGTAGTATCTCAGTGTATGGATCCTAATCTGGATGAATTCCTTCATTTACTGAAAATTGTAATATTTAGTTATATAGTTGGTTCACACTATTGTTCTTGTTTGCCATGTTGTTGTATATGGTTTGTACATAATTCCTTCACTCGCCCTTGTTTTTGTATTCTCAACCTTCCCTTCTGTTTCAGCTATGGATATAAATATGTATTATTGCCGAAATTTGTTAAAAAATTGTCTTTTATTTATGATATTGTATTTGCTTATTATTTTCTGATTAATAAAATACATTTAAACAGGAAGAAGGAAAAAGGAAGAAAATAAAGAATGACTGAAAGAAAGAAAAAAGGAAATGAAGAAGTAAAGGAAGGAAGGAGGAACTAAGAAGGAAAGGAAATGAAGAAGTAAAGGAAGGAAGGAGGAATAAGGAAGGAAAGGAAATGAATGAATAAATCAGGACACTGAGGCTTTCAATTTCAAAAAAATAAAAAAGCAAGAACAGGACGTGATCCCCCCAAGGCTGTGGGGACTCGGTACGGGCGGTTGCTGTAAGGGGGATGTCACGGGTGCTCTGCCTGGGGCCGTGGCCCTGGTGGTCGCTAAAAAGATGGGGAATAAAAATAAAAGAAAAAGAGTAAAGTCTCGTGACGCCACCTACGGTGTCCGGTGAAGGCACCGGCGCTGCTGCAGACCTCCAGGGATGATGGACGGGCAGCCAGATGACAACGCTCCTCGTAAGGGGGAGCGGGGGGTCCCCAGGGCAGTGAGCGGTGACTCGGCAGCCGTGCCGCGGCTACAATCTTGGGCTGTACAGGATCAGGGCTGAAATGACTGACACACGCTAGGAGTCGTTTCCTTACCTTTACTGATGTTATGGCAGGCACGGTCCAGGGTACTCTCCAGGGGGTCGGGAAGCACTTCAGGATTTCCACAGTGAGTGGGTTGTAAGGCCTTCTTGTCTCTTTCCCCGTGGTGAAGCCCCTGACTTGTGTAGAACTAGGCCTGGCCTCCTCTATGTCTCTCTCACCCGTATTGTAGTGTTGAGAACCTTTTTGGTGGCTACCGCTATAACTTCTCCCGCGGCTCCGGGCTCTCGTGTTGGTTGCATTACAGGTGTCCAGGAGACTGGAGTCTCCTTGGTGAACTGGTGTTTTCTGCTGGGCTTAATGCCTCCTGCAGACTCGAACTCAGGTGTCCGGGTTGGTTCCTGGGGTGAACCGGTATGGCTCCTCTGCCCCCAATCTGCTCTTTAACTTGTCTTTTTGCCTTGCCTATGACCCTCACTCTCGGGCCCTCACACTGGTTAGGTGGTCTCTGGTACGGGCCTAACGCAGCACCGTTCACCAGATGGTCTTCACAGTACTACGCCGTACTGTGTGGACTGACTAACTCCTCCCCCAGCAGCGGTATTTATAGGGGATCTTGCTTACGGGCAGCAAGTGGAGCTCCCCCTACAGGTCTGGGGTGGAAGGTGTTGTGTGTGTAAGGGTACCTGTTGTGGAAATCCTCCATGCCTTAGGTGGTTCGGTGGCAGGGTGCCACAGAAGGAAAGAAAGAAGGAGGGAGAGAAGGAAGGAGAGAAAGAAGTGAAAAGGAAATAAGGAAGGAGGGAAAAAAGGATGAGACAGAAGGACGTAATGTAGGAAGGATTAAAGGAAGGATGAAGGAAGGAAGGAAAGGAAATGAATAGACAAATCGGGGCCCTGAGTCTTTCACCTGGCTATGTATGATGCAGTGCTGCTTTTTTCTTTTTCTATGGTTAATTTGCATTAGACATCGCATTTTTGCAAGATTTTTTTGCACCCACCTTTTTATTGTAAGTTTGTGTTGTTCCTGTTTTCATTTTTCTTAGATAGATAAATAGATGTGAGATAGGTAATGATTAGATAGATAAAGATTCTTAGATAGATAGCAGGACAGATGGATAGATAGATAGATAGATAGATAGATAGATAGATAGATAGATAGATAGATAGATAGATAGATAGATAGATAGATAGATAGCAGGACAGATAGATAGATAGATAGATAGATAGATAGATAGATAGATAGATGATAGATAGATAGATAGATAGATAGATAGCAGGACAGATAGATAGAATATTTGGACAGTGACAGAATGTGAAATGCGGCTCGATGGGGCTGAGATCTGGTGAGGACTCGGCCATTGCAGAATATTCCACTTCTTTGCATTTGCAGGATGTTATGGGTCATTGTCCATCTGTCCGTGAAGCGTCGTCCAATCACCTTTGCTGTATGTGGATCAAGCTGAGCAGAAAGTCACGTTCTGTACACTTCAGGATTCTGTTTTAGTCTTCAGTCACCAATAACCACTAGTGCCCCAGGGCCATTGAAGCCCTGTACTGTTCGGATAAAATATATCACTTTTGTTCCTCTTGCTCTATAAACCGCATCCCTGAAGCCAAACATTACCAGTAACGGGCATCCAATTGGCCTGTAAAGAGTATTGGTGGTGGCAGCTAGTTTTCTTGGGTTATTGTGGAGCTTGGCAGTGACCATACCGAGGTATATATATATCATGTATTGGAATCGGGTGTGTATATACTATACTTTCACTGTGGAAGCGCCCAATAATTGGCCTAGTAGCGAAGGCCAATGTCACCTCGTCCATCAATCGTCAGTCAATTGCACATTGTTCTGACGAGTGGAGGCAGCGGAGCGCTGTGCACGAAAAAGTGTATAATATATGTGCAAAATACACATAGTTTATAGTCAATCATTACCTAATCAATATCCCGGGTGCAGAGAGGTGAACTGCTCATCGATGATAATCCTGTTTAATCGCACTGACATTTTACGTTATCTCGCATTTTAGTTCATTGAGCCTGTGACAGAGCAGCGCACCAGCGAGGATCATCAGAGTGAGGAAGAGGAGGAGGAGGGCGTCTTAAAAGGATGAAAAAAGGCCGCCGGACCACATTGTCCCCACCAAAGCTGATCACAAACCTTGTGCAGGCAGAGGGATTTCAGCTCTGAAGTCTGTAGAATGGTGAATGCAGCTTTGGAGTAACTGATATATTCTTTAGGTAGATAGTTCAATACGTTCATAGACAGGTCACACAGATGGAATTCTCTTTTTTTCTATGCTTCACCTTCCTGAAGGAAAAAGAATATATAAGTCACTTATAGGTAAAGACGCTTCTATGTTTTAAACAAATGAAATATAGAAATATAACACCATATGGCCGCAGAATGTTCTGCAGGAGGGATGTGTTCCCAATACTGTCAGGTCTGGACGCTCACAGAATTATGTACATTATAGTCAAACTAGAATTTATACCGAATTTATAGTATCTACTAAAAAGTATGATTGTAACTATCTACCGTATCTCTATCTATCTATCTATCTATCTATCTATCTATCTATCTATCATATCTATCTATCTATCCTCTATCTATCTATCTATCTATCTATCTATCTATCTATCACTCTATTCTATCTATCTATCTATCTATCTATCTATCAATCTCTCTATCTATCTCTCTATCTATCATCTATCTATCTATCTATCTATCTATCTATCTATCTATCTATCTATTCATCCATCCATTATCTATCTATTGCTCTGTCCATACATCTATTTATTCTACATCTATCATTCTATCTATTTATCTAATTACCTATCCATATATCATCTATCTATTTATCGATTATCGATCTATAGAAGTAAATCCAGACAGCACTCCAAAGCATATAGAAAAAGTGATCGATCTATCTATCTATCTATCTATCTCTTTACCTATAATCTATCAATCAATCAATCTATCCATCTTATCTATCTATCTATCTATCACACTGGGGAGCACTGTGTACAGGACTATTGCACCTACATGTATGTACTACTACTGTGCTGATTCTGATTCTAACTTTAAGCTTTTTATCTATCTATCTATCTATCTATCTATCTATTTATTTATCATTTATCTATCTGTCTATCTATCGATCTTATTTCTCCATATATCTATCCATCATCTACCTATCTATCTCTCAATCTGTCTATCTAATCTTTCTATCTATCCATCATCTATCTATTTCTCTACTCATCATCTCTCTATCTCTCTATCTCTCTATCTCTCTATCTGCAATCTGTCACCACATTTTTGCCATCTAATCCAAAAGTAGCAAAATGTAGAGACAGGGTCTCTGATTCCTGCAATGTATCACATTCTGGGGTGCTTGCTGTAGTTTTGACAAAATACTTGTTTTATCAGCAGGAGATTATCACCAGCAGAGGACTATGAAACTTGCTGCCATGTAATCCCCATATTCATGTATTACTCTCCCCCCCATTGATTGTCAACTTTCTGCCTATGCACAGTGTACACAGAAATCTGCCAGTCAGTGGTAAGGGGTAGGGTTAGACGGAGCCCAATGAATGGTAAATCTGCAGCAGAGTAAACTGTGATTTTTGCAAAACTGCAGCAAGGAGCAAACTAAGTGACAGATTGCTGGAATCAGGGACCCTGCCTCTGCTGCTTTGCAAAATAGGCAAATATAGACTTTGTTACAGGGAATCCCCAGGTTGGTACCACTCCAATAGTCAAGTCTGGATGGATCAAAGACACTGATTTGTGGGGCGGTATTGCCCTAGTACTGAGTAACCGGTGAATAATGGTCCTAAGAAAACTAATGAAAGATAGGTATTGAATGGTTAAGTCATATTTTGGCACATTCTGACCCTTTATGGAGCCAGAGTTGAGTTAGTATGTCCTTCTTAAATTTTAATAGGCAGTGTGTAATGCTCCATTTTCCCTGCAGAGGCGCTGCAGGAAAACTGAACACTTACAGATGGTTTTTTTGGGACTACGTATGTTATTGCAGACTGGGAGAAGAGATAAATATCCAGAAATTCATCTGTAAATCCAAATTTCCAAAGTCCATAAATGAGTACACCGTACATATCGGCAGGGTGTATAGACTACAGGAACCATATACTATAGGCGGACAATACATCAGCCTGTGCTGCCTCCGCTATGAAAATGGGGATCAAAGTGCACAGGGGTTACCATAGAGAAGCAGCAAGACGAGGCAGGAGACTGATAAGACACGCGGGTACCGCAACCGTCCAGACCGAACAATGGAGCAGTGATCGAGGCGGCACAGGGAATAACAACCATTTTTGGGCTCAATTGGAGGCAAATCACAGTAGGAGTAAACTAAAACGTACAGAGTTTTCATAAAAGGTTGTCCTCCCCCATTACACGAAAACCGGCCCACTGTTCCCCTGTGGAGTTTATACTGGATGACGTTGTGTACCTACTGTATTCTTTGGGTTTTTTGTCTGGTTTTGGTCTGGATTATTTGAAGGAGAGAGACTGGGTGTGAATAGTTTTAGGGGTCTGGTCTAAGGGCTGAGTCATCTTTCGGGTCTGATCTGGGGGCTGGTTAAATTTAGGAGTGTGGTCTGGGGGCTGTGGAGTCTGAATGACATTTGGAATCTGATCAGGGACCTAAATTAGTGTATGGATATGATTTGGGGTCTGAATAGGTTTAGTGGTCTGACCTATAGTCTGAATAATGTTAGGGGTCTGAATGAGGTTAGAAGTCTAATTTGGAGTCTGAGTGACCAAACTGAAGAAAAAAAGACACCCACCACACATCCAAAAATCATACACTGACCTAATGCCACTATGCGAAAACTTACCCAACTGAACCTGGAGCCCCTCAGCACCCAAAGGGTAAACTGGTGCCCCACAGCACCCATAGGGTAAACTTGTGCCCCACAGCACCCATAGGGTAAACTGGTGCTCCACAGCACCCATGGGGTAACCTAGTGCATCACAGCACCCATGGGGTAACCTAGTGCATCACAGCACCCATGGGGTAACCTATGCACTACAGCACCCATGGGGTAACCTATGCACCACAGCACCCATGGGGTAACCTGGTGCCCCACAGCACCCATAGGGTAAACTGGTGCTCCACAGAACCCATGGGGGTAACCTGGTGCCCCACAGCACCCATGGGGGTAACCTATGCACCACAGCACCATGGGTATCCTGTGCCCCACAGCACCCATGTGGTAACCTGTGCCCCACAGCACCCATGTGGTAACCTGTGCCCCACAGCTCCCATGTGGTAACCTATGCACATCCAAAAATCATACATTGACCTAATGCCGCTATGCGAAAATGTACCCAACTGAACCTGGAGCCCCTCAGCACCCAAAGGGTACCTGGTGCCCCACAGCACCCATGGGGTAACCTAGTGCCCCACAGCACACATGGAGTAGCCTGGTGCCACACAGTACCCATGTAGCAAGGCTGTGTCCCGAGGGTTTGATGCCTCCCCATGAACTCCACAGGAACAATGGCCGCCACACAGCACCAACACCAAGAGACTAGATAAATAAAACTCACCTACTACAAGTTCCAGACTGCGAGCTAACAGCAAAAATAGGCAGAACCCCTCGTACAGTCTCCTGAAATTTAAAGACACCTGGGTGAAATGGGAGGAACGCCGGTCCAAGTCTCTTTTCTTTCTACAGTTCTGGAATCTGAATGTGTTTAGGGGTCTGATCTAAGGCTTGAATAGGTTTAGAGATCTGATCTAGAGTCTGAAGAGTTTAGGGGTCCGATCTAGGGACTGAATGAGTTTAGAGGTCTAGAGTTTAGGGGTCTTATATAGGGCCAGAATGAGTTTAGGGGTCTGATCAAAGATCTGAATGGGTTTGGGGGTCCGGTGTAGGGTCTGAATGAGTGTAATGGTCCGACGTAGGGCCTGAATGAGTTCAGGGGTCTGATCTAGGGTCTGAATGAGTGTAGTGGACTGATGTAGGGTCTGAATGAGTGTAGTGGACTGATGTAGGGTCTGAATGAGTTTAGGGGTCCGATCTAGGGTCTGAATGGGTTTAGGGGTCTGATCAAAGATCTGAATGGGATTGGGGGTCCGGTCTAGGGTCTGAATGAGTTTTGGGGTTTGAGTGAGTTTGGGGGTCCGAGCTAGGGTCTGAATGCGTTTAGTGGTCCAATCTATGGTCTGAATGAGTTTAGGAGTCTGATCTAGGGTCTGAATGGGTTTAGGGGGTCAATTTAAGGTGTGTATGAGTTTAGGGATCCGATCTAGGGTCTGAATGAGTTTAGGGGTTCGAATGAGTTTGGGGGTCCGATCTAGAGTCTGAATGAGTTAGGGGTCGAATCTAAGTGAATGAGTTTAGAGGTCTAAATGGGTTTAAGAGTCCAATCTAGGGTCTGAATGCGTTGAGGGTCTGATCTAGGGCCTGAATGAGTTTAGGGGTCCGATCTAAGGTCTGAATGAGTTTAGGGGTCCGATCAAGAGTCTGAATGAGTTTAAGGGTCCAATCTAGGGTCTGAATGTTTTTAGGGTTCCAATTTAGGATCTGAATGTGTTTAGGGGTCAGATTTAAGGCTTGAATAGGTTTAGAGATTTGATCTAGAGCCTGAAGAGTTTAGGGGTTTATCTAGGGTCTGAATGAGTTTAGGGGTCTGATCTAGGGTCTAAATGTGTGTAGGGGTCCATTCTAGGGACTTAATGAGTTTAGAGGTCAATATGAGTCTAGGGTTTGAATGGTTTTTGGGGTACAATCTAGGGTCTGAAGAGTTTAGGGGTCTGATGTAGAGTCTGAATGAGTTTAGGGGTCTGATGTAGAGTCTGAATGAGTTTAGGGGTCTGATGTAGAGTCTGAATGAGTTTAGGGGTCTGATGTAGAGTCTGAATGAGTTTAGGGGTCTATGCTCTTAAATAATGGAGGTTCTGGTGTAGTTTCTCCTTAGTTGTAGTGATGGCCATGTGACCTGGCTGTGTGATCATGTGGCGCCCCTGCGTCCAGGAGGCCACAAAGGGAACTGCAGCCAGGCAGGTAGGACACTTGTTGCACAACAACACCCTCACAGCCCACACAACCCACGTGTAAGAGAAGGTAACATCCAGCCCTGAGATTAGAACTCTATGAGATTGAGGGGTGGTGGATCAGAGGAGTGGGTTGGGCACACCAGAAGTCAGGTGACTTGACGGTATATAGGAAGGGGGAGGAGTGAAGGAAGTGAGTAGGCTCAAGGTGCCAAGAAGCAAAGACCAAGAGTAGGCCGATGTGAGCTGAGATGTAAAGACAGAAAGACTTACACACGTCGTGTGAGTGCAAGGCCGATGAGCGCAGAATCCGTACTGAGCCAGTGTGAGCCAGAGGGGAGAGAAAGCCCGTCCGACGCTGATGCCACCAGGAGTGTGACAGAACAGAGAGGGACGGTGGAACCCGTGCCCTAGACAGCAGCTAAAGCCACTGACTGCAGGTGGAGAAGCCCTCCTATATACCGAGAGAAACAGAAAGGAGAGAGCCTGGTAGAGCCTTGGCTGGAGGCTGGGCTGAGTAGAGTGTCGGCTCTAGAGGGGACCGTAGTTCACCCGGCATCCCCAAACAACACGACGGGGGTCTGAGTTTCAGATTGAGATCCCTAACCCAAAGGACAGGCAGCTCAGTGACAAACTTAGGACTCACAGAAGCCCAAGTCACCGCCATACTGTCCAGCGTACCACACACAACCCGTACAGACGGAGACCGTAGACAGCCCGGAAAGGACACTGCAGATTGTGTGAGGGGTCACAGAGAGAGAGAGAGGCCTGGCTGCAGGAGCAAAGGGAACCCGGAGAGGGAGAATGTGCCCGTGTACTCAGTGGCGTAACCTCAGGGCCAGGGGCCCCGATGCGAAAACTCCAACGGGGCCCTCAATTATTGCAAATCTGTAATAGTATTAGCCTTTTTCTATAGGGCAAAGGAACTTATGGGGCCCCCCTAGACTACAGGGCCCGGTGCGATCGCAACCCCTGCACCTATTGTAGTTACGCCCCTGCGTGTACTGTAACTTGTAAGAACTGCAAATGACTTGTAAGTAACTGAAAGAACTTGGAGTAAAGCTTTGGAAAACCCTGGAACTGCTTCCCTTGTGTCTCTGTGTGCAAGCTATTCTCTCCATACAGGATCCAGCCTGTCAGCACCAGCCAGGAGGAGAGATCCCTGCAGCGTCTGCAAAGTAAGTGTGCTACACACTCCACAATAGACTTAACCCTTACTGCCCCGGGGGATACAGTTCTTCCCACTGGAACTATAACCTCTCCGCTGCCACTCCATCACCCCCGGAGGTTCTGCAGCAGCGGCGGCCCCCATCACTGGCCGCACCAAGTGGGTGGCGTCACGACTGACATCCCCTGTAAATAATCCCCCCTTTAATTGCCAGGGCCCGGGACACGGACCGGACCAAGCCACCCGTGACTTCCCCCAGTAAAGACCCGGTCCGGTACCGAGTACCCCCGTCCCAGTGGGCTCGACAATCACCTGATGGTGCAGGCTATGTGACCTGCTGTATAGAAGCTTTGTTCTTAAAGGATTTGTCCAGCTGGCATAAACAAAGTCTTAAAATGTGTTAATAATGAAGGACCCCACCGTCCCTTGTATTGCCCAGCTGTGATGTGTACGGGTGTGTACGGTATTTCTCCCCCCTCTCCCCTTCGCTGTCACCTCTGTCAGATGCCGGTTTTGTGTGTGGGCGTGTCTTTCCTCTGTGCAGGGCGCGGCTATGCAGATGATCCTGGTGACGATGTATTACAGTGCTGAGGGTGCGGCTATGCAGATAAGGGGGCGGTCCCTCAGTCCTGTGCAGAGTAGCGGTGCGGGGCGCGGCTATGCAGATGAGGGGCGTTCCCCGGTGACGCTAGGTTAGCAGGTTCAGCGGTGCAGGGCGCGGCTATGTAGATGAGGGGGCGTTCCCCGGTGACCCTATGTTAGCAGGTTCAGCGGTGAGGGGCGCGGCTATGTAGATGAGGGGGCGTTCCCCGGTGACGCTATGTTAGCTGGTTCAGCGGTGAGGGGCGCGGCTATGTAGATGAGGGGGCGTTCCCCGGTGACGCTGTGTTAGCAGTGCTGTGCAGAGTAGCAGTGAGCGCAGTGCGCCCGGGGAGAGCGGACACCGCGCAGCCTCCAGCACCGCGGACACAGCACCGAGCACCGGAGCATGGCAGACCCTGCACCCGGCGAGGACGCCGAGGACACCACCGTCCGCTTCGCCAGGAAGGGCGCCCTCCGGCAGAAGAACGTCCATGAGGTCAAGGACCACAAGTTCACCGCGCGCTTCTTCAAGCAGCCGACATTCTGCAGCCACTGCACCGACTTCATCTGGTGAGGGGGGAGGCGTGCGACCACCACCGATCACCACCGACCACCACCGATCTGCCCATACATCACCTGCTGTATACATCTGCTGCATCACATTCATTCATTCCCCCTTTATCAATGATTGACAGATTATCCTGATTATTGGTTATTGATCACTTCCAATACTCAATATTGCAACATGTGCAGGGGGTATAAGACCCCGATTATTCCCTATTATTAACCCCATAGTGGTAGGGCACCGTATATAGGGTCACCATCAATATTGATCAGAACTTAATACAATAATGTCCCATCTGTAGGGTTTCTGCGCCTATATGGGATTTCCAATGGGGGAGAAGCAGCAGCACTGATCAGGGATGAGATGTTGCATCTATGGATGGATTTAAAGGGCCGGCGTAGATGTAAATACCCCCTTTGCCCCAGATGGACTGATCTCGGGTTCAAAAACATAACCCTAAATCCGATTTGGTCGTCCTATTATTGATCCGATCCAATACACAGCGATCCAATAAGTTTAGGTTGGAATTTGGGGGGTAAGCGGCCAAATTTGGTGCACCGTGATGGTATATGGCGGTGGATGTAGCAGAGCTGGGTTAGTCGTGATGATGTGCAGTGCATTCGTTGTGGTGATGACCGTCTCAGCTCTGCTACATCCGCACGCACTTCCCCTTCCTGGATGCCCATTGTGGTGATAGAGGCCAAGTGGTAATTTATCGGCGTGTAATTAAGTGCGATTGCTGCCGCTGCGGGGACATCAGTGCACTGCAGTCACATTGTGCTGCGGGGGGAGCGCAGGAGGCGAGCGGGGGGATCCTGCGGACGGACAGGTTCATGACGATTGGGATATTTCCAGGAAGATGTCCCTGATTGCATTGTGTTCCTATAGATTGACTTATCAGCCACAGGCTCCACGTTAGGGGTGGGGGGGATCCCAGGAGCCCCTCGTCCCCCCGCCGCAGGGCCGGAGAAGCTGCAGTGCAGTTGACAGCTCTGTGGATGGGAATGGATGGAGCTGCATCCCTGGCCGGGGGGGAATGGGGGGCTTACATAGGACTCGCAGCTTATAATGAATGGACCATATACAACTTTCCAAAAATGGTCTCGTTTTTCAAGGTCTCAGGATGGGACAGCAAGCGGAGAACGCAAATAACAGTTTTGGCAGGGGCGGGAGGTCCAGGTGAAGGCGGCCGATCGATACCTGGATCCTCCACCTCCTTAGAGCTATGATTATGGGATCCTGCTGGATGTAGCAGGACGGTAATGTTGTGTCTTCGCGGCTTTACATCTTATTACCCTACATTGCTCTGGGACGCGATGGCGGATGGTGCGCAGGTTCAGTCCCGGGTGCATGTGGAATCCCATTTGTTCCAGTTCCCGCCAGAAATGGAGTTTCCCCACCGCATCGTTCCTCCGATGACGGATTTCCCAACCATTGCCCACGCTGATCCACTTGTGCTCATACATCTATATGTCTAGATTGGAAGGACCATATATGACTGCATTGAAATTGAGTTTTTTTTTCAAATCTGCATTTCTGTTCCCTCAGTTATTCCTCTAGGAAATGTCTCTAATGCCAGAGTCACACTCAGCGAGACACATGCAAGATACTTGCACGAGTCTCTCATGACTCACCCGGCACAGCCACCAGCTCTCTGAACAGGAGCGTGTCAGCTGCATGTGTTTTGACGTGCTCCTGTCCAGAGAGCTGGTGGCTGTGCCGGGTGAGTCATGAGACTCGTGCGTTTCTGGCCTAATCATAATACGCACCTGACCTTTTCCGTTCCCCTTTGTGACCTTACAGCATTGACATTTTTACCTCTGATGGGAAGGTGTCAGAGTGCCGGCCTCATTCATCCAACTGTCGATGTATTTCCAGGCCGAATAACAGGGAGACTTAAAATCTCAGAAAAGATGCTCCAGGACTGGCATTTCATAGGAAGTAAAACTATTTGTCAAGAAAGCGGACAGATCCTCGTTACAGGGAGTCTGTCAGCAGGTTCTTGCTATGTAATCTAAAGACCGCTTGCTGTAGGGGTTAACACAGAGTTCAGTGAGGAGTCTCTTATCACATTTTGTGCTGTTTATCTGTAATGTTTGTTTCAGCTTCAGAAGATTGTCATTGCTGGACTAGGTCAGCTAGAGGTCAGCTAGTCTTGCACACCCCCAGCTCACTATCTATAGACATTGTACACACAGAGCCTGGTGTGAGTGGAGGAAGCTCACTTTCTATAGACATTGTACATACAGAGCCTGATGTGTGCGGGGACAGCTCTCTGTCTATAGACATTGTATATACATAGCCTGGTGTGGGCGGGGGCAGCTGTCTATAGACATTGTACATAGAGAGCCTGGTGTGGGCAGCTCTGTCTATAGACATTGTACATAGAGAGCCTGGTGTGGGCGGGGGCAGCTGTCTATAGACATTGTACATACAGAGCCTGGTGTGTGCGGGGCAGCTGTCTATAGACATTGTGCATACAGAGCCTGGTGTGTGCGGGGCAGCTGTCTATAGACATTGTGCATACAGAGCCTGGTGTGGGCAGGTGCAGCTCTGTCTATAGACATTGTGCATACAGAGCCTGGTGTGGGCAGGTGCAGCTCTGTCTATAGACATTGTACATACAGAGCCTGGTGTGGGTGGGGGCAGCTCTCTGTCTATAGACATTGTACATACAGAGCTTGGTGTGGGTGGGGGCAGCTCTCTGTCT
Source organism: Allobates femoralis (assembly GCA_033576535.1). Lineage (NCBI taxonomy): Eukaryota > Metazoa > Chordata > Amphibia > Anura > Aromobatidae > Allobates > Allobates femoralis. The sequence continues at coordinate 221,645,105 of JARQOC010000011.1, read as the reverse complement.
ATAGACATTGTACATACAGAGCCTGGTGTGGGCGGGGGAAGCTCACTGTCTATAAACATTGTACATACAGAGGCTGGTGTGGGAGGGGGCAGCTCTGTCTATAGACATTGTACATACAGAGCCTGGTGTGGGAGGGGGCAGCTCTGTCCATAGACATTGTACATACAGAGCCTGGTGTGGGAGGGGGCAGCTCTGTCCATAGACATTGTACATACAGAGCCTGGTGTGGCAGGGGCAGCTCTCGGTCTACAGACATTGTACATACAGAGCCTGGTGTGGGAGGGGGCAGCTCTGTCCCACAGACATTGTACATACAGAGCCTGGTGTGGGAGGGGGCAGCTCTGTCCATAGACATTGTACATACAGAGCCTGGTGTGGGAGGGGGCAGCTCTGTCCATAGACATTGTACATACAGAGCCTGTGTGTGGCAGGGCAGCTCATTGGTCTACAGACATTGTACATACAGAGCCTGGTGTGGGAGGGGGCAGCTCTGTCCATAGACATTGTACATACAGAGCCTGGTGTGGGAGGGGGCAGCTCTCGGTCTACAGACATTGTACATACAGAGCCTGGTGTGGGAGGGGGCAGCTCTGTCCATAGACATTGTACATACAGAGCCTGGTGTGGCAGGGGTAGCTCTCGGTCTACAGACATTGTACATACAGAGCCTGGTGTGAGGGGAGCTCCGTCTATAGACATTGTACATACAGAGCCTGGTGTGGAGGGAGGACAGCTACTGTCTAGTAGACATTGTACATACAGAGCCTGGTGTGAGTGGGAGGAAGCTCACTGTCTGTAGACATTGTACATACAGAGCCTGGTGTGAGTGGGAGGAAGCTCACTGTCTGTAGACATTGTACATACAGAGCCTGGTGTGAGTGGGAGGAAGCTCACTGTCTGTAGACATTGTACATACAGAGCCTGGTGTGAGTGGGAGGAAGCTCACTGTCTGTAGACATTGTACATACAGAGCCTGGTGTGAGTGGGAGGAAGCTCACTTTCTGTAGACATTGTACATACAGAGCCTGGTGTGAGTGGGAGGAAGCTCACTGTAGACATTGTACATACAGAGCCTGGTGTGGGCAGGTGCAGCTTTCTCAGTTCTTCTGCTTGCTAAATCTAAAAACTCTTGTGTCAGAACGGCTGCAGCCAGTGAACTAAGTGACACATCATTGGAATCGGGGTCTCTACATCATGCTGCTCTCAGATGTGCAGAAACCTGCTGACAAATTCACTATCATGAGGCCAATGGACGTCGGAGGAAGGTCCCCTGCTCTCGTTGTACTGGACTTGAGCCATCTTTTTGTTTTCTTTGGGTCACCTGATTGACCCGGATCATTGAGGACGGCGTATTCTAAAAGGTGTTGTCTGAGGATACCCCTTCACTGTAGGAAGCCTGCAGGGATGGAGCCTAGACAGCCGGGTGGGCCCTTGCCCTGGGGGTGTGGGCGTCTTCTATTGTTCATATATTAGGACATTGCTCTGTGGACAGTTTCCGTATCCATTTCTGCTGTTGCCACACTGTATAGATGGCAGCATGAGGAAGTCGTTAGATCTCCAGATAGCGGCGTCCTCTCTGGGGGTTCGGGGAGTTGCTGTCTGTGTGTCTTGCACCCTCTTTAGGGAGTTCGGGGGAGACCATCCCCCGTGTAGAGGCGTCTTGTGCACCTGTCCGCTCGCTTCCTGCCCAGCTTGTCTTGCTGCAGCGAGCGCTGCGCTTCCTATTCACGGCTCGCTGTCACAATCCCCATTCTCCTGCCTGTCTGCAGTGCGGGATCTGGATTCCTGCCGGGCACCGCGATCACAGTCTGCAGCTCCGGCCAGGACCAGATTGATGATGGGCAGCAGGATGGAGCGGGCACTATAATGGGCAGGTACCCGACGCTGCAGTGGGTCACTGAATCTACCCAGTGCCAGGAGGCTGCTCTGTATTGTTGCACTACCAGTGTCGTGTGTCTAAAACCCACATTTTGAGCTGTGTACAGGGATCTCTCCCCTTCACCATCGGCTGCCTTACCTGTGATAGACGTACCATAAAGGTCCAAGATAACAATCATTCTTGTCCACTTAAATACATTTCTATGGATCTGACTGCTGGCACCTCCTACAGTCTTGTGAACAATGGGCAGACAGATCCCCCTCCTCTTGAGACCACCTCTCCGCTGTTATGGGAGTGTTGGGTGCCTATGCGCAGGGGCCACGTCAGTTGTCCTCGTCTCCTGGATTAGAACCCTGTGGACCGGCATCCCTGGGGATGATGGTGCTGGTCTAGTAGCCCAGACTGCAGCTTTGGCCCTTGGACCAGGGACGTAACTACAACAGGTGCAGGGGTTGTGATGGCACCTGAGCACTGGAGCCTAGGGGGCCCCAAAAGTCCCTCAGGTCTATAGAAAAAGACTAATGTTAAAAACATTTGCAAAAATTGGGGGCCCCGTTGGATCTTTTTCATCAGGGCTCATGAGCTTCAAGTTACACCACTGCCCTGGACCTGAGTCCTCCCAGACGTTTTGCTCCGCTGTTATCGTCATCCTCGTAATCTCAGGGAGTTCAAGCGATCCTGGTGATCAGGAGGGTTGTCCCACTAATTATCACTCTGAAATAGAAAATTCAGCAACGTTCTCCTTCACCCTGCTTTCCTTCACCTTGCCGCCCTTCACCCTGCTTTCCTTCACCCTGCTTTCCTTCACCCTGCTTTCCTTCACCCTGCTTTCCTTCACCCTGCCTTCCTTCACCCTGCCTTCCTTCACCCTGCCTTCCTTCACCCTGCCGTCCTTCACCCTGCCGTCCTTCACCCTGCCGTCCTTCACCCTGCCGCCCTTCACCCTGCCGCCTTCACCCTGCCGCCCTTCACCTGCCGCCCTTCACCTGCCGCCCTTCACCTGCCGCCCTTCACCCTGCCGCCCTTCACCGTGCCGCCCTTCACCGTGCCGCCCTTCACCGTGCCGCCCTTCACCGTGCCGCCCTTCACCGTGCCGCCCTTCACCGTGCCGCCCTTCTCCGTGCCGCCCTTCTCCGTGCCGCCCTTCTCCGTGCCGCCCTTCTCCGAGCCGCCCTTCTCCGAGCCGCCCTTCTCCGTGCCGCCCTTAAGATCTCTGCTTGCTGGTATAGAATGGGAACCTTTTTATTATTATTAAAGGGGTATTCTGCAATAAAGCAGGTTATCATCTGTTCACTAGGTTGGGAATATGAGCATGCAGAGACTATCACAGGATAGGGCACTTGTTCTCCGTACCCCCCGGACCTTGACTATCGGAGCACATTGCAGCAATCGTAGTCAGTGACACAACTCATTTGCGAGACAACACATTCCCTACACTGACTGTGACTTGCATAGCCTGGAATGCCTCTTTAATGGAGACCTATAGTACATGCTGTAGCATGCAAGAAGCCCTCCTGGGGAGTATTCGTCTCTCCTGTAGGTGGCGCTGCTCTTATCACACATTATTATGTATGTTAGCCGCACATGTATGATGTGTGCAGTTCTGCATGTAAACATGAGGTGCAGACATGTTATTATACCTGACTGTTAATGTCGCCCGGTGGTGTAACCCGCTCTCTCTCTGTTCTTGTCTTGCAGGGGTTTCGGCAAGCAGGGATTCCAGTGTCAAGGTTAGTGCTGTCCTCCATCATCCCTGCTCGGAGTTGAGGAGACCGTTCTCTTCTGCAGCGCTGCCATGCCATGATTTATTGACATCTTCCTGTGGTTGTGTACAGCGGTGTCTCCGCTGCGGAGGAATCTCCTGCTGCTTGTAATTATGTAACAGATAATGATGGTTAAAAGCCTCCTGGAGCCGGTGTGTACTCACGTGCCGAGCCGTATATTGCGCCAGAATGTCACGCGTTATACTGCGCCAGAACGTCACATATTACACCATACCGGGTCATCATCTATTATACTGCGCCAGAACGTCACATATTACACCATACCGGGTCATCATCTATTATACTGCGCCAGAACGTCACGTATTATACCATACCGGGTCATCATCTATTATACTGCGCCAGAACGTTACGTATTATACCATACCGGGTCATCATCTATTATACTGCGCCAGAACGTCACATATTATACCATACCGGGTCATCATCTATTATACTGCGCCAGAACGTCACATATTACACCATACCGGGTCATCATCTATTATACTGCGCCGGAACGTCACGTATTATACCATACCGGGTCATCATCTATTATACTGCGCCAGAACGTCACATATTATACCATACCGGGTCATCATCTATTATACTGCGCCAGAACGTCACATATTATACCATACCGGGTCATCATCTATTATACTGCGCCGGAACGTCACATATTATACCATACCGGGTTATCATCTATTATACTGCGCCGGAACGTCACGTATTATTCCATACCGGGTCATCATCTATTATACTGCACCGGAATGTCACATATTATCCCATACCGGGTCATCATCTATTATACTGCGCCGGAACATCACGTATTATACCATACCGGGTCATCATCTATTATACTGCGCCAGAACGTCACATATTATACCATACCGGGTCATCTATTATACTGCGCCAGAACGTCACATATTATACCATACCGGGTCATCATCTATTATACTGCAGCGGAATGTCACATATTATACCATACCGGGTCATCATTTATTATACTGCGCCGGAACGTCACATATTATACCATACCGGGTCATCATCTATTATACTGCGCCAGAACGTCACATATTATACCATACCGGGTTATCATCTATTATACTGCGCCGGAACGTCACGTATTATTCCATACCGGGTCATCATCTATTATACTGCACCGGAATGTCACATATTATCCCATACCGGGTCATCATCTATTATACTGCGCCGGAACATCACGTATTATACCATACCGGGTCATCATCTATTATACTGCGCCAGAACGTCACATATTATACCATACCGGGTCATCTATTATACTGCGCCAGAACGTCACATATTATACCATACCGGGTCATCATCTATTATACTGCAGCGGAATGTCACATATTATACCATACCGGGTCATCATTTATTATACTGCGCCGGAACGTCACATATTATACCATACCGGGTCGTCATCTATTATACTGCGCCGGAACGTCACATATTATACCATACCGGGACCCATATATTGTACTGCGCCAGAACGTCACGTATTATACCATACCGGGCCATCATATGTTATACTGTGCCGGAACGTCATGTATTATACCATACCGGGTCGTCATATGTTATACTGCACCAGATCGTCACGTATTATACCATACCGGGTCGTCATATATCATACTGCATTGGAACGTCACGTATTGTACCATGCCGGGCCATCATCTATTATACTGCGCCAGAACGTCACGTATTATACCATGCTGGGCCATCATCTATTATACTGCGCCAGAACGTCACGTATTATACCATGCCGGGCCATCATCTATTATACTGCGCCGGAACGTCACGTATTCTACCATACCGCGTCGTCATATGTTATACTGCGCTGGAACTTCATGTATTATACTATACCCAGTTGTCCTATATTATACTGTGCAGGAACATCACGTGTTATAACACGTCGGAATGTCCGATATTATACCATACCTGGGTCATCGCATATGACACCGCACCTGAACATAACATATTATACCATACTGGGTATCCACATATTGTACCGTGTTGGACAGTCACATATACTGCGCCAGCCCTTCAGATTTAATACCATATTGGGTCGTCGCATGTTGTTCTGTACCGAAACGTCATATATTATACTGCGCCGGAAAGTCACACACAGTACCGTGCTAGAAGTCACATATTACACCGTATTACAGCGCCGAGTTGACCTATGTTGCACCACACTGGAATGTCGAACACGTGTGGTTTGCAATTGAAATGATTTATGGTGTAGAAATGTGGACTGCACTGGCTGGTTTATAATCTGTGCTGGATTCAGTAGATCCCTCTGTGGTGATCCAGCATTACAGCTGGTGGCAGGGCTAGAATATAGAGATCCTGATTCTACGGTAACTGGCAGAACATCCCCTGATTTCTCACGAACGTTAAAGTGGTTAATTTTTTTATCGAGAAATATCGGTACATTGAGAGTAATACGGAACTAAGGATGGGGCATATTGAATTGCAACATGGCTGATCTTAATTTTTCCTGCAGCAGAATACACATGCTTTAGTTGCCATCCGCAGGTGCCATTTACCCAAACCCACAGGATCGGTGACAGAGGGATGACCGGGCCCCCCCCCCCCGAGGACGGAGGGCTCTTGTGTTTGCATGTTGGCCAACTCTTTGGGTTTTCATTGGCTGTAAGCCACAATCATCAACATTAACAGAAATAAACACTTGAAATAGATCCCTCTGTGTGTAATGAGCGGATATGGAGCAATGCTTTTGACCTGAGCCCTGCTGCATTCCTGCTAGTGCTGGGGGTGGTGAACTTTCATGTCTCTTTTAGAAATGTTGATTTAACCCCGACATGTGCTGCGTATGTTCTTCATGTCAGACTATATTTTGTCTGCACAGTGGGAGGGAGGATTTCATGGACTTGTGATTTGGAGATGATGTTGTATATCACGACTATATGGGCAAATGTACAGTAAAACTGAATCTTGGACCTGATGGGTATAAGATTATCATATATTCTGGATTGTTGGAGCATCATAGAAAAAGAAGACAATATAGAAAGCGTACTGAGATCATTTAAACTATTGTTCAACCCGTGCAGGAATTGTAAAAGGGAGCGCCAATCGACCGGTTATTGGTTCGACCTACCCTGGTTGTGGGCAGAGTTCTGCTTGTTGTCCCATCTTTACCAACAATGTATCCACCTCACTAGTTGTGTATAGGAGTGTGTCATGTGGGTCACCATTATGGGATGTGAACGTTCCGGGGCCATCGCGATAAGACGGGTGGGCTGATAACGCGCCGCTTTTAACAGATTGTCAGATGGTTTCCACATGCCGCAAGTATTCGTTTAAAAGGAAGTGACCGACTCGTCATGAGACGCAGTAAAAAAATGCTCCAGCATCGGAGTCTCCGATCTCCTGATCGTAACTGAAATGTCCAGACTAGTGATGAGCGAGCACTTCAAGGTAGGACGCTCAGATGGGCTCAGCTCATGTACCGAGCATTGTGGAAGTCAATTGGAAACTCAAGCATTTTTTAGAAGGTTCCCATTGACTTCTATTAAGCTCGGTACACGAGCCGAGAACATCTGAGCGTCCTACCTTCTCTTTTCCCATTGACTTCCATTATGCTAAGTACATGAGTCAAGCCTGTCCGAGCGTCCTACCTGTTCATTTCCTATTGACTTCAATTATGCTCGGTACATGTCGAGTTGAAGCCTTCTGAGCGTCCAACCTGCTCATTCCCATTGACTTCCATTATGCTCGATACACGAGCCGAGCCTGTCCCAGGGTCTTGCCTCCTCTTTTCCCATTGACTTCCATTATGCTCTGTACACAAGTTGAGCCCGTCCCAGCGTCCAACCTGCTCATTCCCATTGACTTCCATTATGCTCGGTACGCGAGTTGAGCCCGTCCCAGCGTCCTACCTGCTCATTCCCATTGACTTCCATTATGCTCGGTACACGAGTTGAGCCCGTCCGAGCATCCGACCTGCTCTATTCCCATTGACTTCCATTGTGCGCGATACACTAGTCAAGCCCATGCCAGCGTCCTACCTGCTCTTTACTATTGACTTCCATTAGGCTCAGTACACATGTTGAGCCCGTCCGAGTGTCCTGCCTGCTCTTTACTATTGACTTCCATTATGCTCGGTATACGAGTCGAGCCCGACTATTGGCAGTATTATGTAGGGAGTATATGGCCATATTATCTTGCACTATGTTTGTATTGTATAAACTCATATACCAATTTTATTTTCACATCATATAGTGCCATGTAGGCTTTTATGGACCATATTATCTTTGCACCATATGGTGGTATTATATGGCAGTATTTTCTTTAAATGTCAGTGTTTTCTTAATTGTTTCCAGCATTATTAATTTGTAGGTGGTATTATATAGGATATATGAGCCAATTTTGACATTATAGGTGGCATTGTGTAGGCTGCACATAACTGTATTATTTTGATGTAATATTGGCTGTCAGAATTTTTTTCTGGTCATCATAATGGGAGACCCAGACAATGGGGTTTAGGGCTCCGCCCTCCGGAGGTCACACTAGGTACTACAAGTTTGTAGACACCGCCTCCTCCGCATATAAACCCCCACCGTAGGAGAAATCCTCAGTTTTAAACTTAGTGTGCTCGGAGGATCACGCTTTGCTTGCACTTCACTGCATTCTCACAGCTTACGTGATGGCGTATGAAGACAAGGTAATTGGTCCCGGTCGGGACCCTCGACAGTCTCCCCGCTCACCCTTTGTGGAACACGCTGGTGGAGGTACCGGAGGGCTTTTAGCCTGGACACTTAGCTGTTCTCCCGGTACGCTGTCGTGCTTTCCCCTTTCCATCCCTCTGTGGAGGCTCTGGATAGGGGGAGCCTGGAGCCTTGCACAGCTCCGCTCCGTCCGAGGCCTCCCTAAATGGTGCTTACAGACCGGACGGAGCCAGCCCAGTCCGAGGCCTCCCATTATGGTGCTTACATTCCGGACTGGTGCTGTACCCCCGTCCGAGGCCTCCCTAAAGGTGCTTACAGACCGGACCGGCACTGAGGCCCCTTGTGGTCTCATGTGTGCCTGGGGGTAGTGTCTGTCACTTTGGTGGCATGGCACTCAGACCGCGCGGTTACCCTCGGGTCCGCGGTTCTGATAGTGTACCCTGTGCTGGGGTCACTCTGGCTGACCGCCCTGTGTGTCACAGGGGCTGAAGCTGAAGGCTGCTGCTGTTTGTTTTGTGCGGGCAGTCTGTGTGTGTGTATGTGTATTACTTCACACTCTTTCCCGCGCTGCGGGCTCTGGCACCTCCATTGCTGAGGCAGCCTGGAGGGGGAGGAAGCAGCTCTTGTGATGACTCACTGATGGGCGTGTTTTTTGTGTTCTCCCGCGTGTTCCTGGCCACGCCTACGTATTCACAGTCGGCGGCCATCTTCTCCCTCACTTCCCGGCTGGGATCTGGCTGCAGCGTGTGTCTGCACTCTCAGGGAGACCGGAACTCGCGGAGGTCACACAATTACACCGCTTCCTCCTACCGCTCCTAGCGGTCGGTAAGCCACCGGGTTCCCCGGTTTGTTTGTTTACAACTTGGCTTATTCCCCTACTGTGGAGATGTCCTCAGTAAGGAAGCATGCTGCTAAGGCAGCAGATGTCACCATTACCTGCGCTACATGCAACGGTTCACTGGTGGAGGGGTCCTGCAATAATTGCGGGCGCCCAGAGACCCAGACAGTTACTGCAGAGTCAGGATCTGCGGGTCTGTACCCTGAGGCTCGGCTGATCCCAGGGACATGGGAAACGCAGAGTAAGATAAATGAATCTCTGCTGGCCCAGATGTCCTCCATGTCGCAATCCCTGGAGGCTCTTCATAGGAGGCTGGAAAACCCAGCTACTCCTCCTAGTTACCCCGGGTGTCTCTTACTTCTACTGTGAGACCCCCTAAGCGAGCTCGTGAGGCCTCTCCAGAGCTCCAGGCTCCCTCTGAGGAGGAGCGTTCCTCTGATGGTGAGGAAGATGATGGGGGTTCTACTCTTGGGTCTGTCTCTGAATCTCCAGATGGGGTTGAGGATCTGGTGTCCTCCATCAATGAGACTTTACGTCTGGTCACTCCTCCCGAGGAGGTGACTGTGCACCCCAAGGAGGTCTATCAATGGCTGCGGCCGGAGGCTAGACCAAGTGGAGCCTTTATGGACCACACAAATTTTGGAAGGGTGATTAGAACACCCAGGTTACATCCTGGGCGGCGTTATGTCCGTAAAGCCAAGGACCTTCGCTTTCCCTTTCCTCAGGAGGTGCTTCAGGAGTGGTCGCAGTCCCCAAAGGTGGATGCTTCCATGACCAGGATTGCTGCACGTTCCTTATTTTCTGCCTCTGATAGTTCCTCATTGAAGGATGCTACGGATAGACAGGTTGAGCAACTCGCCAAGTCATCCTACGAGGCTGTGGGCTCTTCATTTGCCCCTAATTTTGCCACGGTCTGGACCCTACAGGCGATTACCTCCTGCTTGGATGGTATCTCTGACCTAGCTAGGTCCAGCCCAGAGGTCCTGGCGCTTACCGACAGGGCGAAGGCTTATGCGGATTACGCCAGGACGGCAACTTTGGAAACTGCCACTCGCTCAGCTGTGGCTTCCGCCAATGCTATAGCGATCCGCAGGTTGTTGTGGCTGCGTCTTTGGGACTCAGATGCCACGTCTAAGAAGATTTTGCAAAATCTTCCATTTTCTGGTGACAGGCTCTTTGGCACCGAGCTGGACAAGCTGATTAAGGATTCTGCTGAGTCTAAGATACCGCAGAATAAGCCTAAGCCACGGTATACCGTGAAAAGGAACCCAAAGCAGTGGTCCTTTCGCCCCAGCTCGCAGTCATCAGCAACGTCCACTCGCACGGACCGTGGGGGCAAGCCCTCTACCCAGTGGCGCGGCAAAGGTCGCCAAAAGAAGCCGGCAGGGGCAGCAGCTGCCACCCCCAAACCCGCTTCGGCATGACTCGCTCCTTCATCCTGTCTCCCCACAGGTGGGGGGCCGCCTGTCTCTCTTTCAGGACAGGTGGCTACTCCACGTCCAAGACCAGTGGGTCCGAGACGTAGTCTCAAGAGGCTACAGGATAGAGCTGACGTCACAGCCGGTACACCGATTCCATCGGTCTGTCCCATCCCCAGACAAGGCTCAGGCTTTTCACCTGGTGTTGGAGGGTCTCCGCAGAGACGGAGTGGTGGTCCCAGTGCCCACGGGAGAGAGGTTCAGGGGTTTTTACTCCAACCTCTTTATCGTCCCAAAGAAGGACGGCTCTTTCCGTCCGGTTCTGGACCTAAAGTTGTTCAACCGTCACGTGTTGGTTCGGAAGTTCCGTATGGAATCCCTGCGCTCCGTGATCGCGGCGGTGTCACAGGGGGATTTCCTAGCGTCCATCGATATCAGGGACGCTTACCTTCACGTGCCCATTGCACCAGCTCATCAGCGCTGGCTGAGATTTGCAGTGGGGGAAGAACACTTCCAATTTGTGGCACTGCCGTTCGGGCTAGCCTCGGCACCGCGAGTGTTCACAAAGGTGATGGCCTCCATGATGGCTCTCCTGCATGTGCAAGGACACGCCGTCATTCCCTATTTAGACGACCTGCTGGTCAGGGCGCCATCGGAAGACCTTTGTCGGGTGAGCCTGGAGGCGACCATGAAGTCTCTGGAACAGTTCGGGTGGCTTCTCAACATTCCAAAGTCGACCCTGGTCCCGACCCAGTCATTGACATATCTGGGCATGGACTTCCACACAGACTCAGCCCTGGTGTCCCTACCTCAAGCCAAACAGCTTGCGATCCAGTCAGGAGTACAGACGGTTCTTCTGTCACCACAATCTTCCCTACGGGGATTGATGAAGCTGGTGGGACGCATGGTAGCGGCGATAGAGGCGGTGCCTTTCGCGCAGTTTCGCCTCCGATCTCTCCAGCTGGAGATTCTTCGCCGATGGGACAAAAGGACGATCTCTCTGAATCGGCTAGTGACACTGTCACAATCGACCAGGGACTCCCTGCAGTGGTGGCTCCTGCCACATCACCTGTCACGGGGTCGATCCTTCCTAAAACCGTCATGGTTAGTGGTGACCACCGACGCCAGTCTGAAGGGCTGGGGGGCGGTGTTCTTACACCACAGGGCTCAAGGCCTCTGGACTCAGTCGGAGTCGGCGTTGCAGATCAACGTACTGGAGATCAAGGCGGTCTATCTGGCGCTCCTAGCGTTTCAGACCTTCCTGTCGGGACGGCCCATTCGGGTACAGTCCGACAATGCGACGGCCGTCGCCTACATAAATCATCAGGGAGGGACCAGAAGCGCTCAGGCCCTCGCCGAAGTCCACCGCATTCTAGCATGGGTGGAGGAAAACGGCTGCCTGATCTCCGCAGTACACATCCCAGGGGTCGAGAACTGGGAGGCCGACTACCTGAGCCGACAGGGGATGGACGCCGGAGAGTGGTCCCTGCATCCAGAAGTCTTCCGGGACATCTGTGGGAGATGGGGCGTTCCGGACGTGGATCTGATGGCCTCACGGCTGAATCATCAGGTGCCACAATACATGGCGCGGTCTTGGGATCCTCAGTCTCTGGGGGCGGATGCCCTGATCCTGAGTTGGTCCAGCTTCCAGCTGCCATATGTGTTCCCGCCTCTGGCTCTAATTCCCAGGGTTCTGTGGAAAATCAGGACAGAATGCAACAGAGCCATTCTGGTGGCTCCAGATTGGCCCAGGAGGTCCTGGTACCCGGACCTGTGGCAACTGTCAGGCGGACACCGGTGGGCTCTCCCAGAACGCGCAGATCTACTCGCGCAAGGCCCGTTCTTCCACCTCAATTCCAGGGCCCTCAGATTGACTGCATGGCTCTTGAGGCCTGGCTGCTGACATCCAGGGGTTTCTCTCCTGCGGTTGTTGCCACAAATGAACCGGGCAAGGAAACCTGTCTCCAGGAAGATATACCACAGAACGTGGAAAATCTTTTTCTCCTGGTGTTCCTCTGGTGGACGCTCACCGTGGCCTTTGTCCATCCCGACATTGCTGGCTTTCCTACAGTCGGGTTTGGAGTTGGGATTATCCCTTGGCTCTCTGAAAGGTCAAGTATCGGCACTTTCAGTGCTGTTTGACAGGCGATTGGCGCTTCTCCCGAAGGTCCGTCATTTTCTGCAGGGGTGTCTCGGGTGGTTCCGCCTTACAGGCGACCTCTGGACCCTTGGGACCTCAACATGGTCCTGGCGGCGCTGCAGAAACCGCCGTTTGAGCCTCTGAGAGACATCTCTCTCTCTCGTCTGTCCCAGAAAGTGGTCTTTCTGGTGGCGATTACGTCTCTGAGGAGGGTCTCAGAATTGGCTGCACTTTCGTGCAAGTCACCTTTTTTGGTGGTTCACCAAGACAAGGTGGTGTTGCGTCCACGGCCTGAATTCTTGCCGAAGGTGGTTTCCACTTTCCACCTAAACCAGGAGATTGTTCTCCCATCATTTTGCCCCGCTCCCGTTCATCAGGTTGAGCGCGACCTCCATACTCTGGATCTCGTGAGAGCTGTACGCATTTATGTGTCCAGGACCGCCTCCTTTCGGAGTTCGGATTCCTTATTTGTCCTCACGATGGGTCGCTGTAAGGGGTCCGCGGCTTCGAAGTCAACCTTGGCCAGGTGGATCAAGGCTCCCATTCAAGAGGCATACCGGTCTTCTGGCTTGCCTCTCCCAGTGGGGTTGAAGGCACACTCTACAAGAGCTGTTGGTGCCTCATGGGCCTTGCGACATCGAGCATCTGCTCTCCAGGTGTGTCAGGCGGCCACTTGGTCCAGCCTGCACACTTTCTCAAAGCACTATATGGTGCATGCCCATGCCTCTGCGGATGCAAGTTTGGGCAGGCGGGTCCTCCAGGCGGCGGTTGCCCACCTTTAAGGGGGTCCGTGTATTATCCGTCTTGTTGAGGAACTCTTCCCGCCCTGGGGTATTGCTTTAGGACATCCCCATTGTCTGGGTCTCCCATTATGATGACCAGAAAAAAGAGAATTTTGTTTACGTACCGTAAATTCTTTTTTCTTTAATCATCAATGGGAGACCCAGCACCCACCCAGTTGTTCCGTTGCATGTTTGCATTTCATCTGTTCTCTGTTGAGACAGTGTTTTCCGGGTTGTTCAACCGTCTGGGCACGGCATTCTTCCCGATGTTTCGGGTGTGGTTAATTTTCTCCTCGCAGCTTATAGACTAAACTGAGGATTTCTCCTACGGTGGGGGTTTATATGCGGAGGAGGCGGTGTCTACAAACTTGTAGTACCTAGTGTGACCTCCGGAGGGCGGAGCCCTAAACCCCATTGTCTGGGTCTCCCATTGATGATTAAAGAAAAAAGAATTTACGGTACGTAAACAAAATTCTCTTTATTGCCACTATACATTGTTATATAGGTTGTATGTGATGGTGCTGTTTTGGCAATATATGGTGGTATTTTGTGGGCATAGTATTTTCTTGGCAGTATATATTATGTTTATACAGGATGTATATGGCGGTATTATCTAAGCACTGTATATGGCACTATATTGGTGGTATTATATGGGTTGCTTGCACCAGAATTATATTGACACTATATATGGCGGTATTATCTTAGCACTGTATATGGCACTATATTGGTGGTATTATATGGGTTGCTTGCACCAGAATTATATTGACACTATATATGGCGGTATTACATGGGTTGTTTGTAGCAGTATTTTGGCAATATATGGTAGTGTTGGTTGAGAAGCGACAGTGTTATCTTTACACTGTATTATATGGGTGGTGTATTTGTATCTTGGTGGGTATTATCTTAGCAATATGTAGCGGTATGTTTCACTATATGGTACCATTAAATAGGTTGTAAGTTGCAGTAGGTCAATTCTTTCAGCATTTTTTTCGCCATTGAAAGCAATGAGTGCAAAAAAGGCTCCTTTTGTGCTGAATTAAACAAACTTTATTAAACATGTACCAGAGACAAATTACACCAAAAAGGCAGCCATAAAAGCACAGAAAAACCTGCTTTTTGGAAGCAGCGGCTTGCTGCATTGCAAATATGTATTGCTGGGACTTGTAGTTCAGCAAGTTTAAGCAATGCATAATACTGGGACTTGAGCATCCACAGGCTCAGATAATGCATTACAAGCGCAGGTGAGCTAAAAGACAGGGGAGTGTTTGGCCAGCCTGATTCTTCACACACCTGAAAATAATTTCTGTGTCAACGGGATCACATGTCTCTGAGTTTGGGAGCAGGAGCTGCCCTGGAAGACAGGAAGCCAGATCTCAAGCTTTGGAGTAGGCAGCTTCTTGGAAGGCATTAGGTTCAGGGACCATGGGACCCCTCTCTTGCTTGTGACCAGCTGGTGCCCTGCAAGGAACCTATGAGGGTTTGCTCTCAGTGCTTGGAGCAACCATTGTCCTGGAACGCTCCTAGTAGGGATGTGTATAAACTGCCGGTGTCCTGGAAGGTACATGACTAGGAGACCACTAGGATATTTGGGATGCTGCAGTCCTGCTGAGGATCTGGAACTGACAGGTGTTGGTGATCCTGCTGAGGATCTGGAACTGACAGGTGTTGGTGATCCTGCTGAGGATCTGGAACTGACAGGTGTTGGTGATCCTGCTGATGATCTGGAACTGACAGGTGTTGGTGATCCTGCTGAGGATCTGGAACTGACAGGTGTTGGTGATCCCAAAGAGGCAGTTTCCTGAATGGAGCTGGGAATAGCTCCTGTAAGGTAACAAAGTGCCTAAAAGGGACTATGTCTGTCTATAATGCCCGGAACAGACTAAAGGTCATGAATGTTGCATTTATGTAATGGACTGTATCATGTGTGAGGTTTATTAAGTGTAATAAACTGTATGGACTTTTTTGAGCAAATCACTGCACTGCCAAGAAACGCAACATGTGAACATATAGCCTTCAAGTCTAGGTTGGAGATCTATGTCTGATTCAGACTCAGTTGCGTTCCGGACTCGCTGCCCCTTTGTTGTGTTACAATCCATTCCCACCTCACAGATTATTGGGTGGCGTCGGAATGACTGAACTTTCAGGATGGAGACAGTGGAATTAAATGTACGTGTGACTGATACCAGCATAACATGGTGGGAAGGCAATGAAGTGGAAAAAAAGAGCTAGTGATGCGGGAGGAGAACAGTTTCCAGGTCTAGGAGAGATAAAAGCCTAAAAAACAACTTCAAGGAGACCCGTATCTGACTGCAGGAGGAAAGGCAGACCCAAAAATCGTCACCATGAATGTGTGCATCACCTATAGATTGGGAAGAGTATTGGGGGGAAACATGGGAAATTTGTATTCTGATGTAGCTGATTTTGCAATGCTTTAGTTGGGGCTGCTTACAAAGACCCCCTAAAGGATGGGCCAGATTGGATCACTTTGATAAGTCGATCACATAGTTTCCTGTTGGTGATCTGCTGTAATCGGTGCTGTAACCTGACACAAGTGTTAAGTTTCCCTGCAGCACCCCCACTGGCTAAAGAAAGCATTACAACATTCCCATTGGCATCAATGTGCTAACATGCAGGGTCCTCCAGAGCAAAACACTTTTCCATTCTGGATGATATTAAAAGAGGCAAACTAAACAAGGTTACAAGAGAGATCACAGCTGACAGGACACGACATGATCGACTTATCCCAAGGACCTTTCTAAAAAAATATTAAGATCCTTTTATGATCAGGATATAACACCATTGTGTTATATCCTGATCATAAAAGGATCTCTTAATATTTTTTTTAATAGGGAAAAATGCAAAGTCTTATTTCTGGGCAAGAAAAATGAAAAAAGCATATACAGAATGAGAGAAATAGGGGTAAGCAACAGCTCGTGTGAAAAAGACTATGGTATAGATCACAGACTGCACAGGAGTCACCAGTGTGATACAGCAGCAAGAAAGGCAAACACAATTCTGAGATGTATTAACAGAAGCCACAGTCTAGATCACATGAAGTCATCATCGCCCTCTGCTCCTCTGTGGTCAGACCTCATCTGGATACTGTGTCCTGTCCTTATTGCCCTCTACTCCTCTGTGGTCAGAACTCATCTGTATACTGTGTCCAGTCATTATCACCCTCTACTCCTCTGTGGTCAGACCTCATCTGTATACTGTGTCCAGTCATTATCGTCCTCTACTCCTCTGTGGTCAGACCTCATTTGTATACTGTGTCCAGTCATTATCGCCCTCTACTCCTCTGTGGTCAGACCTCATCTGGATACTGTGTCCAGTCATTATCCTCTACTCCTCTGTGGTCAGACCTCATCTGGATACTGTGTCCAGTCATTATTGCCCTCTACTCCTCTGTGGTCAGATCTCATCTGTATACTGTGTCCAGTCGTTATCCCCCTCTACTCCTCTTTGGTCAGACCTCATCTGGATACTGTGTCCAGTCATTATTGCCCTCTACTCCTCTGTGGTCAGACCTCATCTGTATACTGTGTCCAGTCATTATTGCCCTCTACTCCTCTGTGGTCAGACCTCATCTGGATACTGTGTCCAGTCATTATTGCCCTCTACTCCTCTGTGGTCAGACCTCATCTGTATACTGTGTCCAGTCATTATTGCCCTCTACTCCTCTGTGGTCAGATCTCATCTGTATACTGTGTCCAGTCGTTATCCCCCTCTACTCCTCTTTGGTCAGACCTCATCTGGATACTGTGTCCAGTCATTATCCCCCTCTACTCCTCTTTGGTCAGACCTCATCTGGATACTGTGTCCAGTCATTATCGTCCTCTACTCCTCTGTGGTCAGACCTCATCTGGATACTGTGTCCAGTCATTATCGCCCATTACTCCTCTGTGGTCAGACCTCATCTGTATACTGTGTCCAGTCATTATTGCCCTCTACTCCTCTGTGGTCAGACCTCATCTGGATACTGTGTCCAGTCATTATTGCCCTCTACTCCTCTGTGGTCAGACCTCATCTGGATACTGTGTCCAGTCATTATCGTCCTCTACTCCTCTGTGGTCAGACCTCATCTGGATACTGTGTCCAGTCATTATCCCCCTCTACTCCTCTGTGGTCAGACCTCATCTGTATACTGTGTCCAGTCATTATCGCCCTCTACTCCTCTGTGGTCAGACCTCATCTGGATACTGTGTCCAGTCATTATCGCCCTCTACTCCTCTGTGGTCAGACCTCATCTGGATACTGTGTCCAGTCATTATCGCCCTCTACTCCTCTGTGGTCAGACCTCATCTGGATACTGTGTCCAGTCATTATTGCCCTCTACTCCTCTGTGATCAGACCTCATCTGGATACTGTGTCCAGTCATTATCCTCCTCTACTCCTCTGTGGTCAGACCTCATGTGTATACTGTGTCCAGTCATTATCGTCCTCTACTCCTCTGTGGTCAGACCTCCTCTGTATACTGTGTCCAGTCATTATCGTCCTCTACTCCTCTGTGGTCAGACCTCATCTGGATACTGTGTCCAGTCATTATCGTCCTCTACTCCTCTGTGGTCAGACCTCATCTGGATACTGTGTCCAGTCATTATCGTCCTCTACTCCTCTGTGGTCAGACCTCATCTGGATACTGTGTCCAGTCATTATCCCCCTCTACTCCTCTGTGGTCAGACCTCATCTGGATACTGTGTCCAGTCATTATCGCCCTCTACTCCTCTGTGGTCAGACCTCATCTGGATACTGTGTCCAGTCATTATCGCCCTCTACTCCTCTGTGGTCAGACCTCATCTGGATACTGTGTCCAGTCATTATTGCCCTCTACTCCTCTGTGATCAGACCTCATCTGGATACTGTGTCCAGTCATTATCCTCCTCTACTCCTCTGTGGTCAGACCTCATGTGTATACTGTGTCCAGTCATTATCGTCCTCTACTCCTCTGTGGTCAGACCTCCTCTGTATACTGTGTCCAGTCATTATCGTCCTCTACTCCTCTGTGGTCAGACCTCATCTGGATACTGTGTCCAGTCATTATCGTCCTCTACTCCTCTGTGGTCAGACCTCCTCTGTATACTGTGTCCAGTCATTATCCTCCTCTACTCCTCTGTGGTCAGACCTCATCTGTATACTGTGTCCAGTCATTATCCTCCTCTACTCCTCTGTGGTCAGACCTCATCTGGATACTGTGTCCAGTCATTATCCCCCTCTACTCCTCTGTGGTCAGACCTCATCTGGATACTGTGTCCAGTCATTATCCTCCTCTACTCCTCTGTGGTCAGATCTCATCTGTATACTGTGTCCAGTCATTATCGCCCTCTACTGCTCTGTGGTCAGACCTCATCTGGATACTGTGTCCAGTCATTATCCTCTACTGCTCTGTGGTCAGACCTCATCTGGATACTGTGTCCAGTCATTATCCTCTACTGCTCTGTGGTCAGACCTCATCTGGATACTGTGTCCAGTTTTTGGCTCCACATTATAAAAAAAGACATCAGAAAATTGCAGCACGTTCAGAGAAGAGCGATCAGAATGGTGACCAGTCTGCAAACCATGTTCTGTAAGGAATGGTTACAGAATTTGGGGATGTTTAGCGTGCCAAAAAGACTAAGAGGAGACTTCATAGCTGTCTGCAAATATCTCAAAGGCTGCCACACTGTAGACAGATCAGCTTTATTCTAGGGCTGTCACACTGTAGAGGGATCAGCTTTATTCTAGGGCTGTCACATTGTAGAGGGATCAGCTTTATTCTAGGGCTGTCACACTGTAGAGGGATCAGCTTTATTCTAGGGCTGTCACACTGTAGAGGGATCAGCTTTATTCTAGGGCTGTCACACTGTAGAGGGATCAGCTTTATTCTAGGGCTGTCACACTGTAGAGGGATCAGCTTTATTCTCATTTGTGCAAGGAAAGGCTAGAAGCAATGGAACAAAACAGAGTGGGAGGAGACACAGATTAGATATTAGGAAAACTTTTTGACAGTGAGGGTGATCAATGAGTGGAACAGACGGCCACCGGTGGTGAGTTCTCCTTCAATGGTAGTCTTCACATAGAAGCTGGACAGAGATCTGGCCAGAATGATTTATTGAATCCTGCTTTGAGCAGGGAGTTGGCCCAGATGACCCAGGAGGTCCCTTTACACGACGACCCGGGGGGGTGGGGGGGGGTCCCTTCCAACTCCAACACTCTATGATAAAATCTCATTCTTAAATCAGAGTTCGGCATTTGGGATTTTTAAAGAATGTTGTGATCTCTTTTTGCTAGATGCGGTATAAGTTGATCGCATCGTGTCCTAAAATCTGACATGAGTATCCAATTTGCCTGCAGCGCCACCACTGGCTGAATGCAGCATTACAACACAATCAGTGCATCCTCTTGAGTAATGCACGGACGTAATGGGTCCAGAGTGAGAAACACTCTTTGCACTCTGGCTAATTAATGAAATTCCCTAACGATGGATTATTCATTACAAGGAAACTTAACGTTACCCTAAAGGTACTTAGCGAGTCTTTTCTCATCAGTCAGTGAGAAGCACACGCTCTCTGTCCACTGATGATAAGGAGATGCACTGAGCGAGGTATCAGTATGGGAAGTCGCCCATTTCCTTCCCGGGGCCGTCCTCACAGCGGAAGTTGAGGAGATAAGCCACCGAAACGGTAAAATATTCATAAAGCCCATGTAACGTATCCGCCGAGAGGCTGCAGGGATCCTGCTCCGCGCTATCTGCCTTGTTCATCAGTGGTGGATTCATTTGTCTCTTCACAGACCCGTTTTTACGCTTCATTTACACGGTGTCAATTTTTTTAGCGATTAGAACGATCCTTCCCCCTTATTCCTAGAAAAGGGAAGTTTCACAATGGAGGCGGCCATCTTGGTGTCCTATTAAAATTATCGTTGGTCCATCAACTGGTCAATTATAACACTTCATTTTTTTAATAAATATGTAAATTATTATTATTTTTTTTTTTTAATCTACTTTTACAAAATCCATCTTTGTTGTTTACCTGCAACCATTACTTTAGCACCAGGACCTTATCATTGCTTAGGCTACAGCAGCAAGTGAGCCCTAGTCTGACACTCCCCTCTTGTGATTAGCAGCTCATGGTCTACAGACATTGTACATAAGGAGTCTGGTGTGGGCGGAGGCATTTTTTTCAGAATCTGATAGATTGTAGTGGAACGCGTTAATGCTGCGCTGCTGTTATAATAAAGGTGAAAGTGAAATCTTAAAACAATGTGGTTTATTGTACATGTTTCGGAGCACATACTTTTACCTAAAAGTGATATTCCTGTTGAAGACTGTTGCTCCGAAACGCGTAGAATAAACCACGTTGTTAGAAGATTTCACTTTCACCTTTATTATAACAGCAGCGCAGCATTGACCTATTCCCCTCCAATCTGCTATCATCTAAGTAGCCTCCGATACTGGGGCTGCATCAGCTGTTCATACCAGGCTTTTCACGGTGGTTGTGTCTTACACAACCTGTCCAGGTGACCTCAACCTATCTCCCAGGTTTTTCACCCTATACCCCAGATAAGACCTTATTGCGCTTCTTCTTTTTTCCTACATGCTAAATCTGCAAACTGCACCCAGCGAACTAAGTGATACATCATTGGATTCAGGGTCTCTTTGGATATATCATGCTGCTCTCAGATGAGATGGCAAAAACCTGCTGACAGGTTCCCTTTTTAAAGGGAATTTTTGGAGATATATAGTACACATAATTATATTTTTCTGAACATTAGTGTGAGGATATGACGATGTGGGTTGGAATAATCACCTAGGCAGGTTAACGATGCAACAAATTTTATTTATACCCGCACATGGTATCTCAACAACCCCAGGCAGATGACCACAATGTGATGTCCCCAGTCCACACGATCCGAAACCATAGTTCATAGGATAAGTCTTAAAATCCAGGAGGTAGCACATGCTTTCTCTAGTCCATCCATTGGTTTCAAGACCATGGCACTGATCCTCTGACCCAGTTGACCTCCCCAAGCATGCATCCTCTTCTATTCTTCTCTTGGAAGCACACCCAACCCTCTTAACCATATGTAAATTCAATGCAAAAGAAGTTCAATCAAGTCTCTGGCCAGTTGGCAAAGGTGTATACCCAATGCGCTGAGGGGGAATAAAGATACAGATCCCACCACTAGAGGCAGAACAGTCAATACTAATGTAAGCATGATTGTGTTCTGGCCATGGAGGCTGACTAGGATGACACACTGTTGCAATCCCTTTCTCCTTTCAGTTGTGGGACAAGCAAGCAAATCTCTAATAAAACACAAAGAATATCGATGTAACCAGCTGTAAAAATCCAATAGTTAGGCTGCCTTCACACTAGCGTTTGTGTCTGCAGACCCTGCCATACTGATGTGAACGCATGCGTTCAGATCAGTATGGTGCCCCGGCCAGCCAATCAGCGATCTCGGTGGCGGAGATCAGCGGCGGAGATCCTCTTCCTCCCGACTGCCGCTAATCTCCCGGTGGTGTCGGCGCGGGAGATTTGAAGAAACAGCTGATCTGACAGTTGTTTAAAGCTGTCAGATTAGCTGTTTCTTCAAATCTCCCGCGCCGGGAGATTAGCGGCAGTCGGGAGGAGGAGGATCTCCGGCTGCTCCAGCTGATCTCCCGGGAGATCAGCGGTGGCCGGGAGGAGGAGGATCTCTGGCTGCTCCTGCTGATTTCCCAGGAGACCAGCGGCGGCCGGGAGGAGGAGGATCTCCGGCTGCTCCTGCTGATCTTCTGGGAGACCAGCGGCGGCTGGGAGGAGCAGGATCTCCGGCTGCTCCAGCTGATCTCTCGGGAGATCAGCGGCGGCCGGGAGGAGGAGGATCTCCTGCTGCTCCTGCTGATCTCCTGGGAGATCAGCGGCGGCCGGGAGGAGGAGGATCTCCGGCTGCTCCAGCTGATCTCTCGGGAGATCAGCGGCGGCCGGGAGGAGGAGGATCTCCGGCTGCTCCAGCTGATCTCTCGGGAGATCAGCGGCGGCCGGGAGGAGGAGGATCTCCGGCTGCTCCAAGTGATCTCTCGGGAGATCAGCGGCGGCCGGGAGGAGGAGGATCTCCGGCTGCTCCAGCTGATCTCTCGGGAGATCAGCGGCGGCCGGGAGGAGGAGGATCTCCAGCTGCTCCAGCTGATCTCCTGGGAGATCAGCGGCGGCCAGGAGGAGAGATTTCAATGTGATCCGCAGTGTTCTCCTGCGCTGTCATGCGGAGGACACTGCGGACCCACTGACTTTCATGCATTGTTTGTGCGCTTGCGGACACTTGCTGATAAAACGACCGCACAAAAAATGCAACAGGTTGCGTTCGGAGGGCGCACAAATTATGCACAGCCAAACGCAGACACCATGCGTTCCCATGTTAAACATAGGAGCGCAGTGCGCATGCGTTTGTCTACGTTCGGTACGCTGCGGTTTCATACGCAAATGTGAAATCGGCCTTATTAGTACATGGCCAGCTAGTCAAAATGAGTATTTACTAAAACCGCAGAAGAGACAACTCCCTCCTTAAAGGGATCTGTCCTGGTGACTAATTTGCTTTAAGCACCTCGTTAGTGCAATCCAAAACAAGGGCACGTCTCGGCTTCCATGTACAAAGCGGTGACAAATGTTCCTGTATGTTCCATAATAGAATGTACCGCGGCACCGCTGCTCTGCCGAGCTCCGCATTCAGCGGGCTAAATCAGGTAGACAAGGAAAGTAATTTGCCCAAGGTGGTAATTGGCTGCACACATGAATGAGCCGCACGGTGCTCGCTCGCTCGGGCTGCCGTGTGCACTGGTCTCTCCTTGCGGATAAATTGGACCAAAGAAAAAAAATAAAAGATCTATATTATTCTTTCTGCAATTCACATAAAAGCTGCAGGATGCCGGGAGCAGGTTTTATGTTGTAGATTGGGAGGTCAGTGCTGGGGTGTAGACCCAAAAGGAATTGCAGAGCGGTAATGCTGCAGTCCGGACTGGCGGGTTCTGGATGAGCCGCCCTGGTGCAAGGTCTATAAATGGTAGATGAGGGCCCCATTGGACTGTTGACCACCCAATGGTTTGTCAATTGGTCGGCTACCATCTATCATCATGAAACCAAGGCTGTTTTGCAGACAATTGTTGCAAACCCTCAGCTGCGATAAGTATATGGGTATTTAACCTCCAAAATGTAAAGTAGTTAGTTCCAATTCACTGAAGGCAAGCATGAGGAATTGATCAACAAAATATATTTTACCTTGAATCGGTCAGCAGGTTTTTGCAACATAATGTGGGCCAAGAGAACCTGAATCCAGCGATGTATCACATAGATTACTGGCTGAAGCCGTTCTCACACAACCAAAGAATTTAGTTTTAGGAATACAGGAGAGCTGCCCCGTCCACATCAGGCTTAATAGAGATTGTGCCAGTCACAGCAGACAGCAGGGGGGTCAGACTGCCTTGCGCGGGACTTTCTAGTCCTGCAGTGTTAATCACTGGGTAATAAAGCCATTGGTTTACCTAAACAAGAGCTCAGACACAGATAAGAGAGGCACAGTTGCTTTTGGTTTCTTATCCCTTGCAGCATGCTGTACTCGGCTTACGTAGCAAAAAGCTGCTGGCAGAATCCCTTTAAAGGAACTGTACAAACCACTGTAATCATCCATGATTTGTGGAGAAATAATCAGCAAGGGTTTCATTTCCCTGCAGCGCCCCCTCAGGCGTATTTAGGCATTACACAAAGGTCATTATAATCGCTGAGCAGTCTGGGTAAATCATGGATCCTCTTGGGTGCTCCAGGATCACATACACTCTCTGTGCTGTGGCCAGTCTGGTAGATGAGGATCTTAATTGGGGGGGACGCCCTCAGTAATGACCTATTCCCAGTGGGTTTTCTAAACCAGTCAACCCCTTTTGCGCTTTGATTACACACATCCAGGACACCCCTTTAATTTCGCCTCCATTGCTCAGAAGCAGGCGCCGCTGGTAATCGCGTGTTATTGGTCCGTTTATTAAAAGGGGGATTAACTTATGGTGTAATTACTTAACTCCGTGTGCGACGCTGGGAAGAGAATCAATAGCTCTCGGGCCGGTTACGCTCCTGCTGTAAGTTTCCCTCCGGAGATTATTCTTCGCTTAAGCTGCTAGAATTGCTGCCGAAAAAATAAAGGAATGAATGAATGTGTGAGTGCCGGGAGGAATGTCTGCTGGACACATCTGCTGTTTGGTTCCTTCTAATACAGAAATTCATCATCTCGGCACAGGCTGATCAGCTCGGCCCACAGTAAATGCATCTGTCTGCTGTTTCTGTAGTAAATTGGTCTCCTTGAGGCTTCTCCAGATTACACCTCCCGTCTTATTGTTATTGTGTTAGAACTTCCCTGTCTCTTGGTGGTGTATGCCCCACAACAGACGCCTGGCTTTCTGTGCCCTGGGTACAGGTGCCTGGCTGGGCCTTTCTGTGCCCTGGGTACAGGTGCCTGGCTGGGCCTTTCTGCGCCCTGGCTACAGGTGCCTGGCTGGGCCTTTCTGCGCCCTGGGTACAGGTGCCTGGCTGGGCCTTTCTGTGCCCTGGGTACAGGTGCCATGACTGGGCCTTTCTGTGCCCTGGGTACAGGTGCCTGGCTGGGCCTTTCCGCGCCCTGGCTACAGGCGCCTGGCTGGGCCTTTCCGCGCCCTGGCTACAGGTGCCTGGCTGGGCCTTTTCTGTGCCCTGGCTACAGGCGCCTGGCTGGGCCTTTCTGTGCCCTGGGTACAGGTGCCTGGCTGGGCCTTTCTGTGCCCTGGGTACAGGCGCCTGGCTGGGCCTTTCTGTGCCCTGGCTACAGGCGCCTGGCTGGGCCTTTCTGTGCCCTGGGTACAGGCGCCTGGCTGGGCCTTTCTGCGCCCTGGGTACAGGTGCCTGGCTGGACCATTCTGCGCCCTGGGTACAGGTGCCTGGCTGGGCCTTTCTGCGCCCTGGGTACAGGTGCCTGGCTGGACCTTTCTGTGCCCTGGGTACAGGTGCCTGGCTGGGCCTTTCTGCGCCCTGGGTACAGGTGCCTGGCTGGGCCTTTCTGCGCCCTGGCTACAGGTGCCTGGCTGGGGCCTTTCTGCGCCCTGGCTACAGGCGCCTGGCTGGGCCTTTCTGCGCCCTGGCTACAGGCGCCTGGCTGGGCCTTTCTGTGCCCTGGCTACAGGTGCCTGGCCGGGCCTTTCTGTGCCCTGGCTACAGGTGCCTGGCCGGGCCTTTCTGTGCCCTGGCTACAGGTGCCTGGCCGGGCCTTTCTGTGCCCTGGCTACAGGTGCCTGGCCGGGCCTTTCTGTGCCCTGGCTACAGGTGCCTGGCCGGGCCTTTCTGTGCCCTGGGTACAGGTGCCTGGCCGGGCCTTTCTGTGCCCTGGCTACAGGTGCCTGGCTGGGCCTTTTCTGCGCCTTGGCTTGCGGTCGCCTGGCTGGGCCTTTTCTGCGCCCTGGCTTGTGGTCACCTGGCCTGGCCTACCTCGGCCCTAGTTGCAGGCACATGGTCTTGCAGGGCCTTCCTTGGCCCTGGCTTGTGGGTGCCTGGTCTGTCCGGGTCTTCCTCAACCTTTGCTGCTGGCGCCTGTTCAGGCCTTCTTCGGCCTAGGTTGCGGGCGCCTGGCCTGGCCGGGCCTTCCTCGGCCCAGGTTGTGGGCGCCTGGCCTTCCTCAGTCTTGGCTGCTGACGCCTGGCCTGACTGGGCTTTCCTTGGACTCGGACTCTATTCTTCCCTATATAAATCTTTAGGCTTCCGTTGGCCCATGAGGATTGATGTTTGGGAATTACATTTCTCTTTCCTGAAAGGTCATTCTTATCATCCAAAGGATTTTCCTTGACTCTGTCAGTTCTTCCTGGTAACAGAGAACTAGAGATCAGCAATTTGATTTGCACAACATCTTTTCTGCAGCCAGAATTTGGCGCTTACCATACCCTGCCAGGAGCCATGCCGTCACAGGACATGGCAAGTGGATCAGCTGCCGACCTCCCATGTCACCTGCCACGGAGCGCCAGACAGGACCCAGGGACACCCTAAATTGAATTATCTCTAAAGAGAGCTCTTCCCATTCCTGTGCAGAGACTTCGCTAATAGAACATTGCACAGTCCTTTCACTGTCGCACATTAGCGCCTCCTGTGCCCTTTTTTTGGTACTGCAGCCTTTAAAAAAAAAAAGCCAATAACGAGGAATTTTGCAATAGCTACAAGTTGGAGATGGCCGCTTTTAGGGCAGGAAACCTGGGAATGAATGGTAATTCATCATCTACCTTTAAAAATCCTCAGTACAAGTTCTGGCATCAGACGCTCATGCTCCGCACCCTTAGTCAACAAGCCGAGATCCTGAAGCATGCGAGAGCGATCGAAGAATCACATTGCTGTCCGCGTTACGAATATGACAGAAAATCAAACCCTACCCCCGGCAGAGCACGGATAGCACGCCGTACCAAGAGCCAGTCCTGACCATCTATCATAGCAGCAGTCAATAATGCGGCAGCTTTCCCCCCCTCCTCCTGGCCTTGTGCACACAGCTGCCGGTATTGATTATGAAGCTGGATCTGCTAATCGCATTTCCTGGTTGTGAATATTCCTGGACTGTAGTGTTCGCGTGCAGCAGGAATAGCGCCCCCCTGTCTTTAGGTTGTGTCTGGTACTGCAGACGTTCATGGTACAGAGCTGTAATACCGCACACAACCTGTATGTAGAGGTGTCCAAAAAGAAAAAAGGCTTTCTGGAATCACGCTCATATAATGTTTCCATTCCTCACATACCTGTTTGCTGTCAGTGAATGTAAACCTATTGGAAACTCCCAATTATGCTCCATTCTATAGCCCATTGGCCTGATTATGCCCGCTAGAGTCCCCTGATACACTGTAACGAACTCTGCACCTGCGTGGTGAATCAAATCATCATTTCTCAAGATCTCTGCTTGCAGTCAGTGAATGTGTCCTTGTTTCCATTCAGTCTGGTGCCCTGCTCCATGGCTCAGTTTGCAGAGTGCTCTGATACACTGTAACGAGCGCTGCAGCTGTAGCGCAGAACTTCTCACTGTAGTGTAGGACAGAGCTCTTGCCATTTTTTGGTCTGCTTGTCCTCGTCTACGAGCCTCTTCCTCTTTCCTGTACAATGTGGGGACTGTTTCGGCCGCTGGATATTTTTTTTTTTTTAATTAATTTTTTTTCCTGCAAATTTGGCTGCAGCTAAAGCCGAACCCCATCAGCAGGAAGTGAAACTTGGGCATTACTCTAGATAAAGAGCGGTGTCAAAGGGGAACTGCTCCAAAAACCAGACCCTGAATATACAGACCATCCATCTCGTGTGTGTGTGCAGATTTTGTTTTGCACTGTATGGCAGTATTATATGGGCACCTTATGGCAGTATTATTTTGACTTTGTATAGTTTGTATGACAATGGATATGGTGTTGTTGTCTGCTCACACATATGGCACTATTAAGCACTAGCGCTCTGTATGGTGGTATGTGGACACTGTATGGCGGTATTATTTACACTTTGTATAACATTTTCATTTGCACAGTGTATGTTGATATATGAAAACTGTAGGTCGGTGTTATTTTGGTATGTTTATTGCCGCATTATTTAGTCTTTTTATAGCACTAAGGTTCTCAATGGTGGTATAGTGGACACTGTATGGCCACCTATATAGCACTCATTTGTTGCATGGCTGTATCTAAACAGTTCATGGCGCTTGTTATTTGGACACCTTCCTATACTAGCGTTATTTAGACTGTATCGTTCTTTTAGTTGGGTATATAAAAGCCATATGGCGGAATTATTTTAATCTCTATAGAATTTTATATTTGTGCTTGTATTTGGCCATTATGGCAGTCTTTATTTAGGTGTCTTATTGTACTTTTTATTTCAACACTTTTATAGTGGTATATGGACACTGCATGGCACTGTTATTTGGAACCTCTCTGTCAGTATTAATTAGGCTTGGGCACTGCCGTATACAGTATCATCATATAGAAAACTAAATGGCGGTGTTATTTGGTCACCTATTATGGCAGTATGATTTTTATCTTTTATTTGGGTCCTGTCAGGTGGACACGAATTTGAACCTTTATGGCAGTATTATTTAGGCATAGTATTGCACTTTTCATTTGCGCTCTGTATTGTGGTATATGGATACTATATGGTTGTGTTATTTGCAATCTTTATGGCAGTATTATGTAGGCTTTGCTTGGCAATGTATTTGGGCACATTATGAGGATATATGAAAACTATATGGCAGTGTTATTTGGCCACCTTTATGTGTGTGTGATTTTTAGCTTTCTATAACGCTTTTATTTGGGCCCTTTCAGGTGGTATATGGACACTATTTTGAACCTTTATGGAAGTAATTTTTTTTAAGCTTAGTATTGCACCTTATTTGAGCACTGTATGGTGGTGCATGTGCACTGTATGGTGGTGCATGTGCACTGTATGGTGGTGCATGTGCACTGTATGGTGGTGCATGTGCACTGTATGGTGGTGCATGTGCACTGTATGGTGGTGCATGTGCACTGTATGGTGGTGCATGTGCACTGTATGGTGCTGTTATTTAGGTACATTTATGGCAGTAGGCACTATTTAGCAGAATGATATAGGAAGTGTTTAGCCATGTAATTTGGGCAATGTATGGCGCTATTACGTAGAGCTCACACTTTTTTTCATTTAAAACGTGACTGAATAACCTGAACATGGCCCGCCGCAGTGTGATGTTTCTGCAATGTCTGCGGTCATTCCCACCATCCATGTAGTCACCTGTGGTTTTTCATTTCTCCTATAACTGCAGGTCGGTCTCACCTGAGCGTGAGGTGGCGGTGCTATGGGCCTGGTGTCCACACTTACAGCTGAGCGGTGTACATGGAATATGATTCCTCTCCTCTTCAGTACAGGTGTCTACGGAGCAGTAACCCGGTACAGAGCACTACAGTGCGGTCATACAGTATTTATGGGGCAGCAGTCTGTAATTAGTCATCTCTTGTATGATTCTTTCTTCAGGTTTTCTGCCATTGTTTCCAGATTCATCTTATTCCTAGAGGGTCCCCTCACCTGGCTGTGAACAGTGAGGGGGGTGCGCATATAAATGCAACGTCTGATGGCGGAAATGTACTACTCTTAAGCAGAACTATGTTTTTATCGATGTTTTTTATTTTTTATTAATGTATAGCGTGTGCTTGACAACTGGTCTCACAATGGAGGACTAGGCCCGACCACCCATGACACGGCCTCCATTCATGTGTATGGTCCATATGTCATATTGCGGTATAAATTTATGTCTAATGGTTTGATACGAGTAGGCCGGGGTTTTACAAACCAGTACCACAGGCCCGACCACCCATGACACAGACTCCATTCATGTGAATGGACCGTTGTCATATTGCCTTATAAATTTATGTCTGGCAGTTTGATACTAGTAGGCCGGGGTTTTAGAAGCCCGGAGTCATGGTAACAAGGGGGTTGTCTTGCTGAGCCAAAGCTTTCACTTTAAAGGGGCTTTCAGGCAATAGAAAAAATCCTTTTTAATTATCAAATCGCAATAGTTTTATCCAGGAAGGAAATCGCTATATAGTTAGAATGGCCGCCATCTTGTTTTACTGACAGAAACCTGACCTAGAATGCTTGTGATGATATGCAGACGGAAAGTCCTAGTATCCTACCTCACATGCTTACAGGCGCCCATACTATCAACCTTCTAGGCAGGGCTGTGAAGTTGGAGTCTGAACCCATTTTAGGTGGAGTAGGAGTCTGATTCAGGGAAATTGAGTCTGATTGTGATATGTGACCTACTGATGTCACAGCCATGGTTACGGTATGTAGTCGGTGTCCATTTTGGTGGAGTCAGATATGTGGCTAACTTACTTCACAGCCATGGTTATGGAGTTGGAGTTGTAGTCAGTTGGAGCCGAATAATTGACTTACTGACTCAACCGCCATGCTTATAGGACAGGTTTATGTTCACACAAAGCGTTTTTGATTTTGTGAGGATCCATTTTCCACTGCAAAACTAGATCTGTTTTTTCTCAAAAAAAACTTATCCGAAACGCATCATCCGTTTCTGATCCGTTTTTGACCTGTTAGTGCTGTGTTTTTTACTGGTGCGTTTTTTAAGCCCGTAAACATTAGTTGAAAGGCAAAAAGTGGATCAATGATTGACACGCTTAATCTTTTTGCGGAGAAGTTTTCTACCCCAAAAATGAATCCGTAATAAACGGTGCAATTGTTGAAAACTCATTGACTTTTCTATGCATCACAGAAATTGATGCATTTTTCACTGCAAAAACAGATCCTCACAAAACAGATCTAAAATGCTGTGTAAACATAGACCAACAAGACGGCAGCCATTCTAATTCTATAGTCATTTCCTCCATAATTTAAAAAAAGATTGTGGTTAGTTAATCGAAGGAATTTAGGAATTTTTCATTAATGTCATTTTTTTTTATTCCTTTTAAGTGTCAAAAGGACTTGTCCAGTATAAAAAAAAAAAAAAAACAAAAAAAAAACATGGAAACTTTCTAAAAGAAACAGCGCCACAACTTTTCAGTGGTAATGTTGGGAATTACAACTCCGCTTTTGTTAGTGGATTTATTAGAGTAGAGAAACCATAGTTTTTTTTTTTTTTTTGTTTTGTTTTTGTTTTTCTTTTTTTTGTATCTACCCTGTCAAGAATTCGGCATCATTAGAAAAGTATGGTTCCATTCTTCAAAATGGGTCCATTCATTATTGCATTAGTACCTTCTTTTTTTGTCTATTTTTCATTTGCGCCTATTATTCCTTTTTTATACTCTATTTTATGTTCACCTTTTTTTTTTTTTTTATATTTGGTGTTTTTCAGATATTTTTTGCTGATTTTTACATATTCCGACTTTTTAAAAATGCTAAATTTGGCGCGAATGTTCTGTAGCCCCCCCAACTTTGGTTGAAATTTTTCAAACATTTTAGTAGGACATGCGACTTTTTGAGTTGAAGAACGTGTTTAAAGACAATAATAGGCATTTTTGATTTTGCGCAAAATTTATCAACCATGTGTGCCTTTTTTTTAAGAATGTAGACCAATGAATAAATGTGTTTTATGCGCGCTGCTGTAGAAGACTTTAGTGTAGAAAAATCCAGGACCATTGCATTGCAAAAGATGCTGCCAACGCGTTTCGAAGCCATCAGGGCTGTGGAGTCAGTAAGCCAAACATACGACTCTTCAATGTACCTGAATCCGACTCTGACTCCACCCAAGATGGACACCGACCCCCGACTCCACAACCAGGCCTGTGGACTTGGTAAGCCGCACATATGACTCAACTCCTCAGTTTCCCTGAATCTGACTCTGACTTCACCCAAAATGGGCACAGACTCTGACTCCCGACTCCACAGTCTTGGTAGTTATCCAGTTTATTCTTCATAGTGATCAACCATATTTTGAAGCAAAGAAGGTGGCACAGAAAATGTCAGTGAATACCAGCTATTCAGAACTATGTGTACATATACATATAATATACTTGTACATTACATTTCTTTTTAGGGGGGAGTTTGTGGAGTTCCTGTTCTCTTTATGCAATTAATTAACTTTAATAGAGCAGCTTTTATACTGATTTGTTGAGTAACTCTCCCCTGAATTCCTGAGCGGAGATGACAGGGTTATGTATTTCTAACACATAATAAATCATAAAGGCCGAAGAAGACGGCTTTCTCTATGAATTAGGTTCCTGTTCATCTTAGAGAGGCGGCTTTACAAATCAAATGAAGAATATTGTCTAGTGCGAATAATAGGACAGCGTTATAAGGCAAACCACCTATTTATAACCTATTCTTCCTGCAAGGTTTATTGTTTCCCTACACAGACTATACTGATCAGCAGTTTTCACCCGTGTGTTGTCAGACCTACACAGCCATTTATAGGGATCTTCTACCTTCAAATTACACATGCGCGGATGGAATCTGCAACACCGCCATGCTCTCACCTCCATACTCTAAGCCCCTTTTTCGTTGAGAAGATGAGAAAAGGATGCTTTAAGTCTAAGAGGGCGCTAACCTCCTAAGATTTGGTCTTCTGTTCAGATTGGGAGTGCTTCATGCATCTTTAAAATGGCCGCACACATTGGATTAATGGCAGCTGTCTTCCCAGATTTCTGTTGATCTGTCCAAACTAGTGATGAGTGAGCACTACCATGCACGAGCAGGTCGGATGCTCGAATGGGTGCGACTTGAGTACTGAGTATTATAATGTAAGTCAATGGGACGATCTTTTGGAAAAATGCTTGAGTTTCCTATTGACTTCCATTATACTCGGGTACTGGAGTTGCGCCGTCCAAGCATCCGACCTGCTTGTTTTGAGTACTGAGCGCCTGCGCATGGTAGTGTTAACTCATCACTAACTGTCCAAACCATTGGATTTTTTAGGGACAGACTGACATCTACTGTATCTTCCACCCAAAGACTAGATTTCTCCCTAGATTATTGCTGGACTGGCCGATTACCCCCCCATGGCTGGAACCAACTGCCTGATGTTCATCCATTCTCCCTGTCTAGTCTGGAAGAAAAGGCAGTGCCAACTTTTTGAATCTATTTTTTTGTTTTACTTTGGCTGGAGTCACACTTGCACAAATCTCACATTGCATTACCCAGTGCGGGTGGCCTTGGCTGGTGATGGGATGCATGCCTGGCCCCTGCCGGGATGCATGCCTGGCCCCTGCCGGGATGCATGCCTGGCCCCTGCCGGGATGCATGCCTGGCCCCTGCCGGGATGCATGCCTGGCCCCTGCCTCGCCCGTATCCACTATTAAGACACTTTTCTATAAAAAAATATTTTCTATAAAATTCAATTCATGGCAAAATCCTCCAATTAACATTAACATAATGGCATGTGTGTAACACACTGAGGTCCCCTAGGACTGTATCCGAGCCCTTTAAAGCTCTTTAATGAAGAAACAGCCTTAGCTATAGATGTTGGTCACTTTTTCTTGACTATAGGTACATAGAACAGTTCTTCACTGTTGTGCTGTTACACACTATCTGTACTGTTCATTCAGTGTTTCATGGCTTTCTCTCCCTATCACTTTCCCTAAGCTGTGAGCTTTGACTGCCCCTCCCTATCCAAATTCACTATAAACTGCTGCTGCATTCCCTGCCTTGGCTGTTACACTGGCTGTGATAGTAGTCCCTCCATGTTATTTTTATGTTTGTCACTTTGAGTGGGGTATGGGGTTACCAAATGTTTTTCGTCAACTGTAAAGTGTCAATATTTTTGCATATAGATATCCTGGAGTGATTTTTATGTACGTCAGTTTGTTTTTTTTCCTTTTTTAGCTCAAATTCTGTGACCTGACCTTTAAGAAGTTGCAAAACGGGTTAAAACCAAAAATGAAGAACATTTATTATGTTGCAGGAAATTCCTGAGGTGCGTGCCCCATCTTGAAGAATTTGGTTAGGGGGGTAAAAAAAAGTCAACTAATACCAAAATACAAAGAAAAGTGACTTAAAAAAAGTCAAACAAATTATAACTGCAGAAACTCATGGCATGATGTCACCATATAGCATCATTGCACCATATGGCGGCACACAGGGTACCTGACTCCATATTTATTGAATTTTGGGTTGTGTTCTAGAACTTTGTGTCCCGTAAGATTTTGCAGCTATTCTGTGCCAAACCCTAACGTCTACTGTACATTAAAGGACTTTTCCCCGGTGTCGTCTGATGCGGCCTCCCTAGGGTTAAGCGTTCTGTGCCGTCTTCTCGGTGTTCCCGTGCACAGCTGCAAGGCAGCTTGATAATTTTGCATCCTGTCACTCTTATAATTGGAAGATGAATGGGCAATCTCAGCGTTACCCTCTGCCTGTCTTTTACTTGTCTCTGTTAATGATGTTAGCTGATTTTGAAGGATCAGCTCAATTTAATTATCCCCGGCCAGGGCCCCAGATTGGACAAATAATCATTTTGATCTGTTGCTGTTCCTAAATGTGAATGGATTTGAATATTAAAATTACTTTAAAGGGAACCTATCGTATTGAAGATTATATCTGACCTGCAAATGGGAGGTTACAAAGTATCGTTAAAAGTTGCATTTTATTCATTGAAAGCAGATGAGTCCAGTGGGCGGTCCTTGTTTGTGATTGACAGCTATCTCTACATGCAGAGGGTAGGACCTCCCTCTGGCTGAAAGGATTTCAAATAAATTTGATTCCAGAGGGAGGTCGTACTCTTTGCATGCAGAGATAGCGGTCAGTCATTGACTAGGACCGCCTACTGGACTAATATTAGCAGTCAGTCATTGACAAGGACAAGGCGCTCTACTGGACTAATATTAGCAGTCATTCATTGACTAGGACCGCCTACTGGACTAATATTAGCAGTCATCATTGACAAGGACTGCCTACTGGACTAATATAAAGACACGAGGGATTTAAATTAATAATGTTTAAGATGGCAGTCATAGTCAATGACTGACCACATGCACAGGGTTAGGGCCGCCCTCTGGACTCAAACTTTATTAATTGAAATCCCAGGTTTGCATATTAGTCAAGCGGGTGGTCCTATTTGGTGCATGCAAGGATAGCTGTCAATCATAGACTAGGATTTTCTTTTGGACTTATATTTCATTATTTGAAATCCTTTGTGTTGGTATATTGGTCCTACTCCATGCATGCAGAGATAACGATCAATCATTGACTAGGATGGCCATCTTGACTTGACCTTTATTAATTAAATCCCTGGTGGTTGCATAATAGTCCAGAAAGCGGTCCTAGTCAATGATTGATTGACCACTATCTCTGTATGCACTTGTGAGGCAGTGACCGGTGTCATTATATATTATATATGAAGGTAGCTCTGCATCCCCCAGAATGTGCTTGGAAACCTTTTGAAACCCGCTGGTGTGTGTTGTGTTCACGGCTACTTCCATGACTTCAACACAAAAATAAGTGTGAACTGGGTCAAGCTTTTTGACCTAGGCTTTTAGGAATACCGGTTTGTGGCCTTTCTATTGGAGTGAGCTGTAGGTTTGGTAGTGGGACAAACTCTCCCTCCAGTCTGGGTCTTACAACTTGCTCATGTCCGTGATTCCTATTTAATCTTGCAGTTCACAGCAGGGTGTGTCTCAATTTGGAAACCAAGTGTATTATGTGAGCTGGCTGTGTGCGGATAACATGGCCAAGCACTGTGGAC
Organism: Allobates femoralis; assembly: GCA_033576535.1. Lineage (NCBI taxonomy): Eukaryota > Metazoa > Chordata > Amphibia > Anura > Aromobatidae > Allobates > Allobates femoralis. Next base: position 221,609,460 of record JARQOC010000011.1, on the reverse strand, counting down.
TAGGTCTTTACAAGTAGACCCTGTACTTAAGGGACCTAGAGCGGTACAGTGACTACGTGTGGACTGTATCTCTAGAGTTACTGGACTGTACCAGATGTGATCAAGACATGCCAGGTCTATAGTGTGGTTTTGCTGTGAAAAACTCCTAGTCTAGTGGGCTGTCCTAGTCAATGATTGACTGCCATCTCTGCATGCACACAGTAGGACCGCCCTCTGGACTGGAATTTTAATACCTAAAATCGCTGCTGTTTACCGAATAGTCCAGTAGGTGGTCCTAGTCAATGATTAACCGCCATCTCTGCATGTGCACAGTAGGACCGCCCTCTGGACTAGAATTTTACTAATTAAAAATCATTGCTATTCGCCTATTAGTCCAGTGGGCGATCCTGCTTTATGCATGCAAGGACAGCTGTCAATCACTGAATAGGACCGCCCACTGGACTCACTGCATGTAAACACTGTCTATTTCAATGAATAAAATACAAGTTATGCTGAAACATTTCTAACAAAAACCAATATATCCTGTTCCGCTTCTCCTCTGCACCGTGCTTTCTCCAGATCAGACTGCTTGTACAATGTGACAGGGCGAAGCTTAATGGTCACATGACTGAAAACTGACACCTGTATGGGGAAAAGTAAAGCTCAGAAATAGTCGTCAGTTAGTGAAAGACTTTTCTTGCAGAAAAATAGTTATTTATAATATAAAGGGTAAGTCTGGATATTGGTCAGGTTTCAAATTTGCTCAGAAATGTAACATAAAACCCATAAAAGAACGTTGATTCTCATTGGTAGAGCCATTGGAATTCCAGTTGATGTTACCGTGGACAACCCCAGAGCAAGCACAATAGTTACATCTTCTGTCTTTGTAGAATCTGTATTATAATTATAAAACTCATTTTAAAGTGGACGTGGCACTTGCCATGAATATGTCATTTGTATACCTTTAAGTAAATGCGCTGTCCTCCTGAATCCGGTGATGTTTTTCTTTCCTTCTTATGCCTTTCCGTTCCTGAGAGATGACCTCTTCTTTCCTGTATGTAAATTGTCTTTAGCCATCTGGCGAGCACAAAAGTTAAGCACCACGCCCACTTGACAAACAAGACTAGATCTATATCCAGGGAAGAAGGGGCCATATCTGTCTCGGATGTGTCAGGAGGCACAGACGAGACTGTAGAGGCCACTCGCAGAGGGTCCCAGCGTTTGGCCAAACAGTCCAAATTCTAAAAAAAATGTCTGTTGCTTTAAGAGGCATTTCCTTTTTTTTGTGAAAGCAGGAGGTCACTAGGACCGAGTTGATCCCTTACCTTGAGCTGTGTATATATTCCCCTCGACTCCCAGGGTGCCTTGCTGGTGATAGCTGTTCAGGTGTTCCTGGTTGCATCCTAGCTCAAAGCAGTGTTTCCTGGAGTCTGTTGGTTTACTGTTTGGATCTGCTCAAGCTAAGTGTATCTCTTCCCTCTGTTTATTTACCTTGTGTGTTTCTTTAGTTGCTAGCTGGGCTGACTAGTGATCACCCACTCTGATCCCTGTGTAGTGGTAGTCCAGGGACAGTCAGGGAATAGGTATCCTGGCGGTGACAGTTGCAGAAACTGTATAGGGACGTTAGAGGAGCCAGGTGTCAATGCTAGTTAATCTAGGGGTCACCATCTCCCCTTTTCGCCTTGACATCAGGGACTCCGTTACCCCTCCCCGTTGTCGTCCAGCACTTGGTGTCTTCCTACACCCAGGGTGACAATAGGTCCGGAACGGAGAGGCGTAGGAGCGCAAGAAAAACATCGCTGGATTCAGCAAAAGAGCGGCATTAACACCGGATTAAAAAAAATTACATATTTATGGAAAGTGACAAATCTCCTTTACTCATTAGCTAGACTAAGTTACCTTGATTGAACCTGTTATGAAGTGTGTTGCATAAAAAAACAATTCCAGAATGTGTAATTTGCTCCTTTCCACAAGCTTGAATAAGGGATGAGGGAGAATCGTCATCTGCTGGATGACCTGTTGTATCACAGCCGTACAAAACGAGCAGAGGCGATGAATAGAATCCGGAAATCTCCAGATTAGAACATTCTTTCTTGTAGTTTTTAGCAGCAGGAGTAAAATCGGGGCCGGGGGTGAAAAATGCTGAGTTATTATAAATTAAAAAAAAACCTAAATTTTATTTTTTTAAGATTTGTGGTCGAAAAGAAGAAAGCACGAGTATGGAAGTGACATTCCTGAGCTCATTACCAAAACTACCTTCACAGGGATAGGGTATTCCAATCAGTTTCAGTCACTTTTTTTATTTTAAAGTGTAAATGTCATTTTATTGGGAAAAAAAAAACAATCCTGCACTGGTTGTTAAAAATGGGTCTCATAGCACTTTTGATAATGATTTTTTTGTGCCATATGACTTATTTTCTCCCATTTTCTGTGCCCTTTTAAAAACTGAATTTTATGGCTGTGTGGGTGTGGGGAGCAGTGCCGTGTGGTAGCAGAGAAGGGGTTAACCGAGATTGTGACTGAGCCAGATGATAGCTCAGAAGCTTGGGCCAAGGAAAGAGGATTTTGCACTGATCATAACATTGCTTAGCGACTGCAATCTGATACATTGTTTCCTCATGAGCTGCAGTCATCAGTGTAGGCCCCGCCCCCTCCCTTATATGGTTGCATGCCCCTTATTCAGTGTGAAGATGGATCTGACTGAGAATGAACATATGTCTGCTTCGCATAGAGTCTAGTGGGGACACCCTGTGAAATGTTTCTGAATGATTTCCTTCCAGATTTCTCTTATGAAGCATATTTGAAAGTTTTGTTATTTCTTTCTCTACATTATTAAAAATGTAAACGGCGGTTACACTTTAAGGAAAAATGGAGCAATGATCCTGCAAATGTTTTGCGTTTCTCCTGTGTCAGTTTTCCTGTAATTCATAATGCAGGAGGCTCATGATGATCATGGCTGTAGATTATTAACCTCTCTCAGTATGTAATGTTGGGCTTCCGTTTTGCGTCTGCAAAACAGAAATACCTTCAGAATCTCTATGTCCCTGTTTTACATTGGGTTTATTTGTGGTCTGCAACAATGGAGATACATGTGGCTGTAGACTGCAAGCAGTAGGCTATATTAATACTTTGTTATATTTCAGGTTAAGATGGCGGCATATCAAAATAGTCATACTTTCCTACAATCCTGATTTTGCTGGGCTGTTGATACAAAGTTGACCAAAAATGGGGTGGTGTGTAGATAAACCACTCCAAAAAGTGTCTGTTTCGGGGCACTCCTGAGGACTGCTATTCATTCATTCATTCATTCATTCATTCATTCATTCATTCTAGAGGAATACAATAAGTATTTGATACTCTGCTGATTTTTCAAGTCTTCCCACCTAAATACGTATTGTATTGTATGGAGTGGTTTGTCATTTTTATCTCGGGTACACTTCAACTGTGAGAAACAGTGTAAATGAAACGTGTATGATTTTTACAAAATTTGTTTGCTTTTTATTGCATGAAATAAGTATTTGATACAATAGAAAAACAGAACTTAATATTTGGTACAGAAACCTTTGTTTACAATTACAAAGGTCAAACGTTTGTTGCAGTTTTTGTAGGCTTGCACTCTGCAGCAGGGATTTTGGCTCACTCCTCCATGCAGATCTTCTCCAGTTCTTTCAGGTTTCGATCTGTGGCTAGGCAAAATTGAGTTTCAGCTGCCTCCGAATTTTATCTGTTAGGTTCAGGTCTGGAGATTCGCTAGGCCTCTCCAGTACTTTAAAAATCTTAAGGAGCCACTCCTTAGTTGCCCGGGTTGTGTATTTTGGGTCATTGTCATGCTGGAAGACCCAGCCATGAGCCATCTTCAATGCCCTTACTGAGGGAAGGAGATTGTTGGCCGAAATCTGGCGATACATAACCTAATCCATCCTCCCTTCAATACCGTTCAGTAATCCTGTCCCCTTTGCAGAAAAGCACACCCAAAGTATGATGTTTCCACTCCCATGCTTCACGGTTGGAACGGTGTTCTTGAGGTTGTACTCGTCCTTCTTCTTCCTCCAAACATGCTGAGTGGAGTTGATACTGTAAAGTTCTATTTGATCACATGACCTTCTCCAGTGTCCTTTGGATCATCCAGATGGTGATTGGGGAACATCAAAAGGTTTTGGTGTGAGCAGGATCCTCGCGTGCCCCGCAGGATTTGAATTCATGATGGCGTAAATGACTGTAATCTTTGAGACTGTGGTCCCAGCTCTCTTCAGGTCATTGACTAGGTCCTCCTGTGTAGTTCTGGACTGATTCCTGACCTTTCTCAGAATCAGAATGCACTGCTTGAAGCCGGACAAGTGAGGAGGGTGTACCGACGTTACCCACACCGGAAATGACGCGATTCGCGTCATACCCGGAAATAATGAGCGACGCAGAAGGCAGGCAGGGCAAGAGAGCGCTGTAATCTGTATATGACACCCATCGGGGTGTGATAGAGGAGGATGGAGGCTGCAAAAGCACACGCCCAGTGTGTCAATTGCATATCTATGTCGCTCTATGTCTGTCTGTCGCTCGCTCTGTCTGTCTGTCGCTCGCTCTATGTCTGTCTGTCGCTCGCTCTATGTCTGTCTGTCGCTCGCTCTATGTCTGTCTGTCGCTCGCTCTATGTCTGTCTGTCGCTCGCTCTATGTCTGTCTGTCGCTCGCTCTATGTCTGTCTGTCGCTCGCTCTATGTCTGTCTGTCGCTCGCTCTATGTCTGTCTGTCGCTCGCTCTGTCTGTCTGTCGCTCGCTCTATGTCTGTCTGTCGCTCGCTCTATGTCTGTCTGTCGCTCGCTCTATGTCTGTCTGTCGCTCGCTCTATGTCTGTCTGTCGCTCGCTCTATGTCTGTCTGTCTGTCGCTCGCTCTATGTCTGTCTGTCTGTCGTTCGCTCTATGTCTGTCTGTCTGTCGTTCGCTCTATGTCTGTCTGTCGCTCGCTCTACAGTGCTGCTCACCATTATTGTTAACCCCACCCCCCCTTCCCTTCTTTTTTTTCAATGGCAATGTACCGAAGTTCTATTCTCAGGATCATTTAATTAGTGTCCAAATTAATACAACAATAAATCATTGTTTGTCAATTCACATGTTAAAATTTCAAAGAAGAAACAGATTAAACCTCATGTGCAGCTATAAAGTCCCCCTAATACTTGGTCGCCCCCTTTGGCATTGATGAAGCTTCTTGCTCTTCTCCGCTGGTATTTTCTCTTCCTTTGCAGTTTGTTCAGGCTCTTGAATGTTTCCAGGGTTCTTTTTCCCAATGGCAGACAAAGATTCTCAATGAGATTGAGGTCAGGACTCATTGCTGTCATTGTAAAACAGTCCATTTGTGCAGAGGGATTTACCGGGGGTCCTGGGATGCCTGGAGAAGTTCGGGAGATTCTCGGGATTTAAGTTAAACAAGTCCAAATCTGAGCTCCTATTTTTACGGGAAGGAGACGGTATCCGTTGCACTGGAGGATCGGGGTCTCCCCGGCTGCTCCATGGCATCCCAATAGCAAAGACACACGTGAAGTATTTGGGAATCAATATAGCTAGATCGGGAGGTCTCACATATCAATCAAACTACAACCCTCTAATAATTAAAATTGAAAACGAACTAAAAAGATGGGAGGGTCTCCCGTTGACTCTACTTGGGCGGTGCCACCTGGTGAAAATGATCCCTTTCGCCAGATTGTTGTATCCACTCCAAACCCTTCCTCTACTACTAAGACACCTTGATGTCCGGACACTTAACACTTTATTCACCAGATTCATCTGGAAGGGAAGGACACCGAGAATCCGATTGAACACACTTATGCTACCCACAAGGGGAGGGGGCCTTAACTACCCCAATATCCTCGGTTATAACCTAACGTGCTTGACCAGACATATCCTTGACTGGATGAGGGGGACGAGTAGATATTCCGACTTTCCTTTAGAGAATGAACTGTGCCGCCCCTGGAGTTTGAATTCGTCGCTTCACGCCCCTGGCCCGTCACTGCCGCCCCTTTTGAGGACAGCCTTTGTCTTCAGGGATACCATAGCCTCGTGGAAGGCAGTTCGCAAAAAATTTAACCTATCATGGAGGATCTCCAAACACGTAGAACTGTGGAGACACCCGGCCTTCCCCCTGGGAAGGGAGAATAAATTGTTCAGGGTATGGGAGGAGAGGGGAATTGAGAGAGTCAAAGATTTTTTCACACTACTGAACCAAGGTGGGCTACCTGGGCGGAATTACAGACCAGATTTGGGTTGCCGGAGTCTCACACTCTTCAATACCTCCAGATCCGCAACCACATCATGACGGCTTTGAGGTCCATTGAAGCAGAATACATCAATAATGGGTGGGATACTTTACTAGCATTAGAACCCTCCATCACCAGTATCTCCTCTATATATGCCTCTATAAGAGACAGATTGCTCCCTGAAAATAGCGACAAACTATTCCACAGATGGACGGAACAACTTCATGACCCTGACATAAAATCCTAAATATTATCGGGCTGGATACAGTTGAGGGAACACATTGTGGACGAGAGGTGGAGGGACTCTTACTTCCGCCTCGTCCACAGGGCCATATTGGGCTTCAATCTACAGGTCACAAAAGACAGACCAGACAGGCTGACGCGTTGTCCCAAGTGTGGGACACAAAATACGGACACGATTCACGGACTCTGGTATTGCCCTAACACCTTGAGACTTTGGAGACGGAGCAGAAATTAAGCAGAAATTCTAGTTATTCTTTTTCCACCATTCTTGAGTCCTTTGAATGTGGTTTTGGGTTATTGTCTTGCTGGAGGACCCACGATCTTCAACTCGAGCTAAGTTTTCTTACACTTTGTATTACAGTTCGCTATAAAATCTCTTGATAATTCTCTGCTATTATGATTCCTGAGATACGGGCAAGGTCCTCCAGTACCAGATACAGCAAAGCAACCCACAGCATTATGGATCCTCCACCATGCGTAACTGTTAGTAGGGTGTTTTTTTTTCCTTCATTGCGCTGTCTGTAAACAAACTATTGCTTTGCGTTGCCAAAAAGGTCTATTTTTGTTTCATCTGTCCACAGAACATTTTCCCACAAGGATTGTTTTTGGAAAAGATCAGTCATTCCTTTAAGGTCGTTTCTTCCTTGGTCTTCACCCATGAAGGTCTGCTTGTTTTGGTGTGCGACGTATATTTCTTGTTAAAATCGTGACCCCAGACTGTTCCAGGTTGGCTTTCAGGTGTTTGATTTGTCATTTTTTCCAACCTTCGAAGGCATGTCTTGCCAATTTTTCTCTCTCCCTCACATCCAGGAAGGTTGTTGATGGTTCCATACTTAATAACCTGGCATCCTGTTGAAACTGGGATATAAAGGTCTTTGGAGATGGCCTTATACCATTTATAAATCTTGTGTTTGCTAATAACAGTTCTGATGTCCTCAGACGGCTCCTTTGTCTTCACCATTGTGACAGAGGAACAGGGCTTAACATGTGGCTTTTTAAAACGCTGACGATAGGGCCTAACATGTGGCTTTTTAAAACACTGAAGTCCTCGTTCATGTCACATGGTCACCGACAATTTATCACAGGTGATTCTCATTTGTGATTTATCACAATCTGTGTTTCCATGCTAATGTAATGTAAAGGTGGCAATACCAGAGTCACAGCAGCTTTAGGATTTTCTATTTTCCCCACCCATTATTCTCTGTTTTAAGTTGTTTATCCTTTTGGTTCTAGTTGTGGCGTGGGTAAACAAAATCTAATTTGTGTACGCAGCCCGCTTTTATGATACAATTTTATTTCAGTACTTTTTGTTATTTCGCTGTATTAAATGGCAGATCCTTTTCCATTTAATTTAGTGCGGATGATCCCTTGACACATTAATTATTTAATTGCCTGCAGTTTGGCGAGGGGGTGGGCGTTCGCGGCAGAGCGGGGAACAATGCTGTCACTTAGTCACTATCCTCATCTGTGTCAAGGACTTTTTAACTTTTTTTTTTTGGGAAGCGGGGAGGGGCGATGCAGATTCTGGGATTATTGTAATTGGTTTTTATTATCTGGATGTTTGGCGTCCTGACGAAATTAAATAGGACAGGGAATGTCTGGAGGTTTGTTCCTACCTTTCGCTTCTATTTTCAGGGGGAGGTCACATGTATTTTTGTAGCATAACCTGATTTACACTGGGTCGGACCAGAACGAAGAAAGCATTTCACTAATGAGCTGCGGCCACATCCGGAATGAGAATAATGCTGAGCCGGGATATTAAATAAATGGCCCGTTTTAATGAAGAAGAAACCTATTGTCTAACATACTCATCATCCTGCTGGGGAAACTGTCAGCAGAACATAAAATCATGTCTCCTCCTCCTCTAATGGACGATCCTCTTGATTACATTAAGAGTCCAAGAATGTAGTGAATTATTACTGAGTGGGGAAGGATTTGCTGGCAATGGCAAGAAAAAAAATGTTGATTGCATTTTCTAACTTGGCCACTAGAGGCAGTGTCTTCTTGGAGGAATTTTCAATTGCAAAGATTGGACATTGGGTAAAAAAATCTGTCCAACTCCATATTGTAAAGGGATCTGTCAGGTCAACAATCCATATGTAACTGATATTATGAATTTCCAATTCCTCCCTCTAAGCCAGGGGTGGGGAACCTTTTGGTGCCGAGGGCCATTTGGACATTTCTACCATCCTTCGGGTCCGCGTAATATTGTCAACTTGAATTACCCAGCTGTATTGGTTAATCAATTTACCCCTACGGTGGTGGCTGGGGCAGCTTTTCTTTGGCGTGGCAGCAATGATAGGTGATATTGATCATGTTGCTTCTCTGCTTTTTCAGGTTTACTAGAGCCCTAGACACCACAGGAGAGGCTGGGAGCATATGCCGTATCTGGGGTATAGAGATCAATGGGGATCTGGATTTAAAAGGCAGACAGTCGGCAAAACGCATCTGCCAGCCTGATCTGCCTGGGGGCCGCAGAAATGATCATCGAGGTTCCCCACCCCTGCTCTAAGATTTCTTTTGTTTATGCTTCCCTCCTATCCGCTGTAAACTACAAAAAAAAAGAGAGATTCCATCTGTCAATCACTAGTGAGTGATTAGTTAAGTCTCTGCTGTCCACTCCCCATAGGATGAATATTCATGTAAGACACATGAATCCTTCTGTCTGTGTGCAGCTCTCCAGGAATAATACTCCATGAAGAGCAGAAAGGAGGAGGTGTGTGCTCTTAGCTGCAGCTCTGACCTCTTCATGTCATTGTGTGTATCTGAGGCATGTGTGTAGTGTGTGCAGTCTGAGATATTTCTATTTGATTATAAGAACATTTGTTCATTTGCTCAGCAGATACACAGATACTACATTACATGTAGGCAGTAAAATCAGTGTTCATATAATAGAAATCTCTGATACCACACAGTGCAGGACAAAACACCTCCCCCCTCCCTGCACAGAGGGGAGGGACAGGACACCAGCTTGGATAGACATGGATATTTAAATATCATTTACACAGCCAGACTAATCGGCTGTGAAAGTAATGGACAGGATTAATGCACCAGCTGCCTGTAGGGTGTGAAAATGCTTATAGCAAGAGAACTAGAAAGGGTACAATAATGATTTTTACATGTTTTTAAAAGGGCTTCCCAGGCACTATTCATGGGTAATATTAGTATTGTACTAAAAAAATGACCTGACAGTGTTCCTTTAACCCCTTCACCACCCGGCGATTTTTCATTTTATTTCGTTTTTTGTCCCTGCTTCCAAGAGCCATAACTTTTTTTATTCTTCCATCAATGTAGACATATGACGGCTTATTTTTTGCGGGACTAGTTGTACTTTCAGATGCAATCATTTATTTTACCATATAGTGTACAGGAAAATGGGAAAAAAATCCAAGTGCAGTGAAATTGCAAAAAAAGTGCAATTACACGTTTGTTTTTTGGTTGTTTTAGTCGCCATGTTCACTATATGGTAAAACGACGTGACGGTGTGATGCATCAGGTTGGTACGAGTTTGTAGATGCCAAACATGGATACTTTTACTGTTATCTAAGTGGTGAAAAAAAATTCAGAAGTTTGGGGAAAAAAAAAAATTGCACTTTTTGCGCCATGTTCTGCGCCCCGTAGCGTCCTCATTTTTCGGGATCTGGGGACTGTGTGATGGCTTATTTTTTGCGGCTTAGCTGACGTTTCTAATGATTCGGCAGCACTTGCAAACCACTCGCAGGAAGCGAACGCTGATAGCCCCGAGTCCTGCCGAGACCCCGGAAGCTATCCCGTGATGGCCGGAGATCTGTGACATGTTAGCGGGATCTCCGATCACGGTGGGGAACGGAGCGTTCATTGCCACGGCCGTATTGGATCCAAGGGGTTAACGGCACCTATCTGATCCGATTGGTGCTGGAAGCGCGACATCTCAGCTTTACAAACCCTATTGTGCTCCTGTGTACTGATTGTGTATTCTTTTCTCCATGGCGACGACGCGCTCTGCACAGATTAGACTTGGAACGCTCCGATACATTTGCCTCCGAGTTGCCATGTTTGTGCAGCAGGACAGTAGTTATGCCCACAGAGGATTATGGCACGTGTACACGGAGCATAGAAGACAATTGAACTAATGTATCTCCAGTGCCTGCTGGCTGTTTAGAAAGGCAGAGGATTCTGGAGTTCTGCCCACACTTTATACTCCGAGGTTTCTTTTGGCAATTTTATTATAATACCTGGCTTATTACAGTTTGTCGTTTTCCAAGATGCCCACAGTAAATAAAACTAAATGTTCAGTGTACCCAAGGACTAAATATATCACTTTTCCCTGAACCAGAAGGATCAGGATGAACCATCCTTTTGTAATAAGAAACCACTCATTAATGCAGATGCTTGGACAATCGGCTGATCGACGTGATCATCACTTCTGGTGGCAACAAGGTATATTCCCTATAGCGGCCACTACAGGCTAAATTTGGTATCACATGTCGAGCAGTGATTCCAAGGGACACTCTTCTGGCTCATTAAGGGGGATTGTGAACAACCCCTCTGTCCCAATGACTTTGTGTGCCAAGGGGTTGTCAGTTGTATCAGAGAGCTGTCAGTCAAATAGGTATAAATGAAGCACCATTGCTCCCCACAGGCCTGACACTTTGGGTCCTTGTTCTTCGTTTGGTGGAAGACCCAACGGTGAGACCCCCCCCCCAGTGATAATGAATGTATGATGTGTTCTGTTGGATAGGTTACGTAAGTATACAGCAGCTGCAGGCTTATTGTGACATCCGTCCCAGGCTACCGGCGCAAAAGGGTTTTCAGACGGACTAGGTCATGCCGCTCTGTTGGGCAGAACTCGAGAAACATGACACCCTTTAACCCCTATACAGAGATCTGGATTGACAACAGGGTCCAGGAGATAGCTACCTATAGAAAGGGCGGGGGGGGGGGGCAGTAAATGACACAATCGGTATCCATTATGGGTAGTCAGGGGAGCTGGGTCAAAAGCAAATCGCAACAAGGTACAAAATTAATGAGTTAGAAGAAGTGTCCAAAAAACAGGCAAAGGTAAAACGGAAACACACTAACGCAAGACGGAAGACTAGCCGAGGAACCAGAAGCTATTTCTGGCAGCTTCCAGCAGAAGGCTGAAGGAGGTGGTAGGGTGTGGTGCTTTCCAATAGGCTGAAGCTTAGGAATTAATGACTTCAGCTGGACAGCACACACACGTTCACTCTCAGACTGTGAAGTACTGCAGGTCCCAGCCCCTCTAGCCTGCGCTCTCACCAGAGTCTCTTGCTGTGACTTGCGGTGAATATGGTGGTGCCTGGTGACAGTAGCAGATGGGTCAGGAGCAGGCTCTGGTGGGGATGTGACACTTATGCTCTGGAGAGGCTGTTTTGTGCAGATATTAACTATTGTAGTTTTACATTGTTGTCTGTATTGTCTATCTCTCAGGTTTTGTATAGATCTTCCTGTAATCCTCCATGTTCATGTTAATGATGTAGAAGATAATAATTACTTGTATGTCCCATGTAAAACAGTTCATAATGCCACAGTGTATAAATGCTGAAAGTAGAAATCTGCGGCAATGTGATCATGTATTTAGTGGAAAAGTCCCTAGAAGTTAACTTAAGAAATAAAATCTATTCCATTTGTATCCCTTTGTGTCCTTACCTCCTTGGCTTTCAGGAGCTCTGCTTGTTTTCAATGAATGGAAAACTTAATATTACTTTTGGAAGTGTCTTGCTGTGTTCTCAAAAGTAAAAGTAAATGCCGATGGTCACATCACACCCACCTTTAATGTGACCTGCAATCATCTACATAGACGGTTTAGGATAATCATGGCCACAGCTCAGTTTTTAGATTCACTGAGCTCTTGTTATATTTTTATTAAAGTCCCAATTGTAGCACCGTGATCGATCCTAGAGGTCTATGTCCCCTTATGGCTGGGTGCCCTTGCCAGGCTCATTTGTGGTTTAAGAGGGTTTTACCACAAACAAATCATTAGATCTTAGAATAATAAGGGTACCGTCACACCTGGTGACCTCGCCGGAGATATCGGTGGCGACGCACGTGAGCTCGCACGTTTTTGGCGCCCCGCCAGCTTCGCCGTCGCATATTTACATGTGGCGATACCTTTGGCCACGCACTGGCGATGTTACAGGCGCCATCGCCTCTGGGGTGTCCACAAGCCCCAGCGGCGATCCTGTAACATGGGACCATCGCCTATAACATTGGCAATCGCCATGTTACATGGGGTGATGTGTACACATCGCCCCAGAGTGCTCGCCTGGTTTCAGAGCAGTGCTGCAAAACCAGGCGACCACTCAGCCGATTTTTCGGCACCAAATCACCTCTTTACACGGGGCGACTCGGAGGTGATGACGCAGCTGATAGGCCACGCACCTGCATCGCCTAAGAAATCGCCGCCGATGTCACCAGGGATGATGGTACCCTAAGGGTATGTGCACACTGGCCGGGTTAGGGTCGGTTTAGCTGTGTAAACCGCCGGTCGGTTTACATTAGTTTTATGTAAATTTATGTTAATCCAAACCGGCGTTTGGATTAACATTAAAACCTATGTAAACCGACACCCGCTGTGCACACACCGGCGGTTTACACATGCTCATCTGTTGCTAACCCGCTGGGTTCCCAGCGGGTTAGCAAAGAATGTGCATGTTCTATAAACCGGCCGGTTCTGCAGCGGCTGCAAGCAGAATCATGTACTGCTTCCAGCTGCCGCAACACCGCCGGCGCTAACCCGCTGTGCACCCGCCCGTCACCCGCCGCACATACCCGCCAGGAAGCCGGTGGACGGCTGCAGAGCTTCCTGGCGGGTCCGCCCAGCCGCCGCCAACCAACCCGCCGGCATATGTGCACATACCCTAATACTTGCTATAGAGCTCCTCAGGGGACTGGAAATTAGCTGTACACATAAGCCCTCCCCTGCTTTAAATTCTCACAGCCAATCAGGCAAGTCTATAACCATCACATGACACCTCTCTGCAGCTTGGAGAATCAGGAGATCTATTCTTAGGGACTCAAGGGACAGATTTCTATAGAATCCCTAATTCTAAAAAGGGAAGCTCCTCCATTAAATTCAGGTTAATTTAATGGACCAGCTTCCTTTTTCAGAATTAAAGATCATATAGAAACCTATATGAGTCCCTAAGAATAGATCTCCTGATTCTCCAAGCTGCAGAGATGTGTCATGTGATGGTTATTGAGTCGCCTGATTGGCTGTAAGCATTTTAAGCAGAGGAGGGCTTACGTGTACAGCTAATTTCCTGTCCCCTGAGGAGCTCTATAGCAGGTATTCGTGTAATATTGAGCCACAATGTGGGTGGGGTTAGACTAGTTCACATTATACCATACATCCAGTACATTTTTACTTATTTAGGCTACTAGTCACACATTTTCTCTGCTATAATAACATCTCTATGACTACATTCATTTTGTCTTTGACGTAATGGGAATAAACACAAGATCCATATTTCCAGTGCCTGTGCCCGGCTGTATGATTCTCTCCCTTATTTGTTAATTCACTAGTCCATGATCTGTGCTTAATGTCTTTTGACAGCCTGAGCATTGCATTGCCTGTCATGCCAAACCTTTAGCAGGTCCTTTAATCACGGCTCGTTGGACACACCAGGCTGTGCCGTCATCTCACTAGAGAATAAATCCTTTTTTTTATGTTAAGGAGGTCACCCGAATGCAGACATTATGTGGAGTTGTGCGGATCTAGTATAACTATACATGGGGGGATAGAGTGGGGGTCCCATGACACTCTATCACCCACCCACGTTCTGGGATTCTCTAGGATGATTAATCTTTTATTTGCTACATTATTTCTGCTCTCTGTATTGTTTCTTCCAGAGACTGAGTTTCAATAGTCTGTAAGGTCAACTGCTAACACTGGCAAGGGCGTACGTCCCTTATACTCTGCCCAGACAACTACTATGCAACCTAGTAAAAGGGGTGGGCATTGGTCAGAGTAGCCCAAGAGACCTTAAGAGGAATGGATATGTAAGGGACTTCTCTTATCACAGGCCACCCAAAAAGGGGGTGCGATAGCCTGCTGTTCTCAATGGAGGTATGATCCAAGCATTGTTTCCTGATGCAGAGTTGGAATCGTGTCAATCCACCATAGGAAGGGCAATATCGTGGTCACCATGGACAGAGTATAAACTTTCCAACATGTTTCTGCTTTTGGGGTGTAGTAGGGCTACTAGGTCCGGCCCCCCTTTTTTGTCTCATTGTGTGCGCCCAGTGAAAAAGGTATGTATCTGTACTTTCCTCTATCGGGTAGGTTAATCTGACCTCTGCCCTATAACTGGATTTTACGGTATGGTGACCATGATATTTATTAAAGTTCTTTCACTAGATTAGTTTTTTTTTTTTTAACTAAAAACACCACCTTCAGCCTTGATTGCAGCTCGTTCCTTTCCTCGCCGTCCGTGCCTCCTTTCCTTGCCGTCCGTGCCTCCTTTCCTTGCCGTCCGTGCCTCCTTTCCTTGCCGTCCGTGCCTCCTTTCCTCGCCGTCCGTGCCTCCTTTCCTCGCCGTCCGTGCCTCCTTTCCTCGCCGTCCGTGCCTCCTTTCCTCGCCGTCCGTGCCTCCTTTCCTCGCCGTCGGTCCCTCCTTTCCTCGCCGTCGGTCCCTCCTTTCCTCGCCGTCGGTCCCTCCTTTCCTCGCCGTCGGTCCCTCCTTTCCTCGCCGTCGGTCCCTCCTTTCCTCGCCGTCGGTCCCTCCTTTCCTCGCCGTCGGTCCCTCCTTTCCTCGCCGTCGGTCCCTCCTTTCCTCGCCGTCGGTCCCTCCTTTCCTCGCCGTCGGTCCCTCCTTTCCTCGCCGTCGGTCCCTCCTTTCCTCGCCGTCGGTCCCTCCTTTCCTCGCCGTCGGTCCCTCCTTTCCTCGCCGTCGGTCCCTCCTTTCCTCGCCGTCGGTCCCTCCTTTCCTCGCCGCCGCGTCCCGCCGTTTCCTCGCCGCCGGTCCCTCCTTTCCTCGCCGCCGGTCCCGCCTTTCCTCGCCGCCCGTCCCGCCTTTCCTCGCCGCCCGTCCCGCCTTTCCTCGCCGCCCGTCCCGCCTTTCCTCGCCGCCTGTCCCGCCTTTCCTCGCCGCCCGTCCCGCCTTTCCTCGCCGCCCGTCCCGCCTTTCCTCGCCGCCCGTCCCGCCTTTCCTCGCCGCCCGTCCCGCCTTTCCTCGCCGCCCGTCCCGCCTTTCCTCGCCGCCCGTCCCGCCTTTCCTCGACCTCTGACATCCTCTTGTTCTAAGTGATATCCAAGTCGTGTTCTTCTGAAGGAAGCGGGATGGATGGCAATGTGAGGTGGAGTGGACTGAACTGCAGTCAAACCAATCAGGCCGGAATTGGGTAATTATAATACACTGTGGAAAGTTTTTAAAACTTACTTACTTGGTGTACATGGGTAGTCAGGGCATAATAGCCACCTTCTAAAAATGTAGCATAGGCACTGCTGAAGGTAGCACTTTTGATTTAAAACACCCAAATCTGGTAACGGGTTCACTTTAAAAGTTTTTTCACTCACTTTCTCTTTTTTTTTTTTTTCCCCTTCTTTCGCGTTCGCTCTCTTTTGCACACTCTCTCTTTCATGCTCTTGCGCTTTCTCTTGGTCTTTCTATTGCTCTGTTTGCTTGCTCTTTCTCTGTCTCTGCTTACTTGTGCTCTCTCGCCCCTTTCTCTGCTCGCCCCGCGCTCTCTCGCCCCTTTCTCTGCTCGCCCGCGCTCTCTCGCCCCTTTCTCTGCTCGCCCGCGCTCTCTCGCCCCTTTCTCTGCTCGCCCGCGCTCTCTCTCGCCCCTTTCTCTGCTCGCCCGCGCTCTCTCGCCCCTTTCTCTGCTCGCCCGCGCTCTCTCGCCCCTTTCTCTGCTCGCCCGCGCTCTCTCGCCCCTTTCTCTGCTCGCCCCGCGCCTCTCTCGCCCCTTTCTCTGCTCGCCCGCGCTCTCTCGCCCCTTTCTCTGCTCGCCCCGCGCTCTCTCGCCCCTTTCTCTGCTCGCCCGCGCTCTCTCGCCCCTTTCTCTGCTCGCCCGCGCTCTCTCGCCCCTTTCTCTGCTCGCCCGCGCTCTCTCGCCCCTTTCTCTGCTCGCCCGCGCTCTCTCGCCCCTTTCTCTGCTCGCCCGCGCTCTCTCGCCCCTTTCTCTGCTCGCCCCGCTCCTCTCGCCCCTTTCTCTGCTCGCCCGCGCTCTCTCGCCCCTTTCTCTGCTCGCCCGCGCTCTCTCGCCCCTTTCTCTGCTCGCCCGCGCTCTCCTCGCCCCTTTCTCTGCTCGCCCGCGCTCTCTCGCCCCTTTCTCTGCTCGCCCGCGCTCTCTCGCCCCTTTCTCTGCTCGCCCGCGCTCTCTCGCCCCTTTCTCTGCTCGCCCGCGCTCTCTCGCCCCTTTCTCTGCTCGCCCGCGCTCTCTCGCCCCTTTCTCTGCTCGCCCCTTTCTCTGCTCGCCCGCGCTCTCTCGCCCCTTTCTCTGCTCGCCTGCGCTCGCTCGCCCTTTCTCCTTGCTTGCTGAATCTGAATCTTTTAGGCTATGTGCCTAGCAGTTTATCTCTGCACCAAAAAACGCATCTCTTGGCAGGCAAAACGCAGCAGAAAAAAATGCAGTGTTTTTGCTTTTTGATGAAAAAAATGCAGAAAGAATGAGCATGTTGCTTCCTTTTTCTGCAATAAAATCTACTGCCATAAAAACCTTAAGGTGAGCACACCACATCAGAAAAACCTTTGCTGAGATGCAATTTTCACTTGCAGAAAACTGCAAGTAAAGACGCATGAAAACCGCTAAGTGTGCACATACCCTTAGGCTGTGTTCACACTGGGCGTTTTTGGGCTGTTTTTGCTCAACAGTTTTTGTAGCCAAAACCAGCAGCAGGTGATTAAATCCAGAAGTGGTGACGTTTTTTCTATTAGACTTTTCCTCTGATTGCTCCACTCCTGGTTTTGGCTACAAAAACAGATGAGCAAAAACAGCCCAAAAACGCCCAGTGTGAACACAGCCTTAGGGGGAGATTATTATTTCTTTACTGGTGATCTTGCAATGGCAGCTATATTGTATGTGACCCAACTTTTGCAGATATTGATATATTGCAGGATACAGTGAAAGACCTGATGATGTACATCTTATCTCACTAACCCTGAATCGCGGTCATGGCCTGGCCCCCTCCCTCCTTCCATAATTAAAGGGACTCTGTCACCAGGTTTTAGCCATCTCATCTGAGACCAGTCTAATGTAGAGACAGAGATCCTGATTCCAGTGATGTATCACTTAATAGGCTGCTCAGTGTAGTTTTGATACAATCACTGTTAAAGCATCTGGAGATTATCATTAGATGACTACTCAAGTAGTCCAGTCCTATTTAGGAGCTGCCAAATCTGCAGCAGAAAAAACAGTAATTTTATCAAAATGACAGCAAGGGGCTCCGTAAGTGACACATCACTGGAATCCGGGTCTCCATCTCCACATTATGCTGCTGTCAGATGGGATGTCAAAAACCTGGTGACAGAGTCCCTTTAATTGCAAATCGCCCCTTTCCCTGAGTAAATTGCTCGACTTTTGAAGTCATTGCTCGCACAATGGCGCCGGAGTTAATTTGCACATCTTTTAAATGGATTGTGTCTTGATATTGGGGGTGTTAAGTGAATTCGAGGGTTAAGTATTGCTCGTTTTTTCCTAACCAAGCGGATATATGGTCGAGAGGAAAGTCCATTAAAATGAGAGAGAGGGAGTGGTGTGGGATAAATAATGCATTGAAATAGCAGAGTGCACTCCCACCCCAGCGAGCAAATATTGATGGTGCCCTGACGAGCGGGGATCTGATCTGGAAATTATAACCTCATGAGGTTTTCTTGCGGACTCCCCGTAGCGAGATGGGTTAATTATTGTGGAGTGTTTACCAAGAAGTCTGACATTGTGAATAATGGGCATGTCTGGAAGCAGCCGAGCTGTCAGAAAGGTGGCACTTCATGGTTGGGAAGCAGCTCACAGAGAATGGGGCTGTCACTTTCTGCAATATGCTTAAGAATTGAGCGCGGGCCTCATGCACTTCATGTACAAGCTGCTTCGTAGGCCGCCATATTGTTGTGCTGATAATGCTGCTACATCTGGGTGTACGGCTCCCTCCTGATTGGGGCGTAAGAATAAGAAGTGAAAACATGGTTGCGGTTATTGGGGTCATTATCAAGAAGAAATGGCCTTTGCCATTATCAACCAATCACAGTGCAGCTTTCATTTCTACAGAGCCCTTTAGGAAATATAAGCTGAGTTCTGATTGGTTGCTATGGGCCAGTTTTGAGGCCTAGTGTGTTGTCAAGGAGTCTATGACAAACTGATTTATCTAAAACTATACTAGATGGTGGCATGGGATGGATGGTGTTACTTACCAACCCGGCATCCCATAATGTGCATTGAGATTTTATTTTCCTTGAGCAGGTTGAGGGTGATGGGTGAAGAGAGAGAGGACCCTGCCCACGAGGGCTCACAGTCTACAAGGGATGGGTGAGGATACAGTAGGTGAGGAGAGAGGACCCTGCCTGCGAGGGCTCACTGTGTACAAGGGATGGGTGAGGATACAGTAGGTGAGGAGAGAGGACCCTGCTCACGAGGGCTCACAGTCTGCAAGGGATGGGTGAGGATACAGTAGGTGAGGAGAGGACCCTGCCCACGAGGGCTCACAGTCTACAAGGGATGGGTGAGGATACAGTAGGTGAGGAGAGAGGACCCTGCCTGCGAGGGCTCACTGTGTACAAGGGATGGGTGAGGATACAGTAGGTGAGGAGAGAGGACCCTGCTCACGAGGGCTCACAGTCTGCAAGGGATGGGTGAGGATACAGTAGGTGAGGAGAGAGGACCCGGCTACGAGGGCTCCCAGTCTACAAGGGATGGGTGAGGATACAGTAGGTGAGGAGAAAGGACCCGGCCTACGAGGGCTCACAGTCTACAAGGGATGGGTGAGGATACAGTAGGTGAGGAGAGAGGACCCTGCCCATGAGGGCTCCCAGTCTACAAGGGATGGGTGAGGATACAGTAGGTGAGAGAGGATCCTGCCCATGAGGGCTCACAGTCTACAAGGGATGGGTGAGGATACAGTAGGTGAGGAGAAAGGACCCGGCCTACGAGGGCTCACAGTCTACAAGGGATGGGTGAGGATACAGTAGGTGAGGAGAGAGGCCCCTGCCCACGAGGGCTCACAGTCTACAAGGGATGGGTGAGGATACAGTAGGTGAGGGGAGAGGACCCTGCCCGCGAGGACTCTGTCAACGTGGGTCCAGTTTTCTGTGGATCTGTACAGGTAAAATATCCAGTGGATTGCAGTACATATCTCATTAACATAATTTTCCAATGATTCTGACTTTTCTTGTACCAGTGGTAAAATTTCCAAACTTTACCAGCATGATCTTGATTTGCCCAGAAGTCTCCAGCAGATGATTAACACCGCATGTGGGTTTCCCTTGTTGGCACCGTAGAATCTACATCTCTCGTTGCCGCTGTCATTTTTATAACATATTATAGGCAGCACCAGCACAGGGGACATTATACAGCATTAGTGACCAGTGTAGCTGTGAATCCAGCTCTCTGATGAGATGCCCATATTGGTTACTGTCTTTAGACATTGTAACTGTGGAGACATCATACCTCCAAGTTGTTCACACTGTCACAAAACCTATTTCACTTTTGTGGTGTAATTTTTTAAAATGTATTTTTAGTCCCCTATTTTCCATGTTGCGACTCTCTGCAGATTCTGAACTGCACCATACTGTCAAGTGCTGTCAGAGCGCTTCAGCTTTCTGTTTTTCTTCTTTCCGGTTTCAGGGGCTCTTTCATCAGAAAACAGAAAAGTTCTAAATTTATCTCAGGAGGGCACCTGTTCTTGTTTCCTGTTTTCAAGGAGGAAACTTGCTGTATTTGGGGTATGGCATCTTAATGGAGATTTTATGCACTGTATGCACATGTTCATTCTGAAAGGCCACTCTGATCGCCTATTGAGAGGTCCCCAACTCCAGGCCTCGAGGCCCGCCAACAGTGCAGGATTTCAGGATTTCCTTAGTATTGCACAGGTGTTAATGTGATCAAATGCGCAGGTAATGATTCCAACCCCTGTGCAATACTAAGAAGATCCTGAACACGTGCACTGTTGGCGGCCCTCGAGGCCTGGAGTTGGGGAACCCTGGCCCGTTGACTCTGATCGCCCGTTGACTCTGATCGCCCGTTGACTCTGACCCCCCCCCGTTGACTCTGACCCCCCGTTGACTCTGACCGCCGTTGACTCTGACCGCCCGTTGACTCTGACCCCCGTTGACTCTGACCCCCGTTGACTCTGACCCCCGTTGACTCGTAAAACAGAATTGTCATATTTTTGTAGTGGTACAGGACATATAATCCCATATTGACAGTATTCCGTCTTCGATCCTCCTTAAAAGCCATGAGGAGTGTATTGCCTCAGAGAGCTGGATTCACAGCATCACTTCTCACTACTACTATAAAATATTCTTTATGCTGCTGCTTATAAACATCTACTACATAGAGCCGAGAGAACAGGAGTCCTACATGTATATATGTGCTCTGTGTATGGGAGACTTCAATGCATCCTGGTATCCACCCACTAGCTCAGAGACGACTGAAAGTAAGAGGGAGAGTCTGCAGAGGGTAAAACAATGCATACACAGTTCATTTTTTTTGCCGGTTGATCATTCTTTGCATTTACACATCTCCTTCCCACAAGTCACCCAGTGTTTTTTTACATGGTGATGAGACCAGATTTACCAGTGTGCTTCCTCTGACCCTGCCATTCATTCCATGTGAACTTTGTTCACCACTTACTTCTGGGGAATCTAATATTCTTAAATGATTAAAAAGGTTAATTTCTTGTAAGGGGAACTTTATTAGCTGTAATGAGAATAAATTTCAGGCCTCCTAACACTACCACTTTGAGTTCTTCATTTCATTCATGTTATCTTGGGAATGGAGCTATGCATCTGCAGATTAGACCAGGCTAAGTATATCTAGACATCCTCCGTCAGGCTTTATCTTTGTCCTCATCAGATTGCGGATCTCTTCACCCCCCTCCTTTCTTGTAAGTATTTTATTTGACCTCTTAGAGCTGGATTCACAGCCTCACTGCTCAGTACTAATGTATATTGTCCATCTATAAACGTGTATTACATAGAGACCGGAGATCAGGAATCCTTCACATCTGTGGGTTCTGTGTATGGGAAACTTCAATGCATCTAATATCCACCCACTAGCTCTGAGACAACTGCAAATGAGAGCCAGAGCCCGCAGAGAGAAGAAAAATGCATAGTTTTTTTTTTTTTGCTCATTCATTATGTGTACACTCCTTTCTAAACTTCCCATCTCCTTCCCACAAGTCAGTGGTTTTCTACATAGGGGAGGAGACCAGATTTACAAGTGTGCTTCCTCTGACCCCACCATTCATTCCACATGAACTTTGTACACCACTTACTATTAGAAATCTAATATTATTGAATGAGAGAGGGCTTATTTCTTGTAAGGGGAACTGCAATTTCCTTTACCGACATTCAATTCGGGCGTCCCTCCCACTACCACCCGGACATTTCTCTTTGGGTTGTTTGGGTTCTTTTATTTCATTCATGCTATCTCGGGAATGAAGCTATGTATCTGTAGATCAGGCCCAGCTAAGTATAACTCTAGGCGTCCTCCGTCAGGCTTTATCTTTGTCACCATCAGGTTGCGGATCTCTTCACCCCCCCCCCCTCCTCCTCCTCGTTGCACCCTCACCGCTTCCTCTTGTATGTAAAGAAGAGTGAATGCTACAGGAATGAACAAAAAGTTACAAATCGAAAAGGCCGTACCTGCACATACTGGAAGGGCAAGTTTTGGCGCTGCCAACTTGAGGATGAATGAAACCTTTATCCTGGGGTCTCCAAGTACTAGCTCCATCTTTCTTAAAAGGGTTATTCCATTCTACATAAAATGGTATTGTTGGATAGAGCTTGTAAGTACGAGCAATTTTACTATCTACTGTTTATTAAAACTTTCAGCCGTTCTCGAGATATCGCCACTTTTGTTGCCTTGAAAAACGCCACTTATGTCAGATGCAAAGTGCATACATGCTCTTTACTATTGAGCTTGTAAGCACTGGAGTGCACAGTTGGGCTCCTAATCGCAGACCAGATTCAGCACAGTGTTTGTAAACTACACAGCAGCGGTGGTCGGTCTCCAAGGCAACGAGCCGTAAATGGCAAAAAGTGTTAATACCTCAATAAGACTGTAAATTGTAATATGTAGTAAATTACAAAAGTGCTGTGTTTTACAAGCTCTATCAAATTATCTCCATTATGAAGATGGGGAATAAGCCTTTTAAGTCTTTTTTTTTTTATTGAACTGAATGGCAAATCTGTCCATTTTAAGAAATATTTGAGCACAATCAGGCAGATATGCAATGTAGGTGTTGGGTCGTAGAGGTTGTCCTGAAATGGATCAAACTTAAAAGGATTGATTCATACAATGCGGCTTGATTGGACATACTTATGCCTGAACGTATGTGAATAAATAGTGGGGCAACATACCCTCCATGTTTGGGCTTCCCCTCTCTCCCAATCCCAAATTAAATGCCCATTTTAGCACATCGCCATACCTTTGGATTTGCCCTGCAAGGCAGCAACTTGGATAACCAGAAATATGAGGCAGTGACGCAGGATTTAGTTCACACTAACAGACTGGAGTTCTGGGAGTAGTGGCCGTTTCACACATGTACCATCCTATACAAAGCCTGACCCCTGCACCACCCTAGGACCCTCGGATGCAGGGTCTAGCCACCAGTGTCTGTCTGTCTCCTGCCCAGGTTCTCTAGTTTTTGGTCACCCAGACCTGCTTGCACAGAACCTGCTGCACACAACTGAATCACACCCTGCTCTTTGCTGCAGGATTAAATAGGAGTTGTGTTCATGGAACCAGTTGCAAGACCAGGTTGGAGGGAGAGACCCGTCCCACTACCATCCTACAGGTTTGTCCAAAACTAAAAGCCCCGATCAAGTTTTCCAAAAGACAGTTAATATAGCTTGACCCAGTTCACACTCCTATTTTGTGTTGCACCCACAGCACTAGCTTGAATACAAGACACTCCATCCAGCGGGTTCAGTAGGTTTCTATGCACATTCCATATGACACCAGTCACTGCCTCACAATCCTTAGTGGGAGATGAGTGATGCTTTATTTTCCCTGCTTGCCGTCAGTGAATAAAAACATGTATGTTTACAAGATGGCTAAAGTCTTTTTTTTTTTTTTTTCCTCTTGCAATACGTTTTTGCAAGCATGTTTGATTTTGCTGCATTTTAATGCCTCCCTTTATTGCGTAGAAGGAGGTTCTGTGGCCTTAAAATGTCTTATTAAGTGTCATGTCACATCTTCGGCAGATGGCCATAAAACTCAAGGACACCCCCTATACTTCAAGGTTGTTGCTATAGCAGGTGGTAATAAATTAGGAGATGCCATTAAGGTACAGCGGCGTTATTAGCACAGCGCTGTGCATGGAGGGAAGTGTGGGGGGGTCTTCATTGATCTGCATCTGGCTAACCTGCTGATCCTAACAGCTTGTAAAATGGAAGCAATTAGTTTTCCGAGACGTAATGATAGATGCCTAGGTAAATTGAGCATGCCCGATGAGTCTTAGCTGGGGCAGAGATAGGATCTGATCATGTTGTACTATTCTCATTCATGAGAAATCTCGAAATCCTACACTATCCAGAGCTAAATGCTTGGAAATTGATCTCTGCCAATAGTCTTGACATCAAGAACATTCCTTTCCCCCCCCCCCCCCTAATTTTTCTTTTCATTTAATGTGTCCTTGGCCTCCCAACTTTTGTATCCTTAAGACATTATTATTTTAGTTTCCACCTTTAATTAGGGGAACACCCCTGAGGATCTTAGCCACTCCCATTTATGCAAATATGCTCAATACACAATACTCTTGGTGCCTCAGTGGTGGGGCAGACCTCGACTACTGGAAGCTTTGTGGCTGATCGCAGTGATTCTGTATCTTTAGCCTCCCAATTTTTGTATCCATAAGATGTTTTATTTTAGTTTACGCTTGCATTATTGGGGAACAACCCCCAAGGATCCTAGCATGCCCCTTTATGCAAATATACCCAGGATACGCCTCTCTGTGCCTCATGGGCGGGACAGACCTGGATTATAGGAAGCTTTGTGGCTGATTGCAGTGACTTTGGGATGTGTTAGCGATTCTCTGGATAATTCTAAGGAGGAATGTCATCAATCTTGTCCGTTTGAGTGATTTTCTTCCGGGATTTTGTTCTATGTTGAACATATTTCTTCTAGCCGTCATTTATCATCCATATTTTGCAGCCTGGCAGATTTAAAGCGGCGAGAATGAACCTGATAGAAGTGAAATAGGATGGTTTCTGATGAGTAATGGCCAGCCACTGAACATAATCAAGATAACCTTTATGTAGGTGTATGGAAGAAGAATTATATTGTCGGGTTCTAGAAATGTTCACCCCGATCTTCCTGATTTATATGCAGTGTGCAAGATCTTTAGTAAACATATTATTTCTTTCTAAATCTGCCATAGATTATAATTACACTTTGACACTAGAAAGTATACACCAGGTATGGCCATTTTTTCACATTGGTCGACATCCTCATTGCTTAGTTATTAGCCCTTTTAATAGGGATTAGTAAAACATGGCTACTTTTTAAAAACAGCACCTCCCTGACCATAGGGCGTGTGTGGTATTGCAGTTTAACACTACATGGATGGAGGTAGTGCTGTTTCTGACAGGTCAGTTTTAAATGGGTTGACTACTCGGTTTACTTATGCCAAAAAATATATTTCCCACTTATATGGATAATTGTATATAGAGACATTGGTGTCTTTTTCAAAAAAATTTTTCAACATTTAAGTAGGTGATAGCTGTAGATACATTAGGGCCTCCGATAGATGATGAGACTGGGGTGCTGAAATGTCCCATCGGGATAGAGCGATAACTGGTATCATAGTCTTTGAGGCTGCCCATCATTCTCTGTGCGATGGTCGAGACCTTGAGCATACACTCATCAAAGTGACCAATGACCACCTGATGGCAAAACGTAATGGTGACCACTCTCTGCTTATTCTTCTTTATCTTTCTACAGCTTTTGACACTGTTAACCACCATCTCTATGCTGCACTCCATTGGCATAAATTATACCGCTCTCCCCGGCTCTCTTCCTATCTTTCTGACCGCTCTTTCAGTGCATCTTTCGCTGGCTCCACTTACTCCCCTCTTCCTCTCACTATTGGGGTCCCTCAGGGTTCAGTCCTTGACCCTCTTCTCTTCTCTCTCTACACAGCCCCAATTAGACAGACCATCAGCAGATTTGGCTTCCAATACCATCTTTATGCTGATGACACACAAATATACACTTTGTCCCCTGACCTTAACTGCAGTTTCCAATATCATGTTCTCTCTCTATCTGAAGCTCAACCTTTCCAAAACTGAACTACTTCTGCCCCCGCCCTCCACTAACCTCCCTAAATCTGACATCTCTCTCTGTGTGCGGCACCAAGATAACGCCTAGTCAGCAGGCTCTGTGTCTGGGTGTTATGTTTGACACCGATCTCTCCTTCACCTCCTACCGTATATACAATCTCTTGCCGCTTACACCTGAAGAACATCTCTAGAGTCCGCCCCTTTCTCACCATGGAAACAACAAAAACCCTCACCGTGGCCCTAATACACTCCCGCCTTGTTTATTGTAATTCTTTATTAATTGGCCTCCCCCTCGCTAGACTCTCCCCTCTTCAGTCCATCCTTAATGCGGCAGCCAGAGTCGCCTATCTAGCTAACCAATACTTGGATGCCTCTGCTCTATGCCAGTCATTGCACTGGCTGCCTATACACTATAGGATCCAATTCAAACTGCTTGTTCTCACCCACAAAGCTCTTCACAGTGCAGCACCTCCCTACATCTCCTCCCACATCTGTCTTTCACCCCACCCATTCTTTTCGCTCTGGTAGTGACTTTAGTCTCACTTCTGTATTAATCCAAACCTCCCACTCCAGCTCCAAGACTTCTCCCGAGCTGCCCCAATTCTCTGGAATGCTCTACCCCAAGAAATTAGGTCTATCTACAGCTTACATACTTTCAGGTGCTCCCTAAAAACACATCTTTTCAGAGCGGCCTATCTTGCTCCCTAATCAAAGTCACCTAGACAGAGGGTACTCACTCCACCAGACCCAAAAACATGACAAATAATGGCTGGTGACCACTCATGCAGCTCTCATCTATTCCCCATCTTCTCAAGTTGGCTGGACCATCATTGTAAGTAAGCCTCTGTACTTTGTGTCACGCCCACCTCATTGTTAGATTGTAAGCCCTTATGAGCAGGGCCGTCAATATTTCGCTTTATTTATTGTATTCTTTGATAACTGTAACCTATGATTGTTTTTGTATATGAACCTCTGTATTGTAAAGCGCTGCGGAATATATTGGTGCTATATAAATAAAGATTATTATTATTAATAATATTCATAATTTGGTCAAGTCAACCTTTATCGGGGTATGTTCACACTTCATCTTGTGGTCAAAAATGTCTACATTTTTAATTTTAGATGACCGCTTTTTACAAAAGCAGCACAAAAGTGGAAAAAGCTGGTGTGAACACGCTCTTAAGCTATGTTCACACATTGCAAATTTGCTGCTCTCCTGCCAGTAAAGAAAAAAAAAAAAACCCACTTCCAAAAAGCAGGTTTTGCTGCATTTTTGCTCCTTTTTTTTGTTGCATTCTTTAGCAGAGATTTAGTTGAGTTTAACTGAATGAAAGGAAAAAGCACAGACACTAACAGACCTGTGCTGCTCCTTTCTAGTAAGGCCGGGTTCACAACACGGTTTGGAGCTGTCAGGTTGTGTCCGGTGTTTTGCAGGATGCATCAGACACAACCTAACAGCCCCAGATGTGCAGAAACTGAGGCAAATATCCGATCTTGTTTTGTGCTGGATTTGTTTGTGCCGCTGTCCAGCTGCTGCGGTGCTGAAATTTTAGTCGTGGAGCTCTCCAGGTGCTGAACTTCAGTGGCAGCTCTGTCATGCTGCGCTCTCCATGGTGCTGAACGAGTGCGGCTGCATTTCGGAGCCACCGCTCTTTCAGCACCAGGCGTCCGGGAACTGGTACGATTTTTTGCCGGATCCGGCGCCCATAGACTCTCATGTTATGGATGCCGGATCACCCCTGATCCGGGAGGGTCCGGTTTTTTTGTTTTTTACCACCGGACACAAAAACGATGTAAACTCCGATTTTGTGTACGGGGCAAAAAAATTAACGGATCCAGCCGGAAAGGTGCAAAACCGGAGGCCAAATGAGCACAATCCGGCGCCATAGTGGTATGTGGGGGGCAAAACTGGATCCGGCTCTACCCGGACCCGAAAAAATGTGGTGTGAAGCCGACCTAAGACAATATTCACATGTGGCATTTTTTTGTTGTAGCAAATGTATTTTGGCATTAAAAAGGCTTCTTCCAAAAAGCAGTTTTTAGCTGCAATTCAGCAAAAACGCAACGTGTGAACAAAGCCTTACTATGTGCGAAATTGAGTCTGCTGTGATTTTGGAGCAGAAACTCCCACTTATATTTTGGCGTTTTGCATCTTTTTGGTTTCTGCTCCAAAAACTCTTAAAAAAAAAAAAAAAAAAAAGAAAAAAAAAAAAGTGCACCCATATCTTGATATTGTATGCACACTACTTTTTGGAACAAAAACTGTGCAAAAAACTGATCTGAAACTTTACAGATCCTCCTCGAAAACCCACAGTTTTGAGGAGTTTTCGCATGTTTTTAAGGAAGATCTGGAGAGTTTCTGCTCAATAAATATTGATTGTGAACGCGCCATTAATATTCCAGTTTAGGGGTTGCCTAAATGAATTAATAAGTATGAGATGTGATCATTTTGGTTTCAGGCAAAGGTGTAACTACAACAGGTGCAGGGGTTGCAATTGCACCTGGGCCCTAGAGCCAAGGGAGCCCCAAAAGTCCCTTTGGCCTATGGAAAAACACTATTTTCTATTAAAGATTTTCAATAATTGGGGGCCCCGTTGGAGCTTTCACATGGGGGCCCATCAACCTTAAGTTAAGCCACTGGTTTCAGGCCTGCCCCACAGTGGGAGTGACTGAATTTAAGCCTGTGCAGTACGGAGGGGCAGTCTACTGTATAGCAAATGAATTTCCTGATTTCTTCCTTGGCTCCTAGGCGGTGCGCCTGGCGTTAAAGGCTGCCATTAGCCCTGTGGTTGTATCACTTGCCCAGCGGCTGCATTAATCCTTCTTAAGCTGCTGCTCTTTAATTGAAGCCACGTGTAACAGAAGCCGCGGTGACACCAGGGTGCAGCTCCCAGCGAGCGGCTTGCAGCTCTCTGCATTTTGTCTGCCATTGTACACCAGCCGCTCATTAGATCTGCGTCTCAGGTGACTCGAATGCCTTTTTTTCCCCCCCCTTCCTTCTAATTTCACGCATGGCCCGCCAACTTAATCCAGAACTAATTAATTCTCGAGCCTTCCCACGAAGTGGCGCGCTCCACACGGCGACACGTGCACCCGATCGCCTCTATTTTGCAGATTTAATTAGCTCTATTAAGGTCATTATTTCCCGTGTCATGAAGATCCGTCTAAAGGGTTAAAATCCTCATTTCTTGACTTGACCGACTTTAAATATAATGAAATTCTTCCTCTACAACATATTCATCATCATTCATGTTTGTTTTCTGGGTGTTTGTTATTTGCACTGTTATAATCGGAGGTTGTATGCTTTTTTTTTTTACCTTTCTTGCATATATAGTGCCACCCTCTCCATAGGGTAGGTGAGCTATTTCACTTCATCCTTTTATATACCTTATATTCTTCCAAGCTGCAATACCAAGCACGGCCTGTGGACAAGAGCGGCGCTGTTTCTGGAAGAAAGCAGGCATGTTATTCACAATAGCTTACAATCCCTTTAAAGGGAATCTGTCAGCAGCTTGCTGCTACCTCATCTGACGGCAACATAATGCAGACAAAGAAACCCTGAATCCAATGGTGTATCGCATAGATTACTGGCTGCAGCCGTTCTGACACGATCAAAGAGTTTGGTTTCAGAAACACAGCAGAGCTGGGAGAGCTGTCCCTGCCCACACCAGGTCTCAATAGAGATTGTGTCAATTACAACAGGGGCTGTGTTGGACTACCATGTGTGTGATTTTCTAGTCCTGCAATGATATCATAGGGTAATAAAGCCTTTAGTTTAAGTAAACAATTGCACAGGCCTGATAAAAGAAGCATAGTTGCTTTTTGTTAACTCTTCATGCTGTCTTCAGGTTACCTAGCAAAACCCGGCTAAACAGATTCCCTTTAAGCAGATGGCAGAAACTGCTCCACTCCTGGCCATATCTGGTACTGCGACATAGCACCATTTATATAGAGGTTGTCCTATAAGCCACGTTTTTGCAACTGCAGCGTGTCACCTGTATTCCCTAAAGTTTTTTTTCCATAGTTTTCATCATATAGAGGTTAGGGCAGGGCGTAACTACAATAGGTGCAGGGGTTGCGATCGTACCCAGGCCCTGCAGCCTAGGGGGCCCAAAAGTCCCTTTGGCCTATAGAAAATGACTAATACTGCTAAAGATTTGGAATAATTGGGGGCCCCGTTGGAGCTTTCGCACTGGGGCCCCTGGGCCTGAAGTTACGCCACTGGGTTAGGGGTTGGGTCATGGGTCTCAGCGGTTCACAATCCATTGTTGGTCATTTCCTCTTTACATTATTTCAGAGGGAAATGTACAACTTTTTATCAGACTTCACTCCGATGTTGATCTGTATCTGTACGGCTGCAGTGACCTGGAGGCCTTGTATAGCGGGTTTTATTCTTCTTGAGGTGTCAGTTTGTCAGCTGCAGTTGGCGGCACGTGTTGCATGACTTCCTTGCCACGTATGATTTCTATTAACACTCTGTGGCGTTCTTAGGATGACGTTTTATCGCTAAAGTACACGTTCCTCTCTTCCATGGAATTTGTCCATTATTGAGTCTCCACCGCTGCCCCGATACTGTAGTTTGACAGCGCTGCAGCCAATCACAGAGCTCAGCAGATCAGTCGAGAGACAATGCTGGACAGGGTTATTACACCAGAGGCTGCAGGAAGAAGTTTGCTTAGAGGAACAACCCCTTTAAGAATGTGCCATAGCTTTACAACATTTGATGTACAGGGACCCAAGAGCAAATGGCCAGATCCCCTACTGCAAGCTGAAAACAGGAACTGCAGCTCGTGAATCAATGTCATATTTGGTGTAAAACCCATCAATCCATTGGAAGGTCCGTACACCGTTAACAGTCTGGTCGGAAGTCTTCTTGTCTTGACGTCGCGCTCTGGTTGGAGTCTTTGTTTGGATGTCGGACTCTGGTTGAAGTCTTTGTTTGGATGTTGGACTCTGGATGTTGGGCTCTGGTCGGAGTCTTTGTTTGGATGTTGGACTCTGGTTGGAGCCTTTGTTTGGATGTCGCACTCTGGTCGGAGTCTTCCTGTCTTGACGTTGGACTGTGGTCCGAGTCTTTGTTTGGATGTTGGACTCTGGTCGGAGTCTTTGTTTGGATGTTGGACTCTGGTCGGAGTCTTTGTTTGGATGTCGGACTCTGGTCGGAGTCTTTGTTTGGATGTCGGACTCTGGTCGGAGTCTTCCTGTCTTGACGTCGGACTCTGGTCGGAGTCTTCCCGTCTTGACGTCGGACTCTGGTCGGAGTCTTCCCGTCTTGACGTCGCACTCTGGTCGGAGTCTTCCCGTCTTGACGTCGCACTCTGGTCGGAGTCTTCCCGTCTTGACGTCGCACTCTGGTCGGAGTCTTCCCGTCTTGACGTCGCACTCTGGTCGGAGTCTTCCCGTCTTGACGTCGCACTCTGGTCGGAGTCTTCCCGTCTTGACGTCGCACTCTGGTCGGAGTCTTCCCGTCTTGACGTCGCACTCTGGTCGGAGTCTTCCCGTCTTGACGTCGCACTCTGGTCGGAGTCTTCCCGTCTTGACGTCGCACTCTGGTCGGAGTCTTCCCGTCTTGACGTCGCACTCTGGTCGGAGTCTTCCCGTCTTGACGTCGCACTCTGGTCGGAGTCTTCCCGTCTTGACGTCGCACTCTGGTCGGAGTCTTCCCGTCTTGACGTCGCACTCTGGTCGGAGTCTTCCCGTCTTGACGTCGCACTCTGGTCGGAGTCTTCCCGTCTTGACGTCGCACTCTGGTCGGGAGTCTTCCCGTCTTGACGTCGCACTCTGGTCGGAGTCTTCCCGTCTTGACGTCGCACTCTGGTCGGAGTCTTCCCGTCTTGACGTCGCACTCTGGTCGGAGTCTTCCCGTCTTGACGTCGCACTCTGGTCGGAGTCTTCCCGTCTTGACGTCGCACTCTGGTCGGAGTCTTCCCGTCTTGACGTCGCACTCTGGTCGGAGTCTTCCCGTCTTGACGTCGCACTCTGGTCGGGAGTCTTCCAGTCTTGACGTCGCACTCTGGTCGGAGTCTTCCAGTCTTGACGTCGCACTCTGGTCGGAGTCTTCCCGTCTTGACGTCGCACTCTGGTCGGAGTCTTCCCGTCTTGACGTCGCACTCTGGTCGGGAGTCTTCCTGTCTTGACGTCGCACTCTGACCTTAAAAGTAGAGTGCTGTTACCCATATGTCATGTGTCCACATAGTACACACAGTGCAAAGTATATTTCCAAAACAGACAATGTCTACAAAATAGAAAAAAAATAGTCGACAAACACAAGGCTGTTCTCTGCCTCACTCCAAGTGTTCTTATTTGTTGGACCTCCAGATGTTGCTTATTAGGACTGAACGTCTTTTAAGAGGCCTCACAGCGGGCGGAGGGCTCCTGCTGTAAATAGTTGCCATTCAGCAAACACGAGCCTGATCTGACTTTTCAGGAGAAAGGGAGAGAATGGCCAACATCTGTGAAATAAAAAAACACATATTGTCAGTCATTAGAAGTGGTGATCCCTATAGAAGATCCCGATTATTTTCTCATACAACGTCAGGTGGCTGAGAGGTGAAGATGGACAGATCGCTGTAGTGATGGACAGATCGCTGTAGTGATGGACAGATCGCTGGAGTGATGGACAGATCGCTGGAGTGATGGACAGATCGCTGGAGTGATGGACAGATCGCTGGAGTGATGGACAGATCGCTGGAGTGATGGACAGATCGCTGGAGTGATGGACAGATCGCTGGAGTGATGGACAGATCGCTGGAGTGATGGACAGATCGCTGGAGTGATGGACAGATCGCTGGAGTGATGGACAGATCGCTGGAGTGATGGACAGATCGCTGCAGTGATGGACAGATCGCTGGAGTGATGGACAGATCGCTGGAGTGATGGACAGATCGCTGGAGTGATGGACAGATCGCTGGAGTGATGGACAGATCGCTGTAGTGATGGACAGATCGCTGTAGTGATGGACTGATCGCTGCAGTGTTGGACTGATCGCTGCAGTGTTGGACTGATCGCTGCAGTGTTGGACTGATCGCTGCAGTGTTGGACTGATCGCTGCAGTGTTGGACTGATCGCTGCAGTGTTGGACTGATCGCTGCAGTGTTGGACTGATCGCTGCAGTGATGGACTGATCGCTGCAGTGTTGGACTGATCGCTGCAGTGTTGGACTGATCGCTGCAGTGTTGGACTGATCGCTGTAGTGTTGGACTGATCGCTGTAGTGATGGACAGATCGCTGTAGTGTTGGACTGATCGCTGTAGTGATGGACAGATCGCTGCAGTGATGGACAGATCGCTGCAGTGTTGGACTGATCGCTGTAGTGTTGGACTGATCGCTGTAGTGATGGACAGATCGCTGTAGTGATGGACTGATCGCTGTAGTGTTGGACTGATCGCTGCAGTGATGGACTGATCGCTGCAGTGATGGACAGATCGCTGCAGTGATGGACAGATCGCTGCAGTGATGGACAGATCGCTGCAGTGATGGACAGATCGCTGCAGTGATGGACAGATCGCTGCAGTGATGGACAGATCGCTGCAGTGATGGACAGATCGCTGCAGTGATGGACAGATCGCTGCAGTGATGGACAGATCGCTGCAGTGATGGACTGATCGCTGCAGTGATGGACTGATCGCTGTAGTGATGGACTGATCGCTGTAGTGATGGACTGATCGCTGTAGTGATGGGCAGGTCGCTGTAGTGATGGGCAGATCGCTGTAGTGATGGGCAGATCGCTGTAGGGATGGGCAGATCGCTGCAGCGATGGACTGTACGCTGCAGCGATGGACTGTACGCTGCAGCGATGGACTGTACGCTGCAGCGATGGACTGTACGCTGCAGCGATGGACTGTACGCTGCAGCGATGGACTGTACGCTGCAGCGATGGACTGTACGCTGCAGCGATGGACTGTACGCTGTAGTAAGAACTTTCCAACATGTGAATTTTTAGTTTGTTTTCTCAATCGCTCGCTTTCCAGCACGTCACACACGGGAATTGAGGATAAATGGAGGTCTTGGCGGCACACTCACCGCTCAGTCACACATAAGTGTTATTAAGTGTAGATACATTTTGGGAACAAAAGCAGATACCTCCGTAATTAACTATAATCTGCTGGTGAGTCATGAAAATCTGTGGCAATTTAGTCACTTTATTTTTTTTATTTCAGAGCTGCGTTTCCATGCTGTGGATCTTTAAAAGTATGAAAGAGATAGCTGGGACTTGTAGTCCCCGCCGGGCTTTGACTCTAGTTCTTGCTGTGATGCAGTTTATCTACCCGCTGTCTGATCAGAGCCCATCTGCACGAAGCGGAGACCGTGCCAGGTTGGGGGCCGCTGATGGGAACACGATCTGTTAAGGCACCGCGGGTATCGGAACAGCTGGCGCACCTGGGAAAACATAGAGAAATAGCACTGATTTCCTCCCAGAAACAGCGCCTTTTCTGTTCATATCTGGTATTGCAGTTTTTACCTGTGTGACTGAG
Source organism: Allobates femoralis (assembly GCA_033576535.1). Classification (NCBI taxonomy): domain Eukaryota; kingdom Metazoa; phylum Chordata; class Amphibia; order Anura; family Aromobatidae; genus Allobates; species Allobates femoralis. The sequence continues at coordinate 221,575,080 of JARQOC010000011.1, read as the reverse complement.
CTGCAATGCCAGACGCAACCTATGGACTATTGTGGCGCTGTAAATCAGATACAGTAATCTAACCAAACTGATGTTTTAATCTTCAATTTTGCACCGTTTGCCGTCTATAGCAGCTGTGTTGGACTGTGCTTTGCTGGCGTACAGAATGAGTTAACTGAGATCCGGTCAGTAAGCTCATTATTATGGGAGAGTACCCAAGTTATCTTCCTTCTGAGCTGATTTATGACCACAGAGTTCAGTTCAACTATCATTTGGTCATAATCAGCTGAGAAAGAGCTCAGAAGGACAAATCCTTTGTCAGAATGAGCTCACTGATGGATTTTCTGTTAACTCATTCTGCAGCCACAGATACACCATCATAATGCAAGGCTATGGCAGACATACGGTGCAAAAATGTTTATGCAACCCAATCATAAAAACATTGTCCATATCCCTTTACGTCTTAATCCAGTAATTTTGTGATAGAAGCCGCACGCAAGTCAACAAAAAAACCTGCAGAGAATGAGCAGAACGTCTTCTCCGTGGATATTTTAAGAAACGGAAAGTGACACTTTCTTTCTTCTGAAATGCGTCCTACACAGCGTTGAATGAGATGGTGCGTAAAGACATGTTCTTTCTTCACCACCCACCAGTAAGCGCAGCGCGTTGTAATAATGGTTTGGTTATTTTACTGAAATAAAGCTGGAGACGAGCAGATTATGCTCTGACAGAAGCACTTAGAGATGACACGGCACAAGTCTGTGCGGGGCGAAACCTCTCAAGCGTTCCTGCGTCAAATCCGAGCTGTCCATTACCCCATCATCTGCTCCTCCTGACCTGCCGGTGTTCGCCATTACATCTTTCAACCAGTCTTGAAATGAAGAAGTAAATTTGCACCCTGAGGTGACCAGGAGATATCTCGAAGAGGTTCTAGAAGGAAAATTTACCCTTGTAGTGATCAACACTTGCAAACTGCAACCCTATTGGTGGTCCAACACCCAATGGAACAGTGAGAGACATTCTCAACGTTGGCCGTCTTTTGACTTCCCAACCCCAGTGTACAGAGCTTTCTCAAAGTTGGCCGTCTTTTGACTTCCCATCCCCAGTCTACAGAGCTTTCTCAAAGTTGGCCGTCCTTTGACTTCCCAACCCCAGTGTACAGAGCTTTCTCAAAGTTGGCCGTCCTTCGACTTCCCAACCCCAGTCTACAGAGCTTTCTCAAAGTTGGCCATCTTTTGACTTCCATCCCCAGTGTACAGAGCTTTCTCAAAGTTGGCAGTCCTTCGACTTCCCAACCCCAGTGTATAGAGCTTTCTCAAAGTTGGCCGTCCTTTGACTTCCCAACCCCAGTCTACAGAGCTTTCTCAAAGTTGGCAGTCCTTCGACTTCCCAACCCCAGTGTATAGAGCTTTCTCAAAGTTGGCCGTCCTTTGACTTCCCAACCCCAGTCTACAGAGCTTTCTCAAAGTTGGCCGTCCTTTGACTTCCCAACCCCAGTGTACAGAGCTTTCTCAAGTTGGCCGTCCTTCGACTTCCCAACCCCAGTCTACAGAGCTTTCTCAAAGTTGGCCGTCCTTCGACTTCCCAACCCCAGTGTACAGAGCTTTCTCAAAGTTGGCCGTCCTTCGACTTCCCAACCCCAGTCTACAGAGCTTTCTCAAAGTTGGCCATCTTTTGACTTCCCATCCCCAGTCTACAGAGCTTTCTCAAAGTTGGCAGTCCTTCGACTTCCCAACCCCAGTGTATAGAGCTTTCTCAAAGTTGGCCGTCCTTTGACTTCCCAACCCCAGTCTACAGAGCTTTCTCAAAGTTGGCCGTCCTTTGACTTCCCAACCCCAGTGTACAGAGCTTTCTCAAAGTTGGCGTCCTTTGACTTCCCAACCCCAGTGTACAGAGCTTTCTCAAAGTTGGCAGTCCTTCGACTTCCCAACCCCAGTCTTCAGAGCTTTCTCAAAGTTGGCCGTCCTTTGACTTCCCATGCCCAGTCCAAATTGGTATTCTTACTACCCAAACCAATATTTCTTGGCTCAATGGTATTGTATATGAAGATTCTCTTGGCATTTTCCTACCTCATGGGGTGATGGAGTCTTTAGAGAAACGTAACCAACGCTCTAGACCCCAATGTTCGTTCGCTCTTCCATTTCTTGTCTGGGTGTCTGATCAACTGATTTCCAAAGTCCTAAGTTAAAGTTCTTGTACCAACTTGGTGGGTACTGCAACCCAAGGCCAATCACTTTATTACTCAGTCGCTTCATTGAGGAACACCGAACCTGGGATAGTCTTCTGCCGCGGTACTGTGTCCCCCAATGAAGCGACCAAGAAACTTCTTTTTATATTTTTGGTACTCACTGTAAAATTTGTTACTTGTAGTCATCATTGGGGGCACATAGAAACCTGGCAGCGGACTATCCCAGGCTTCTGTGAAGCGACCGAGAAACTATTTTATTATGCATACCAAAAATCTATTTTTCTCGGTTGCTTCATTGGGGGATACAGAACCCATAGTCCACTGCCAGGCTTCTGTGTCCCCCAATGATGACTACAAAAAAACTGATTTTACAGCGCGTACCAAAAATCTAAGTTTCTCGGTTGCTTCATTGGAGGACACAGAACCCTGGCAGCAGACTAACCCAGGTTTCTGTGTCCCCCAGTGAAGCAACAGATATAACGGAGTACCAAAAATCTAATTTTTTTCATGATACTTTTGCAGCTACCACCAGGGCAACGATTTAACCTTGCATATTTGGATCAACTTATCTTGAGAAGTGATCAGTAAAAAAAAAAATATAATCTATCATAACACATATATATCTTATTTATATGGCGCAATTAATTTTATATACAGAGATTATCATCACAGTTCCCATTGGGGTGCTCAGTCTAAGTTGCCAATCATTTTGTCTTTGTAGTGTGGGAGGAAACACGGGGAGAACATACAAACTCCTTGCAGATGTTGTCCTTGAGATTTGAACCCAGGACCCCAGCGCTGCAAAAATCACTGCTAACCACTGAGCCAAGATGCCATTGTATAACTGGCGGGTGATCTTGACCTCTAGAATTTGCATTGATCTTGAGAATGGCATTAGTTGACTTCCCTAAATTGTTGTTGGGCAACGAAACCCCATAAATGTAACCCAGCTATACACCAACAGCACATCCCATTTACTCTCTGGTATGATGATGGGCCCATAGGTTCAGACAGTCACCATGAACTTGCCAGCCAGCCTCCTCTTCAATTCCTCAAGAATCCAGCAGTTGAAGGACCTTTGGTGACTTCAAGATGTCACCGAAGGTCCTTAAACATTCTTAACCTCGGGGAAGAAGAAACTCTGGGGCCCCCAAGTGTTGTGGTCATGAGAAACTGCACAGTTCCCCCCCCTTTAATGCCAGCCCTGCATACCAGCCTGCCTTGTTTAACGTTCCTCTAGACTCCCACAGTTAAAGAATCTTTGGTGACCTCATGGTCACATGATCAGTCACCAAAGGTCCTTAAGCAGTCTAAACCTCGGAATAGAAATGTTAGGGGGGCCCCAAAGAGAGTGGTGGCCCCGGACAGTTGCTCGGTTTGCCTCCTCCCAACACGGGCGCGGAGTGTAACTAGGGCTTATTTTTTTAGGTAGGTCGTATAATTCAAGCATGCTCCAAAAATCCTGTAACGTAATGTTAGAGCTTATTTTTGGTGGTAGGTCTTATTTTGGGGGAACCACAGTATTAAGCAGGTTGTGATGTACGAAGAACTTAATTAGGTCCTTGGCCACTTGAACGCCCATCATCATTTCAATATGACTTTGGTGAAGTACTGAGATAGTGTGAGAGAGAGGAGGTTCACCCATCGGTCTAACCGTTTAGATACCACAGTTGCTAAAGACTGCAGCAGCTAAAGGTTTAACTGCTGGGATCTGAGCATTGATGGCACCAAGTTTCAGTATGGCTGAGCTCATGAACCCACTCACGTGACACCTGTACATCATAGCAAAGATTACAATCTGAAAGCTGTCCACGATTTCTGTAGACTCTGCACACATTATACTCGTATTCGCTCTCATCAATTATAATGAAGCCAATGTTTGTGCACATCCATGGCAGAAAACCGAGTATAACCCTAGGGCTCATGACATAAGAGGACGACGCTGGGATTTATACGACCGTATCCTCGTTTACACTCCTGTTATCTCTCATCGCATCCCTTGATTGTCGTCTAGGCGGTTGATAACTAGTTAAACCAATTAGCCAATTTGCTTGACGTTCCAGGTGGCCATTTCTTATTTTTGCAAATTACAAGTCTCTTGTGCCCACCCCCATCCTCGTCTCCTGTGGGTGCCTGGCGGCTCGCATCACCCGGTGTGTGTCTGATAAGGTTATTATCCAAATAATAATAACAATAATAATAGAAATTACAATTTAACTGTCTAATTGGGCAACCGAATATGCATCAGCGGGGCCCGGCTTCTCCGCTTGTAATTGGTAGCGGCGCTTTCTACACGTCCCCCGTGTATCCGCATTACGCGGAGTTCAAGGCTGCCTCTTGAATTTCGATCAGGTTTATTCCAGGGCTGCAGTATATTAAGGGAGCGGAGAATTATCCATATGTCGGCTCTGACACACTGGTTCCAATTATACGGGGAGGATTGCTCTACTGCAAATTGACTTCTGCTCTGTCGTTTCCATTAGGATTGCTGTGCACTCGTAAAATGCACAAATGTTTGTGCCACCGCCATGCCTTCTTGGTGGCGTGTGAGCAGCATGTAAGAAGTTACCATAATACCTGGGAAGTTTTCGTGCCAACTCTGATTTGTGTTACAGACCTGACTGCTTTCTCTTCTCACTCCCCGATAAACTTGGCCGCTTTATAAAGCAATGGGGGATAAGCAGTGGCTGGAAATCTTTGGCGCCACATATCCCATGGGATAAGCACTAAATGGCATGCATATGTAGTAAATGCATTTCTTTAAGGGGACCTGTCGCTATGTCAAGTCGCCGGTTTTTGTTCTTATTTTATTCCCACTCCTTCCCTGAGTATTCAGTTTTTTATTTTTTTTAAATCCGACATACAGTTCCAGAGATATGGGCTTTTTCATTTCTTTAAGGGGACCTATCACTCGGTCAAAAGTAACCAGTTTATGCTCTCGTTTTATTCCAATCGTTCACCTGAGCATCCAGTTTTTTATTTTTTTAAAATCCGCCTTACGGTTCCAGAAATATGGGCCTTTTATTTGGTGCCAATGTTTATGGCCTTGTACAGGGGGCGTGGCTCAGTGATTATGCAAAGCAGATTAGACACTCCCCAGAGGTTCCTGTGAGCCACACCCACTGGCACTAAAAGACCCATATCTCTGGAACCGTACAGCGGATTTAAAAGAAACAAAAACTGGAATACTCAGGGGAGCAGTGGGAATACAATAAAAGCAAAAACTGCCCACTCTTGCCCTAATGAAGGTTCCTTTAAGAAATTAAAAAGCCCATATATTTGGAACCGTATGTTGGATTTAAAAAAAAAATATAAGAAGCTGAATACTCAGGGGAACAGTGGGAATAAAATACCAGCAAAAACTGTTTACTTTTGATTTGTAGGCAGTTCCTCTTCATTGGAGCCAGTTGTGACCAGCACAGATCTTAACCAGTTGTGCTGTCTGAGTACTTGGGGTCATAAGATGTGTGCGACAAAGGTCTATATGTTTGTACAATGAACAGAACACATGCTTGGGATACTCCAAGGACTGACTATGGCAGTCACAGTGGGGCCATATTTATCCTTGCACGTCTCAGTAAATATAGATGCCATTAGTTAATGGGATAAGTTAGAAATGAGCTATTTATTTAGCGCTGGTCCAGTGCAGCATCCAGTCCGATTCTCTATGGTGGCAGGTCTTCGCTTCTGCACTCACCTGATGTATTCGCCACTCCTGACTCCTGCTAGGCTCCGTGGGTCTCTATGACATCACGTGAGGACCAATAGCGGCTGCCAGAGGACTGAGGAGGGCACAGACAGGAGGCTGGACCTGGATAGCGCAAATGGGAGTGGAGGCCTTTGCTGGATGGCGCAAATGGGAGTGGAGGCCTTTGCTGGATGTCGCAAATGGGAGTGGAGGCCTTTGCTGGATGGCGCAAATGGGAGTGGAGGCCTTTGCTGGATGTCGCAAATGGGAGTGGAGGCCTTTGCTGGATGGCGCAAATGGGAGTGGAGGCCTTTGCTGGATGGCGCAAATGGGAGTGGAGGCCTTTGCTGGATGGCGCAAATGGGAGTGGAGGCCTTTGCTGGATGGCGCAAATGGGAGTGGAGGCCTTTGCTGGATGGCGCAAATGGGAGTGGAGGCCTTTGCTGGATGGCGCAAATGGGAGTGGAGGCCTTTGCTGGATGGCGCAAATGGGAGTGGAGGCCTTTGCTGGATGGCGCAAATGGGAGTGGAGGCCTTTGCTGGATGGCGCAAATGGGAGTGGAGGCCTTTGCTGGATGGCGCAAATGGGAGTGGAGGCCTTTGCTGGATGGCGCAAATGGGAGTGGAGGCCTTTGCTGGATGGCGCAAATGGGAGTGGAGGCCTTTGCTGGATGGCGCAAATGGGAGTGGAGGCCTTTGCTGGATGGCGCAAATGGGAGTGGAGCCTTTGCTGGATGGCGCAAATGGGAGTGGAGGCCTTTGCGGATGCGCAAATGGGAGGGAAAGGGGCTTTGCTGGATGGCGCAAATGGGAGTGGAGGCCTTTGCTGGATGGCGCAAATGGGAGTGGAGGCCTTTGCTGGATGGCCCAAATGGGAGTGGAGGCCTTTGCTGGATGGCGCAAATGGGAGTGGAGGCCTTTGCTGGATGGCGCAAATGGGAGTGGTGGCCGTTTGCTGGATGGCGCAAATCAAGTTAATTGTTTGTAAAATAAATCCTTAATTTATGCAGAAAGGTATTTTTAATTGTTGTTTTGTTCTAGTCTTTTTTGTTTATTTAGTTGCAAAAATTCCACAGCAGTAACATTCAGTACTTTAAAAAAAATAAATCTGGGAATGGGGACAGCGCTGTGCCTGGAATGGTAATAGTCAGACAAATGTTCCACATCTGTGCAGGAGGAATACAAATGCCCTGCAAGGCTGCGAGTCTGCGGGGCCCCTGACAGCACGGCCCGGCGCTCATCTGTGCTGGTATTCTACCCTGAAGGTGTCTCCGTCATGTCTGCCCTTGTGTCTGACATCTTCTCATTGCTTCCCGTTATTCCATTCCGGGCTGTCGTTAAATATATAGGAGGTCCATGGGGAGCCCTCGCTGTTTAAATATAGGTCACATGAGGAATATTTTAAAGGGGCGCCTGTCAGTTTATTCTTTTATTTCGTAAATCAATAGTACCCAGAAAAATCAGTAAACTTTGTAATATATCTGATCAGACAAATCTGCTCCTTTCTCCTCCTGGATGGACTTTTCACTCCCAATTCAGGGGTAAAATGTGTTAAATTTGCATTCAGTAAAAAAACCTATGATTTGGACCAGGGGGCCCAAATCGTCTGATACGCCGGCCCCACTTCATCAACACCATTTAAAGGGACTGTGTTTTCACATTGGGTTATTGTGTTACATTTGTTGTTGTATATGTTTTTTCTTTGGTTTATATATATTAAGATCTTTGTTAAAATTAGTAATCTGACAAATTTCACAGTGAACCACTGGGGCTGTTTTAGACTCGTACTTCATGTGTTTTCTGGAAGAGTTTTCAGCGTACTCATTATCATCAGTGGCAGGATTTCAGTGACTGATGGCCAATCTATATATATAACACAGGAGCCAACTGCCTCAATAAGTGATATTAGACCTCCCTTTTAACCTCCACACTGACCATTGGGGCTGTTTTAGACTTGTACTTCATATGCTTTTAAAAAGAGTTTTCAGCAGACTCCTCATCAGTTGCAGGAGCTAACTGTCTCAATAGATAACATGAGGGCTTCATTATAACTTCCACAGTGACCTTTTGGGGCTGTTTTAGACTCCTACGTCATGAACTGTTTTCAGTAGTCTCATTATCATCAAAGACAGAATTAACGAAACTGATGGCCAGTGCACAATATATAACGCAGGAGCCAGTTGTCTTAATAGGTGACATTAGAGCTCCCTTAGAACCTCCACAATGAATCACTGGGCTTTTTTAGACTCTTCGTGTGCTTTCAGGAACGGTTTTCAGCAGTCTCATTATCATCAAAGACAGAACTAAAGAGACTGATGGCCAGTCTATGTACAATATATAACACAGGAACCAACTCTCTTGATAGGTAACATTAGAGCTCCCTTTTAACCTCCACACTGACCAATGGGGATGTTTTAGACTTGTTCTTCATATGCTTTTAAAAAGAGTTTTCAGCAGACTCATTATCATCACTTGCAGGATCTAACTCTCTCAATAGGTAACATGAGGGCTCCCTAATAACCTCCACATTGACCATTGGGGCTGTTTTAGACTCCTACTTCATGTGCTTTCAGGAACGGTTTTCAGCAGTCTCATTATCAGTGGCAGGATTACAGTGGCTGAGAAGCAATCTGTCTGAATAGGCAACATAATAGCTCCCTTTTAACCTCCACACATACCACTGGGGCTTTTTTAGAATCATACTTGATGTGGTTTTAGGAAGAGTTTTCAGCAGTCTCAATATCATCAAAGACAGGATTAAAGACACTGATGGTCAGTCTATGCACAAAATATAACACAGAAGCCAAGTGTCTCAATAGGTGACATAGAGCTCCCTTTTAACCTTCAGAGTTGCTTTTAATACTGAAGGTAACGTTGGGAGCCATCCATAGCTACTAATGTGCATGTACCTGTCCTGAAACAGAAAATTAGCCTGAATAAGCCGTAGCGGCGCCATTTAAAGGCTGCCATCACGTACCCTTTACCTCGGGCACCACCATGCTGGGTCCTGGTGTATCAGGACAGTGTGTGTTAAGGCTATGTGAGCATAATAGGAGTTAGATAGTGTTAGAACCTATTTAGGGGGTTCAAGTGTGATACTTATATGTAGTCAGTACAACGGCACCATTAGGCCAATTTGGGATAATGGCGGCCTCCATTGAGAACCTAGGAGCACCCAACTTTTCTCTTTTTGCTTGTTTGAGTTAATGTAACCTCTCTATGCTAATGTTTGGCATTGCCAGACGGAACGTTTAATGCCGCTCATCCACCCCCCCCCCCCCAAAAAATAAATCCCCCAAAGAGCTTTTCCCACCATTGCTGGTGCCAGGTGATAAAGCTGTACCCGCCTGTCAGGATGCAATTATTAATCTCCCCATGCAGCTCGGGCCGAGGACAGTGCCAGGTGCCCCCGAGAGGCTGGGAGGTGACGGCTAGATGTATATTTAATGTTGTGTTCAATTATTAAGTCTGGAAATGGAACCTCAAAGGGTTGCAAGGAAAAGGTGTAACGCGAGACGGGGCGGGGGGGCGGCCGACTTCTAAGAGGCCCATTCTGTGCCAGTCAGGCTGAAAAAATCAACAAAATGGTAATGAATTCAGGCAGCAGTGTGAGCGGACGACCTGGGGTCAAGTGCAGAGGGCACGCGGCTAATAAGGGGGTGGCACTCCCCGCTGTGGGCACACCTCTATTGTCCATCCCAGACCTGGCTAACCTTCATTATTTCTTGAAAGTTATACAAAATTTGTTTTCAATTCTTCGTGCCTTTCAAGATCTCTGCTTGCAGTCATTTGTTACTCAGAAGAAAAGAAAAATCTCAGATTTAAAGGGGCGGCGCACTATCTACAGCACATTTATAGAAATGATCCACGACTGTAGGCTGATCACAGGGTATCCCGCTGCTTGGACTCGCCCCCAGGGTTATCAAAAAAATTACAGAAAAACAATATTTTTTTAAGATCTAAAACCATAAGCTTTTCCTGCAGCAACACCGCAGGACTAATTAGGTATTACACCGTACTCATTGAAATCAACCATGCCGGGTCCTCCAGGTCAAAACCTCTCTAAGCTAATAGATGAGGGGCCTGATTTGGGCCCCATATAGAGTACTGTGCCCCCTTCCTGATTTCTTATCCTTTTCCATGTTCAGCACAACAAATTTTAAATGTTAGACAAAAAGAAACACAAATACAAAATTCCGTTTATGAAGGTCGTTATTATTAAGGGATAAAGAAATCCAAACCTACAGGGCCCTGTGTGAAAGTGATCGCCCCCCTCTTCCCCCGCCTTAAAACATAAATAAATCTGGGTTATCACGTCTATGGGAAGCAGAGTAAAATTTCCAGAGCCACATCCTGGCTGATTACTGCCAAACCTGTTCCCAATCAAGAAATCACTTAAATAGGACCTGCCTGACAAAGTGAAATAAACCAAAAGCTAAACTTCAGGAACAAATGGGAAAAACAAAGTAATTGAGATCTATCAGTCCGGGTCATACTTACATTCCGAATCTTATGTCAAATTCTAAAAACAATTCCTGAAACAGGACGTTGCTCATCCCGGTGTAACATCACAGCCAATGACTGTCAAATTGGGTGTGTTCAGCAACCAAGGCTGGATCCAGGTTTTTGTGGCCCTGGGTGAAAGCGTCTCAGTGGGCCTCTTTAATACTATGTCGCCATCCCTCCCCGCTGCTGCACGTCAGCACCTTAAGCCACACCCCAGGTTTAGGCAGGTGAAATTAGGAAAAACTTTGTTAATATTAATTAAAACTTCATTGGCTTTGTAAAAGGGAGGGAGTTATTAGCACAAATTTTAATGTGCTAGGGTAGAATGCAGAGACATTAAATTGTTGGTGTCTTTCTGCAAATTATACATTAGAGACACACAACTCTACTGTATGCCCATATACATACATGGATCTGCTACATGCACACATATATATATACACAGCTCTGCTACATGCACACTGCATGCACATATAGAAATACACAGCTCTGCTACATGCATGCTACTTGCACATACAGATACACACAGCTCTTCAACAGACACATTTACTTACACACACAAACACACACACTATATTTTACCACATCTTGCAGTTCTTGATTGGTGCAGAGCAGGATTGATGACACACTGGGAGCTGAATGGAGGCTGCAGCAGTTGAGCTTCTGCAGGATCTTTCAGGACCTTCATTTCAGTCATGTGATCAGTCACATGACTAGAAGGTCCTTTAACTACACGGCTCCTGCTGCCTCCTTTAGCTCCCAGTACGCTTTCTCTCCTTCTCTGTGTCGATCTCATGGATCAGTGCAGAGTAGGAGAAAGTGCATTTCTCTGTGAGTGGGCCCCTTATCTGTCCAGGGCCCTGGCACTTCCCCTGGTGCTGACGCCGGCCCTGGCTTCAACTATCACCAAAGAATGCAAGCATGCATGATTTTTGATCTCAAGTCGCACACGACTTTGCTGTCATATTTATTTTGTTACGTAGAAATTGTAACTGTGAATTGGTTGTAGCAAGTGGAAGGCAAATTGGAACCCAGTCCAGGCACCAGATCAGTCCTTCGTGGCTGCTGGCGCACCAGTGCCTACTTGACACCATTCACTTTTGATTAGACAGCTTGTGTCAGTCTGTATTGGATGATAACAGAGGACAATAGAATCATTTGAAATCTTTCAGATTGAATTTACACATTTTTCTCTTCTCTTTTCCAGTTTGCTGCTTTGTGGTGCACAAACGCTGCCATGAATTCGTCACGTTCTCCTGCCCCGGTGCCGACAAAGGACCCGCATCTGATGTGAGTAAACTTTTGCCAACAGCAGTAACGCGGTGCCAGATTATCTGATGTTCTGGATTAAGGGATGTTGGATTAAATAGATTTTTTTTTTTCCTTCAATTTAACACCACCTAAGAGGCCAGCCAGCACTTCTCAATGGGATCTTTATAGTACTCGAGAGCATTGCATGAAATTAGTCCAAATTGAACCGATTCCAAAAAGCGAGTCGTCAGAGAGATGGAAAACATCCTGATAGACAGACGCTCCAGCATATGCTTACACAGTAATGATTACATTTCTATATTAAGCCTGAAAATTGCATATTGCACAACTACAGCCACGAGATGATGGACAGACGGTCTCTGAACAGTTGCGGGGGTTCTTTTTGAGATCATAAAATAATCTGTTTTGCATAAAATTTGCTAGGGTTCCCGGGGTTCTCTTAAGTCAAGGCCCTATGGTTCATTTTATTTTAAAGGGAGAAACAGAAAATAAATATTAAGGTGCAGCTGACTGCACCACCAAACCTCTGCCCACCTCTGCCTGGCCAGTGGCAGCCCAATGACATCTTTAGGGCAGCCCAACTGCAAGTAACCCATCTCTATGAATGGCATGCAGTACCCATTACGGCCTCTGCACAGTGTACGGCGCTGTCCCCTGTTTAGAGCGCCACAGCGCGTCCAATCAGCAGATCAGTGTAAGCGCTGGTCTGATATTGATGATTAATAATGATCATAATCTAGAATATCCCTGGAAAGCCTATATAACATATAGAGTACAGTGATTAGTCCTACTGCCTAATGCTTGAAATTTTTTTTTGCCAGTCAATGTGGTTACAGGTATTAAAGGGGTTGTTTCATAAAGGTAAGCCGTAATCGGCTGATTGCCGTGAGTCCAATTGCTCTATTCTTCAACAATCAGCCATTATTGCATGCAGGCTCACTATGGAAAATGAAGTATTTAATGGTAAGGCACCTATTTGCTAAAAAAAATATATTATTAAATACCTGAAAATTCCCTGACCTCCCCTGATTCTGACCCACTTTTCCGTTTTGCTCTACGTCACTTCTTTGCGCAGATATTCATATTTTTTGGCTTTGGAGGCACTATGTGAAATCTCTGATTGTAGTACTGGTTGGTGTTCTCTAGGTGATTCGTTTTCACCCTCTCCTTTCCAGAAACAGCCAATCACAGCTCAACAGCTGATCTATCGGTCTCAGATGCTGCTGTACTGAGATTGGCAGTCTCTTGGAAGGAGGGGTGAAAGTGCACGTCTCAAGAGATTTCACATAGTGTGCTCCAGAAAGAACAAATGTGGATAACTCTGTAATGGAGCGACATAGAGCAAAACGGAAAAGAGCATCAGAATCAGGGAAGCTCAGGGATTTGTCACAAGATATTTAAATGCATTCCTTTTTAAGAAATGATAGGGCCTCTTTAATTGAACGACAATGAGAGCAAAAGCCACCTCCTTATGAGCTGTTTTGAGCGCTGAAGGTCAAAAGTGTAGATCACCTCTATTATGTCCATCAGGACAATGCTTGAATGCCGTTATTATACCAGTTCTCATGTTTTACGTATGATGGTGCGGACAGCCATTTTATATAAAATCCTGAATATCAGCGACACTAGGGATAAGTAGCATGCGGGCTAAGCTTCGCCAGCATTATTCTATGCCCCGTGTGACATGACTGAATGATGCTCCTCAGCAGTGCATCGGATGCTAGCGGCTAAGGTAAGAAAATCGCTATATGCCTATTGGAGTAATGGGTTTAGAGCATAGTCAGCCTGATAGTGGATGGAAAGTGATCACCTTGTACTTTGCATATTTTATCATTATGATATATATTCTTACCCACTGGTGTCGCTCATTCTTATTAGGCTTGCAAGGTCAGTGGAGCGATGGACACGTGAGATTTCTCTGCTGCTGCATGACTGTCTAATGATGGTTCTTTCAGGTGCATGGTACATATCTGCATCGTCACACTGGAAGCCTTACAGTATGCCTCAGACACCGTTGCCATCTAGCCATGTACTATTTGCACCAGTTTACAGCTACTGTATGTAAATGAGCTGCTATTCACGAGTATAAGCTAAAGATATTGTCTAACCAAAACTGAAACACTGTATTATGCTTACAGTAGAACCTCAGGGGTGGAGCCTGACATACTCCATGATCATCCATGCTCCGCCCCCGCAGATCCTTCAGTAGGCTAAACACAGTGTTTTGTTTGGAGTCTTTATCAAAACGACTTATCTGAAGTGATATGACCATGAACGTTCTTGTTCAGTTTGTGGCATGCTCATGGGCGGCCATCTACAGACCCCAATGAGCTACAGGGTATCCTCGATAATAAGAGGCTGACAGACCCCTTTTTATTACACCATATATAAGTTGCCCTAACAGAAATTTTGATTGGAGCATTTTTTTATAACCCTAAAGTTTTAGCTGAGGAACAGGACCGTAAAGGAGTCAATGACTAATTTTTTTTGCTATATTTTACATTTATGGTAGCTTCCACTGACTGACGGAACATTTGCAATTTTGCTCAGAAAATTTCACAACGTTATTTTTTTCCCCTGGAAATTTGGGGATTTCTATACTTTTAAAAATATCAGTTGTGTAATTATCATGATGGTCTCTCTTACTTTGGAGACTTGTGACCGTTTTGGGACCTGTGTCTCACTCCTGTATCGAGACTTCATATTAAACATGTTTCTTTCCTTTGGCAGTTTAGGAGTCCATTTCTGTTACTAGCAAGCTAGCTAGTTTTTTGTCCAGGTGTGGCTACTCTGTGATTACTCCCTTCCCCTTTATATGGTGACATGATTCCAGCACCCTTTGCTGGTAATTGAACTTATTCCTGGCCAAGCTTTCTGGGGTAAAGGAGGTTTTCTAGAGAGCTGACTACTGCCAAGCCATCTGCTGTCAAGGAGCTAGGCAGCAGGCATGAAGTTTTGTTGTTCTCTTGTCTGTCTCCCCTTCCCTCTTGTTGTTGTGTTGTTACAGTGGTTGAGACTAGTGCTCCTGCAGACCATTTCCCTATTAAGGGCCAACATCTGGGCCAGCGGGGGACTAAGTATCCTGCTCAGCAACGGGGTGAAAGAACCTGTATAGGTACGGTAGGGAGATCAGGGCATGGCCGCAGGTGAGAGCAGGAGGTCACCTCTTCTCTGTTCCCAATGAGCAGGGCACTCCGCTGTATTTGTTCCCTCCCTCCCCGGTGTTTCCCCATCTGTTGTTTGGTGAATTGCGCCGGGCATTGTTGTTCCGTGCGTCCCTGTCACGTAGTGTTTCCGGACGCTCCCTGCGTTCAGCATGACAGTAATGCCTCATTTCACCTGCGGAGGTGCTGCAGGGAAACTTCACTCTGCGATAATAGCTGATCGATGGCCTATCCTGCTCCTGGGATCTCTATGATCCGGTTTTCGTCGGTGGGCCTTTCTAAGAGCTAGGCATTATCTAATTCAGAGGACCGATGTTAAAGATGAAGATATGTTTATTTGCAGGAAATTGGGAATCGTGAACAGCTTGTCTTGGGTTTCCTGACATCCAGGGTATGTATAGGAGTAATGTTTGTGTTTCAGACTGTTGTTTACATCTTCTAATATTGAGGCATTTTATATACGGTGTAATATAAAGGGGTCTGTCTAATTAAATAAATATTTTTATTTAAAGGGATTGTCTCTGATTGGAAAATAATGACTACCTGCTTTCTTAATCACCTGACCATGGGTTGTATCCGGCATTGCGTTGGGCTACGTTGCAATACCGCACAAAACCTATGGACAGATGTGGCGCTGTTTGTTTTAATGCAAGGAGCCATTTTTTGTAATAGTATTTTATTAAGGCGAATCATTATCCAAGATCCAATGAGCAAAGCATGAAACCACATTACAACACATTACAACGTGCATGGACTGCATGAGGGGGTCCGAGCCATCAGGAATGCTTTACCACCGGCTGAGTTCATCCTTGTATATGGCGAGATTTAGCTTCAAAAGTTAGTACACCCCGGGGTCTGAGGAGGATTCCTGTAGATTTGTCCTGGAGAGTCGTGGTAGACTGATTGTTGGGGAGAAAGGACCTCATAAGTGATGATGGGGATGGGGGGTTCTGTAAGCTGTGATTATTTGGGGAAGGTGGTCTGGTAGACTTATTTGAGGGGGTTGGGTAAGGAGTGAATCTTGGGGGAGAATCTAATTAACTGTGGTTTTGGAGGTGGGTGGGGTCATTCAGTAAGCTGTGATATTTGGGGGGTCCAGGAAGTGATTTTTGGAGGTCTGATAACTGTGAATATTGGAGAGGGGGATGGTTGGTAGCCTACTGGGTGGGGGGGCGGGGGGTTGAAGCTGATGAACTGGGTTGGTGGTAAGCTGTGATTACTCCAGGGTGAAATGGTTTGGTAAATGTGACTCTTGAGGGTGGTAAGTGGATATGGGGGGGCTGGTAAGCTGTGACTATTGTGGGGGGGTAGGTGGTATTGTGGGGGCTGATAGCACTATTGGGGGGGGGGAATGGTAGCTGTGATATTGTGGGGGGGGGGTGGTAGCTGTGACTATTGGGGGGGGGCTGGTAGGTGTGAGTGGGGGGGGGGGGACTGGTAGGCTGTGACTATTGTGGGGGGGGGCTGGTAGGCTGTGACTATTGGGGGGGGGGGGGATGGTAGGCTGTGACTATTGGGGGGGGGGGGGGGGGGGGGACTGGTAGGCTGTGACTATTGGGGGGGGGGGACGGTGGTAGGCTGTGACTATTGGGGGGGAGGGACTGGTAGGTGACTTGGAGGACTATTGGGGGGGGGGGGACTGGTAGGCTGTGACTATTGGCAGGGAACTGGTGAACTGTATTTACTCTGGGGTGGAAGGGGGTCGGTTAACTGACTATTGGAGGGGCTGGTAGGCTGTGACAATTGGGGGGGGGCTGGTAATCTGTGATTACAGGGGGTGTCTGGTAAACTGTGACTATTGGGGGATCGCTGCGATTACTTTGGGGTGGGAGGGTGTCTGTAAGCTGTGATGATTTTCAGGGGCTGGGAAGCGGTGATGATATCCATCAGAAGCCCTGTTTGATACAGTGATGTGTCCTTCCTTTATTTTTGGCTCGGCAGCTGGTAGCGGTTCTACATATGTTCTGTGTCTCTATCGACTTAGTAAACTAACGTGGCGGCTTAGATTGAATCTTGTAGACTGTTATGACCTCGGGCCCCTATGATATCGAGACACAGCTGAAAATCCTCCCTATAGTCTCCTCTATAAAGAAGTGAAGCCACATCTGCTGCCCTCTGTAGGTAGAATGCAGGACCTACAGTTGGAATATGTGTTAGAATCATAAATGTCAGTTTATATATAAAGCAGAGAAATTTTTAAAAAGGATCACACCATAAAGGACTATTGTGATAGATCTACTATTGTAACAACTATCTTGTGACAGATCTACTTTTACTATTGTGGTATTTTGTGTTGATTTGTGCTGTACTACAGTTCTGGAGGATAATATAGGTGGTAACGTAATGTAATGTATGTACACAGTGACTGCACCAACAGAATAGTGAGTGCAGCTCTGGAGTATAATACAGGAGGTAACTCAGGATCAGTAATGTAATGTATGTACACAGTGACTGCACCAGCAGAATAGTGAGTGCAGCTCTGGAGTATAATACAGGAGGTAACTCAGGATCAGTAATGTAATGTATGTACACAGTGACTGCACCAGCAGAATAGTGAGTGCAGCTCTGGAGTATAATACAGGAGGTAACTCAGGATCAGTAATGTAATGTATGTACGCAGTGACTGCACCAGCAGAATAGTGAGTGCAGCTCTGGGGTATAATACAGGAGGTAACTCAGGATCAGTAATGTAATGTATGTGCACAGTGACTGCACCAGCAGAATAGTAAGTGCAGCTTGGAGTATAATACAGGAGGTAACTCAGGATCAGTAATGTAATGTATGTACACAGTGACTGCACCAGCAGAATAGTGAGTGCAGCTCTGGAGTATAATACAGGGGGTAACTCCGGATCAGTAATGTAATGTATGTACACAGTGACTGCACCAGCAGAATAGTGAGTGCAGCTCTGGAGTATAATACAGGAGGTAACACAGGATCAGTAATGTATGTACACAGTAACTCCACCAGCAGAATAGTGAGTGCAGCTCTGGAGTATAATACAGGAGGTAACTCAGGATCAGTAATGTATGTACACAGTGCACCAGCAGAATAGTGAGTGCAGCTCTGAAGTATAATACAGGAGGTAACTCAGGATCAGTAATGTAATGTATGTACACAGTGACTGCCCCAGCAGAATAGTGAGTGCAGCTCTGGAGTATAATACAGGAGGTAACTCAGGATCAGTAATGTAATGTATGTACACAGTGACTGCACCAGCAGAATAGTGAGTGCAGATCATACAGGATGAGAGGCCTAGTCCTTCATTTTCACAGCTTTAGTTGTGGTAAAAGCACTGCTACGTGTGCAGGAATTTTTGTATGTAAGGCTGTGTTAACATGTTGCGTGTTTGTGCATTTACACAGCGCTTTTTGCGCTTGCGCAAATGCAGTGAAACGCAACGCTGGTATCGCATCCCAACAAAAGCTATGGCTTTTGCTGGAGTGCGTTCACCTGCTGCATGTTTTGGCGTCTTTTTGCGGATGTGCTTTCACTGCAAAGCGCGTCTGCAAAAAGAATGACTGTCAATTATTGGCGCCTTTTTTGGCACACTTTTCTTATAGGCCTCATTATAAAATGGGCTCTGGAAAAGCGCAGCTAATAAAGCGCGGCGTGTCAATGCAGTTGCGCTTTTTTGCTTAAAAGCACAGGTACGCGGCGAATACGCAGTGTGTGAACATAGGCCAATCCTGCTATGAAGGGTTTGTCATGGCAGCATGTAGTCAGTCTTTAATCACAAGCATTGTCATCTTAATCTCTACTGCAAGGTCATTTACTTAATGGAGACCTGTGGTGAGCGGCCTGACACAGGGGAGCGATGAAGACGTAACATTATCACAGACTGGCAAGAAAATTCAACTTGGGTTACAGTGAGAGGACAACCGTGTGTAACTGGAGGAGTAATCTCAACCCTCCACATTAGAGAGGCGGAAGGCGAGGGACGGGGAGGGGGATACTCGTGTAAAATTGGGGCCAATTGTCTTTTGGGAACAAAGTGTTGGAGTCATTCATCAAGGTATAAGGGTCTGTGCCCACAGGATGTTTTTGCTGCAGTTTCTGCTTGCAGTTTACCATTGGTTTTATAGTAATTTGTTCCTACGGTTTGATTCCCAGCAAAACCAATGTGTTTCACAGAAACGCTGTGCCCACACATTGGTTTTGCAGGTGTCAAGAACTGTCAAATCCCTCCGGTTTTGCCACGGATGGAGAGAGAATTGACATGCTGCAGTCAATGGCAAAAACGCAGTAAAAACGCACAAAAACCACGATAAATACGCAGGACCTGAACGAGCAAATCTCCTGGCAAGGATTTCCAAGATCCTTGAAAGCAGTACAGGTTTTGCTGCGTTCAGGACTGCTTAAAGAAACGTCCTGTGGGCACATACCCTAAGGGCTTGACCGAAGCCTGTAATGTCCCCTGGATGAAACTTAACGAATCCTCCCTTCAAAGTGGGAAAATGCAATTAAATGCCCCAAATTTTGTGGTCTTTGCACTTGGCCCACTCAACGTTTGAAGTCACATTCCAGATACTGCCTTTTGGAGCATTTTATTATAACCACTGTCCCCCTTTAAGCAGGAATGTTGAATCTAAACAGAGTCTCAGTCAGAGTCTGAGTCGGTGATCCATTGTGGTGGAATCGGAGTCAGTCGGATTCAAGGAAATTGAAGGGTCTGAGGTTTGGCTTACCAACTGCACACCTGGGCACCAGGGCTGTGAAGTCTGGGTCTTTGGGTTTCTGGTCTTGGGTTTCTGGGTCTTTGGGTTTCTGGGTCTTTGGGTTTCTGGGTCTTTGGGACTCTGCGGTCTTTGGGATTCTGGGTCTTTGGGATCTGGGTCTTTGGGTTTCTGGGACGTTCTGGGTCTTGGGTTCTGCTGGGATCTGGGTCTCTGGGATTCTGGTCTTGGGTTGGGCGTTCTGGTCTCTGGGACTTCTGGGTCTCTTGGGTTCTGGGTCTCTTGGGACTCTGGGTCCTTGGGTCTCATTCAGGAATATCGAGGAGTTGGAGTCAGAGGTTTGATTTACCGACTCCACAACCTGCCATTAAGGCCCTTTTTAACTAAATGGGGTACATTTTTGAGTGACAAGCTTGACTGGATCCTTATGGCAGCAATGAAAGGAAAACTGCAAAAACAATGGACCTAACCAGTGAAAACAAGTTACCACATATGCACAGGCCCTAAACCAAAACTAACCAAGAATGCCATAGTTTTGAGCATCCTGACCTTCCTTATGCATGATAAATGGTAGCGATCTGATCGGAGTGGAAAAACAAACTGAGCTGTATTAAGATATTTCCGTTATATGACATACTTGCACCAGAGTTTTTCAGTCATATGTAACAGGCGATCCTGGGATGTACTTCATATCACTTCTACATTTCCAAGCTGGAACTTTACTTATGGTAAATTAATGTCACCATGCCACAATTTTTAAATGATACATTTATTTGCCCGTTGCTGATGTGCCCACTGTTGCGGCCCTCTGAGGAGGTGTGCCTGCAGTGGATGGGATGCGGTGCAGCGTGGGTATTTTTGCCGCCTCGCTCGCTCTTGTGCAATCTGGTGCCATTCATACTTAATGTGCTGTGTGAGCTGGGAAGCCTCTTAGAAGAGTTTAAGCGCTAAGGAGCTTTGAAGGCTGCAGCACAGTGGAATATGCAGCTCGCTCTGCGAATCAGTCGCTGGATTCTGACATTTCCAATTGCATTAACCCTTCTGTACCGTCTCTGATTGCCAGCTGCGCAAAATAACTCCCATGCATCTTCTAGTGAGACAACTGCAAAAATCTGACACCCTCCCCCACATGAATGCAGCTTTTTAATTAATCTTTCTTCCTTTCTCCAAAAAGCGCCACCCTCATCTACAGGTTGTGTGTGGAATTGCAGCTGAACCCCATTCACTTTTTAAAGCTTCAGTTCCAGACACCGCCTGTGGGTTAAAGTGTCGCTGTTTTTGGAAGAAAAGCAGCCACGTTTTTCTAATCGTTCCAATTTATTCCTGCCTGTTCTGTATCATGAGCTCCTGCCGTCTCGTTATGAGGGTAATATACAGATTTGTGTACTGCCGCAGCTGGGTTTTACAGTTATCCTTCCCAAGAGGTCTGTAGATATTATCCAATTTTCTCCTAAGCCAGAACCGTTCTTGAGACGATGTTTTACACGAAGCGTTCCGCTAGGGGTGAAGGAAGTCGCTTTCCCAGCTGTACAAAATACCTTCACAATATGGCGGATGAGGGGACAGGACATGTTTTACTATCTCCCCACGGATTATACAGGTGCATCTCAATGAATTAAATTAACTTTTGATGATATTTATTTCACTAGTTCAATACATAAAGTGAAACACATATAATATATAGTTATTACAAGCTGATTGTTGTTTTCATGTGTTTATTTCTGTAAATGTTGATGATTATGGCTTACAGCCAATGAAAACCCAAAGGCATTATCTCAGAAAATTAAAGTAGGGAGGACGAAGGGTCTGAGAGGTAAAATATAAGCTAAATAGGTATCGAGGCTTCACCTTGTTTGGTTGTGAGAGTCACAACCACTATAAAAGCAGATCACGCTGCTGCAGTCCCCAGCGTGGTGCTATAGAGTAGGGAGGATGAAGGGTTAAACACCACGCTGCCGTATTCCACCAGACATCAGAAGGTGAATATAATATTGATCTACTAGTCAACGTGTTTCAGGGCTCCCTGGCCTCTTCCTCGGGACAAATCATGATCATATTGCCATGTTTCAGGGAACTGTGCAGACGTCTATGGGTGCGTTTTTTTTTTGGGGGGGGGGGGCGGGGATTGTTATGGTATTTCGTCATTTTATTTGAAGGGAGAATAATACTTTCCAAAATGGCCTTCTCATTTTTTTTTTTTTTAAGGGGTATTCGGGATTTTATTTGTTAGTGGTGCATTTTTAGGAGTAAGGAGGTATAATAATTTCCTTTCCCTATGCTATGATATGACATGTTCTACCAAAATAGCCCACAATTGATCTAAACTGTGCCCCTTCCCTAGTGTATGACAGGTTTATAAAAATCCATACTGTAAACACGTAACAAAATATAGGTTTTAGTATAGATCCAAGTATAAGGTGTGTGAATGGACCCCGAGCATGGCGGTGCAGGAAATATATGGGGCAAACTTATTAAAGATGTCTACCAGTCTTTGTTAAGACAAAATAAGTACATTTGGACTATAACTATTTTCGCAGTGTTTAGGCTTGACATGGTTATGGACTGTGTAGGCCTCAAAAAGCTGCCTGTTGCCCCTGGCAACCTATCACAGCGCAGCTTTCATTTCAGCAGGGCAGTTTTAAAAATAAGACCTGAGTTTTGATTGGTTGCTAGGGGCAACAGGCAGCTTTTTGAGGCCTACAGAGCCCATAACTGTGTCAAGCCTAAACACTACGAAAATAAATATAGTGTATATGTACCAATTTTGTAAGACAACGATGGCGGACACATGTCAGGGGTGTCATGCCTCTTTTAATTTGGGACATTTTGAGGCCTGTGGGGTGGAGGCGGCCATTATTGTGTTATAATGGAATGATTAGCCATACTGCCGGGGGTTGATGAGGTCGCGGTTCTCTGAGGGGACTTCCCTCGCTGTATACAGTGAAATTACCAGCAGGAATAAAAATAGCAGCTTTGGAGTGTGGGATTATGGAGATTCGGCGGCTGACGAGTCTGTGGGTTTTCAATAAAGCGAAATCTAATGAGAATTGTGCCGGGTCGTCTCCTGCGTTTCGGTGATAACAGTGGCGCTTGTCTATTTGTTTTAGGGGAGGTAGGATGGGGATACGGAGCCGGGGCTCTTATCGAAGGAGGCACAAGCTGCGGGCGGCGGCGCTGTCGCTTGTAATTTGCTCCCCAACCAAAGCGAGTAATTAATTGTACAAAGCGCGGCGAAGTCTGTAGATGAGAAGGTAGCGGGAACAGCTGGGGATCATCCCTCCAAAGCACAGAATGAATTGCCGAAGATGTAGAAGAATTTGGATTAGGCGGCAGAGACAGAACGCGGGGCGATACAATGCTGCCGGATTTAGGAGGGCGACAAAAAGATGGTGCAAGACGTCAGCGCTCCATATTTTTTGGCACAAAGCATGAATGTTAGCGGAACCCAATGATTTCAACAGTATCGGCCATGTATGAGTGGCTCCATGACCTTCTCCTAACAGCAGGGAATTACTCTTCTATCCCCATTGAGGACATAAACATCCATCAGGGCTGTGGTGTCTGAGTCTCTGTCCATTTTAGGTGGATTTGGATTCAGGGTAATTGAGGAGTCCGTGTCGAATATGTGGCTTACTGACTTCACAGCAATGGTTGTGGAGTCAAAGTCGGTGTCCATTTTGGTGGATTTGAAGTCTGAGTCGGAGGTTTGGCTTACCGACGCCACAGCCCTGATATCCATAGGCCGATCACTTGGTTCCCCAGCTGCTATCCTATGTATGTTACCCGCTATAAATTGTCCATACCCTTGAGATGGTGGTCAACATTTCAACGGTTTCCCCCTAACTGCAGATGTTTGGGATAAAGGTAACACCCAATCCTTTTATAAGCTGCCGGCAGGTGTATTGAGCAGAGATACACTTCTAAAATGTTCCAGTAGGTAAGATGGGAGGAAAAATGTAGAAGTCACTTCAAACGTTTACAAGGCTTGGGCTCTACGCTGACTTTTAGTCTTGGTAAAATCACTGACGACTTGATGCTTGCAAGTCTTTACCCGAAATCGTTGCTGTGGGCCCATTCTTGCCCAGAGTCAACGGGAGTCGCCAACTTTTCAACTTTCAACTTTTGAGGACAATTTTTTTCCTTTTACTTAAATACATGTATTTGGGGCTAAAAATAATTTTAGCATTTGGGTTTCATTAAAAAATGTGCACCGTTTACCTTCTATAACCTCTGGGGTGCACTGTCCATTGCTGGCTGCAGAATGAGTTAACAGAGAACCTGTCAGTGAGCTTATTCAGGTCGAATATTGGGACAGTTTATAAGTCTTTTATCAGTCTTCTTTCTGAGTTCTTTGCAGTTGATTTATGACCATAGACTACATCAAAGATTAATGTGTAACCTGTAAATGCCAAACTGTGCAAAATTTATAATGAATCCCAACTGCAAAAGTGATTCTTCAACCACAAATAAATACATTTTAAGGTAAAGATACAAACAGTTGACAACCCATTTAAGTGATTGCATATCAGTCATAATAGCATAATGACATATACTACATATGATGAGCACTTCGTCACATTGGTCAGGATTAACAGCTTCTTTGCTTGAAACGCGTAGACCCGATGTCTCTACATTTTCCATCTTTTCCTTTTTTAATCTGCTTAAATAATCATGAAATCCGTCTGTCATCCACTTCCTTCCAGCTTCCCTGTAATGCATGCCCAGTTACTGAGGCGGCCTCCATCTTTGGACACAATAGAGAGCTCATGGGGGAAGAGGTCACATGGAGCCCACAATGGGGACACAGGGAATGCACAGGGGGGACAGTGATGGGTGTGCAAATATGGCACCCACTGGCAGTACTGGCACATTCCGCAGTACCACCAGCGGTGCCACAATCTGCACTACCTGAAACCGCCGCCCACAGCTGACACATCACCTCCTGAGTAAGTGCGCATGCTTATACCTGGTGTACATGTGCACTTAGGTGGCCGCCATCTTTGGACACCTGGGTATACAAAGATGGCGGTGGCGTGACTTGATGCATACGTACGCCGCCCCCGTATTTGGACACCACAGGAGGGAGAGCGCATAAGGGGGAGAGATAAACCACAGGGGGAGAGAGTGTACCGGGGAGAGAGAGCTCCAAGCAGAGGGCATAGAGGATAGACTGCACAGGGGGAGAGACAGCTGCCGCGCCAAAGATCCCGTCCCCTTCATGGCATCACCGCCCTAGCACCGGACCTCCATCTAGTGATTGAAATTAATGTGATGTTTTAAACTAGACATTTTTTTTTGGGGGGCGGGGTTAGCGCCTGCTGGAATTGCTATTCTTTTTTGACTTTACAAACACCACCCTGATAAATACAGAGGCAGTGCTGATACGTGAACGCCACCTTTTTTCCCTCTTCATTTTGGTCTTTTAACCACTTTTCTGCTGCACCATCTATTGGTACATTTTAATGTGGTGATAGAGGGGTTAATGTGACTGAGATACATTGTAGGTTCCCCCCTCCTTTTCTTTCTCATTGCATGGTGAAATATTCATGGTTCACGCTGCTACTTGTGCAAATTTCATTGCACTTGTGACTACGTTTCTTCAGATTAATTTCTCAATGCGGCCGTTGATAAGACATCCTGCGCCGCGGCCAACTGCGAATGCAGCTCCTTGTGATTTTAATGCAAATTGTGTTGTATCCGGGGGCGGATGTATTTATCTATTTATTACTAGCGGGGAATACTTACAAGTCTGTTTAACCCGTCTGCTTCCTGCATCTCTGTATTAGAACGATTCCAAAATCTTTCATTGTGTTCTGGTTTGAAATTGGTGATGACACTTGGGTCTGTTTGGCTGATGTCATTTCGGCCTGCCTCTGTGCCTGTATTGGGGAGACCCTGCGCCTTGCCCGGCGAGGCCCGCCTGAGCCTTGCCCGGCGAGGCCCGCCTGAGCCTTGCCCGGCGAGGCCCGCCTGAGCCTTGCCCGGCGAGGCCCGCCTGCGCCTTGCCCGGCGAGGCCCGCCTGCGCCTTGCCCGGCGAGGCCCGCCTGCTCCTTGCCCGGCGAGGCCCGCCTGCTCCTTGCCCGGCGAGGCCCGCCTGCTCCTTGCCCGGCGAGGCCCGCCTGTTCCTTGCCCGGCGAGGCCCGCCTGTTCCTTGCCCGGCGAGGCCCGCCTGTTCCTTGCCCGGCGAGGCCCGCCTGTTCCTTGCCCGGCGAGGCCCGCCTGCTCCTTGCCCGGCGAGGCCCGCCTGCTCCTTGCCCGGCGAGGCCCGCCTGCTCCTTGCCCGGCGTGGCCCGCCTGCTCCTTGCCCGGCGAGGCCCGCCTGCTCCTTGCCCGGCGAGGCCCCTGCTCCTTGCCTGGCAATGTCACACATTTGGAGCGGTCAGGACTCTGGGTCTCTACACTTATGCGGTCACCTCTTCACCTCTGGAATCTTCCTATTACTTTACTATGTTGCGTTCCTTCGTGGGGTGTTAATACCAGCAGATACCATGTGCTTTCTTAGTAAAGCATGTTTCAAATATTTCATTGTTGCGAGCGTATTTTTAGACTTCTGTAAATGTATGCAAAATATGAAGTACGGTACCTTTAAGGGAAAAATAAAAACTGCCTAGATACAATCAATCGCAATTTTCCTTTCTCAGCATGGGAAACATATTTTGAAGAAGTGAAAACAAATCCAGTTCTCCTTTCCAAGAAGCTTTGTTATCGGGGTTTCAACTTTTTGAATCAAAAATCAACAGAGTTGCTTTGCATATCTTCATTATTTAATGCCATCCCCTGCTGAGTGCTCTAATGGCGCTGAAGAGGGAAGCACAGAGTATTTCAGGATGTGGCTATTCCAGTCAGTTGTAGAAGTATATAAATTGGCAATGAAGAGCAACAGCAGCCTCCTCGGGCTATGGTCATGCAGCATACATGTTTTTTTTTTTTTTTCTTCTTCTTCTTTTGCCTGACCCTCCCGGCTATTGTCACGCTGGGGTATGTAATTTGTTGGAGAGCAACAGATTTGGGATTACTGTCCTAAAAGCCAATGTGGCACCCTGAGACCTTAGAATACTTGAAAATTCACAATGTAAGGAATTTCTCGCCTTCTTTTATAATCTCCTTTTACATCTCTTGCGCTGCACATATATTTTAGAATACTCTTCCCGACTCCATGACTTCTCTGAGCTGCACATATCTTTAGAATACTCTTCCCAACTCCATGACTTCTCCTGAGCTGTCCATTTACTCTAGGATACTCTTCCTGACTCCATGACTTCTTATGAGCGGTCCATGTATTCCTGAACTTTTTCTGGCTCCACAAAGTCTACTAAGTTGCCGATGTGTTCTCACTTTCTTACAGATTACGTATCTTCTCCCAGGCTGCCCATGTAATCTCGAGCTTTCCACCTGACTTTTCCTAGGCTTTTCATGTATTCTAGAACCTTCCTCTACCTGTAAGGTTTATTGGCATCTTTAACTGTTTTGATAAGATGGCTACAAGACCTGGATAATGGCTGTTTTCATGCTGGCAGATACAAAGTCTGTGTTTACTTTGTGAGACAGAGGTGTTGCTCTTAAACCTTCACCTTGAGACCTGACTTGCTGCGGCTTGTGACCAAGAAAATGGGACTTCTCACGTGCTGCATGTGTCTTCTGGATTGCTCTTTCTTAGATTTTTGCCTCCAGATACACTAAACATATTTTATTCATCCTTTTACCTTATATCTCATCTTTTTTTATTGACCCATGACCATTGATCATTTATCTAATTTCAGCAAAACCCTCTTCTACACCTGTCCTTCGTTCCTCAATTTGGATCCCGTGTTGTATAATGTATATGTTCTGCCCCATTATTACGTAAGACAGGTCGCTGTCCGCCCTGGTGCTGCCCAGCTCAGTGCCAGCTGTTAAAGACTTTAGGAGAGCCAGTAATTAAGTTTTGTGGTAATGACACCTTGTGTGTTGACCCGTGTGATTAGTGCGGAAGGATAAATGCCGCTTACTGTATTCCTGCCAGGACATCGCTGATCTCTGCCGGGATGAGTTTAAAGGGATTATAGGAGGTAAAACATGAGTCCTCGGATCTCCAATTCGGCTGGAATCCAGTTACAGTATCGCATAATGTAGTCCTCTGCTTAAAGGCATACCCCGCGTTTTACTGATATTATATTTCATTATTAAAGGGATATTTTGATAAAAAGTGGTGGCCCCTCACCCAGATATTATCCCTATCCTTTTGATAGGCAATAGATACTTTTCACTTGGTTCTCTATTAAAACGATCAAAAAATGTTAACAAAATGGGTATCCATGTATTTGAGGCAAAAAAAAATTATTTTTGTGGTTGCTTTTCGCTACATATTTTGCATTGTTTGGCTTTTACAGGCTCCCCGATTGCGTCTACATTTAACTTTGATGTGGTTTGTGGTCATAAATCAGGAAAAGACAGAGAAAAGATGAAAAAACCCTTTCCATGAAACTGTCAGAACGAGAGCTCACTGTTGGATTCTCAGTTAACTCATTCTGCAGCCAGCAACAAGGAAGCTATAGAGCAACATTTTTAATGAATCCAAGTTGCAAAAATGTTTTTAAACTGCAAATGCATGGACTTTATGGGAAATTTAGTTTTTTCCAAAGGTGACTAACATAAAGGGGGTGGCCAACGATGAACATTCATCACCGGCAAGTTCTCACAATTGGGTTCGCTTGTCTGAATGGAGCTGAGCGCACACGTAGGCATTCAGTGTCTGATAACGATAGCTATGTACTTGGACTATTTTCAACATTTTAAAGGGATATTTCAGCCTATTTTCATCAGTCCTGTAGAAGGGAAATTCTTCTGGTCAGGACCCCCTCTTCTCCTGATCTCTCTCGATCTGAGAGATACCATGTCTGTGCAACACTGAACAGCAGCCCGTTGATTTCAATGAGCACTGTGCATTGCTTTATTTCTCCTGTGGTGGCGCTGTGGAGAAATTAAACGATTGCTAACATGCTCATCTGTTTACAGTGGTTTGCTGCAGGCTCCTCAAGATCACTTTATGCTGAAATGATGCTTTCCAAGTCTGGATCTACTTAAAATAAGTTCAGTGTGTTGACAAGTTTGATTAATAGTTTAGTGATTCAGCAATTTCATTACACCAATGACAGATATAACTGGACCATGGGCGGACATATTGGTGCAGCCGCATAGGGGCCCAGGGGTAAGAGGGCCGATTCTACCTCCAAAACAGTGAATTGTGCATTTGATGAGTTAAAGGGCTGAAAAGTACCCACATACAGTTCTCACACAGGGGCCTTTTCAGTCTGTGTCCTCCAGTGAACTGGACGCCTATAGTTCTATGGAACAAAGGAGAAATGGGTAAAATAAAGGTTGTTGTTCCGGTGGCACGCCGTCTACTTAAGGCCATGCGTGCACAGTGCATTTGTGGGGAAGATTTGCTGCAGTTTTGTGACAAATCTGCAAAGTCAATGAGAATTCTGAAGTGTTGTGCACATGTTGCTTATTTTTGCAGTGCAGAAAAAATCTTGGTGCAGATTTCCTGTGTTTTTCAGCCATTGACTTCATTAAGAAAAACACACGACACAAATCTGCACCAAAACCACATTGCATTTTTTTGCCAGATTTGCTGCAGAACATTTCTGCACCAAATACTCAAGAGTGCGCACATAGCCTGAGCTATCCCCCTGCAGACACCTGTAGGACACGGACACCTAGTGGCCAGAAGTGGAACAATCCCTTATAGTAATTTAGCTTTATATGGGGTCGGACTGCAGGGGGTACCATACCGGAGTAATTTTGGTCTAGGGAAAGGTGATTGTACATGCGGCATTGTATGAGATTTATATGACCACCTAAGAGAGAGTAACTGAGCTCCTGCCTCCTCAGTATAGTAGGGTCATATACCTTCAATGATGTCTTGTATACCCTCATCGAGTACATTCTCGTAAACGATGACTGGTGGTCAGTCATAGCGGTAACCAAATTAAGGGACAGTATGAGTTTCTCTATCTTGGGGGGCACGGATGGCGGTACAAGTAGATATCCTTTAGTGATTGCTGTGAAGGTTACATCATGATGAGTTGTCATGGACGGGGCCCATGGGCCTTGTTTTCGTACACAGCCCTTTGGCGTGAAGTACAAGGGCGAGAAGACGTGTGAATCTTTTCCAGCTTGTCTCCATTCATTTCAGCTTACGGGATGGATGGGCGCTTGTGACGGTGCCCAGCAGGCAGCACCATGGACAGCAGCCCAAGCCGAGCCTTGTGTAATGGAGACAGCTGTGGGTTACATAGGATGACAGCCGCACTGAGCAGAGCTGAGGACACGCGTGTCGGTGATGACTCTGTGCGACATTGTGTCCGGTCACAGTATTATTCCCGTGTAATCATGTCTGTACTCAGTCAGAGATACAGCTCTGGTCCACATCTTTTGTCATGTCTCTGTGGCTGCCATTTACTGAAATATCCAAAAAAGTCAGTCAGTATGTCCACAGCGACCTCCACAGGGGATATTCGCATTCACTATATCATTGTGGTGGATCATTATTACTAAAGCCCTTGAGGTGTACATTAATAATGTGAAAACGGTTTCTGAATATCTTAATCCTATGCTGAGATACGATGTTTTGAAGTTTTAGGCCAAAGCCTGAGGCTGCACTACTGCAAGGTCTGTGACAGCATTTCCTGACCTGATTTGTTAGGTGTAGTGTTGTTATGGAGATTCTGTGTGGGGCCATGTCCTCACATAGCAGCCACTATTCAATTATCAGGATCTACACAAGATCCACCTTACTCCAGCCTTAGGCTTCGGGCCTACAAATTCATTCCGGTATATCTCGGTTTAGGTAAAACATATTAACAAACGGTTTTCACGTTTCAAGTCTTGACCAAAGGACCTTTATATAAGGTTATATAATGGAGCATTCCTGAAAAGACGTGACCAGGCCCGGCCTCACTGTATATTGTTTATTGAGGCGATCCTGTCATCATCCTTTCCAGTTTGCCTGTGATGAAATGCAATCAGTCGGCTCCCGGCGCCTTCGCCGCGGCGCTCCAGTATCTCATTACAACCCGTATTGATTCTTCATTCAGTTCCCCATCAACGCTTTTGTTTTCTATTCCGGGTGAAATAATTTAATTTTCTCCCCGTGAGATACAGACTTTCAATACCGATAGCCTGTTCTTTATGCCGCAGACGCCCCATCGATGCCCCGCCATTAACTATCCCCTCACAGATTGATCCTGGCTTTTCTTCACAGGTTCCCATTGCTTTGGTTTAATTTCTGACGGCGATTGAACACAAAGCTTCAGATTCGCGGTCGTGATGGCAGCCGCAGGGACGATTATCTTGTGGTTGCACCTTTTTAATTAGGTTTAGGTAGATTTTCACACTGGAAAAGAAAAATGTCTGTCGCCTCAGATTAGAAGTCAAGCACAGGCAGATGGCGGATACACAGAGAAACCAAAACGTGACACCACCGGCCCAATATTGTACACGGCCCATCCAGGCCTGCAAGACACAAGTTCTGTCATGGAAACCTTGATTCTGTACAATGTTAGGACACAAGATTCCCAGCAGAACGTTGCCCATCACACAGCCTCCGCCATCTTGTCTTCTTCCCATAGTGCGTCCTGGTGCCATCTATTTCCAAGTACTTCACTATCCGGCCTCCCACACGATGGAAAATGTGATTCATCAAACCAGATGCCATCCACCATTACTGCTGGTCCAGTTCTGATGCTCCTGTGCCCAATATAGGTGGTGACCGGTCTGCAGGTACAAAGCTCCATATGCAGAAAAGTGCGACGCTCTGTGTGATCTGACACCTTTCTATTTCATCTGATATAAACTTTTTCATCACGTTCTTCTAGTTGCTCTTCTGTAGGATCAGACCAGATGGCTAACCCTCGGTCACCACAAATCAGGGGGCTTTGGGCACCCCACAGGATCCACCGTATACCAGGAACACCCCACAGTATCCGCCGTATACCGGGAACATCCCACAGGATCTGCCGTATACCAAGAACACCTCACAAGACCTGCCGTATATCGGGAACACCCCACAAGACCTGCTCTATATTGGGAACACCCCACAAAATCCGCCGTATATCGGGAACGCCCCACAACACCTGCCGTATATCGGGAACACCCCACAAGACCTGCTCTATATTGGGAACACCCCACAAAATACGCCAATGTGGCACCCTGGCACCTGTTGGGCACCACAGAATTCCTTAGGTACAAATGGAGTAAGTAACAGCACAGCAAAACCCACAAACACAACAACACCTTAGAACACCTGGTTTCACCCCGAGCCTCTAGGGGGAGCTACCACTGGTCACTTGAGCCAGTTCCCCCTATAAATAGTCTTGGAGGGAGAAACTTCAGAGTGTGGTAGACGCTACAAGAGCTGCCAGCCTGTGTGAAACCTCCACCCTATGAGGAACACACTAGGCCCTGCTAGCCTGTTAGCGAGTGGAGATCCCTGCAATTGGGATAATAGGAAGAAGGAGATCACCTCTCAGGAATACAGAGTTAATCCAACTCTTTCCAAATCAACCGGTTACTGGAACCGAAGCTGTGAGAGCTACCCAGCCACCACAGAGAACCAGCACCATCAACAGGAGGTTTAGCCACCTGTTCCACCTGATGCACCCATCCACGAGAGCCCAGGGAAGAGTACTGATCCTGCTCAGACCCTTTTACAGTGCCCTCAGTGCTGTTAACCAGGTGAAGCAAGTTCCATTGAACAAACTGCCCGGTCCGGCTGGATTCCACATCCACCCGACCTTAGCACCAGAAGTAGAGAAAGGAAGCCTAACACTGCTTGCTGTGAAACTCCAGAAGTGCCAACTTCACTATCCCGGTCCGAGTGTACCTGACTACCATCCAGTAAAGGTACCTAAAAGAGACTTTGTGTGGTTGTGCATTACTCCCGGATTCAGCGCGCAGCATCCCGCAGCTGCCTCACAACATCTTGCGCAGCTCCCGGCTCCGGGGATTCCCGCTCATCCTGTGGGGAGCGTTCCATCTCGCTGTAGACCATCCCCCGGAGACCCAAACAGCGCTGGTAAAGTTACCAGAACACCCGCAGGTGGCGTCACGAAGACAAATCACCCCCCACTGTTCCGCCATTCCCCTATTGATCTGGACCACTGGGCCTACACCACCGCAGGCGCGGTTCCGTGACTGGAGGAGAAACAACGCCCGCTACGTGTACCCCCGGCTACGGTGAGTCACCATATATCGGGAACGCCCCACAAGACCTGCGGTATATCGGGAACGCCCCACAAGACCTGCGGTATATCGGGAACGCCCCACAAGACCTGCCGTATATCGGAACGCCCCACAAGACCTGCCGTATATCTGAACGCCCCACAAGACCTGCAGTATATCGGGAACATCCTTCAAGATCTGCTGTATAGCACGAACATTTACAAGACCTGACGTATACTGGGAACTTCCCACAAGACCCCAACATTTGGAGATGCTCCTGTGTCTACCCATTATAGTTTGGCCCCTGTCTCTCTTGCTCATATTCTTGCACTTTACCATTTTTCCTTCTCCCCACAATTTAATTTCCAGACCAGCCTGGTCACTTGCTGAGAATATATCCCCCTCCTCACAGGCGCCATTATCAACTGTCAGTGGCTTTAATGCTCTGGCTGATCTCTGTACATAACTGATTATTACTTTGTCACGCTTCCAGTTCTGATGGTGACCGTCCTGATGGCTGATAATGGAGAACAATAGTTTCATGGTGTTGTACAGCGGGTGCTGAGCTGCTTTTCCGATTGCGGTCTTTAGGCGAGGTTTTGAGACCACCATGTCTTGCTCCCCCCGGTGGCGGCTTTTATTGATGCGTTTGAGTTGTGGTTTATAGCCCTGAGTTGCGTTATGTAGACGTCTCTGAGGCTGTAAAGTATATTCTCCTCTCCCTCCGGATACTCCAGCTCGTTTCCCTGTCTGTAGTCTGCGTCTTATAGGCACTGCGGGATTTTTATCCTGGTGATGGATTGGGAAACGAGTGCAGCAGGCGCTTTATGGCCTTATAAATGGTACTGAGAAATTGACGACTATTGGCGGATCAGGACTTTACTGCAGAAATGACCAGCGGCAGCCGATGGTCGTGTATTACCCGGGTACAAGGCAACAGTCCGGTGTGAAAACCCATCAGTCCTGGTTGTTTAATGGGTTCTTACTTGGATCTGATTCAGGAAAAGACAACCAGTATGGCCGCCTCGCAGGGTTGTCGCCCACATGCACATTGTGTCATATTTACCATTCAGGACTGTAGGAAAGCTGGGTGACAACTGGGTGCTGTGCTGGTGGCCATATCATTTATTCAAAAAGGATAGAATAATGCAAGTTCACATCTTGTTTCCTAAATAGCAGATAAGTGTCTTCATACATGTCCGGCTCATCTCTGATCTACTGTAGAGACACAAAGATCATAACGTCTAGATGAACATGACTGTTTTTGGGACTTGTCTGTGGCCTGTGCTTGGCTCCTGGAGGGGTTAACCTATTAAACCTCCATCAATCCAGGGTGTGCGCAGCAGAGCCACGAAGCCACATTCAAAAGTGGATCCAATGGATAAATGATATAATTCTGGTTATATACAGTCACCACTAGAGGGATCTCGCTGTATACGGATTTACCAACCACTTTTAGAAGGAGGTCACTACATACAGATTTATACAACCACCTCTTGAATGAGCCTCACTGCATACAGATTTATACAGGCACCACTAGGAGGATCTCACTGCATACAGATTTATACAGCCACCACTAGGAGGATCTCACTGCATACAGATTTATACAGCCACCACTAGGAGGATCTCACTGCATACAGATTTATACAGCCACCACTAGGAGAATCTCACTGCATACAGATTTATACAGCTACCACTAGGAGGATCTCACTGCATACAGATTTATACAGCCACCACTGGGAGGATCTCACTGCATACAGATTTATACAGCCACCACTAGGAGGATCTCACTGCATACAGATTTATACGGTCACCACTTGGAGGATCTCGCTGCATACAGATTTATACAGCCACCACTAGGAGGATCTCACTGCATACAGATTTATACAGCCACCACTAGGAGGATCTCACTGCATACAGATTTATACAGCCACCACTAGGAGGATCTCACTGCATACAGATTTATACGGTCACCACTAGGAGGATCTCACTGCTTACAGATTTATACAGTCACCACTAGGAGGATCTCGCTGCATACAGATTTATACGGTCACCACTTGGAGGATCTCGCTGCATACAGATTTATACAGCCACCACTAGGAGGATCTCGCTGCATACAGATTTATACAGCCACCACTAGGAGGATCTCACTGCATACAGATTTATACAGCCACCACTAGGAGGATCTCACTGCATACAGATTTATACGGTCACCACTAGGAGGATCTCACTGCTTACAGATTTATACAGTCACCACTAGGAGGATCTCGCTGCATACAGATTTCTCCAGGCACCACTAGGAGGATCTCACTGCATACAGATTTATACAGGCACCACTAGGAGGATCTCACTGCATACAGATTTCTCCAGGCACCACTAGGAGGATCTCACTGCATACAGATTTATACAGTCACCACTAGGGCGAGCTCACTACATACAGATTTATACAGTCACCACTAGGAGGATCTCACTACATACAGATTTATACAGTCACCACTAGGAGGATCTCCCTACATACAGATTTATACAGTCACCACTAGGAGGATCTCACTACATACAGATTTATACAGTCACCACTAGGAGGATCTCACTGCATACAGATTTCTCCAGGCACCACTAGGAGGATCTCACTGCATACAGATTTATACAGGCACCACTAGGAGGATCTCGCTGCATACAGATTTATACAGTCACCACTAGGGCGAGCTCACTACATACAGATTTATACAGCCACGACTAGGGGGAGCTCACTACATACATATTTATACAGTCACTAATGGGGCAGCTCACTACATTCAAATTTATACAATTCTACATCCGCCACTAGGGGGAGCTCAATGCATATCCAATTATACATCCACCACTTGGAGGAGCTCACTGTAAACAGATTTATACAGGCGAGCTTACTACGTTTTGGAGTTATACAGCTGTTTATGACCTCTTTGGTGCTGACTGCCCCCTAATAGTAGCTGCAGGGGATAGCTGAGTAAGTATTCCAGTGTCAGGTCCTCTCCCCTCACAAATTTCTAGGTGTCAGTATCTGGAAAGCTACAGGCCGCTCCAATATGGGATAGAAAGTCAAGTTATTTGAAGTTGATCTTTGTGGCAGCCATCTGTGGCATATGATAAGAGGCAGACATGGCATCCAGACTGCCTGGTGTCACATGCCCGCCATCTCTCCCAGGCGACTCTATGAGGACTGCCCTCAACTCGGCTTCTCTGCCAGATGAATATGAAATTGAAATGTCTTCCAATTAAAGCCTTCAAAGTGTTTTTAATGAAGTGCTCGCTGTCATGGAAGGATGTGCACAGGGCTGGGAAATTGCCAGGAATGGAGCTTTTTTTTAATGTGAAGCCTCTCCTGCGTAATTGAGAATCCGATACATTAAGTGCCCACGTAGTGGTGCCCGGCTCCTGGCAGCCGGTGGCGTCTCTTTTCCTGCCAGCTGCGGAATGAGATTCGATTGCTCCATGACTGTCACCGCTCGCGCCTGCCGCTATGAGTACAGTTGGAGGAGCCTTTATTGGCTCCATCATTCACAGGTCCACGAGTCTCCCTCTTCTATCAGTCTGTCCTATCTGATTCCAGGAAAGCTGGATGAGATCATTAATCACAATCCCCGGCCTCTAAGCAGATTTCCCCCTTGAGTACCTGGGAAAGACAAGTCTTCCCTTCAAGGTCAATATCCAAACTTTTAAAGGAACTGTCCACCTTTTGGGGGCAATTTTTTACTTAAATGCATGTATTTTGGGTGAAAAAATATTTTTGTAATTAACTTTCATTAAACATTTTGCCCCGTTTGGCTCATACATGCACTTTTTCCCTGCTCAATGCTGTGAGTTAACTGAGAATCTGTCATTGAGCTCTTCAGATGAGTTGGTAACTCCTCATCAGACCTTTACTAATCTAATTGGTGACCGGCTCACTTAGATGTGGTCTGTGGTCATCAATCAGCCAAGGGAGCTCAATAAAAGGCAGAAGACTTAAAAACCCCAGGGAACTCAATGACAGATTCACAGTTGACTCCTTCTGCAGCCAGCAATGTGCAGGGAAGTCACAACTGTGCAAAATGTGTGTGATGACTTAGAATTTGGATTCATCAATACCAGAGAAACAGACAACCACTTTTTTTTTTTTATCTATAAGTTATTATTGAACATTTTTTACTTAAATTATAATAAACATCCAGCATACCCCTTTAATGAACCCTGGAGCATAATTAAAGGTAAAAGCCAAAAAAGTTCTTTTAAAGGAAGAAGGCACCCACCTAAAGGCAGCTGTTTTGGGGGTTCTTGCCCCTCACTGGCTTTTACTACCGTACAAATAAACAAAAGATAGCAGCATAGAAAGAGGAGGAAGATTCAATGACTTAAGGGGTCCTGTCACTTGCTATAATTCTATATTTTTCCCCCCAGGTGTCAACGCCGCTGTTCTCCTGAATCCGGCGATGTTTCTCTTTTGTTTCTACGCCTCTCCGTTCCTGAGATACGGCCCTCTGTTTCCCCTGTAGAAAATCTACCCTTTATAGCCAAGTGGGTTTGGTTTTCAAGAAGACGCCCACAAGGAGTTGAAGATCACGCCCATTTGGCTAAATGGACCATACGGGGAAGAAAGGGCCGTATTTCAGGAACGGAGAGGGCTAGAAACAAAAGAAAAACAGCGCCGGATTCAGGAGAACAGCGGCATTTACACCAGGAAAAGAAAAATATGTATTTATGGCAAGTGAGAGATCCTATTAATGGCTAAATGCTCCATGATGACGTAGAAGTGACCATTACAACACCTGCAATGACCACTTTCTCTTTTTTTTACATCCAGGACCC
This sequence comes from Allobates femoralis, assembly GCA_033576535.1. NCBI lineage: Eukaryota > Metazoa > Chordata > Amphibia > Anura > Aromobatidae > Allobates > Allobates femoralis. The sequence goes on along the minus strand of JARQOC010000011.1, from coordinate 221,537,579 downwards.
CAGAAGTAAGCACAAATTTAAAATCCACACGTATTCCAGCCCGACGTTCTGTGACCACTGCGGCTCGCTGCTGTATGGCCTCATTCACCAAGGGATGAAGTGTGAAAGTAAGACGACGTGTTCCGTCAGTGTGACTCTGTCTCTATGTCCGGCTCGGAGCGTCCTCCATTCCCGTCAGTCTGTCCTCTGTCTGTCTACTTCACCTACAGTCACAAAATGTTCTGTGCCAAAACGTGTGATGGTGGCACCTCAATAAGATGACCCAGATGACTTTATGACCCACCACGCTACTCTTCGGGGCCAAAAAGATGTTTTGTGATATAAATGTTCCTAATTTGTGACTTTTTTTCATTCTTTTATGCAACCTGGTATCACTGGGTGATGCTGAAATTAAGCTTTCTGAAAGGTCAGGATAGTAAATGGCGCCACAAAGAGTGAAGATCGGCCCCTTTATGCCCATTTCCTATATGGTCACTCATTCATTTACTTGGGTACAGTGTAGTAGTAAATCTAGATTGATGCCCTCCCTGGTGATTATACCTGTATAATATTACATAAAGAAATAAAATAAGACCCCCCCCCCCCCAACTCTGTGCCCAAATGAGAGCATCCAGACTCCTGAATATGTTGGTGTACAGCGCCCTCTGCTGGTCAGCGCTGGAATGACATGAACTGGATTTTATTGATCTACTTAGATGATCGGGACTCCTGACTTTTTTTTTGCACATCCTTGTATCGTACATGAAATAATAATTCTGGATATTTTTTTTTATTACATTTTTTTTATTTCAAGGAAGATATAGCCTCAAAAGAGAAAAGAGTTTATATTCTACAGGCTTTTACTGAAACGTGTCCGTCTTATGAAGGTAGCGGATTTAATCTGGGGGATCGCTCCTCTGGGTTGATGGAACCAGAACATCCGGCCACTGTGAACCCTATAGAAGATAGGGTGGTCTCAATGGCAGAACTTTTTTCCACTGTATTGATCCTAATCTGTGTGTTTCTGTATTTGCAGCTGTATGATGAATGTCCACAAGCGCTGTGTAATGAACGTTCCCAGCCTCTGCGGGACGGATCACACCGAACGCCGCGGAAGAATACAGATTAAAGCCGAGATCAGCAAGGAGGTGCTGACCGTCATGGGTGAGTGGATCGTGAAAGCTTATGCGGGATACCTGGAGGACGGTCACTGTTACACCTCTGTGGGATGTTCTGCCACATTGGTCACCAGTTTCTCCCATTAGGGTTATCGACAGCCTCCCCAGGATTCCAGGATGTCTCTCACAACCCCCCCCCACACCGCACACCCTCCCCCCATAGCTGAGAGCATGCTCTGCCCATAACACTTAATGGCGATGGGTTCCTGGTAAGCCAGATCATGGTGGCCCCACCGTACAGGGTCACATCAGGCTCCATGTCGGTCACGCTCCCCTCCCTTGGGCTCACAAGCTGCTTCGGTCTCTACCTGCAAACCCACCCCAGATAGGCAAGCCTGGAACAGAGGCCGGTCTCACGTCTGATATCACGGTCCGAGTACAGACTGTGAGGGGTTCTGACCCGGACTCAGCAGCCCCACATAAAGTGCTGTGAAAGTATTTACTCCTTCCTGATTCCTTATTCTTTGCATGTTTTACACTTAAATGTTTCAGATCAACAAACAAATGTAAATATTATACAAAGATAACACAATCACAAAAGCAGTTTATCAATGAAGGTCTTTATTATTAAGGGAAAAAGAAATCCAATCCTACAGGGCCATGTGTGAAAAAGTGATTGTCCCATAAACCTAATAACTGGTTGGGCCCTTAGCACAAAGAACTGCTAATCAAGCGTTAATGATAACTGGCAATGAGTCTTCACAAGCTCTGGAGGAATTTTGTCCGCTCATCTTTGCAAAATTGTTGTAAGTTCGGCCACATTGGAGGTTTCAGAGCATTATCCGCCTTTTTAAGGTCCGGCCACAGCTTCTCCATCGGATTACAGTCAGGGCATTACTCGGCCACTCAAGTCTTCATTTTGTTTTTCTTCAGCCATTCAGAGGCGACTTGCTGTTTTGGATCATAGTCCGGATGCATAACCCATGACCTTCACCTTGAGGTCACCTACAGACGGCTGGACATTATCCTTCAGGGTTTTTTGGTACAAAGCAGAATTCATGGTTCCATTTACCACAGCAAGTCTTCCAGGTTCTGAAGCAAAAGAGCATGCCCGGACCATCACACTACCTCCACCACACTTTACTGTTGGTATGATGTTCCTTTGTTACTTCTGCACCAGATGTAAATGGGACATTCACCTTAAAAAAAGTTCAGTTATTGTCTCCTAAGTCCACAGAGTTTACTCCCAAAAGTCCTGGGGATCCTCAAGATGTTTTCTGGCAAAACTGAGACGAGCCTTTGTTTTCTTTTTGCTCAGCAGTGGTTTTCATCTTTCCTCTTCACCTTGCGGCCATTTTTGCCCGGATCTCTTTCTTATGGTGGAGTCATGAACACTAACCTTAATTGAGGCAAGTCAAGCCTGCACACCGTTGATGATTCCGCTCAGCTCTGGGTAATTTTGGTTGGTTGTCCGGTCCACTCTTGGGAAGGTCACCACACTTCCATGTTTTCGCCATTTGTGGATAACGGCTATCACTGTGGTTCACTGGAGTCCCAAAGCTTCAGAAATGGCTTTATAACCTTTTCTAGACTGATGGATCTCAATTACTTTTGTTTCTCATTTGTTCCTGAATATTTTGGATCGCGCCATAATATCTAGCTTCTGTGGTCTACTTCATTTTGTCAGGCAGGTCCTATTTAAGTGATTTATTGACTGAGAACTAGTGTTGCAGTAATCAGGCCTGGACGTGGCTCCGGAAATTGAACTAACTTCCTAAAGACGTGATAAACCAGAGTTAATTTATGTTTTAAGGTGGGGGAGAGGGGGCGATCACTTTCACACAGGGCCCTGCAGATTGGCATAGTTTTTCCCTTAATAATAAAGATCATTTATAAACTGCATTTTGTGTTCTTGGTTATCTTAGTCTAATATTTACATTTGCTTGGTGATCTGAAACATTTAACTGATAAACATGGAAAAGAATAAGAAATCAAGGAGGAGCGAACACTTTCACACCACTAGTTGTTAGGAGGCTGAGTCCCGGGTCAGAAAACCCATATCCAGCCCAGACATTGCGGTCCGTGATTGGACTGTGAATGTCGGATGTATGACCCCGGCTTGTCGCTGCCATCACATGTGGATTATCTGCACTCATTCTTTTGCACTCTTTTATCAGCCACTTCATAACTAGACCTGTCCCGTATCCCCTGTACAAAGAGGTTATCGTTCAGACAAGACCCCAATCTTTTTTTGCACTCCAGCTCTTATAGAAGTTCAGGCGTACACAATCTCCTGTGGATGGGTAGTGATTATTTACAGGATTATCCCTTTAAAGAGGGAATATGACTTTTTTAACATATTACCCTCGTTACAAGTGACAGATTGCACCAAACTTTACTAACAAACTTGTCAAAAAAACAAAATGTTTCCAGATGAAGTCATCTGTCATGTCCTTGGTCGGTTGCTCTTACGTTGGCGTCTGTCATGCTTTATTCCCTTAGTGTAATGATAAATGATCAGATACTGGCTGCATTCAATGTGACACTTCTCAGCAGCACTACCCACATATTACCACTAGATGGTGCCATATTACAGTCCATGGTCAGCCATTATTATTATTACTGTATTAGAGCACCATTGATTTCATGGTGCTGTACATGAGAAAATGTTACATACAAACAAGTTAAAAATACAAAAAACAAACAGTGACTGACCGATACAGAGGGGAGAGAGGACCCTGCCCTTGTGGGCTTACATTCTACAGGGCAATGGGGAGGGAGACAGTAGGTTGGGTCTAATCTGGTGGTGGTGGAGCGCCGGGTCCAGTGGTGGTGGAGCACCTGGTGTGGTGGAGCGCCGGGTCCAGTGGTGGTGAGGTGGCACCATGGGCATTGCAGGCTGTAGACTGTTCTGAAGAGATGGGTTTTCAGGTTCCGCTTGAAGGCTCCGAGTATAGGGGACAGTCGGACGTTTTGGGGTGCAGAGTTCCAGAGGATGGGGGATGCTCAGGAGAAGTCTGGCAGGCGGTTAGATGAAGAACGTACAAGTGTGGAGGAAAGGAGGAGGTCTTGGGAGGATCGAAGATTACGAGTTGGATGATATCGGGAGATTAGTTCAGAGATATATAGAGGGGACAGATTGTGGACGGCTTTGTAAGTCAATGTTAGTAGATTGAATTGGATACGCTGGGGAATTGGGAGCCAGTGGAGGGATTTGCAGAGTGGAGAAGTGGAGGAGCAGCGAGGAGAGAGGTGGATTAGTCGGGCAGCAGAGTTAAGGACAGATTGGAGAGTTGCAAGAGTGTTAGCAGAGAGGCCACAGAGGAGGAGGTTGCAGTAGTCGAGACGGGAGATGATGAGGGCATGCACTAGTAGTTTAGTAGATTGAGGGTTGAGGAAGGGACGGATTCTGGAAATATTTTTGAGTTGGAGCGCGGCAGGAGGTGGCGGGGGCTTGGATGTGTGGTCTGAATGATGAGGCAGAGTCAAGGGTTACTCCGAGGCAGCGGACCTCAGGTACAGGGTAAAGTGTGATATCATTTATTGTAATAGATCAGGTAAGGAAGGTGTGTGAGATGGGGGAAAGATGATGAGTTTGGTCTTGTCTACATTGAGTTTTAGGAAGTGAGAGAAGAAGGAGGATATGGCTGATAGACATCTGGGACTCTGGACAGCAGAGAGGTGACATCTGGGCCAGAGAGGTATATCTGAGTGTCATCAGAGTACAGGTGATACTGGAAGCCATGGGATGGGACTGTATGAGTTGTCCTAGGCCAAGGATATAGATTGAAAAAAGAAGAGGTCCCAGGACAGAGTCTTGAGGGACCCCAACAGCGAGGGGCGAGGAGGTCGTGTGGGAGTGGGAGATGCTAAATGTACTGCTGGAAAGGTAGGAAGAGATCCACGAGAGGGCAAGGTCAGTGATAACAATGGAAGAGAGGATCTGTAATAGGAGACAGTGGTCAACTGTGTCGAATGCAGAGGACAGGTCAAGAAGGAGGAGAATGGAGAAATGTATATAAGGTAAAAAACCACCAGTGCTTGTCTTCTTAATTTTCTTTACTATTTAAATGTTATAATAAAAACATTCAGCATACTAGCTGGGCGCTAGACGCGTTTCGGAGGAAACAACCTCCTTAATCATTGGCAAATACAAATGACATAGCGTGTGCATTTATAAAAAAGAAACCTCCACCCTCAGCTGAACATCATTTACAATGATAATAAAGAAGTTGAGAATTAACCCTTTCACATTTTTTGGAGTTGAGACATGCACAGAAGGAATATTAGTCTGCTCTCTATCACACAACAACTCTCATTTATGTTTCTAAATGTAATATAGCATGTATTTACATATTCCTACCCTCAATATTTTTTATTTCTTTCCCATATATCTGAATAAGCAACACACTAATATACATAAACCATTTCAATATATATTATACATAATATGTGTTCATGATGTTAATCGCAATATTCATGAATTTATTTACCATACTCCTAATGTGCATTTCTATTACATTGTTCAAGCATTAAACACATTAGAAATTGGTCATCCAAGTTACTTATAAGCAAGACCTGTTTTCTTATACAAGTATTTTACTTTTTCTTTTTTCCTCACTTTTTATTTGGATTTTAACTCTACGATGGAAAAAAAAGGCGTTTTGATGTCTCCAAATAGTTTAATTGAATTTACGCCCACTGTAGTCACTTATATTTGCATGTACTTTACATCTATATACCCTAGAATCAAAGTTCTCCTGTTTGTATAAGCAAATATGCTATCGTTTTAAAACACAAAAAAAAGGACATTCCCCGGTTGGACCCTTTAAGCCGTTTCCTAATAGAAATAACACAAGTCATTTCTATAGTTAAGGCCATTCGGACTGTGGGCGTCTAACTGAAGGATCCAATGAAGTTCTCGATTTGGAGCACCCGCTCCCAGTCTCCACCCTTATACGGGCGGTGGACCCGTTCTATGCCCAGCAATCCAAGTGGATTACCTGCGACCTAGTACAATTGTATTCTTCAATTGTCCATACTAAGGCTGTATTGGTGCCGTCACACCTGCCGACGTTGCTAGCGACATCGCCGAAAAAGTGACGTATCAGCGATGTCGCCAGCGATGTCGCGCTGTGTAAACGAGTGCCGCGACCGCGTTTTATCGCTGGTCGCAGGTTGACAGGTTTACGGGAAGAACCATAAACCTGTCAACCGGCGACCTGCGATAAGGCTGGATCGCGCCGTGTGACAGAGCGATGTCAGCGGCGATCCAGCCTATACCGCAGCGTTGCTGCGGATCGCTCGCTGGGCTGAGCCCAGCCCAGCGAGCGATGTCACCGCCTGCATCGCTGCGGTGTCGCCGGCCGCAGCGATGTTGTGTGACAGCTGGCCAGCAATGTCGGAACCGAGCGGGCACCCGCGCATCGCTTCCGACATCGCTGGCCAGATCGTGCTGTGTGACGGCACCATATGGGTCTTGAACAATACCCTGCACCACACTGAGGTATATAGTGATGAGGAAAAGGAATTTCTCAGTGCCGCGGTTGCCCAATGGGGGCAAGATTCTCGCCCTCCCTAGCAAATCTGTACATGATGAACTGGGAGGACGGGTTTCTCTACACCCCCAATAATCCATTTCTAAACAACATTAGATGGTGCGGGAGATACATAATGATATGGTCCTCATTTCGACTTGTGTGTCTCCCGCACCTACCCCTGATGATTTGGTACAGTATTTCAGTGGGAACGATTATAATTTGTCACTCACCATTGAGATACACGGAGATTGGACCCCAGTTTTGGATGTGATCCTACAGGGAGATAATAAAACGGGATAAATCCGCACCTAACCTATCCGCAAGGAAATTAGTGGGAACACATTGTTGAGGGCAGACAGTTGTCACCCACAACATGTGACCAAATACCTCCCCATAGGAGAGTTCATCAGAGCAAGAAGAAACTGCTCTGAAGATCCTGATTATCGGATGGAGGTCAAAATGATCCATAACAGACTTTAATAACAGGGGTATAAAAAATGGACTATACAACGGGCACAAAACATTGCGGAACTTAAGGATCGGGATTCTTTATTACAGGACGGGGCAGGGAATCTGCATATGAAATCCAATGAAAACTCAGCTGATGTGTCTACCTGTGTAAAAGAACAAAATAGGAATCTTGACACCCCTCCCCCCCCCATTTGTCACTCAATTTAATGAGGATTTTAATAACATAAAAAAAAAACTACTTGATCATAATATTCCAATTTGCGTAAAATACTATTGGGAGGCTGGAGGGTAGTAGCCAGTAGGGCTAGAAGTATTGGCAATGTGGTATCACCCAGCACCTATACAAGTAAAAAACAGGGGCAACCCACATGGTTAATATATAAGGGATCCTTCAAGTGCGGGGGAAATAGATGTAACATCTGCCAATACATTAAAGGGAACCTGTCACCCCAAATCACCTTCCTAACCTATTAATACCTGTCCCTGCAGCCTTACAATACTTTCTAACACATCCCTGTCTGACCTTTTTGACTAATATGGAAGTACAATAAAGTAGTTAGCATACTTACGAAATTTATGTCAGCGGGGCGTTCCTCCAGGCGTTTTTGACTGGTAGCCGGGTCACCCCTAATCAGTGCTGACCACTGATTAGGGGTGGCTAAATAGTAGGTTTATGCACCACAGCAAGCCTTTGAAGGATCCTACACCTTGAGGTTCGAGGGACTCCAGAGGCTCCAGCAGCTTCACATATCTGTTTGTTGGTTTTTAAGGCCGTTTTAGCAGCTGCTCTCTTAATCTGATGAACTTGTCTGGCAGAAACCTTCCTCATTATGCCTTTATCTGCACGAACACATCTGTGATCAGAATCAGCCACAAATCTCTTCACAGTACGATGATCACACTTACGTTTTCGTGCAATATCTAATGTTTTCATCCCTTGTCCAAGGCATTGCACTATTTGTTGCTTTTCGGCAGCAGAGAGATCCTTTTTCTTTCCTGTGTTACTTGAAAACTGTGGCCTGCGTAATATTGTGGAACACCCAGTTTTCCTTTTATTGGGCTCACCTGCCAAACTAATTATCACAGGTATCTGAGATTGATTTCAGTGAACCAGAGAACCCTGAGACACAATACCATCTATGGGTTTCATTGAAGAAAAAAAAAAATACAATAAAACCAATTTGCATAATAATTTGGAACACAGTGTATACAGAAGTTGGGTCGAGGGATGGCTTCTTTAAGATAGATGTAATTGTTGCATGTTTGAAAGCAAAAAGAAAGGTACCAGAAGTCAGTGATGGATTGAAGCTATGAGCACAAATGTCAGCAGTGTGTGTGAGCTGCAGGATCACTCTCATCACGGCTGCACACACCACGGTGCCGATACAGATAATGGCCTGGGAGGTTTATTTAATTATGCCTATCGCACATCTGCAATCATCTCACTATTGTTAAAACAAACAAAAAAAAAATACATTATTTTGTCCCCATGTAAGATCTTAACTCACAAAATGGAGACTTTATTAAGTTATAGTTATCTTGCAGTCCTATGTAAACCTGAGTAACACTATCACACCAGTCATCCTCCATTCATTTATAGCAAATATTTATTAAAGATGTGAAGTCGGAGCAAACATCCCTCTCTATGTCCTATTGATCCCAGAGCACTTATAATAAGACAACCTATGATGCCACCTATTAGCTAAATTCTCGTTCTTCTTTTTCCTTTATGCCTATTCTAGTGGGAGAAGCAAAGAATCTGGTTCCTATGGACCCTAATGGACTGTCTGATCCATATGTGAAATTGAAGCTCGTCCCCGACCCCAAGGGAGAAAGCAAACAGAAGACCAAAACCATCAAGTGTTCCCTCAACCCCACGTTTAATGAGGTCTTTAAATTGTGAGTGGTTCCTCAATGATCACTGCCGGCCTGGTCTACTGGCTCACCCAACATCTGACCGCCCCGGGGTCTTCTCTTCTCTTTGACAGTAATTTGAAGGAGGCGGACAAGGATCGCAGGTTATCGGTGGAGATTTGGGACTGGGACCTCACCAGCAGGAACGACTTCATGGGTTCACTGTCATTTGGCATCTCGGAGCTGCAGAAGGCCAGTGTGGACGGCTGGTAAGATGTGAGGGGAGTCACTGTATATCATAAAGGGCATCCATGTAGATATAATGGGGACAAGGATGTAAGTCAATGCTACATACACTCCTCGAGACACAAGAGCAGCGCACAGCACCACTGTGTGCTGCCAGAACCACTCTGACCCATCCACAACTGGGCTCCATAATATCTCTGATAAGGTCCTGTGGAGTCTGGGTCACGACTTTATCAGCAGCAGATTCTCTAAGCTCTGTAATTGTGTGATATGTCAATATACTGCTGATAAAGGTGCTGCAATGAAGGGAACACTAATACAATGTTAGGTGTCACATCCACATGAGTCCAGGACACAGGGTTCCTAGCAGAGTTTTGCCCATCGCACGGCCTCCGCCATCTTGTCTTCCTATAGCGCATCTTTGTGCCGTCTCTTCCCAAGGAAGAGATGATGGAAAACGTGATTCATCAGACCATACACTCTTTACGTTTACTAGTGGTCCGGGTCTGATGATCATGCCCATTGTAGGTGGTGATTGGTCAGTATGGGTGCTTTGAGTGTAGTGTGGTTTCACAGCCCCATTCACAGCAAGGTGCGATGCTCTGCGTGTCCTGACTCCTTTCTATCATAGCTGTGATGCTCTGTGTTTCCTGACTCCTTTCTATCATAGCTGTGATGCTCTGCGTGTCCTGACTCCTTTCTATCATAGCTGTGATGCTCTGTGTGTCCCGACTCCTTTCTATCATAGCTGTGATGCTCTGCGTGTCCTGACTCCTTTCTATCATAGCTGTGATGTTCTGTGTCCTGACTCCTTTCTATCATAGCTGTGATGCTCTGTGTGTCCTGACTCCTTTCTATCATAGCTGTGATGTTCTGTGTTTCCTGACTCCTTTCTATCATAGCTGTGATGTTCTGTGTGTCCTGACTCCTTTCTATCATAGCTGTGATGTCTGTGTTTCCTGGCTCCTTTCTATCATAGCTGTGATGCTCTGTGTGTCCTGACTCCTTTCTATCATAGCTGTGATGCTCTGTGTGTCCTGACTCCTTTCTATCATAGCTGTGATGTTCTGTGTGTCCTGACTCCTTTCTATCATACCTGTGATGCTCTGCGTGTCCTGACTCCTTTATATCATAGTTGTGATGCTCTGTGTGTCCTGACTCCTTTTCTATCATAGCTGTGATGTTCTGTGTTTCCTGACTCCTTTCTATCATAGCTGTGATGCTCTGCGTGTCCTGACTCCTTTCTATCATAGCTGTGATGCTCTGTGTGTCCTGACTCCTTTCTATCATAGCTGTGATGCTGTGTGCCCTGACTCCTTTCTATCATAGCTGTGATGCTGTGTGTCCTGACTCCTTTCTATCATAGCTGTGATGCTCTGTGTGTCCTGACACCTTTCTATCATAGCTGTGATGTTCTGTGTGTCCTGACTCCTTTCTATCATAGCTGTGATGCTCTGCGTGTCCTGACTCCTTTCTATCATAGCTTTGATGCTCTGCGTGTCCTGACTCCTTTCTATCATAGCTGTGATGCTCTGCGTGTCCTGACTCCTTTCTATCATAGCTGTGATGCTCTGCGTATCCTGACTCCTTTCTATCATAGCTGTGATGTTCTGCGTGTCCTGACTCCTTTCTATCATAGCTGTGATGTTCTGCGTGTCCTGACTCCTTTCTATCATAGCTGTGATGCTCTGTGTGTCCTGACTCCTTTCTATCATAGCTGTGACGCTCTGTGTGTCCTGACTCCTTTCTATCATAGCTGTGACGTTCTGCGTGTCCTGACTCCTTTCTATCATAGCTGTGATGTTCTGTGTGTCCTGACTCCTTTCTATCATAGCTGTGATGTTCTGTGTTTCCTGACTCCTTTCTATCATAGCTGTGATGCTCTGCGTGTCCTGACTCCTTTCTATCATAGCTGTGATGTTCTGTGTGTGCTCACTCCTTTCTATCATAGCTGTGATGCTCTGTGTGTCCTGACTCCTTTCTATCATACCTGTGATGCTCTGCGTGTCCTGACTCCTTTCTATCATAGCTGTGATGCTCTGTGTGTCCTGACTCCTTTCTATCATAGCTGTGATGTTCTGTGTTTCCTGACTCCTTTCTATCATAGCTGTGATGTTCTGTGTGTCCTGACTCCTTTCTATCATAGCTGTGATGTTCTGCGTGTCCTGACTCCTTTCTATCATAGCTGTGATGCTCTGTGTGTCCTGACTCCTTTCTATCATAGCTGTGATGCTCTGTGTGTCCTGACTCCTTTCTATCATAGCTGTGATGCTCTGTGTGTCCTGACTCCTTTCTATCATAGCTGTGATGTTCTGTGTGTCCTGACTCCTTTCTATCATAGCTGTGATGCTGTGTGTGTCCTGACTCCTTTCTATCATAGCTGTGATGTTCTGTGTGTCCTGACTCCTTTCTATCATAGCTGTGATGTTCTGTGTGTCCTGACTCCTTTCTATCATAGCTGTGATGTTCTGTGTGTCCTGACTCCTTTCTATCATAGCTGTGATGTTCTGTGTGTCCTGACTCCTTTCTATCACATTCCCCATACTAAGTTAGATAACTTTTCATTGTGTAAGAATGGAAGCTCCTTTGCGAGGTTGCGCCGGGGTCCTGCAGGTTCTGCACTCTCCTCCGGACGCCGTCCTCCATTAATCTCCCCTTTCTTCGTCCTCTGTGTTCTCATTTCCTCCCCGATTCTTCAGTGCGTGACGACTCTTATCTCTCCTCATCTCCAGGAAATCATTTTTACTCCATTGTCCTCCTGACTTACACGGTAGGATGAGCTCAGCCTGTCCTTTGCTATTCCTCGCTGCGGGGAGGCGATGGCGGCTGTACCTGACCGTGCCGGCCTGCCCTCAGCATTATCATCACTACGGTTTGATGGCTGCAGGCATCACCGTTATCACTGAGCATGTGTAACAGTATGGCAGTAAGGACAGACACACAGACGACGCCATATAGCGCCAAATCCGCTGCTAATTACATTATCTGCAGCCACCACTAGAGGGAGCTCCCAACACACATTAATCTGATCTACAGTATACATATGTAGGATGCTTCCCCTAGTGGCGGCCTTAGGTATAGCACTAGAGTTTTACTTGGTGCAAAATGTCTTATTGGTTTCTTGTCTCCCTAGGTTCAAACTGCTCAGCCAAGAAGAGGGCGAGTATTTTAATGTGCCTGTGCCACCGGAAGGAGAGGAAGGAAATGAGGAGCTCCGGCAAAAGTTTGAGGTACGTGAAATGATCAGAACCCAAAATGCTCAAACCTAGATTATGACCGATCTACCAGATCCATTACAATCACTTTATCTTTAAAGGGGTATTCCTGTCTCATTAAGGGACCAGTATTCGCACCCCTCTAGTTCTTCCTCACCGTATGGTCTTGCATTGATTTAGTCAGCGGTTTAATCATTTCTCCAAAGATTCCCAGGAGCCGTTTATCATCATGACAATATCAGGCTGCATGTTGCTTGCTTTACTGTGAGCATATGATTAGGCTTAAATGTGGCTGCATCGTCTCCGGTGTTGTCTCCCACATCTGGGACGTCATTGGTCAGTGATTATACAGGAAGCTGCCAGCGGAGGATCTTGATTTTTCCCAAGTGTATTCAGTGGCAGAACAAATCAATGTTGAGGAGTAGATGAAGAATTCTTTGTGGTAGTAAGTGGGAGAATGTTAATGGCCCTTTTAGAACTTGTTGATTTTAGCTTTTGACGCCATTGAATAGTTAAGGACCTTGTAACTGTAGGTCCGACTCCCTGTGCCACATAAAAGAAAGTCTGTGCTCCGAGGGTAGTTGGTTGAAAGTAGAATATCGGATAGAAATAGTCCTTTTCTAATGGAAGCAGTTGAGAGAAGGGAGCGGACGGCTGTTACTCAATGATTTTAGAAAATGTGTTGAATGCGGAAAGGAAATGTCCAATCATTTTAGTTGTGCATGCACATATTTTTAGTTTCATTCAATATCTTGTCATACCATGCCTGATGAAGAGACCTGAGTCGTCTCGAAAGCTCGCCTTATCACATCATTTATTTTATTTTTGTTAGCCATTAAAAGGTATCACAACTACAAGATTTGTATCTTGTTTCTCACACTGAGAGCAATCAACATATGCGGAAAGGAGAAATGTAGTATTGGCTGCAGTCTCTGGTTTCGCCACAAGGTGGCAGCAGAGTACTGTTATTGTGATAGGGTTAAAGCAGATATAGTATGAAGTTTTTAAAGGGGGTGTCCACTTTACGGCCCGCCCCTTCCTAAATTTAATTTATCCTCCTCTCTCCTCTCACACTGGTGTTAATCCAACAATGTCGGTGCTGGATCTGCTGGGGTTTGTAATGCGGGGCTCACATGGCTTATACCTAGCCATAAGTAAACATATTGGGAGAGTGCAAGAAGAGTAATACCCAATAGAAAACATTCACTTTAGAGAGCTGCAATGGTGCAGAAACACTCCAAACCTAACCATATCATGCGCTGGTCTTGACAAAATGGGCCCTTCACATGCCATTTGGGGGCCCTTCAGTTCAGTAAAGAAAGCCTGAAATCTGCCACAACTAATATTTCAATGTCAGCCTCGCTCTAAACTTTAGGCTGAGCTTCAAAGCCTATCAATCAGTGTGCAAACAATAGTGCTAGGTGCTCCGGATCGGCTGTGTGGACATGGCAGGTACAGATGACCTCAAAAGGGAAGGTGATAAAAGCTTCCACAGTGGCCTCACACCCCTGACAAAGCCTGACGAGGCGAAACCTGTTAGACGTGCTTTTTAAGGATTGGGGATAATACATTTTTTATTACTTAAGTTAATGTATTTGGGACTTAAAACTGTTTTTTCAATTGTGTTCTTTTAAATATGTTGCATCCCTTGGCTCTTACAGGATTTTTGTTTACGATATATTCAACTTTGATGTGGTCTGTGGTCCTAAATCAGCTGGGAGGTGCTTACAGGCTCTTTGGTTTCTGGCACATTCAACTTTTATGTGGTCATAAATCAGCTAGGAGGTGCTTACAGGATCTTTAGTTTCTGGCATATTCAATTTTGATGTAGTCTGTGGTCATAAATCAGCTGGGAAGTATTTGCATGCTCTTTAGTTTTTGGCACACTCAACTTTGATGTGGTCTGTGGTCAAATCAGCTAGGAGTTGCTTACAGGTTCTTTTGTTTCCGGCACATTCAACTTTGATATGGTCTGTTGTCATTAATAAGCTAGGAGGTGCTTGCAGGATCTTTTGTTTCTGGCACATGTAACTTTGATGTGGTTATAAATCAACTGGGTGGTGCTTACAGGCTATGTGGTTTCCAGCACATTCAACTTTGATGTGGTCTTGTGTTATATATCAACTGGAAGTGCTTGTAAACTCTTTGGTTTCTGGTACATTGAACCTTGATGTGGTCTATGGTCCTAAATCAGCTGGGAGGTGCTTACAGTCTCTATGGTGTCTGGCACATTCAACTTTGATGTGGTGTGTGGTCATAAACGAGCTGTACAGTGCTTACAGGCTCTTGTTTCTGGCACATTCAACTTTGATGTGGTCTGTGGTCATAAATCAGCTTGGGAGGAGCTTAAATAAAACATTACAACCTATTAGAACGAGTTCACTGATGGATTCTCTGTTAAATCATTCTGCATTTTTATTTTCCATTTACATCTAAAAGCGGGCGCCAAATTTCTTCGTCTTCCAAATACTGTGCATCATCCCAACTCTTATGCCCATTACCCATAGTTTATTGGTTTAATGTCTGACTGCACAGAGTGTAGATAAACTGCTGTTTATGACCAGTGGGAGCCGGCAGAATTATGAATGCAGCTCTGGATGTGAATAGAGAAAATATGAATCGGCTCAATCTTCTTGAAAATTGAAGTTTCCCGCTGCGTCGGTGAGATTACCGCCTCCATTACCATAATGGTAACTAGTTCTGTGTCCGGGAAGCTCCGTGTTGGAGGAGATGAGTGATAACCCAGTGCAATCTTTTGGTGGATTTACATATATATAACCATGCATCACCTTATCGGTCGTCCCCGCTCCCAGCTGGCCGAACGGAGCTTGATAGACATTAATATTTGATTACTGCTCGTCTATTTTAAAAACGCCTCATATCCTAGAGGTCACCGGCCGGTAGCGGCAGTGCAGCTGGAGGTGGCCCGTCAATCTCGTCTCCTTGATGAGTTCATTTTCCATTGATTTATCCGTTTTGCTGCTGGGACCGGCTCATCAGTCAGAGCGAGTCTCCCAGCTGTGTCCATAACACGGTCAGTCGCTCATCCACCCTAGCCGGGGGCCACTATCTCTTCTCTGTGCACCATGGCCCTATCTTCAAGCTCACACAGGCTGGGAATGCTGTGGATTTTACCATCAGGCATGTGCAGTTAAAATCCGCAGAGGATTGAGGACGCAGATGAGATTTTTATAAAACGTAAAATTATTGCATATTTTCCCCATCAGCTACAATGGGGAATTAAAGACACTGATAGATGATATATATTTATCTGTGCTTTTTTCTGATATTGCAATTGAGCTGTAAATATCTAGTTATTTTAATAGTAGCGCAATTCTATTTCTTCTTGTGACTACGGTATAAACTCACACGCATGGTAGTCCGACATGCCCCTTGCTTTCACACCTCAGTCAATGTACAATCTCTATAGAGAGCCAGGTTTGGGCAAGGGAAGCTCTCTGTCTATAGTCATTGTACATAAAGAGCCTGGTGTGGGCGGGGGCAGCTCTGTCTATAGTCATTGTACATACAGAGCCTGGTGTGGGCAGGGGCAGCTCTGTCTATAGTCATTGTACATACAGAGCCTGGTGTGGGTGGGGGCAGCTCTCTGTCCATAGACATTGTACATAAAGAGCCTAGTGTGGGCAGGGGCAGCTCTGTCTATAGACATTGTACATACAGATATAAATACCTTCATAGTATTAGTGCCTTTCTATAACCCCACTAGTTTTAGGGAGCACTACTCCATGGACAAAGACTAAGTCGTACTTAATATCATTTAAAGAGGAAAATTACGACCAAACGTCTAGTATTGCAAAAGTGAATATTTATTAATTAAAAACATAGGTGAATGGACAGACAAACAGGTTCACCAACCCGTGGTGAGTGGGCCCCTCTAGTGATCCTGGTTAGGGGATATAGTTATACATATATGTACAATTACAAAGTACAATGAAGACCGAGGTAGTATTCACGAGCACAAAAAGTAAAAACTACATGCACAAAATTGGGCATTAATGTTTGTACAGAATAAGATACTCCATAATACAGTACATATAGAGATAGAATAATATGCTCAATGGCTCAAACAGTATATACATTGAATCATACACTTTCCCAAATAGTTACAATTATAAGTGAATTCACATTTTCTACATATTAGGAGAGTGTAATGGGTTTACATGCAAGTGGATCAACCATCAGCCCCTGGGACAGAATTTCATGTCCAGTATAGTTACCAGTCACTTGGCAGAGGGGAACCACAGACCCCTACGATCGTTTCGTTGGCCTTCATCAGGGGGCCCCCTGATCACTAGAGGGGCCCACTCACCACGGGTTGGTGAACCTGTTTGTCTGTCCATTCACCTATGCTTTTAATTAATAAATATTCACTTTTGCAATACTAGACGTTTGGTCGTAATTTTCCTCTTTAAATTGTACATACAGAGCCTGGTGTGGGTGGGGGCAGCTCTCTGTCCATAGACATTGTACATACAGAGCCTGGTGTGGGCAGGGGCAGCTCTGTCTATAGTCATTGTACATACAGAGCCTGGTGTGGGTGGGGCAGCTCTGTCTATAGTCATTGTACATACAGAGCCTGGTGTGGGTGGGGGCAGCTCTCTGTCCATAGACATTGTACATAAAGAGCCTGGTGTGGGCAGGGGCAGCTCTGTCTATAGTCATTGTACATACAGAGCCTGGTGTGGGCAGGGGCAGCTGTCTATAGGCATTGTACATACAGACAACAATATAGGGCAACATCCTGGACTCACATGATCAACAATATAGGGCAAGATCCTGGACTCACATGATGTTGCCCTATATTGTAATGTGAGTCCAGGATGTTGCCCTGTATTGTTACTTGAAACACGTGTCGTGGTAGCCCCAGAACACGTGTCATAACCCCCTTGCATGGGTGAGTTTGGGCTATGTGACAGGCTAGCAACTTGGTATTTTTACTTTATTTAATTATATTTATATGTACCACTTTGTATGCCGTCATATGGATGTTTATTTAACTGCCTGTTAACTGTATCCTTGCTATGGGGGTCTGTGACCTGTTCACCCTTTCTGTAACCTTCATTTGGTTTTATATACGTCTCCAGTATTTTATGCTGATTCACTAATGTTAAAATAAATTTGTGCACTTGCAAATTGGTGGATCTCTGTGACTTATATACTGGGTTTTGTAGCTATAGAACTCTGTTCTCAGATTGTTTATTGTACATACAGAACCTGGTGTGGGTGCGGGCAGCTCTCTATCTATAGACATTGTACATACAGAGCCTGGTGTGGGAGGGGGCAGCTCAGTCTATAGACATTGTACATGCAGAGCCTGGTGTGGGCGGGGGTATCTCTTGGTCTATATGCATTGTACATATAGAGCCTGGTGTGGGAGGGGGCAGCTCTCTGTCTATAGACATTGTACATACAGAACCTGGTGTGGGAGGGGGTAGCTCTCGGTCTATAGACATTGTACATACAGAACCTGGTGTGGGAGGGGGCAGCTCTCGGTCTATAGACATTGTACATACAGAGCCTGGTGTGGGCGGGGGCAGCTCTCGGTCTATAGACATTGTACATACAGAGCCTGGTGTGGGCGGGGGCAGCTCTCCCAGCTCCGCTGTGTCTCTAATACTCAATGCTTTGACAGAACGGCTGCACCCATTAATTTATGTGATACATCGTTGGATTCATTGTTTCTTTCTCTACATTATGTAGCTGTCAGATGAGGTAGCTAAAACCTGCTGACAGATTCCTTTTTAAAAGAGTAACAATCAAGTCCACAAATAGTGTTCCAGGTTACCTGCAGACCTGCAAAAACAATTCTGTTTTTAGGGGAATCGTCAAACTCGTCCTAATGTAACATCCAAAGCATATCCCAGCGGAGATGATTTAGTCCGATCTCTGGAGAATATCTGCAGCCTGTATGGATCGGGTTAGTTTATGTTGCAGATTTTTGTTTGACGATTTTGAATTTCAGCAGCGAAATTGACAACTTTTACAACTTCAAGTTTTCCATCTGTGTTCTCTGGGTATATTATTTTTTTTTTAAATTTTTTCAGCTTCTTCTCTTATCGGCACTAAAAAAAAAACTGGCCCAGTTTATTGTGGATTGGACTGGTGTACTTTATGTACAGATTTACGTTGTTACAAATAATCTGCAGCAGATCCACCTCGCTCGGACACACCCTTCCTGGAAACTAACAGGATGATCACTTTTCTCATTCATTCCAGCAACACAAAGACTGAGAGATCTTTCTGGCATTTTACTCATGGGCCTGGTGAGCAGTGACGTAACTAGAGTAATACGGGCCCCAGTGCAAAATTTGGACAAGGGAACCCCCCCCCCCCACCTGTTGGTCAGATGTATGGGCCCTTGTCTTGTAGCGTTCTAATACCAATAAAGGCATACAAGATTCCCCCCCCCCCTCATTAAGTGGGAATGTTTTCCATCCTGGTATCTCTGGTCCTCCTTCCTGGTTTATTTGGTTCCCCCCCACCCCATCCTGGTTTATATATGGGTCCCACCACCCATCCTAATTTATATGGGCCGTCCTCCCCCCCCCCCCCCCCCCCCCCATCCTGGTTTTACAGGTCCCCCCATCCTAGTTTTACAGGTCCCCCCCCCCATCCTGGCTTATATGGTCCCCCCCATCCTGGTTTCTTTGGTCCCCCCCCCCCATCCTGGTTTCTCTGGTTCCCCCCGTCTTAGTTTTCATGGTGTGGCGCCTGCCCAGTTTATATAGTCGTCTCCCCCACCGTTTCGGTTTATACAGCCATTGTCCCCCGGTCCTGGTTTATGTAGTCGTTCCCTTTCCCCCCCGTCCTGGTTTATAAGGTTCCCTTCCCCCACGTCCTGGTTTATAAGGGGCCCCACCACCCCCGTCCTGGTTTATGTGGTCCCCGTTGTCGTCGCCCTCCCCCCATCCTGGTTTATATGGTCCCTCCCCCATCCTGTTTTACAGTGTTGGCCAAAAGTATTGACACCCCTGCAATTCTGTCAGATAACACTGTTTCTTCCTGAAAATGATTGCAATCACAAATTCTTTGGTATTATTATCTTCATTTAATTTGTCTTAAACTAAAAAGACACAAAAAAAATTGTCCTAAAGCCAAATTGGATCTAATTCCACACCAAACATAAAAAAGGCGGTGGACAAAAGTATTGGCACTGTTAGAAAAATCATGTGATGCTTCTCTAATTTGTGTAATTAACAGCACCTGTAACTTACCTGTGGCACCTAACAGGTGTTGGAAATAACTAAATCACACTTGCAGCCAGTTGACATGGATTAAAGTTGACTCAAGCTCTGTCCTGTGTCCTTGTGTGTACCACATTGAGCATGGAGAAAAGAAAGAAGACCAAAGAACTGTCTGAGGACTTGAGAAACCAAATTGTGAGGAAGCATGAGCAATCTCAAGGCTACAAGTCCATCTCCAAAGACCTGAATGTTCCTGTGTCTACCGTGCACAGTGTCATCAAGAGGTTTACAGCCCATGGCACTGTGGCTAACCTCCCTAGATGTGGACGAAAAGAAAAATTGACAAGAGATTTCAACGCAAGATTGTGCGGATGGTGGATAAAGAACCTCGACTAATATCCAAACAAGTTCAAGCTGCCCTGCAGTCCGATGGTGCAACAGTGTCAGCCCGTACTATCCGTCGGCGTCTAAATGAAAAGGGACTGTATGGTAGGAGACCCAGGAAGACCCCACTTCTTACCCCGAGACATAAAAAAGCCAGGCTGGAGTTTGCCAAAACTTACCTGAGAAAGCCTAAAACGTTTTGGAAGAATGTTCTCTGGTCAGATGAGACAAAAGTAGAGCTTTATGGGCAAAGGCATCAACATAGAGTTTACAGGAGAAAAAAAGAGGCATTCAAAGAAAAGAACACGGTCCCTACAGTCAAACATGGCGGAGGTTCCCTGATGTTTTGGGGTTGCTTTGCTGCCTCTGGCACTGGACTGCTTGACCGTGTGCATGGCATCATGAAGTCTGAAGACTACCAACAAAATTTGCAGCATAATGTAGGGCCCAATGTGAGAAAGCTGGGTCTCCCTCAGAGGTCATGGGTCTTCCAGCAGGACAATGACCCAAAACACACTTCAAAAAGCACTAGAAAATGGTTTGAGAGAAAGCACTGGAGACTTCTAAGGTGGCAGCAATGAGTCCAGACCTGAATCCCATAGAACACCTGTGGACAGATCTAAACATGGCAGTTTGGAGAAGGCACCCTTCAAATATCAGGGACCTGGAGCAGTTTGCCAAAGAAGAATGGTCTAAAATTCCAGCAGAGCATTGTAAGAAACTCATTGATGGTTACCGGATGCAGTTGATCGCAGTTATTTTGGCTAAAGGTTGCGCAGCCAAGTATTAGGCTGAGGGTGCCAATACTTTTGTCTGGCCCATTTTTGGAGTTTTGTGTGAAATTAACAATTTTTTGCTTCATTCTCTTTTGTGTTTTTTCATTGAAGACAAATTAAATGAAGATAATAATACCAAAGAATTTGTGATTGCAATCATTTTCAGGAAGAAACTGAGTACTATCTGACAGAATTGCAGGGGTGTCAATACTTTTGGCCAACACTGTATATGGTCCCCCCCCCAATCCTGGTTCATACGGTCCCCCATCCTGGTTTACATGGTGTTCCCACATCCTTGTTTATATAGAACTTTCCAGACTCCTTCCTTCTGAGTGTGCGGTGAACGTCTTCTCTCACCCCAACCCGCTGACCGCTGCCTGGACAGGGGGATCCATCCTGTCTTCTCTCTCCACCTTCCCGGAAATGTGCTTTACAAGGGGAGAATATGAAGAACAAGGACCGATGATCGTCCATAGAAACTACTACTAAGGCCTCAATCAGACGTCAGTCCTTCAGGTACAGGTTCTATGTATTTCATCAATACAGTTTGTACCTGTTGGAGCCTATTCACATGTCCTAGTGAAGCCTGTACAACATGGGGCAATGTAGATCCAAAGCTCCTAATACCCCTGTAGAAAAACTAACCTGATGTCTGATGAAGTTAATATTGTGCAAAATAAAGCCTGATCACACAACCGCAGTGTCATTCCTTCATTCTTTTGTTTATAAATGTGATATAATATTGTATTTGAAAAGATGTGATAAAAACAATGGAAGGTTGATATTCTTAAACAGGATTTATCATTAATATTATTTATTTAAATGCCAGATGTAAAAAAAAAAAAAAAAAGATTGTCCAAAACTGTGAAAATGGCAATTGAGCCCTTGGCGGCAAGTATCAGACGCTGGCTGCATGATAGACTTAACCACAAGGGAGACTAAATCATATAGACCACATACATCTATGGCCAGTGGCACAACTAGAGTCCGACGGGTCCCGGTTTGTAGCTTGGACCTGGCACCACCGCCCCCGCAGGTGCACACGTTGGTCAGATGTATGGATCCTTGTAGTGTTCTAAATCCTATAAAGACTTACAAATTGCTGCCTCTTTGCCTATATTATGTATTAATGTCCACTATCCTGGTCTATAGCTGGTATATATGAGCCTATCCTGGTATATATGGGCTGTATGGGCCCATCCTGGCATATATGGCCCTCATCCTGGTATATAGGGTCCATATGGTCTCTATCCTGGTATATAGATGTCCCAATCCTGGCATATATGGTTGCCATCGTGGTGTATATGGTGTCCATCCTGCTATAGATGTTCCAGTCTAGGTATATATTGTCCTCTTCATGGTATGCATGGTATATATGGGCTTATCTTGGTACATATGTCCACCATTCTGGTATATATGTGCCTATCCTGGTTGTGAACTCTGCAACCTTGATCATTAAACCAGTGCTAGTGAGTGAGGAGGGTAAAGACCATGCATTTTCTTGAAGCCTATGTGACCCTGTGATAAAATTACTTGCAAAAATGACTTGTACAACTTTTTATATAGTGACTCCTATGTAACACGAGGAATAAACTTTTGGCCGAGGATATTAAGCTTGCTATAAATATTTATTTTACAAACTCCTCAGGGGCGGGGTTTCTTAGCTTTTCCCCCATCCCTGAGGAACTGTCTCTGCTAAATTCTTCACTGCTGAATGGACAGAGGGACTCAATGAGTGATGAATGTGTCCTCATACTTTTGAGATTTTGACATCATCCTCTCCATCAGTCACTTTATAATCTCTGGCAAGTTACAATAATGGCGCAAGAGTAGAAAAATGATAACTTCCAGCTCATTGTTTTACACTAGTAAAATATAGCGGCTCTGTATTCTCAGGAAAAGTCATTTGAGGGTAAGTGGGTGTTTAAAAGCTTCAGCAACGACGACTGAAGTTTATATTCTACACATCAGAGCGTGTTTTAGGAATATGTGAGTTGTTTCCATGGTAACCAGATGCTTTAGAATGTTCACACAAAGCATTGTTCGGCGCCCATTGTAAGAAGCGCGTAGCGGGTCCCACCGCCGTATTTTGTGATGGAACGGCTATTTTTATACACTCCTCGCATTCACTTTTGCAATTCAGGAAATAAGATTGACATCTCCACGCCGTTTACTTGTGTTTTTTTTGTTGTTTTTTTTTTTTTTTTTTTTTATTTGTACACATATGGAAATAATGTTTTCTTCTACTTTGGTCCCCCATTGAAGATCCGATCACAGGTTTATCCTGATCAATGGGGAACCCAGCAGTTCAGTTGTCCTGCAGCGCCACCGCAGGTGAAACAAAGTATTGCACATTAATAGGTTGCTGGGTCAGGTACTCCAGTGTAAGAGATTTTCACCACTCTGATTTGTGAATGTGACACCCACCACCGATAAATTCCCTCTTCTATTCAGCCTAGAGAATTGCAAACTATTATCAAACGTGAAGTCCACAAAGGTTTGCTTAGTTTGGCTACAACTGAAAACTCCTCATCAGTCATAATATTTCCATTCACCGACTGCAAGAAAAGATCCCACCAGCGTTTGGTATTCGAAACAAACATTTTCAGAACTTTGATCATACCCAGGGACACTGAAATAATGAGTTTTATACATTTCCCTCCATACCTCTATTGAGTCAGGTGGGTATGTTCTCTCCCCAGGACTCAACCGCCTGCCTGCTGTCCATCATCCCCCCTCTGGGCTCGGGCGCCGCCTCCTGTCTGCCGCCTGACGTCATCTTGGCGCCTGCGCTGCCCGACAACTTAGATCGCATGATCTCTGGAGATCGTGCCTGCGTATAGCGAGGCCCCAGATCCCGCCCTGCAGTGTGTTATGATGTATTCACACTGCGGGACTGAGGCCTGAGCTACGCGCAGGTGTGATCTCCAGAGATCATGTGACCTAAGTTGTCGGCAGCGCACATGGCGCATGCCTGAGCAATCAGTGAACAGCGCAGACCCCGATGATGTCAGGCGGCAGAGAGGAGGCGGAGCCCAGAGGGGGGATGATGGACAGCAGTCAGGCGGTTGAGTCTTGGGAAGAGAACGTCCCTCCCTGACTCAATAGAGGTATGGAGGGAAATTTATAAAACTCATTATTTCAGTGTCCCTGTGGATAAGACATAAGAGCCACCTTCACAGAATGCAGCCTTAGTGCTGCTGAAGGGTGGCTCTTTTACTTTAATAAGCCCTGGGTGGGAAGGTGACAGGTTCCCTTTAAAGCATATCTGTGTTTTCACATAAAACCTGTAAAGAAACGTGGTGTTTATACCCTCAACAACAAGCTTTTGTTTCTTTTTTGTTTTAAAAAAAAAAAAGTTTTGGCGCACACTCCACTCAATAGATTTCTTCATGAACGTTCTGCCAGCACTATAGAAGCTGGAACTTGCTAACCTCAATTCCCAGCTGACTTTGCACCTGCCATTGTCAATGGGATCACCTGCCCTGAACTGAAAAAGCCTGCTTCTCTTTCTTATGCTTCAATGCAATTCGACAGGAGAGCAAGAGCAGAGAGTTATAACCCACCCTCTATTTCATGTATAGAGACCGAGGCCCGCCCTCCGCTCCCTGTGTGGAGGCCGAGGCCCGCCCTCCGCTCCCTGTGTGGAGGCCGAGGCCCGCCCTCCGCTCCCTGTGTGGAGGCCGAGGCCCGCCCTCCGCTCCCTGTGTGGAGGCCGAGGCCCGCCCTCCGCTCCCTGTGTGGAGGCCGAGGCCCGCCCTCCGCTCCCTGTGTGGAGGCCGAGGCCCGCCCTCCGCTCCCTGTGTGGAGGCCGAGGCCCGCCCTCCGCTCCCTGTGTGGAGGCCGAGGCCCGCCCTCCGCTCCCTGTGTGGAGGCCGAGGCCCGCCCTCCGCTCCCTGTGTGGAGGCCGAGGCCCGCCCTCCGCTCCCTGTGTGGAGGCCGAGGCCCGCCCTCCGCTCCCTGTGTGGAGGCCGAGGCCCGCCCTCCGCTCCCTGTGGGAGGCCGAGGCCCGCCCTCCGCTCCCTGTGTGGAGGCCGAGGCCCGCCCTCCGCTCCCTGTGTGGAGGCCGAGGCCCGCCCTCCGCTCCCTGTGTGGAGGCCGAGGCCCGCCCTCCGCTCCCTGTGTGGAGGCCGAGGCCCGCCCTCCGCTCCCTGTGTGGAGGCCGAGGCCCGCCCTCCGCTCCCTGTGTGGAGGCCGAGGCCCGCCCTCCGCTCCCTGTGTGGAGGCCGAGGCCCGCCCTCCGCTCCCTGTGTGGAGGCCGAGGCCCGCCCTCCGCTCCCTGTGTGGAGGCGAGGCGCACCTCCGCTCCCTGTGTGGAGGCCGAGGCCCGCCCTCCGCTCCTGTGTGGAGGCCGAGGCCGCCCTCCGCTCCCTGTGTGGAGGTCGAGGCCCGCCCTCCGCTCCCTGTGTGGAGGCCGAGGCCCGCCCTCCGCTCCCTGTGGGGGGGCCGAGGCCCGCCCTCCGCTCCCTGTGGGGGGGCCGAGGCCCGCCCTCCGCTCCCTGTGGGGGGGCCGTGGCCCGCCCTCCGCTCCCTGTGGGGGGGCCGAGGCCCGCCCTCCGCTCCCTGTGGGGGGGCCGAGGCCCGCCCTCCGCTCCCTGTGGGGGGGCCGAGGCCCGCCCTCCGCTCCCTGTGGGGGGGCCGAGGCCCGCCCTCCGCTCCCTGTGGGGGGGCCGAGGCCCGCCCTCCGCTCCCTGTGGGGGGGCCGAGGCCCGCCCTCCGCTCCCTGTGGGGGGGCCGAGGCCCGCCCTCCGCTCCCTGTGGGGGGGCCGAGGCCCGCCCTCCGCTCCCTGTGGGGGGGCCGAGGCCCGCCCTCCGCTCCCTGTGGGGAGGCCGAGGCCCGCCC
Organism: Allobates femoralis; assembly: GCA_033576535.1. Lineage (NCBI taxonomy): Eukaryota > Metazoa > Chordata > Amphibia > Anura > Aromobatidae > Allobates > Allobates femoralis. Next base: position 221,511,948 of record JARQOC010000011.1, on the reverse strand, counting down.
TCCGCTCCCTGTGGGGAGGCCGAGGCCCGCCCTCCGCTCCCTGTGGGGAGGCCGAGGCCCGCCCTCCGCTCCCTGTGGGGAGGCCGAGGCCCGCCCTCCGCTCCCTGTGGGGAGGCCGAGGCCCGCCCTCCGCTCCCTGTGTGGAGGGGCGCTTTAAATCTATGTTCCCTGCTCCCAGCGTTGTACTCACCTTCCAGCAGCCTCAATTTTTACTGATGCCACTCTGGTCCTGCAACACCAACATGTGGTTGTAACTTCTGATTGGTAAGAAGTCAGAAGTTACATTACAATAGCACAATGCAAGTCTGAGAGCCAGAAAAAGGCTATCATAGACTTGTATTGACTTGTGACCTTCGGCACCTCCATGAAACGCTGGAGCTGCCATTGTGCCCCAACTGACAGGCGACCAATTAGATGAAACCGCCAAAAGGTGAGTATAATAGAGGGGTCAGAGGACTTAGATTTAAAGTGTCACTCCAGAGGTAAAAAAAAGTTTGAGGTTATCCCCATACATAGCACGCTTTATATTCCAATAACATAATGTTTTGCAATAATAGAGGAATCCAGCTCTGCTACATCTAGATAACCCATCTATTCAGCATTAGCCGGAGGTCATTACGCCGGCCGCCATCGTTTCCTGGTTGCAGAGTGGAAACCCTGGGATCTCTGTCCTGCCACAGCAGCGGGTATATTTGCTGCGGATTTCCATGTTGCTGTCAGAAGTCATCACAGATGAATATTTCATTGTGGGGAAAGTGCAGCTAGGGACTCCACTCTGCAGCTTGTCAGATCAGGCTCAGTTCTCGTTTTTTCTTCTGTCTCTAATCCCCAGGAACATTATTTAAGCAGCAGCTCCCGGCAGCGAGGCAGTGGATGGGCGTTTGAAGTTCCTGCTCCGGTCTTGATAAATGATATAAAAAAAATGTGAAAAAAACACCAGAACCCTTGTTAAGCAGCTCCAGAGGCAGCCTGTGTTGAAGGGCTCGCTGGCACTTTCTGGGCATCCAAAGCAATTTGTCTTCATAAAGCTTTGCAGCGGCTTATTACTTATAGCTCTGCTCGGGTTTAAAGCTGGATATTTCTTTTGATAGGAAAATATCAAAGAGGACAGGGCTGGAGATCGTTTCCACCCCAAACTCACATGAAAAGTGGAACTGGGATATTAGAGAATTTCGTGACACGTGAAAGTTTCCTTCTTTTGATACAGAAACTATGTTCTTCGGAGTAGCTTTTGGAATAAGTCTGTAATTCCGTTCTGATTAACATCTTGCTGTATCCTCATAGCAATTGGAGTGCCATTTTTTTTTTGTAATATAGAGATCCAAACTCCCTACTTTCGCTTTTAGCTTAATGATAAAATTCTGGTTATGTGGAGCCACCACAAGAAGGAGCTCACTGCATTCTATGCATACATTAAAAATTAAATGCTACCTATAGTCACCACTAGAGAAAGCTCACTGCATTCTATGCATACATTAAAAATTAAATGCTACCTATAGTCACCACTAGAGGGAGCTCACTGCATTCTATGCATACATTAAAAATTAAATGCTACCTATAGTCACCACTAGTGAAAGCTCACTGCATTCTATGCATACATTAAAAAATGCAACCTATAGTCACCACTAGAGGGAGCTCACTGCATTCTGTGCATACATTAAAATATAAATCCTATCTACAGTCACTAATAGAGGGAGCTCACTGTATTCTGGGCATACATTAAAAATTAAATGCTACCTATAGTCACCACTAGAGAAAGCTCACTACATTCTATGCATACATTAAAAATTAAATGCTACCTATAGTCACCACTAGAGGGAGCTCACTGCATTCTATGCATACATTAAAAATTAAATGCTACCTATAGTCACCACTAGAGAAAGCTCACTGCATTCTATGCATACATTAAAAATTAAATGCTACCTATAGTCACCACTAGAGGGAGCTCACTGCATTCTATGCATACATTAAAAATTAAATGCTACCTATAGTCACCACTAGTGAAAGCTCACTGCATTCTATGCATACATTAAAAAATGCAACCTATAGTCACCACTAGAGGGAGCTCACTGCATTCTGTGCATACATTAAAATATAAATCCTATCTACAGTCACTAATAGAGGGAGCTCACTGTATTCTGGGCATACATTAAAAATTAAATGCTACCTATAGTCACCACTAGAGAAAGCTCACTGCATTCTATGCATACATTAAAAATTAAATGCTACCTATAGTCACCACTAGAGGGAGCTCACTGCATTCTATGCATACATTAAAAATTAAATGCTACCTATAGTCACCACTAGTGAAAGCTCACTGCATTCTATGCATACTTAAAAAATGCAACCTATAGTCACCACTAGAGGGAGCTCACTGCATTCTGTGCATACATTAAAATATAAATCCTATCTACAGTCACTAATAGAGGGAGCTCACTGTATTCTGGGCATACATTAAAAATTAAATGCTACCTATAGTCACCACTAGAGAAAGCTCACTGCATTCTATGCATACATTAAAAAATGCAACCTATAGTCACCACTAGAGGGAGCTCACTGCATTCTGTGCATACATTAAAATATAAATCCTATCTACAGTCACTAATAGAGGGAGCTCACTGTATTCTGGGCATACATTAAAAATTAAATGCTACCTATAGTCACCACTAGAGAAAGCTCACTACATTCTATGCATACATTAAAAAATGCAACCTATAGTCACCACTAGAGGGAGCTCACTGCATTCTGTGCATACATTAAAATATAAATCCTATCTACAGTCACCAATAGAGGGAGCTCACTGTATTCTGGGCATACATTAAAAAATGCAACCTATAGTCCCCACTAGAGGGGGCTCATTGCGTTCTGTGCATACTGTAAAAAAATTTATGCTACCTATAGTCACCACTTAAATGCTACCTATAGTCATCACTAGAGGGAGCTCACTGTGTTCTGTGCATACTTTAAAAAATAAATCCAACCTATAGTCACCACTAGAGGGAGCTCACTGCATTCTGTGCATACATTAAAAAATAAATCCAACCTATAGTCACCACTAGAAGGAACTCACTGCATTCTGTGCATACATTAAAAAATAAATCCAACCTATAGTCGCCACTAGAGGGAGTTCACGGCATAAGTTCAATGTAGGCACAGAATTCAGTGAGCTCCCTCTAGAGGTGACTACAGGTAGCATTTTTATTATTTTAAGTGTTTGGAGCTCTGCATCAGGAAATTACTATGAAGACAAATGAGGGAATTGTTTTGACGTATAAATGATGGCTTTAAAGTGGTACATTGGATATGCAATAAATCTCTGAGATCCAGATGCCAATGCACCTTTGCTTAAAAATCTGACCTTGTCGCACACTGCCACCAATGATGGGGGGGTCAGAGTTTGCACACTTTTGACTTCTATGGGAGTGGTGAATGCAACTTAAATGGTTTAGGACCTCCCCAAATAAGCAAATAAGGGTGTTGTATGTACGGACTGAGTCGCAGATACCTTTAACTAGAGTATGGGGCGAAGAGGTTGTGAGGGCACAAAGCCTTGTAGTATATAAGCGAGAAAACGGCTGCTGCAGAACCTCGCTGTGGACAGGAGTAACCCTAGGAATGAAGAGGTTTAAAATCTGCGCTGACGAAGATCCAATGTTCAAGAAGGAGTCGGGACGTCTTGAGATGCGTTTTTCTTTATTAACACGTTTCGCCTTCACCAGGTCATCAGGTGGTTTTGTCCTGTTCTTCGAAACGCGTTGAATGAAACCATCTAAGAACCTAAGAGCACTCGTCATCAGGACAAAAGTACCTGGTCTCCTGGTGAAGAAATGAGTAAAACCGCGTGTCAAGACGTCTCGATTCCGGTTTCATCACTGGTTCTTCTCCAGCGCAGATTTTAACCCCTTCATCTCCTTTGGTTTGAGTATGGTTGCCAGTGCAGAATAGGTAGAAGGGGTATCTCAAATTCTTATACCCCCTATGTAGATTAGATTTTTTTTTCTTCTTTAATTTAGGAGCTGGATATTGTTTTCATGTTGTGTGTGAGTGCTGGGGCTTTAAGCCGAGTCTGCAGGTGACCTTGAATGGGGTGCAAACAGCCTTGCCATAACAAATTAGCCGGGGCTGCGACTGAGAGATTGCTCAGGAGCCTGTTATCTGCGGGAGCTGTGAGCAACACACAAATTGAAGAGCTCAGAATCAGGGCTAATGGAATTTCATGGCAGACTGAACCCTCTGCTGCCGCCTCAATATGGCCGCATCTCCAGAAATTAAAAGGGAAATCAGCAGAAGTGCGCCATGTCCAAAAGCCAAAGCTGCCAATTACAGCGCCACGGAGGCAATTAGAGCCGCGCAGCAGGGGCTCCCCAACTTTGCAATGGGACGGTGATCTGCACATGAAGCCGAGAAATGTCACATCCCAGCGCCGAGGACCTTCTCCAGCCTGTGGCTCGCCAGCTGCTGCAAAACTACAACTCCCAGCATGCCCTGACTGCCTGCGGCTCCTATAGCTGTAGAAATGCATTCACTCGGTCTCTCCATCTGCAAATGTACAGATGTACGGACACTTTCCTACTTGTCCCAGTACAGTCTATGGCCGATCGTGCACCTCCCCAAGTTGAACAAGTGGCGCAGCAGATTCCTACCTTCACCTCAATCGCAAAGGGTCACCGATATCAGCCCCCCATTATTAGACATTGGTGTAATTATACAGTTACAATCCTATTTCTACAACTTTCTAATGTCATTTTGTTCAGTTTTTCTCTTTGCTGTCCGTAAAGTATTCAGGACCTAAATAATAAGATAATGGGTTCTGAATTGATACAATGTATCACTGCTTCTTGTATCACTTAACGATACTTTGTTCTCTTCAAAGTCAATAGGAGAATTGAGCACAACGCAGGGCAGAAGGAACCCTTTCCTATTATTTCCACTAGAACCTTGCAAAAGAGATTAGTGTTGCTGTTGCGATTAGCTCAGAGGGTTGTCTGTACAAGTACATTGTAACATACAGGCCCAATGAGGTCAGCGTTTGAGCCACTTGTTGCTGTCAGTGAATAGAATCAGAACATTTTAATCCTATTCCAACAAACTGATTTAAAAGTAATCTGTCAGAATGATTTTGCTATGCAATCTCAGAGCAGCATTAATTAGGGGCTGAGATCCTGACTCCAGCGATGTATCACCTAACTAGGCTGTGTGCTGCGCTTTCAGTAAAATCAGTGTTTTATCAGCAGGAGATTATCACAACAGGACTAATGCAATGTGACTCCGCCCCCACCGCTAATACACAGAAAGCAACCAATCAGTGGTGTGGGCGGGATTATACAGGGCTCAGCAAAGATAAGTCATCTGTCCAGCCGCATTTCCCCTTCACAATGTTTCACCAAAAGTGATTGCAGGATCAGACTACATGGGGTTTGTTTGTAGTCTGTTACCATGACGACATAGATCTGTATAGGAGCTTTGTAAACACACAGATATATATTTTTTTTAATTGAAACTATTTGCAAAGTCGCTTACATTTTCTTAATGATGGATAAGAGCATTGGAAATAAATTATTTACAAAGGTGGATGGCAACTATTTTATATCTGATACTGACATCACACCCAGAGGGCAATTCAGATTTTTTTACTGGCTACCACTTGTAGTGTATTCGGACCGATCAGATTGCAGATCTAATGTTTACAAGGAAGCTTGAAAATGGCAAGATATAAAAAACAATCTGTAACTTGCATATCGGTATTTAGGTAACATGCTTGTTTCTTTTAGAGAGCCAAAATTGGACCCAGCAACAAAGCGGCAGAAGAGAAAGTGTCAAATCCAGTGGCCAAAATTGACAGCAATGGAAACCGAGACCGGGTAAAAGCCTCAGACTTCAACTTCCTGAAGGTTCTGGGCAAAGGAAGCTTTGGAAAAGTGAGTAAGATGTAACGGAGTGTAGAATGAGTGTGTGGAGGGTGTGCAAAGGTAAAACCATGCCAGTCCTGTGATAGACATTGCCACTGTTTTTCCACTCTGTACATGGCCTGTCTTTCTCCCTTGTGTATGTGTTCGACACACACACACACACACACACACACACACACACAATCTTGCTTGTTACCTCCCCCCCACTTCATGCTCTTGATCACTTTCACCCCTGTGCAGGCTTGCACTAATACTCCCCTCCTCTGTCCGCGCTTGCTCTTATTCTCCATCCATTCATGCGCTCCTTGTCCGCACCTTTGCTCATTTTCATGCTTCCTCCGTACCGCTGCACATTCTCGTACTCCTTCTCCATACCGTTGCGCCTGCTCGCACTCCTTCTCCCCACCTCTGCTACTGCTCACGCTCTTTCTCCCCACCTCTGCACGTGCTCACGCACCTTTTCAATACCTCTGAGCCTGCTTGCGCTCTTCCTCCCCATCTCTGCACATGTTCGCACTCCTTCTCCCCACCTGTGCACCTGCTCATACTTGCGCCTGCGTGCGCTCCTTCTCCCCTACCTATGTGTCAGCTCGTGCTCTTTCTGCCCACCTGTGCGCTTGCTCTTACTTTCCCCACCTGTATGCCTGCTCACGCTCCTTCTCCCCTACCAATGTGCCTGCTTGCGGTCCTTCTCCCCACCTTTGCACCTGTTGCGCCCTCCCACTTGTTCGCTTGCGTGCGCTCCTTCTCTCCACCTCTGCGCCTGCTTGCGCTCTTTCTCCCCTACCTATGTGTCAGCTCGCACTCTTTTTTTTCCTACCTCTGCACCTGCTCACGATCCTTCCTCCCTACCTACGTGCCTGCTTGCGCTCCTCCCCACTTGTTCGCTTGCTTGTGCTCCTTCTCCCCACATGTGCACCTGCTCACGCTCCTTTCCCCCTACTATGTGCCTGCTTGCGTTCCTCCCCACCTGTGCACCTGCTCACGCTCCTTCCTCCCTACCTATGTGCCTACTTGCGTTCCTCCCCACCTGTGCACCTGCTCATGCTCCTTCCCCCCTACCTATGTGCCTGCTTGCATTCCTCCCCACCTGTGTGCCTGCTTATGCTCCTTCTCTCCACTTGTTCACCTGCTCGCGCTCCTTCTCCCCTCCTCGGGCCTGCTTGTGCTCCTTCTCCCCGCCTCTGCGCATGCTCGCACTTCTTCCACCCTCCTCTCTGCATGCTTGTTCTTTTTTCCCTCTTTTCACATTCTCTGTTTTTCCTCCCCTTTTCGCGTTCTCACCCTATCCTTTCTTTCATATTTTGACTCTTGTTACTTTTTCTTCCTTTGCTCTCTTACTCTTCGTCCCTCTCTTATTGTTGCTGGTCTTCTGCCTCGTCCTTTCCTTGTTTTTCCTGCGTTCTTCAGTCACTATGGTGAAAAAAAAAAATAGAAAACTCCTTTTTGGCTGGTCTTTGTGTAAGAAGCGTTCTTCTCAGCAGCCGTCCTGTGAGAGGGGCAGAGAGCGCACAGCTTGGGAAAATAAATATCAATACTCTCTTTGGACTGTGCCGTTCACTTGACCCTGAACACCCGCGGCGGCTGGAGACACAATCCATAGAAATCCGCGGAGGTGATGAATATAAACGGTTTCCAGAGCGGCTCCTGCCTCCTTTGTATGGAAACAAACCACTGGAGGAACTCATTGTGTATCTCTGTCCCAAAAACATAAGTAAACGGATGGCCTTCCACCTCCAGACTCCCCAATGGCAGCTCTATCTGGCTATGCAACAAGAACTATTTTTTTCCTAGTAATGTAGTGAATTTATTGGTTATTACTAGCTTTATCATGATCCAACATCACTAGAAATGGCAATCGGATTTGTATATCTATGTCAATGAAATCCTTCAGCTGCATCTGTCTCAGTCACTAGGGCTGGGGATACTCGGTAGCTGGGCTGGCAGTCTGTATATCATGGTAGCGATTGTCCGGCACCGTGGCCCCATGTTAAAAAGGAATTACTTACAGGAGAATTAAGAGTTTGTCGTGACGCCAGCTGAGGGATCTGGTCAGGGGTGTCCGGCGCTGTAGGTAGTGGTCCCCAGCTAGATGGAGCACCCCCCTCAGGGGGACAGGCGCCTGGGGTATCGTAGTAGTTGGAGATGTTGAGAAGATAAGGAGCTGTAGTGGTGAACAGAGGTGTGGAGTAGTCGCAGGAAGGAAGCAAGGAGACAGTCTATTTACTCGGTATTGCAGTCATCCGCAGATCCAGGGTACTGGTTCACTGGGCGATCTGGTCAGTCTGAGAAGAACTAAGCACTGCTATGATGGTTGGGGTATATGGCCTTCCAACTGACTTTCTCCTTAGGTTGACGTTCTAGGTACTATCTGCTTCCCCATGTGCCTCTTCCTACCTCGTGGCTACTAGCAGGCAGGTGACCCGGACTTGTGGAGACCCCGCACCCACACCAATTCTGTAGCCCTTTGACAGTCACTACTTAGCTGGCAGCTCCTCAGTCTCCAGCTTACTGCCAGGCATAAAGTCCTGACAGCCTGAGGTCCTGGCACCACCTCCTCAGCTCAGACTGTTAGCAAGCCCACAATCATTCACCATCCGACTCGGAACAACTTTCCTAAATTACTCGTAATGCCACCCCTCCCTACTCCTCACTACAGCTAGGCCTTCCCTCCAACCAGTGTCTGTCACAGCCCTAAACAGACTGTTCGTGCCCAGCCCTCTGATCAGAGTTTGGGAAGTGTGTGCATGCATAGGGAGCCCATCATAGGATACTTGAATACTCCCCAGACTTGGTATTAGGACAGATGGAATTAACTACCACTGTGGCGCAACCAGCCTGCAGGGGCGCCACACATCCCCCTCCTTTACCCTACTTTTTGGCTATAGCCTTCTGTATTACAGAAAACGTATTTTTGGTCATTAGGAACGTTCTTAAGAGCTACCAGAGAGCAAATCGTTAGGGGAAGGCAAACTACGAGCTAGAATATAGAATACATTTAAGCGGTCCCTAACCTGCATCTCTCTAGCTCTCTAGCTCTTAGAGAGAGGGATTTGACTACTTTTAAGCTGGATTAATCCCTCTAAAAGGAGAAAGTTGGTTGCTAGAATTGCATGGGATACAATCCCCTAATATTCGGAGGGGGGATTTGAAGTTGGAGAGTTATACGTGATGTGCGTGCAGAAAGAGCTTCTTGGTTGGTCATTCATCCGCTACACCTGTTTTTCTAGGAAAATCCTCCTTTTATTGCTGTGCAGGGGGAAAAAAAGGTTTCCCTAATGAGGTGTATTCATTTACATATGTTAATTGTGTTCTCAGCTGAACCCACATCTGTTCACTGTGGAATGAGAATTTTAGATCCAATGGAAAAATGGAAAAAAAAAAGTTAAATCTCCAGATTTTCAGCTTCCCCTCCCCCAACCGCGCAGCCGTCAGACTTTGACGACTCCCATCCGCAAAGAGTTAAAGAGTCAATGACACAAAAGAGCCTCTGCGGGGCCCGGGTTACTAGAATCCGGAGCACTTTAATGTGCAAAACAAAGCCGGCGAGCGCATTCATCAGCGGAGCTTGTCCTGTTTATTGCAGCCGGCGAGCACCTAATCTGCCAGCCGGGGGAGGCGTGCAGCAGCTGGGGGAATAATGGCAGCACTCTCTCAGATTCTCTCCTTTAATTGAGCAAACATAAAGGAAAACATTATTAAAAAGCGAGAGGAGCGGGTGACGGAACGTTATAAGTATGCAAATGAGCGTTTGGAGGGCTGCGGGCCGTGATTAGCCGCCGCCGCTCCTCACCTGCGCGAGATGGGCTCATTGTCTTGCTGGATGAGCGCTAGCAGGTAGCGCTGGCAGCCGCTCTGTCATTTCCCTCCTCTGACTCCGATCACAGATAACGGCCGTCTTATTTTACCGCGACGCAGAATCTCCACGTCCAATATCCAATTATGTTCTGCCATAAATTTGTCATTTATAAAGTGAAATTTTACACCAAAAAAAAATCATCTCTCTTCTCCTGGAGGCTTTGATGCTATCTCATAACAACGTCTTTTCAGATTCCTAATATAGGGCATTAAATGAAATACATAATTTAAAGGAACACATTAAAAAAAAATATTCTCGCTACTATCTCCTCTTTTTCCTATAATGTTCTTTTTCACGTTGCAGTTTAAAATGGACCAGACTTGTTTTTTTTGTTATCTCGAGGGTATGCAGTTTTTTTTCCTGCTCTGCCTTGAGTTAGGATGCTAAAAACAATAGTTAGTGGGAGAGGGTGGGGCTTTACCAAATACCCGCCCCGAGGGTCATATATTTTAATTAAATAGACTAAGATTTTAAGAAATAACCATCTATAGATCTGAGATCTGGTTTTCTGGTGCAGAGCTTCAGATCTCCTACATAGACATCATTAATTTGCTGACTACCTTCTGCCATGATTAGATTGAGACCGATGGCTCACAACAGACCGTTAATCTTTGGACTATTGGAAAGGGTTTTCAGTTAAAAAGGAGTGTTGAATACTTAAATTAAGCATTGACCGAAGATCATCTAATTCCAACAGACTTACATTGTGGACCCTCCCGATACCTGAAAATGCAGGCTAAGGTGGGTTCCCTTTGAAACCATTGATGGACTTTAACAATACTGTAGATGAGAAGACGAATAATCGGAGTAACATGGACACATAATGGCCTTGCTTAAGATGTTTCACCCTATGCACTTGCTGCCTGTGTCCTCTGTGGTGCTTACTGAAGATATGCTGACAATTGCGTAGGTCACACAGTATGACTGGCTCCACCCACTGCCAGTTTGTTGCAATGGTCACACCCCTGAGGAACACAACTCAGAAAAGTGACTCCTGCTCCTCATTAGGGCTATGGTTAAAATCAGATTTTCAGCTTAGTAGAGGACTTTACTTTACTGGACCCTCCTGAAGCCGAAATACAACTGATCAGCCAATCGCTGGCTGAGGCGGATTATTGCTGCATTTTTTAGCGGTCGATAAGTGCAGGAAATTAGAGACTGATGATTGGTGAGGTCACATGGTAAGTAGATAATCTTCTAGTGAGGTGACCACCAATGTAAATTGCATTGGTCACGCCCCGAGGAACAAAGCAAAGTGACTCCTGCTGCATTCTATTTCTCAAATTCTTCTTTCAGATTTGTAGCTTCTCTTTTCTTTCACAGTGCTGTTCTTGGAAAGCCAGGTGACCCATATATCATAACTCCCCGATCTCTATCAGAACATTTCAATTTTCTGGTTTAATGATCCTAGAAAGGCTCAATGCATTTCTTACCGCTTCACCTCCACTTCCCGCAAAACAAACTGTATTTATTCTTCAGATTCCTGAAATGAAGGATTTGTGCTGATAGCGTTTCCCTCTCCAATCACAGGTGATCCTGGCAGAAAGGAAGGGGGCCGAAGAGCTGTATGCAATAAAGATCCTGAAGAAAGATGTGGTGATTCAGGATGACGATGTGGAATGCACAATGGTGGAGAAGAGAGTGTTGGCCATCGGTGGGAAGCCACCGTTCCTCACGCAGCTGCACTCCTGCTTCCAGACGATGGTATGGTCCCTTTTTAAACAACATTTCAATATTTTTTCAAAGTTATAACCCCTCAGTTTCCGATTGGAAGAAGTCTGTCTCCAGGCACCCCAACAATCAGCAGAATAAAGTTGTTGTCTTCTCCAGCATATCGCCGCCCAAGTGGCTGTGCCTGGTCCTGCAGCCTGTGCTCCTTACATAGTGATGGGTGCACATGTGGATTTTTGAGCAAGTCATAATTTAAGAAAAATTCACTATTTTCCAGTGGAAACTCCGTCAGAAACAGGTTTTTTTTGGGGGGAGTTTTTTGAGTGATTATTCAGGTGTTTAGTTTGGAGTGAGCCTGCTCGAAAACACTCCTCAAAAAACTCAATAATAATCAACATACAATGAGGGTATGTGCCTGCTCCCTGAAGGTAAAATCGGGCAGCACAGTGATTGCAGCTCTGGGGGATGATGTTCTCTTCTCTCGGTACAGATGTTTTTAATGCTTCTCCTTTTTGCAGGACCGACTCTATTTTGTTATGGAATTTGTCAACGGAGGAGACCTCATGTACCAGATCCAGCAAGTGGGGAGATTTAAGGAACCACACGCAGTGTAAGTATGAACACTTCATCTTGAGGTATGAGGCGACACTGAAGTGTGACATACTACATACTATACAGATCCTGACAAAAGTTATGTCGCTTATCCATGTTATGTAACTAAAAGCTTATAACCTGACGTTAAATTCATCCATTGGTTGTATAAATTACTCTTCTGAAAGCCGAAACCCTCCAAAATGTGGTTTAGGTTAAGAAAATAAATTGGCATCAATGCTGAAATATTGATCATTTAATAAACACAGAATGGTCAGATTTTGGCAAGACAAAAGTTTTGTCGCCCACAGAAAGTAATGTGATATTCAAACAAATAATTAACTTATAATAAAAATATATTTTGCATAACATTGGTGAATGAAGTTGTGGTGCTATTAGAGTCATATTTAATATGTTGTGTGGCTTACATGAGCTTGAAGGACTGCATCCATGCGGTTCAACAATGATTCATACAGTTATTAATGAAGTCAGCAGGAATAGCAAAGAATGCAGTCTTACATGCCTCCCAGAGTTCATCTAGATTCTTTGGTTTCGTCTTCCAAGCTTCCTCTTTCATCCTACCCCAAACTTGCTCAATGATGTTCATGTCTGGTGACTGGGCTGGCCAGTCCTTGAGCACTTTGATCTTTTTTGCCTGTAGGAATTTTGTTGTAGAGATGGATGTATGAGATGGAGCACCATCCTGCTGCAGAATTTGACCCCTTTTATGATTTGGAATGTAAGAGGTAGCTAATACTTCTTGATATTTTAGGCTATTGATATTACCTTCCACCTTGCAAATGTTTCGAACATCCCCATACTGAATGTAACCCCAGACCATGATCTTTCCACCACCAAATTTTGATCCATACAGGCTCCAGTAGGTCTCCTGCAGTACTTGCGGCGGCTGTGGTGTAATTCTACTGAAGATTCATCACATGAATCCACCTTCTGCCACTTTTCCAGTGTCCATCTGTTTAGCAGGCTGTGGGACTTTGCAAATGCCGCATTGTTAATTATTTGCCTTTTGGTTAGTGCTGGCTTCTGGGCACTGATTCGACCGTGGAGGCCATTTCGAGACAGAATCCTACAAACTGTTCTAGTTGACACAGGAACTTGAGGTAACCAGGCCTGTTGGAGCTCTCCTGCAGTGGAAGAGGGGCTTGCTTTGGATTTTCTAACCAACAAACGTTCCTCCTGAGCAGTTGTCTTGCGGGGTCTGCCGGACCTGGGACTGTCAAATACATCTCCAGTCTCTTTAAAGCTTTTTTTAATTCTACTTGATGCTGAGACACATTAAAGGTGCCAGCCACCTCTGCAGTGGATCTGGTCTTGAGCCTCTTGATAATCAAGGCTTTGGTCGCAGGGTGGTTTTTTGGCATGTTGTCAGAGCTCTAGTTGCAGTTCAAGTGAAGGTCTGGGGAGCTGGGTTTCTTTTTATACACACCCACTAATTAACCGATCATTAACGGAGCACAGGTGAGGATGTAAACTAGGATTGGGTGCATCATATGACCAGGCGACAAAAACTTTGTCTTGCCAAAATCTAACCATTCTGTGTTCATTAAATGATCAATATTTCAGCATTGATGCCAATTTATTTTCTTAACCTAAATCACATTTGGGAGGGTTTCAGCTTTCAAAAGAGTAATTTATAAAAACCAATTGATGAATTTAACGTCAGGTTATAAGCTTTATTTACATAACATGGATAAGCCATGTATGTATAAGTCATATACAGATATATGATGAAGCATAAGTCTGATCCAGACTTAGTCTGATCCATGCATCTTCCAAACTACAGCTTTCAAAATACATCTTCTAAGTACAATACTTAGAAATAGACTAGAAATGGACTGGAAGAGACTGGTAGGTAAAGAAACATAAATCCCCCACAATGTTTCCATTCTAATCTCTACCACCCTTACTACTTCCCTTCCACAAGTAAGGAACTAGTCATCAGTCCACCCTTCCTCCCCAGCCATCTGACCTCCTCTTGACTAGTATTTCTCCCCATACTGACTGCATCACCTTGTCCTCGGCTCCACCATCCTGTCCAGGACTGCTAGATCTCTTCCCCATCCACATCTCCCCTGGACTGTAGCTCATACCTTGGTGGCATCCCACCCCGGACTGACCCCTGGATGCCTCACCTGTCCCACGGCTGCTCCATCAGCCAACCCAGCAATCCCCTCTGTCAACCCCCGACCGCCTCGACTGATCCCCCAACGTCCCCATCTGACCCATCCATCTGACCCCCCACCTTACATCTCATCCCCTGGTCATCACCTCATCCCTTGACCGCTCCCCACTGATGACCATTCACCCACTACAACAACTTTCCCCCCTCTGCTTCTGACCCCTGCTGCCACACTCACTCCCTGTTCTCCGTATGCAATGTTCCCGCTACTCCTCACTCTCACTCCCATCCTTCTCCACTTCCTACTACCCCCACTTATCCCCCCTCCCAGCAACAAAATACTGCTCTCACCCTCCATCCTGCCGAACCACCTCACCCACTTTACCGACCTTTTCATTCACTTTCAATCCTCAATCACCAAACAAGCACGCCCGCCTCGCAAGCTCTCATGCTCCCACCTGCTAACCCTCGGCCTACTCCTCCTCCTTGCCGGTGACATCTCCCCCAATCCTGGCCCCCCCCGCAACATCCCCACAACAACCTTCATCCCGCGACCCACCGCCAACCCTCACAACCTCACCACCACTAGCTCTCGCAACCCCACCAACATCAGACCCATTCCCCCAACCCATGCCCTACCTACCGCTCTACCCGGCGCACTCTGGAATGCCTGCTCAGTGTGCAACAAACTCCCCGACATCCATGATCTCTCTATCTCCAGGAAACTGTCATTCCTTGGCCTCACCGAGACCTGGCTCACCCCTTCCGACACGGCCTCCCCTGCCGCACTATCCTACGGCGGCCTCAGCCTGTCCCACACCCCCCGTCCCTCTGGCAAGCACGGCGGTGGAGTCGGCATACTGGTGTCCAACTCCTGCACCTTCAGCCCCATCCCCCAGCCCCCATCCGTCACTGTCCCCTCCTTCGAAGCCCACTCAGTCCGAATCTTCTCCCCCTGCAACCTCCAAATAGCCATCATCTACCGCCCCCCCGGACCCACCGCCTCCTTCCTTGACCACTTCACCACCTGGCTACTTCACTTCCTCTCCACTGACATCCCCTCCATCATCATGGCGACTTCAATATCCCCATTGACACTCCCCGCCCAGCCGCCTCCAACCTTCTTTCCTTGACCACTTCCCTAGGGCTCTCCCAATGGTCCTCCTCTCCCACCCACGAACAAGGCCACACGCTTGACCTCATCTTTACCCGCCTTTGCTCCCTCTCTAACCTCACAACCTCGGTACTCACACTGTCCGACCACCATCTCTTGACCTTCTCCGCCCTCTCCTCCCCTGCCACACTACCCCCTCTCCGCAAACTTGATCACCCTCGCCGAAACCTAAAAGATCTTGATCTTCCTTTATTCTCTGAATCACTCCTCCCTCTCACCGACCTACCCTGCGCTGACGACATTGACATTGCCACCACCCTATACAACACCACCATAATGAACGCTCTCGACCTAGCCGCCCCCCTCACTCTCCATGCTCCACGCATTAACAGGCAACCCTGGCACACCACCCTCACTAAAAACCTGAGACGGGCGTCCAGAGTCGCCGAGAGGAGATGGAAAAAGTCTCACACCCCCGAGCACTTTGCTCTGTTCAAGCAATCCATCACTGACTTCAAGACGGCACTCGCTACCCGCCAAGCAAGTGTTCTTCTCATCCCTTATAACCTCTCTGTCCCGCAACCCCAAACAGCTCTTCAAAACTTTCAACTCCTTACTTCGCCCACCTGCTCCTCCCCCTTCTCCCCTCATCTCTGCTGAAGACTTTGCGACCTTCTTCAAGGAGAAGATCGACAAGATCAGAAGCAGCTTCGGTCCACTATCCCCACAACTCCCCTTCCCACCTACACTGCCCTCCTCCTCCATCAGCCACTTCCCCCCCATAACTGAAGACCAACTCTCCTCCCTCCTGTCAAAATCACACCTCACCACCAGCGCCCACGACCCGCTCCCATCCCACCTCATTCCCAACCACACCTCCATTTTCATCCCAGCCCTCACCCACCTCTTTAACCTTTCACTTAACACTGGTACCTTCCCCTCGGCCTTCAAACACGCCCTAATCACGCCCATCCTAAAAAAAACCCTCACTTGACCCTACCTCTGTCTCTAACTATCGCCCCATATCTCTTCTCCCATTCGCCTCTAAGCTACTTGAACAACACGTCCACTCCGAACTGTCCTCTCACCTCTCCTCGTGCTCCCACTTCGACCGCCTACAGTCCGGCTTCCGACCCCTCCATTCCACCGAAACAGCCCTGACCAAAGTCACCAACGACCTACTGACCGCCAAGAACAAACACCACTACTCCATCCTGCTACTCCTTGACCTGTCTGCCGCTTTCGACACGGTTGACCACTCCCTTCTTCTCCGGATCCTGGAATCCCTTGGCATCACCCACCTTGCCCTCTCCTGGATCTCCTCATACCTAGCAGACCGGACCTTCAGCGTCTCCCACTCCCACAACTCCTCCTCACCCTACCCCCTTTCTGTCGGAGTCCCCCAAGGTTCGGTCCTGGGACCCCTACTTTTCTCCATTTACACTCTCGGCCTAGGGCAACTCATCGAGTCCCATGGCCTCCAGTACCACCTCTACGCCGACGACACCCAAATCTACCTGTCCGGCCCTGACATCACCTCCCTACTCTCGAAAATCCCTCAATGCCTTTCCGCCATCTCATCCTTCTTCTCTGCCCGCTTCCTTAAACTCAACATGGACAAAACTGAATTCATAGTCTTCCCCCCAAGAAATTCCACCCCACCTCCCAACCTATCCATCTGCATCAACGACTGCGCCCTCTCCCCAGTCCCCCAAGCCAAGTGCCTCGGGGTAATCCTCGACTCCTCCCTATCCTTCAAACCCCACATCGAGGCCCTCACCACATCCCTCCGGCTCCAGCTCAAGAACATCTCACGGATCCGCTCCTTCCTCACCCACGACACCGCTAAAACACTCATCCATGCTCTTATCATCTCCCGCCTTGACTACTGCAACCTCCTTCTCAATGGCCTCCCGGCTAACTCCCTCACACCTCTCCAGTCTATCCTCAACTCCGCTGCCCGACTCATCTATATGTCCTCCCGCTACTCCCCTGTCTCCCCCCTCTGCCAAGCCCTTCACTGGCTCCCCGTCTCCAAGAGATCCCAATTCAAAACACTAACCATGACGTACAAAGCCATACACAACCTGGCCCCACCATACATCTCCGACCTGGTCTCCCGATACCTACCCTCACGCAACCTCCGCTCCTCCCAAGAACTCCTCCTCTGCTTCCCCCTCATCACCTCTTCACACAACCGAGTCCAGGACTTCTCCCGGGCATCTGCCTTACTCTGGAACTCCCTGCCCGAACACGTCATACACTCGCCTACCCTGAGAAGCTTCAAGTGTCACCTGAAGACTCACCTGTTCCGTCAAGCCTACAACCTGCCATGAGACCCAGGCGAACGCCCCATACCTGACATTCCCCCATCCTACTGTATCCTAACCCGCCCCTCATAGACTGTGAGCCCTTGTGGACAGGGTCCCTGCCCCTCCTGTACCTGTACGTCCTGATCGCCTAGATTTAGTGTACTTGTTCTTGTCTCCCTCATCCTCATGTAAAGCGCCATGGAACCCAATGGCGCTATATAAGTAAATAATAATAATAATAATAATAAATAATAAGCGACATAACTTTTGTCAGGGAGTGTACAAGGGAGATGTAAAAATGGTGTACTGAAAATGAGACAAAGAAGCATGGAAATCTGTCCATAGGCTTTAAATGGTATTACAGTTGAGCTCCACAGCGCCACTCTTGTCCTTGAGTTGTGTTAGTGTTGAATTTCGGCTCTAAGGTGCCACTTTTGCCCTTTGGCTGTAACTGGTATTGCAGCTGTTACTCTTGCCCTTGGGCTGGTTTAATGGTAAAGCTAGGTTCCATGGCACCACTCTGTCCATTGACTGTATCTGATATTGCTGCTCAGCCCCACAGCACCACTCTTGTCTATAGACCGTATCTGGTATTGCAGCTTAGTTCCACTCTTAGGCTGTGTTAGTTATAAATCTCGGCTCCATGGTGACAATGTTGTCCTTTAGGCTGTAGAAGCCTCCAAACGTCTTGAAAAGTATGTTCACACTGTACTTTCCTTCCGACTCTCTCCTTGACCATCTTCAATCCGGCTTCCGCCCTCACCACTCCACCGAAACTGCTCTGACCAAAATTACTAGCAACCTACTTTACCGCCAAAGCTAACAGACACATCTCCATCCTCCTCCTTCTTGACCTGTCCTCTGCATTTGACACAGTCAACCACTGCCTCCTATTACAGATCCTCTCTTCCATTGTTATCACTGACCTTGCCCTCTCCTGGATCTCCTCCTATCTTTCCAACAGCACATTTACCTTTTCCCACTCCCACACGACCTCCTCCACCCATCCCCTCTCTTTTGGGGTCCCTCAAGACTCTGTCCTGGGGCCCCCGTATTTTTGCCCTTTATACTCTTGGTTAGAACAACTCATACAGTCCCATGGCTTCCAGTGTCACCTGTACACTGAGGACACTTATATCTACCTCTCTGGCCCAGACATCACCTCTCTGCTGTCCAGAATCCCGGAGGGTCTATCAGCCATATCCTCCTCCTTCTCCTCTCACTTCCTAAAACTCAATGTAGACAAAACTGAACTCCTCATCTTTCCCCCATCTCACGCACCTTCCTTACCTGATCTATCTATCACAATAAATGAGATCACACTTTGCCCTGTACCTGAGGTCCGCTGCCTCAGAGTGATTCTTGACTCTGCCTTATCCTTCAGACCGCACATCCAAGCCCTCACCAACTCCTGCCACCTCCAACTCAAAAATATTTCCAGAATCCGTCCAATCCTCAATCTATTAAACTACTAGTGCACGCCCTCATCATCTCCTGCCTCATCTACTACAACCTCATCCTCTGTGGCCTCCCTGCTAACACTCTTGCACATCTCCAATCTGTCCTTAACTCTGCTGCCCGACTAACCCACCTCTCTCCTCGCTGCTCCTCCACTTCTCCTATCTGAATTGGATACACTGGGGAATTGGGAGCCAGTGGAGGGATTTGCAAACTACTAACACTGACTTACAAAGCCGTCCACAATCTGCCCCCTCTGTATATCTCTGAACTAATCTCCCGATATCATCCAACTCGTAATCTTCGATCCTCCCAAGACCTCCACCTTGCCTTCACACTTATACGTTCCTCATCTAACCGCCTGCCAGACTTCTCCCGAGCATCCCCCATCCTCTGGAATTCTGCACCCCAAAACATCCGACTGTCCCCTACACTCGGAACCTTCAAGCGGAACCTGAAAACCCATCTCTTCAGAACAGCCTACAACCTGCAATGACCACAGTGCCACCTCACCACCACTGGAGCCAGAGCTCCACCACCACTGGACCCGGCGCTCCACCACCACTGGACCCGGTGCTCCACCATCACCCGAGCAGACTGTTAGTTTGTTCATTATTTTTTAACTTGTTTGTATGTATCCCTTTCTCATGTACAGAACCATGGAATGAATGCCGCTCTATAAATAAATAATAATAATAGTATTGCAGCTCAGATCCACTTTTGCACTTGTTCTGGGTTAGTGTTGAAGCTCGACTCCATGGCACCACTCTTCCCCTTAGGCTGTATCTGGTATTGCAGCACCGATACACTCTTGCCATCGGTCTGGGTTAATAATAAAGCTCTGCTCCATGGCGCCACTCTTGTCCGTGGGTTACTTTTTGTATTGCAGCACTACCCTAAGTGGCTCAATCTTCAATACCAGACAGAACCTACAGACAAAAGTGTCTCCATAAGAAACAGACGGTTTGTTTTCTAACTTCATAAAACTTTCTTAAAGGTGTTGTCCAAGATTAGAATATCCAAGCTGCTTTCTTACAAAGTCAGCACCACCCCCATCCATGCGTTGTGTGCAGGACTGTAGTCCCCTTCGCTTCTATAGACCTAGGCTGCAGTACCATGCATGGCCTGTACACTGCCGTGGCACTATTTATTTTGAATAATGCAACAATTCATTTCTAACCCCACCCGACCTCCTTTAAGTCACCTAATTCCACCCTACACCCAAATCTATTATTTGAGCCGTCCATGGAGACGACCTATAAATCAGATTTGTCGACTAAAGACTTTAAGACTGTTCTTAAAATGAAGCCCCGGCTCCGCGCCGCTCCAGTGAAGGGCTGAGGATCCCACTAGGGAATAGGCAGACTTTTTTTTGCTTTGGAAGAAGAAAGGCAATGTAATTGCTATGAGGGGGAAGCGAGACGTGGGAATTGAATACAGAAGTCATGGGGAAACTTGTAAAGTATAGAGAAGCGGTTTTCTTTTTAAGTCTGGAGTATCTTATGCTGATTTATGTATTATGCAGCGGCTCCATGTTATCACCGTCCTTCTCTGATTGTCTCATTTTTACGTGTTTTTAGATTTGTAGCTTCAGACACCAATGTTCATGCAAAAACTCACTTATGGCGACTCTCTTAAAGGGGACCTGTCACCTGGTCAAATGTCCAGTTTTTGGCTCTTATAATATTCCCCCCCCCCCCCCCTTGAGTGTTTCATTATTTCTCTTTTAAACCAGCCTTATAGTTCGAGATATTGGGCTTTTTTTCGTGCCAGTTTTTATGTGTTTTACCCAGGAGGTGTGGCTTACAGGGCAGTTATGCAAAGCAGCCTAAAGTCACGCCCCCGAGGATCCCATGAGCTATCCACCCTTGGTGAAGACTAAAAAATGAACACTGGATAAAAAAAGGCTCATTTTCATGTGTGCTCCTAACCAGCTTTTCTAAACATGAATATGAAAAAAATATATTTTGCTAATATTTGAGAAATTGCTTTTTCATGCACATTACATGGACCCTGAAATCCATTTGGCTGCTCGAATGTGTGACTGTTTATTCTTTTTCCTTGCAGATTCTATGCAGCAGAGATAGCCGTGGGGCTTCTGTTTCTGCACACTAAAGGCATTGTATACCGGTATGTACAGCAAAATGTAATGTATGTACACAGTGACTCCACCAGCAGAATAGTGAGTGCAGCTCTGGAGTATAATACAGGAGGTAACTCAGGATCAGTAATGTAATGTATGTACACAGTGACTGCACCAGCAGAATAGTGAGTGCAGCTCTGGAGTATAATACAGGAGGTAACTCAGGATCAGTAATGTAATGTATGTACACAGTGACTGCACCAGCAGAATAGTGAGTGCAGCTCTGGAGTATAATACAGGAGGTAACTCAGGATCAATAATGTAATGTATGTACACAGTGACTGCACCAGCAGAATAGTGAGTGCAGCTCTGGAGTATAATACAGGAGGTAACTCAGGATCAGTAATGTAATGTATGTACACAGTGACTGCACCAGCAGAATAGTGAGTGCAGCTCTGGAGTATAATACAAGAGGTAACTCAGGATCAGTAATGTAATGTATGTACACAGTGACTCCACCAGCAGAATAGTGAGTGCAGCTCTGGAGGATAATACAGGAGGTAACTCAGGATCAGTAATGTAATGTATGTACACAGTGACTGCACCAGCAGAATAGTGAGTGCAGCTCTGGAGTGTAATACAGGAGGTAACTCAGGATCAGTAATGTAATGTATGTACACAGTGACTGCACCAGCAGAATAGTGAGTGCAGCTCTGGAGGATAATACAGGAGGTAACTCAGGATCAGTAATGTAATGTATGTACACAGTAACTGCACCAGCAGAATAGTGAGTGCAGCTCTGGAGTATAATACAGGAGGTAACTCAGGATCAGTAATATAATGTATGTACACAGTGACTGCACCAGCAGAATACTGAGTGCAGCTCTGGAGTATAATACAGGAGGTAACTCAGGATCAGTAATGTAATGTATGTACACAGTGACTGCACCAGCAGAATAGTGAGTGCAGCTCTGGAGGATAATACAGGAGGTAACTCAGGATCAGTAATGTAATGTATGTACACAGTGTCTCATCTGCACAGCGCAGGAGATGGAGCTTTGCTGGGAATTACGGCTACACCCACTACCACCCACACAAGCAGCACAGCTCTATTATTCCCCAATGTGTCTTATGGACAATGATCCATCCATTATATCTATGTAGTCTACAGACTCTGGTGCTGATGTAGCTGAGCTGAGTTTGGCACTTCTCATAGTGATACCAAGAGTTTTACATAAACCTAATGCTTTAAAGAGTTAACTGACAGATCCCCCTCTGCTGCATCCATACGTTGGGACCTCGGCCTGATCACTATACATTTGACCCATTGATACAAGCCACGGTGGTTTCTGATGGTTTCTGGGAACACATTATGTCTGGGGGAGTGGTTGTGTGATCCGAGCTGTGATCTCGGAGTAAATGATCCATTATGAAGTCACTTTCCTGCTGAAAACTGTCATTTCCAGGTCAAGGTCACACGGGGACATGGAGGGCGGATGAGGAACCATTTTTTTTTTATATATAAAAGGGGCATTAATGCTTTATTTCTGTGTACGGTTAATAGGGAAGCGGACGGCTCTCCTGACACATGAATGGGGTCGGACTTGCTGTCCTTGTGCTTTTCCAGGAGAAAGGATCAGTCTCGGTGACCTTCACCTGCACTATTCTATTCATTTTGCAATTTTTCTGGGGATTTTGGGGAGCTCGGTTCCCCTCTTGCCAATGAAAACACACTAGAACTGAAGGGAAGCTCATCTAAGTCATGATTGCGCTTATCCTCCATTTTTATTGCATAAATACACTAGTATAATAAAAAAAATTTTTTTTTTTCAAAATTACCATATTGATTGTGCAAACAGCTTTTATACATGTGTATGTGTCTCCATGGTAACAGACTACAAACAAACCCGGTGTAGTCTGACCTTACTGTCAAACTTTGTTTTTTTTATCTTTTCGCTAAGCTTTATTGAGCATAGAAATATGTACGGCTCTAAGTCATGGCACGACGAACTGTACATATTTGTAGGTGTGAGACCAGTTTTTACACTTTTTGGGGTTTTTGTATCTTTTTTAATGGATAAATATATATATTTTCCCCTTGAACACTTGGGAGATTGAGGGCTGCACAGCATTACCAATTTCTTACACAATGGTAGCAGTTTCTTTTAATTAGGGCTTATTGCAAAGTTGCATCATTCATTTATTTTTGGATGCATTGGATCCCAGCAATTGGTCAGGTACGGTATAGACCCGACTCTGCAGGATATGTATTCATGGACACATGCGTTCAAATGGAGGTAGAAAATGTCCGGACACAAGAATGTCCGGACACAAGAATGTCAATGTCATCAGTGTAACCGTAACCTTTATGTGCCATAAAGCAATATGCTGCAATTCGCTCTTACCTTTATCCAGGCAGATCAGCTGCAGTAATCCGCTACCTTCTGCCTGACCTTATATCCTATCATTATAATGGTCTATAGATCCCGGCTGCCTTCGACCATCCCACTCATCTGTGCCACTCTACCACCCTCTCATCTGTGCCACTCTACCATCCCTCTCATCTGTGCCACTCTACCGTCCCCTCTCCTCTGTGCCACTCTACCGTCCCCTCTCCTCTGTGCCACTCTACCGTCCCCTCTGTGCCACTCTACCGTCCCCTCTCCTCTGTGCCACTCTACACCGTCCCCTCTCCTCTGTGCGACTCTACCGTCCCTCTCCTCTGTGCGACTCTACCGTCCCCTCTCCTCTGTGCGACTCTACCGTCCCCTCTCCTCTGTGCCACTCTACCGTCCCCTCTCCTCTGTGCCACTCTACCGTCCCCTCTCCTCTGTGCCACTCTACCGTCGTCCACTCTACGTCCCTCTGTGCCACTCTACCGTCCCCTCTGTGCCCTCTACCGTCCCTCTGTGCCGCTCTCCGTCCCCTCTGTGCCGCTCTGCCGTCCCTCTGTGCCGCTCTGCCGTCCCCTCTGTGCCGCTCTGCCGTCCCCTCTGTGCCGCTCTGCCGTCCCCTCTGTGCACGCTCTGCCGTCCCCTCTGTGCCCTCTGCCGTCCCCTCTGTGCCGCTCTGCGCTCCCCTCTGTGCCGCTGCCGTCCCCTCTGTGCCGCGCTGCCGTCCCCTCTGTGCCGCGCTGCCGTCCCCTCTGTGCCGCGCTGCCGTCCCCTCTGTGCCGCGCTGCCGTCCCCTCTGTGCCGCGCTGCCGTCCCCCTCTGTGCCGCGCTGCCGTCCCCTCTGTGCCGCGCTGCCGTCCCCTCTGTGCCGCGCTGCCGTCCCCTCTGTGCCCGCTGCCGTCCCCTCTGTGCCGCGCTGCCGTCCCCTCGTGCCGCGCTGCCGTCCCCTCTGTGCCGCGCTGCCGTCCCCTCTGTGCCGCGCTGACCGTCCCCTCTGTGCCGCGCTGCCGTCCCCTCTGTGCCCGCTGCCGTCCCCTCTGTGCCGCGCTGCCGTCCCCTCTGTGCCGCGCTGCGTCCCCTCGTGCCGCTGCCGTCCCCTCTGTGCCGCGCTGCCTCCCCATCTGTGCCGCGCTGCCGTCACCTCTGTGCCGCGCTGGCCTCTGCGTCTCCCTCTTTTCTGTGCCGCGCTGCGTCCCTCTTTTCTGTGCCGCGCTGCCGTCCCCTCTTTCTGTGCCCGCTGCCGTCCCCCTCTTTTCTGTGCCGCGCTGCCGTCCCCTCTTTTCTGTGCCGCGCTGCCGTCCCCTCTTTTCTGTGCCGCGCTGCCGTCCCCTCTTTTCTGTGCCGCGCTGCCGTCCCCTCTTTTCTGTGCCGCGCTGCCGTCCCCTCTCAACTGTGCCACTCTACCACATTTTCTCATCACAGGGACCTGAAGCTGGACAATGTCATGCTCGACTCAGAAGGACACATCAAGATTGCAGACTTTGGTATGTGTAAAGAGAATATATGGGATGGAGTAACAACCAAAACCTTCTGTGGCACCCCTGACTACATCGCTCCAGAGGTATATACCCCAGTCCAGTCTATATTGGCTGTATATACATTTGCTTGTTCTTATTTCTACAGTTTCTGCACAGTCTGCCAAGATTAATCCAAAAGCCTGATATATACAAGGGAAAAATCGGGCGCCTTCATGGCAATCGGGCTCTGTACCTTTAAGCAATGCGTGCCAGGCGGCTGTCCCCCGAGGCCCGTCCTGTTGATAGAATTGTCACACATGATCTCTCGCTGCATGCTCCTGCCTAGATAGCTGGATGTGGCATCATAATGTGCGGCATCTATTTCCACAGCCTTCCAGTACATACATACACAAACACTAATATATATATATATGTATATATTGGGGACTTGGTCATGGCAGAAAGTGTTGGCCCTTGAAACTGTTTCAGAAAATCAAGTATTTTTCACAGAAAATTATTACAATTCCCCATGTTTTGTTATACTAAAGTTTATTTCCTTTGTGTGTATTGGAACAACACAAAAAAACTAAAAAAAAAAGAAAAATCTGACAAAGTTTCCCACAAAACCCCAAAATGGGGTCAAACAAAATTGTTGTCCCCCTCAGCTTAATATTTGGTTTTCCCCTTTGGAATAAATCCTGCCCTCAGTCTCCTCCTGTAACCTCCACAAGCTTCTTCTCTCTGGAGTGTCTCCTCTTCTTTATAATCTGCTCCCGGTCTCTCGTCTTCTCCCAATCTTCAGATCTCTCCACAGGTGATCAATGGGATTTAGATCCAGACTCATTACTGACACTTCAGATCTCTCCAGCGCTTTTCCATCCATTTCTGGGGCTTCTTGATGTTTGGGGTCATTGTCCTGCTGGAGACCCCTGACCTTGGATGCCCCCAGCTTTCTGACACTAGGCTCTACATTGCGACCCCGAATCCTTTGCTATCTTCAGATTTCATGATTTTTCATGACTCTGCATGGCCCCCAGTGCAGAAGCAGCAAAGCAACACAAAACCTCTCTGATCTCCCCATATGTGACTGTAGGTCCTGTGCTCTTTTCTCTGACCTCTCCCATATGTGACTGTAGATCCTGTGATCTTTTCTCTGACCTCCCCCATATGTGACTGTAGGTCCTGTGCTCTTTTCTCTGACCTCCACCATATGTGCCTGTAGGTCCTGTGCTCTTTTCTCTGACCTCCCTCATATGTGACTGTAGGTCCTGTGTTCTTTTCTCTGACCTCCCTCATATGTGACTGTAGGTCCTGTGTTCTTTTCTCTGACCTCCCTCATATGTGACTGTAGGTCCTGTGCTCTTTTCTCTGACCTCCACCATATGTGACTGTAGGTCCTGTGTTCTTTTCTCTGACCTCCTTCATATGTGACTGTAGGTCCTGTGCTCTTTTCTCTCACCCTCCCCATATGTGACTGTAGGTCCTGTGTTCTTTTCTCTGACCTCCCCCATATGTGACTATAGGTCCTGTGCTCTTTTCTCTGACCTCCCCCATATGTGACTGTAGGTCCTGTGCTCTTTTCTCTGACCTCCCCCATTTGTGACTGTAGTTCCTTTTCTCTTTTCTCTGACCTCCCTCATATGTGACTGTAGGACCTGTGCTCTTTTCTCTCATCTCCCCCATATGTTACTGTAGGTCCTGTGCTCTTTTCTCTGAGCTCCCTCATATGTGACTGTAGGTCCTGTGCTCTTTTCTCTGAGCTCCCTCATATGTGACTGTAGGTCCTGTGCTCTTTTCTCTGACCTCCCTCATATGTGACTGTAGGTCCTGTGCTCTTTTCTCTGAGCTCCCACATATGTGACTGTAGGTCCTGTGCTCTTTTCTCTGACCTCCCCCATTTGTGACTGTAGTTCCTGTGCTCTTTTCTCTGACCTCCACCATATGTGACTGTAGGTACTTTTCTCTTTTCTCTGACCTCCCTCATATGTGACTGTAGGACCTGTGCTCTTTTCTCTCACCTCCCCCATATGTGACTGTAGGTCCTGTGCTCTTTTCTCTGAGCTCCCTCATATGTGACTGTAGGTCCTGTGCTCTTTTCTCTGACCTCCCTCATATGTGACTGTAGGTCCTGTGTTCTTTTCTCTGACCTCCACCATATGTGACTGTAGGTCCTGTGTTCTTTTGTCTGACCTCCCTCATATGTGACTGTAGGTCCTTTGCTCTTTTCTCTGACCTCCCTCATATGTGACTGTAGGTCCTGTGCTCTTTTCTCTGAGCTCCCTCATATGTGACTGTAGGCCCTGTGCTCTTTTCTCTGACCTCCCCCATATGTGACTGTAGGTCTTGTGCTCTTTTCTCTGACCTCCACCATATGTGACTGTAGTTCCTGTGCTCTTTTCTCTGACCTCCCCCATATGTGACTGT
Organism: Allobates femoralis; assembly: GCA_033576535.1. Taxonomy (NCBI): domain Eukaryota; kingdom Metazoa; phylum Chordata; class Amphibia; order Anura; family Aromobatidae; genus Allobates; species Allobates femoralis. The sequence goes on along the minus strand of JARQOC010000011.1, from coordinate 221,484,537 downwards.
AGGTCCTGTGCTCTTTTCTTTTACCTCCACCATATATTACTTGTAGGCCCTGTGTTCTTTTCTCTGATCTCTCCATATATCACTGTAGGTCTTGTGCAATTTTCAATTACCTCCACCATATGTGACTGTAGGTCCTGTGCTCTTTTCTCTGGCCTCCACCATATGTGACTGTAGGTCATGTGCTCTTTTCTCTGACCACCCCCATATGTGACTGTAGGTCCTGTGCACTTTTCTCTGATCTTCCCCATATGTGACTGTAGGCAGGGCTGCTACTAGGAATTTCGGGGCCCCTTACTGACAAAATTGTGGGGCCCCCCTGAGACTCCGCTCAGCACCACCTCCACCCATGCTCAGTCATAGAGTGAGAGAGACGGTGTCAGAGAGACGGTGTCAGAGAGATAACATGTGTATAACAAAACGTGTGCAACTGCAATACATTTCTGGGAAAAAATACTTCATTTTCTGGAACACTTTTGGCCATGACTGTATTACAAAGAAATGATCACAGCGGAAAACTCCTCAAGGTTTTGTTGCTACTTTAAATACGGGGCTCGTGCGCTGTCCACATGTCACAGTACTGAATTCATGGATTAGGAGAACTTTACAACTTTAATTCATAAAACATTGCATTAATGTGAATTAATGGGGTTGCCCAATCTAAAAGTTGGATTCATGCAAAACCGACTCCCACCCTCATCTCAGAGTGTTTTTAACTATTTTCCCTGCAGAAATATAAAAATGCATAATGGTCCATCCATGGATCAATAGTTCAGTCAATTGAGTGTCCAGCTGTGATCTTTCGCTAATGGATGGAAAATACTTTTATGCCCTGACCTTGTGTGCCAGTGTCTGTCATGGGCATTTCAATGGAGGGAACAAAAAGAAAACTTTCCCAGGAAGGTCACCTCTCTGGTCTGAGCTTGGTCTGCATCTCAATGCCATATATCTGGTGAAAAGCCTCCACATTTTTGTAATGCTCTTTCTACATGATATTGCTTTACATCGTTCTCTGTTATGCATCATGAGATATTATTTATCTATTTGGGTTTTAGATCATCGCTTACCAACCGTACGGGAAGTCTGTGGACTGGTGGGCCTTCGGGATCCTGCTCTACGAGATGCTGGCCGGACAGGTCCTCACCGTTTGCTTCTTATTCTGTACTTTCCATCCTTCCTATGAATTCTTCTCCATGTTTCTTGAGTTGTCTTTGTTTCCACACAGTCTGTTCTCCGAGATGTGATTACATATGGCCGCTCTGTCCATGACTGCGTCCTCTCTTGTACTCTTCTCTTTATTCCAGGCTCCTTTTGAAGGTGAAGATGAAGATGAACTATTCCAGTCCATCATGGAGCACAATGTAGCATACCCTAAGTCTATGTCAAAGGAAGCTGTGGCTATATGCAAAGGGGTATCTATCCAAAATGTCTGCCTCATGTGCATCCTTATAATGTAAAGATATAAGTTACATCTCTTTCTCACTCACTTTTTTTTTTGTTCTTGCTCATTTTGTTTCCATCTGACTTGAGCTGTTTCCCTCCTGTGTTTATCTGGTTCTGTTTCTCACTCACTTTCTCTGTTGCTTACTTATTCTGTTAATTAATCGCTTACTCACTCTCTTGATCACTCACTATCTGTGTTGCTTCCTCACTCACTCTCCTCTGCTGCTTTCTCTACCTTCCTAAGACCAACAGGTTCCCTGGTCTTAGCTCAGTCACTATCATGCTATCGCTCACTCACCAACATTCCCTGCTCTTGGCTCACTTGGGTTCCCTCTCGCTCACAGATGCTCCCTGCTCTTGGCCCGCTTGCCGACGCTCCCTGCTCTTGGCCCGCTTGCCGACGCTCCCTGCTCTTGGCCCGCTCGCCGACGCTCCCTGCTCTTGGCCCGCTCTGCCGACGCTCCTGCTCTTGGCCCGCTGCCGACGCTCCCTGCTCTTGGCCCGCTCGCCGACGCTCCCTGCTCTTGGCCCGCTTCCCGACGCTCCCTGCTCTTGGCCCGCTTGCCGACGCTCCCTGCTCTTGGCCCGCTGCCGACGCTCCCTGCTCTTGGCCCGTTTGCCGACGCTCCCTGCTCTTGGCCCGCTTGCCGACGCTCCCTGCTCTTGGCCCGCTTGCCGACGCTCCCTGCTCTTGGCCCGCTCGCCGACGCTCCCTGCTCTTGGCCCGCTTGCCGACGCTCCCTGCTCTTGGCCCGCTCGCCGACGCCCCTGCTCTTGGCCCGCTTGCCGACGCTCCCTGCTCTTGGCCCGCTTGCCGACGCCCCTGCTCTTGGCCCGTTTGCCGACGCTCCCTGCTCTTGGCCCGCTCGGCCGACGCCCCTGCTCTTGGCCCGCTGCCGACGCCCCCTGCTCTTGGCCCGCTGCCGACGCCCCTGCTCTTGGCCCGCTGCCGACGCCCCTGCTCTTGGCCCGCTGGCCGACGCTCCCTGCTCTTGGCCCGCTCGGCCGACGCCCCCTGCTCTTGGCCCGCTCGGCCGACGCCCCCTGCCTTCCCGTCCATCTTTTGCTCTTGCCCTCTTCCTCCTCTTTTCTCATTTTCACCCCTCTTTCTCTGCTACATTCACTCTCATGTTCACCTCTATTTCTCCTAATTTTCTTCATGAATACATTAGACTCCATATTTAATCATTCCTTCTAAAACCAATTCTTGTAATGTGCGGCCTAAAAATCCTTCCTAATAAAATCCTTGCTGTGCCGCGTCCTTATCTTGCGGTCTGTATGCAGCACCTTGCTCACCTCCGCACACGGCCCTCTGAGGAGGGGGCCTGTCTATAATGGTTTGTGTGTTTGTCACGTCTGTTTAATGCTGCATAAATGTAAAGTGATGTGACGATGATCCAGACATCTGCTTGGGGTGTCCCTGCGCTGGCGCTCAGCGGCCTCCTGGCAGGAGGGGCATTGGCATTGGTGAGGAGGTAAACGCTGATGGATGTAACTCACAGACCTCAATGGCGACAAAATCTCATCCACAAGGTGCCGAGAAAATCCAGGGCGAAACGACTAGGGATAATAACGGTAGCTGCCTCTTCAGTGTGAAGGGGGGAAAAAAAGTGCAGTCTTGGGCGAGCTGGCACCACATGCATCAATGCTCTGAAAAATGAAGGAGCCCCCACACAAGGTCTTGTGGAGGGCTAATTTTAATCGATTGCTCTCATAGAGACCTGATAGGAAATTGCCAGGTAGCTCTAGAGAGTGGCATTGTGCTATGGGGCATGGAGTCCTACCCAGAGCCCAAGTATAATGTCTATGCTCTAACCAAAGCGGTCTGTGTGCAGATCTGTCACCCCCTTGTATGTGACTGGTGCATTGAACATCTCTGTGTTCCAGTTTGCAGGTTCTACCCTTTAATAGAGCACAGAATATTGTTTTGCACTTATTAATATACAGATCCGCATTAATGCTTCCCCACTTGTTAATGCTGCAGCGCCCGTAACCCACAGCTGTATAATCCCCCTACTCTGCAGTGGCACAAAGCAGCGTCTGTTCCTGCGCCCGCCGCACATCTGCTCCTCTCCCAAACTCCTCAGATCGCAGCTTTGTACCTTTTCCATATCACGAGCAGCAGTATTTGTTGCTAAGCAAAAAAAGCATTTATCTCAAATTGGGATTTGCACTATTGTAAAAAAATGCTGCAGTCACGTAGCAAAGTGTGAAGGACTCCCCTATATACCAGAGGGTGGGTTTATATAGAAGACCACTACGTTATTGTCTATGGAGCCGAACTAGACTTTTAAGGGTGGTGGAGATTGCATCACACCTGGTACTTCAAGAGAATCAACCAGCGGGTTTTAGGGGTATAAAGTGAAGCCAGTGCCTTACAGGCTCTGGGATACCGAATGCAATCATACTTTTACTGCAATTATTATATGTATGATTGCAGAGATAAATGTTATAAAAGTCCTTAGAATGTGTGCAGCAGGGGGGTGGAGTGTGCAGCAATTAGCATAAGAGGGGCGGGGTTCTTTGTATTACTGAACATGTTTTCAATAAGTAAAATCCCCCCCCCCTCCATCTCCCTGCTTGACTGTGATCTCACAAGCAGTATAAGCCTCCCCATTCTCTCGTCTCTTCACGTCCTGATTTGTCTCCTTCACAGATCTGGACAGATCCCTCCTATTGTCAGCACAGATCACATATAACCGATCACAGATGGGGATCTGTCCATGGAGCATGATGGGGGTTGTAGTGTCTCTGTATGTGCAAACTGTGTGATGGAACATGCTGGGATTTGTAGTGTCTCGGATTTTCAGATCCTGAGCCAGTGCATTACAACTCCCAACATGATCCATCACACAGTCTGCACATCCACAGACACTACAACCCCCAGCTTGCTCCATAGATCCCCATCCAGGAGTGGACTGGCCCAGGTGACAGGGAGGCATTTGCCCCCAGGCCGGTGGGAGTCTAATTTAGGGCCGCCCCCTATAGTGATAGCGACCGCAGCTCACAGCGGGACCCGGGAAGCAGCAGGCGGGCTGTGGTCTGCAGTGTTGAGGGTGGTGAGTGAAGCAGCAAAAGCCCCCCCTTCACTTGGCCTTGCTCCGCTAGCACGCCCACTCCCACCCCTCCCCACCACTGGTCCTCTCACACTTGGGCGCTGGCTGGTAGAAGTGGACTGCTCCCCCAGGGCAACATTCTGCCAGCCAGCCCCTGTCCCCCATCTGTGATCTGCAATCTGTCATGACAATAGCAGGGATCCGTCAGATCTGTGAGAGGAGACCAATCAGGATGTGTAGAGACTGAAGGGGGGAGGGGTTCTCCTGCTTGTGATGATCACAAGCAGGGAGATGGATGGAGGGAGAGTGGAGGAGGAGGTTTGGCTTAGAGAAAACAGGGCAGTAATACAAAGAAACCCAGCCCCTTATGCTAATGTGCTGCACACTCCGCCCCCTGCTGCACACATTCTAAGACTTCTATAACATTTATCTCCGCAATCATACATGTAATCGTTGTAGTAAAGGTATGATTGCATTCAGTATCCCAGAGCAAGTAAGGTAGTGCTTCACTTTATAGCCCTAAAACCTGCTGGTTGGTTCCTTTAAGGATGCCCCAATAGCTTTCTCTACCCCATACAAATTCCTACCACTCCTATTAAATATTTATTTTCATTCTTATAAAGTGACCTCTCTATACGATTTGCCATTACATTTATGATTTGTAATGATCTGACCCCTGGGGATCCCATTGATCCTAAAGTGTAGAGGATGCAATGCTTCTTTAACACATTATTTCGTAAGGAGTCTCCAAAGTTCCCTGCTTAATTGGCACCAATTCCAAAGAAATCCAAGGCACAGAAGATACCCCTCCACAAACAAATGCTAATGATCTCTGCATTTCCAGTGAAAAAATATGCAAAGTTTCGGCCACGAGGTAAAAGGGTGTACTACTGTCTTGATAAAGGCCCTGCATGGCTGAAACGTTGCACGTTTTTTTCTTACAATTGTTTTGTTTTGTATGCTGAGATCAATAAAGTTTTGTTATGAAGGAGATTCTTCCATACCATGGATTTCTTCAGAATTAGTTGCAGTTTTACAACGGTGACATTACGTCGTGGGATTGCCGCCACTTTCCTGGCTGTCTGAGCACTGTTGTGTAATACATAACACCAAATCAATAGATGAGCATAAAATTTTACTGATTTTACTCAGGGGACATTAAGGGGTTGTCAAAGTAGTGAAAAACCCCTTTAAAGTGTTCTTTGCATCTTAGCCTTTCATGGCTGAGATGGGAATAGCTGTGACCACTGGAGATGGCAAAGAGCGGCAGAGCTACGGTATTCGTCAGGGCTGTAGAGGTGGTACGCCAAACCTCCGACTCCACCAAAATGGACACTGACTTCACACACTTCTCCACAGCCCTGATATCCTTAAATCCCATACAAATGAATGGTGCTGCACAGGTACTGTATGCAGATTCTATATAGACACCCGCAGTGGTCGGAGCCTGGATGAAGATAATCCTATGTCCGCCATGAAAGGGCAGAGACTCATGTGTCCCAGTTGGATTTGTCCAGTTGTGTGAATGTACAATCTTTGGCTTCTTGTCCATGTGGCCTGTGTTAGGCTGCTTCGCACTGCGGTCAGATCAGTCAGATCAGGTCAGTTTTGTGTCCAAACCAGGTGCTCCAAAACTAGAGCAGGTGTCAATCTTTCAATTATACTTTTTCTCTGTAAGTTCCTCTCCTGTTTTGAACACAAAACTGACCTGATCTGACCTGACCGCAGTGTGAGCAGCCTTAGACCCAATTTCTGATCAGTAAGGGGTTCTTACCCACCAGAGGCTGGTCCTTCTCTATAGAGGTGAGAAAGAACTGATATTATAAGGGTCACCTAAACGTTGTCCAAGCTCCTCTGACTCTTGGAGATCCTTGAAGCCTCAGCTGATGGCCTCTCTGTGGCCTGAGATGAGATAAGTCATGTTGAAAGGTTAGCTGTCTAAAGTATTTTGTGTTTTGTTTGTTTTTTCACATTCTCTTTTTGCAGCTTATGACCAAGCACCCTGGAAAACGGCTGGGCTGTGGACCAGAGGGGGAACGAGACATCAAAGACCATGCGTTCTTCCGATACATAGACTGGGAGAAACTGGAAAGAAAAGAGGTGCAACCTCCATATAAGCCAAAGGCGGTAAGTTGGGTGCTGCGGGTGTCCAGACGCGGAGTCTTGTGCCTCTCGTGGATGTGCGCGCACATTTTGCGTCTTCTTCATCTGTGTGCGTTCCTTCACTCTATCTGTGTGCGTTGGTGGCCAGTTTTGTGTATGTCTGTGCACAGTATGTTTACGTTGTGCCATGCTTGGTGTCCAGCGACTCGTAATGATGGTAGTTAATGGGCATTTCCTTGGCACCGGGACCAGTCTCTCTTCTCTTCTCCCCATTACTACTCTGGCTATATGAGATTGTGTAGGATAGAAATCCATATAATCCTGGGGACCAAACTAACTTAAGACAGAAGCCAAGGACCACGTCTTACAGAGCAGGTCTTGGGGGATCCTTCCACCGGAGGCAGCCATCTTTATGGTACTCTACCGCCGGTTGCATCCTTGGCTCAGTCAGCAAAATGGCTACAGCTTTGGGAGAAATCTTGTTTATCCTCACTACAACCACCTGTCCTTACTAACCACACGACCACCATTACTTCCATGCTTCACCTCCACACATGACTGATCAGAACTGAACGCATTGGGTTCTGTTCACATTGACATCAAAGGTTCCTTCCCTTGGAATTTCCATTAGAAATATTGCTGCTTGCATATTTATCCTTCCAGTTAAGATGACGGACACCATACTGGACCCCATTTAAAGTAAATGGTGCCTACTAGTGATGATAGGTAGGACCAAGCCAGCAGGGATATATTTAATCTAGAGGTTATAGGCTCTGCTCTCGTCACAGGAGCTTACGATCCAGCTCCTAGCAATTGGCTTCATTAATAACCTTCCTGTATTACGTGCACCCGCCTGGAGTATATGGCCGGCTATGGGCTGGTGAGATTAGAGAGGAGGTGGAGGCGGCTGGGTCACGTGGTGTACCCCTCCCCGGCTCCTGTTTGCCTTTCTGTGACCTATTTTATCGTGAGCAGAAGAAGCTGAAGCGTTCTGACAGTTTACAAGACAGCAGCAGTCTGAATAATTTACTCTTTGTAGTTTGCAGTTACATTTATTAAAAATGCACCATCTGTTTTGTTGCTTCTTTCTGAAAGGTATATATAATGCGGCGTGCCTCTATTACATAACACCGCGGCATGCGACGCCCGGCCGTGATCACATAGATGACCCTGGTAACACAATCGCCATCCTCACAGCTTACAGGGGCACCATGTGCCAAGATTACCACTCTGCAATATTGTCCTTACCCAAATATCTCCTCCTAGGGGGACGAACATCGATTAAAAATCCAGCTTGTGACCAATTTCTTGACATTTCCCATATTATATGAAGATCACCCCGGCCAGGATCACCAGTGATCAGCTGTAATCTGTGATTCAGTTCTACTGCAGTGCCACCACTGGAGAAATGCAGAATTACACCATGGCCAGTGAAGTCAATGGGACGTGTGTGCGGAACCCATGGACATGTTGGGTCCTCCTAGGTCGAAAGACTATTTTTGTAGCGGATAATTCCCATTTAGGATCCCGATCCTTCACCCCCCACTCCTTGGACATGTCTCTCTTATGCGTTAAATGTCCGATATCCGTAGATCATAGAATAAGGATCACATAAACCGCCCATGCTCAGCTCGATCTCCATCCCCTTGCATGGAGGTTCATACATTTCTCAACTTTCTATCCCTTTTAAGTGTTCATGGCCATAGAAGTTACATTTGCTGTTAACGATCCAATTTGATAATTGATCTGGCTATGGACCTGATCTAGACGGTTCTCCCAGATCCACATCAGCTCCCTTGATTTAATATTTTTCTCAATATTTCACTTTTCTATGGCTATAAAAAATGTCTTGTTCATTTCCCAAATTAGAGGAACCTATGATGCGTCATCCAGTCCGATCTGTAATAAATGGATCCGTAACAGCGGGGTGATGACGATGAGTACTGTCTTTCTCCTTCGATTTGCTTTAATTACACATGCTCTCATGGAGGATCGCACTTAGTCCCATTTAACACCTTCTGGTAAAGCACAGGGTGTCTGGGACAGTTTATCACAGTCGGGCAAGCGTGAAGATAAATGTGTAAATAGGAGAGAGAAAGGAGGAGTTGTCCTACCGGAGAGAACCAAGCTCACATGTGGCAAATATGGAGCATTATACTCCGTACCTGGGGCTGGATGGACCCGGCGCGGCTCTTCTGGCCATTGTCACTACCAGAGAGCTCCAGAGGGTTCACTCTTTGTCTTTCCATTTTCGCTGTGCAGCAACATTGTGCACATTTTCTAGGTCATACGGATCAATATTTCATACCGGAGGACATTCCCAATCATTGACTACTGGAACTTTGCTTCTAGAAAACATTTTTTTGGCATTTGCAAATTTTTAAGGCGTTAATAAAATAATTAAATGGCATATTGCATTCCTTCATATACCAGAACTACCATGTTTCCCCAAAAATAAGAGTGTTTTATATACATTTTTGTTCCAAAAGATTCTCTAGACCTTATTTTCAGGAGATGTCTTCATTTTTCCATGAAGAAGAATTCATTTTTTTTTTTGTTCAACAATAAATGTGAAAATTCATTATTTAATGTACAGTAAATGTCATCACAAACCAGCATGACCAGACAAACTGTGTCATCCATCCATCTGCAGCCCCCATCATCCCCCAATATCCCTATATCCCCATCATCCATCTGCAGCCCCCAGCATCCCCCAATATCCACATCATCTGCAGCCCCCAGCATCCCTCAATATCCTCCTGCAGCCCCTTCTGTCCCAATATCTCCATCAACAATCTGCAGCCCTCATCATCCCCACAAATCCCCTCAGCCTCATCATCCATTTGCAGAGCCCCCATAGCCCCGTCTTCCATCTGCCGCCCCCAGCATCCCCAATATCCACATCATCTGCCGCCCCCAGCATCCCCCAATATCCACATCATCTGCCGCCCCCAGCATCTCCCAATATCCACATCATCTGCCGCCCCCAGCATCCCCCAATATCCACATCATCTGCGCCCCCAGCATCCCCCAATATCCACATCATCTGCCACCCCAGCATCCCCCAATATCCCCATCATCCATCTGCCGCCCCCAGCACCCCAACATCCACATCATCTGCCACCCCAGCATCCCCAATATCCACATCATCTGCCGCCCCCAGCATCCCCCAATATCCACATCATCTGCCCCCCAGCATCCCCAATATCCACATCATCTGCTGCCCCCAGCATCTCCCAATATCCACATCATCTGCCGCCCCCAACATCCCCCAATATCCACATCATCTGCAGCCCCCAGCATCCCACAATATCCACATCATCCATCTGCAGCCCCCAGCATCCCACAATTCCATCCCATCTGCAGCCCCATCATCCCACAATATCCTCCTGCAGCCTCATCATCCCCAATATCTCCTCACATCTGCACCCCATTATCCCCCTACAGCCTCCATCATCCATCTGCAACCCCCAATATCCCCTGCAGCCCCTTTCATCTCTCAATGTCCCCATCATCCCCCTGTATTCCATTATGATACCATACCTGCAACAACAAAAAACCACACACACAGACACCTTTTGTCACCGATCCTCTCGTCCTCCTTTATATACGGTATCTGAGCGCCGCTCAGCGTAGATGAATGGTAAGCCCTGGCCAGATGCCAACAGCACCTGGACAATCGGAGGCCAGCATGTAACATCTGATTGGCCGGCAGTTTACTACGGTAATGTACATTGAGTGGCGCTAGGAATACCATACATACAGAGGACGTGGAGGAATGAATAAAGCGGTGCTGGGCTCTGGCAATAGCTGCAGACCCTGCTCCTCAGGCATGCCTTTAAAATATTTTTTTTTGCTAGGTCTTTTTTGAGGGAGGGCTTATATTTGGCATCCTTACAAAACCCCCACTAGGTCTTATTCTTGGGGGATGTGTTGTTTTTGGGGAATCATGGTATATCCTATTAAAACGAAATACTCCCCTGTGCTTCGAGTTTAAAGCTCAGTTCACACTACTGTATTTTTAGCCCGAGTGGATCCAAAAATTGTCTTCCACCGTTGGTTGTTGGCCCTCTATCCTTTAGACACCAGTGATCTGTGTTTCACTACCTTGCAAATTAAAGCAGCAAGGCAGCATCTACAGGATGAATGAGGAGTCTATGAATCCTGGCTTGGTCCAGCACATGAGACATCTCTACTCTTTTTACAACTCGAAGAACCATTGTGGTCCGTCATATAGGTGGATGTGGCCATTGGTTTAGTAGAGTGATCCATTTCTTGGAGGCTGCAGATGTAAATTGTTTGCTCTATGTGTTGCATATGCAGTGAAACCCCTTTGGTCTTCTAAGAGGGTTGATATTATCCAAAATAAAAGAAGGTCACTGTTGGCGTCCTACAGAAATGTGAAAGCTGGTCTTCCCGGAGAGCTGGGCTCATGGACACATTTAACTGAATTACATTTTCAGAGCCTATAACCTCTAGAACGGCGGCAAGCGGAGAGTATTTCAGAGCAGGGAAAGGTACTAATTGGCTTAAGGTGGCAAATAATTAATGTTAGCTGAACCCAAGAATAGTAAGATGGTGTATTGTCAACATCACAAGTCTTGGCAACCAGCTGGATCTTTCCAAGAATGAGTTCATCCTCTCTAAGGAGGCTCTAGAGAAGATTGTCTTTCATCAGGAACAGAAATGGTGAACTTTAAACCCTATCCTTGTAAATACCTCCTTAAAGGGGACCTGTACTTGCTTTAAATATGTAATTCTTTTTACCTGGTCTAAAAGCCTTTGTCTCCTGAATCCAGCGATGTTTTTCTTTTCTTCCTTCGCCTCTCTGTTCCTGAGATATAGCTCCTTCTTTCCTGTATATAAATCTGTTCTTTTTTTTTTAAAGCCAAGTGGGTGTGGCTCAACACTGATGACCACGCCCCCTTTGGGATCATTACTACATTTGCATACAGGCAAAAATGAGCCATGTCTCAGACACAGAAAACTGAAGATTTAGGTAAACATTATAGATTCATGGCAAGTGACAGACTCTATACAAAGCAGTTCCATAATGTAAATTCTTATGGCACAATATGCCCCCCACATATGAGATGGGGCTGACGTGTGAACAAACTCTTGGGGTTACTAGTGAAATCTAGTCAGGACTGTAGACCCGCCCACGAGGAGCCTTGTGAACCATGAACATGTATTTCACACCCCACTTTTCATCATTTCTTTTGTGTTTAAAGCGCCCTCATGCTATATTTATAGTTGGGTTCTGTGTATACCACGTATAAATATATATAGCATGGGATCATTTTTATCTGCACATTTTTTTGTCACAGGAAGGACATCATAGCCTAGTCGCGGCTGTGATATTTTGTTTCCATGCTCCACCGTACTCATGTTTGACCAGCAGCTAATTACTAAGTACATGCTCCCCCTGTGACAAATCCGATCAATCACATCTTCTGCCAATTCCCACGTGTCGCTTTTATGTTGTCTTCCTGTTTTGTATCTGTGTTGCTATCAATGTAAAGAAGTCTCGATGGCTTCAGATGTGTATATGTCCTCTGTGAGTAACTGCTGTGCATGGAAGACGTCTTGCAAACCTCACGGCTGAGAGACTTCTGCCTGTCCTCGGACCACCTCTGCACCAGATGGTCAGGACAGTCGGAGACATATCCTTACACCCCGGAGAAGCAGCGTCATTCTTGAATATTGGCCGTTTGGTTTTATCGTTCGAGTCCATTCACTGAAATGTGTCTGAGCTCCGAAAAAAAAAACCCAGTTATGACCCAATGACAAGAATGGCGCTGTCAGAAATGCAGTTATTGGGGAAGCGGTTTTTTCTCAGCAATCTTAAATTGGCCTTTCCCTTATGTTGGGGGTCCTGAGCTGGATAAGTGCTGCTGCCCATCACAACCAATGAGTATAGTGACAACCTACATAAAATAAGAGTATTGAGCCAATGATTGTGCAAAAAAAGTGGGCTCATAAAAAAAAATGGAGTCCAGTGGAGCGGTACAAAGATGTGCACCAATGGTAGTATACAAAGAGGCTGTCTCTAGACAGAATCAAGAGAGATACCTGTTGTACACTAAATCCCCCCCAAGAAGAAGCATCATGCGAAACGCGCGTCGGGGGCCCGCCTGATCCTTAGCTTGTTCTTCTCTCCCACTTTGAGCTCCTTTTATCTTTGTTGTTTAACCATTTTTTTCTTCCATAGGTTTGTTGTCTCTCTCTGACACTTTATAAGAGGAACAGGTAAAAGGGTCAATAACAAAACTATAGCTTAAACATCAAGGTGTAAAGAGACCCAAAGTGGGACAGAAGAACAACCTAAGGTGAAGGACCCCTGACGCGCGTTTCGCTTGATGCTTATTCCTTGGGATATTTCTCTTTATATGATCACACACTCTAACTTTTGTGTATTTTTTTGTACAATTGAACATATCAGATGTAGGTATAGCACATCCTTCTTTGGATCTGCTAGAAGTGACCCCTCGTTCTTTTAATTCTTTTGTGTTTGAAATAAAGTTATGCTTTTATGTATGTAGTTTTCCGGGCATTGGCTCCAATACTCTTATGTTATGTCTGTTGTCATTTTTGGCCTTTTTATATTAGTCCTTTCAATGAGTGGTTCTTAGTAGTGCTAGAGTACCTGCTGGAAACAACAAACTGATTGGTTGTCAGGGGCACAACTACCTCAATTTACATTCCGATCTCCAATGCTTCCATGTCCTGCTCATGTTAAAAACCCATCAGGGCACATCGGGCCGTTCCTATCTGAAGCCATTTTTGTGATGCTCTTGCCTTTTTCTTTACCTTCTTCCTTAGACTTCTTTCTTGCAGATACAATGTCCTTTTCTCCTTTTGCTTTGACATCTTCTTTGGTTTCTATTGTTTCTACATTTCCCATAGTTTGTTTTTCTCCCCCCTCCTCCCATAGTGCGGCCGAAACGCTGAGAACTTCGACAAATTTTTCACCCGCCATCCACCAGTGCTAACGCCACCCGACCAGGAGGTGATCAGGAACCTTGACCAGACAGAATTTGAAGGATTTTCCTTTGTTAACTCTGAATTTATAAAACAGGAGCTGAAAGACTAAATGGTTTGAGTTGCCCCTTCCCCCCCACCCAAGTTACATACCCTGCTGGGGCCTGTACATGTGTAATCTGTCACGGGCTGGCATGCTCGCCCACAAAAATTGTTGCGTATTCATAACTATGCCATCTTGCTGAGTATGTCCGGCACAGCCTCGCTGTGTGTTCAGAGCCCTGTTGTCGATTCCTTGTGTAACCCTTAGGATGTGAAGAAAGAGAGGCAATGTCTTAAGTTTTATGACCAAGATGAGGCTTTGGCTAGGTGGACCGTGAAGACCTATGCAAAGCCAAATTCCTACCTGGGACACGAGGACTGTGTATGGTCTATAAACCGGTACTGTGTGTAGCCCTGGCATCGAGCTCCAGAACATAAAGGTTTCCGCTCATGTAACAGTGATAAGAGGTTGTCCATGAGTAACCAAAAAAAAAGGCTACTTTTTTCCCGCAACACCTCAGTACATTGTGTTGTGTCTGGTAACGGTGCAAATCAAGTTTCAGAATGTGGTCCAATAGCCATATAGACAATTTGTGGCCCTACTAACCACTATTCATCTGCCAGCATACCCAGCTCCTCTTTTGATTAGCTGGCCTGACTGCAAACTGCATTCTACCTGCTGGCAGCCCCAGCTCCTCTTTTGATTAGCCAGCCTGGCAGTGAACCACCTCCTTATGCGCTGGTAGCTCCAGCTTTTATTTTTTTATGAACCAGATTAGCAGTGAACAGGTTCGTTCCTGCAGACATTCCCAGCTCCTGTTTTGATTAGCCTGCCTGACCGTGAACCACCTTCTTTTGCTGGCATCTTCAGCTCTTCTTTTGATTAGCCAGCCTGGCTATGAAATGCCTCCTACCTGCCGGTATCTTCAGCTCTTCTTTTGATTAGCCAGCCTGACCATGAACTGCCTCCTACCTGCCGGCATCTTCAGCTCTTCTTTTGATTAGCCAACCTGGCCGTGAACTGCCTCCTACCTGCCGGCATCTTCAGCTCTTCTTTTGATTAACCACCTGGCCGTGAACTGCCTCCTACCTGCCGGCATCTTCAGCTCTTCTTTTGATTAACCAGCCTGGCCGTGAACTGCCTCTTACCTGCCGGCATCTTCAGCTCTTCTTTTGATTAACCAACCTGGCCGTGAACTGCCTCCTACCTGCCGGCACATTCAGCTCTTCTTTTGATTAATCAAATGGCCGTGAACTGCCTCCTACCTGCCGGCATCTTAGCTCTTCTTTTGATTAACCAGCCTGGCCGTGAATTGCCTCTTACCTGCCGGCATCTTAGCTCTTCTTTTGATTAACCAACCTGGCCGTGAACTGCCTCCTACCTGCCGGCATCTTCAGCTCTTCTTTTGATTAATTAACCTGGCCGTGAACTGCCTCCTACCTGCCGGCATCTTTAGCTCTTCTTTTGATTACCAGCTGCGTGAACTGCCTCTTACCTGCCGGCATCTTCAGCTCTTCTTTTGATTAACCACCTGGCCGTGAACTGCCTCCTACCTGCCGGCATCTTCAGCTCTTCTTTTGATTAGCCAGTCTGACTGTGAACTGCCTCCTACCTGACGTCATCTTCATTTCTTCTTTTGATTAACCAGCCAACCTTCTGGCATCTTTTCATTAAAGGAAGGGCCATGGATGCCGGCAGGTAGGAGTCAGTATACCGGGTTCCTGGCCTACGGCTACAAGTCACTGATGTGGCCAATGGACCAAGTCCTGCTAATTGATTTGCACCATCTCTAGTTGTGTCCAGTATTTCAGCTCCGCTCCATTTATAAATGTGGAGAACCTGCACTACCCCATATAACCTGTGTGCTGCTGTGGCGCTTTTTCTACTTTTGTCCCTAGATGTAGGTACGACACCACAACCTCACAGTTCTATTCCTTGTGCATTCACTATGTAACTGCTGGACCAATCGACCATAGAAAACTCTGGATTGTAATATTCCATATATCCCAAGCCAAGGCAAATCTCACAGGCCTGAAGTCCCATTGGCCAGAGTTCTGCCAAATCTCACAAGTTGCCCTCAGTTTCTTATTGCGGCTTCTGTGTTCCCACGTTACACTGTATTTTTTAAAGGGGTCCAAAGCCGATCGATGACATAAAGATTCAGCAGATGTTCCTGTGTGTGCGAGACCCCCATCATCATCACTTCCGCATGAGTGGAGAAGATAATGCACTAGCACAGCGAATGCCCGGGGCTCCGCTACAAATTGGCCAGTCGGCATGCAGCCTTAGCCAACCATTAACTCATTACCCTCTGCACATTCCTGTCCTGGAGCCCATGTTCTGCCTGCTGTTCTAGTGCACTTGTCAGTAGTACCCCCCTTTTTTTTTTTTTTTTTTGTACATTCCATAACATTTGAGATTGATCTTCCATTTTAAGCAATACACATCTCCAAAGTTGCAGTCAAGAAATGTTCAGTTTTGGTTCATGTGCTCCAGAGAGAGGTGACCACCAAGTCTGCAATCTGTGGCACTCCCAAACCAGAGTCAGGGCATGCTGGGAGTTGTAGTCCGGCAGCAGCTGGAGACTCACAGGTTGCCTATCACCGTTCTGGGCTCTTTAGTGCTGTGAAAGCTCCAGGAATTATTAGAGAAGAGAAAATGCTGCTGCCCATTATTTGTATATGGAAGATGCATATTGTGGTTATATTTTATGCTGGAAGATTAATCATAGCAATAATAATTTCCGACCGCGACACGTCTCATGTTTTTATAGTGTATTTGCAGCCATAAGTCCCATTGGGAGGTAACTATACACTCCTTTTTTTCATTTCATGAGGTTTAGAGCTTAGTCTTTTGTCAATGTTGCTGTCCATATGGTTGGAAGAAACACACAGGATATATTGCACCTAATATCCATGGCTGTCCAGTCCAGCCCTGCACCTAAATACCTGGTGAGGTGGAGGGTCTTGTTGGCACAAGAGGCAGCATGTATCTGCATGATGTTGAGCTGCAGTACCAAACATGGCCTGTGGACAGGAGTGGTGCTGTTTTCAGAAAACAATGTTCTCTGCTAATGTAACACAACCCTGGAACTATCACACATGTCCTCCAAAGCAGTATGTATTTAAAGTGGTCCTCTGTCCCCCCACATGCTCTGTATATCTCCCCCACATGCTCTGTATATCTCCATGCACTATTTAAACAGTCAAGTGGATTACAACCCCCTCCCTTGGAGATACCAACCTGCACATTAATTCTTGGGGTCTCAGTGCAAATTAGAAAGTGTGACTATTCCATATACTGTGTTACTATATCACTATCCCAATAATTAGACCAGATCCATTTTTATATAGGGTCCGAGCCTGGAAACGTGTCGGGTAAGGGTGAATTTTCATAATCTAGCCACAACTTGCCTATGGTGCTTGCTATTGATGAGCGATCACTACCATGGATACAAGCAGGTCGGATGCTCGGATGGGCACGGACTTGAGTATCAATGGGAGTCAATGGCAAACTCAGGACTTCTATTATACTCATGTCACAAGCATCCGAGCTGCCCATTTCAAGTACTGAGCATGGTAATGCTCGCTCGTCACTAGTGCTTGTGTATTAGGGAGAGGATGTGCAGCAGATTTCACCTATTACAACAATGGATCCACAGTAATTCACCTCCAGATTTGCATTCAGATCCACCTGCAACACAAAGGGGTACCAAAAAAAGTATGTAAAAAAAATGGAGATCTGTAAGATTTTTGGAGCAGGGTACAGCACATCTGGATGCAAAGGAACAAGACAAAGCATGTAAGATCCATCCTTCTCCCTCCTTTATTTGCTTCAGCCTTGGAGACGCTGTAAACATAGATTGGTCAAGTGCTGAAGTAGCAATTCCTTTAATTACTTGATGCTTTTTTGTTGGCAGCTTATTGACTGTTGGAAAAGAACTCACATGTGCAATTCTATTTTTACGGAATTTAAGTCACTTAGAAAGTGAGACTTTTAGTATCCCGAGTGCCGTTTATTTTTTTTTATTATATCATTATAGTCCCCCTCCAAAAAAAATCCCCAAGGGATAACACAGGAAGGGAGCGTCCTGCATATTGTGCTAGCATTGAGGTCAATGGAAAAACTATCCAATATGCGCCCCCTAGTGGTGGCTGTGGTCATGTTTTTTTTTTTTTGTAAATGAGATTGGGGTGACTGGTGTACGATTCGTGCGGCAGAGTAATGGGGAATCTTCTCATTGGGGTCTGATCTTTCAGTATGAGGGACGGGGGGTATTTTTTTTTTTTTTTAACCATTATTTTGTATATGATTTTCTGCACATGTTTTCGGGACATCCTGTATTCATCCTCTGTATAAAATGTCTTGTGCCAGTTTAACTTTTCGTACTAATAAAAATTAAATTTATGCCGAACTTGTTTCCAACTGGTCAGGGTATATCCATATTAAGAGGGACCCGGTCATAGAGGACGTTCCTGTATCTAGCTGCGTTCCTGAAGTGCTTGTGAGCATAAAGGGTTATTCCTATCTTCATAAATGACTGATAGAGCTTGTAAATACAAGTAATCTTACAATTTCCTAGTTATCTCAAATGGCTGCAAATGTTCATATTTATACTTTTGTTTACAGCTCGTTGCCTTGGAAACCGACCACAGAACATGCACTGTATCTACAAGCTCTGTTCTATTGAGCTTGTGTGCGCTGGTTTGAAGCTGGTCAGGATCATGATGATTACAAGCTAGACACCAGCAGTGGTCGGTTTCCAAGGCAACGAGCTGTAAACAAGTGTTAAAATATTCAGCCATTCTTAAGATATTAATAAGCAGTAAATTGTAAAAGTGCTATTATTTTCATATCACCCCTATTAATAGGAAGAACCATTTAAAAAGATGATTCCCTTATCTAGGTAAATGGGGGTGGGGGTGGTATGATTGCTGAGACCCCCCTGATTTCTGAATGGAGCAATGGCCAGTAATGCATGCCATTATTTCCTGCATTGGGATCACCAGAAATGACAGCTATGGCTGCTGTGGTCAGACGCCTACTGTTCGGCACATTATCTATGGGAATGGCCCTTTTACATAGTGACTTTGGCTGTGTCCCATAATGGAAGTGAATGTGGGTGCATCGGTGACTATCCCCAAATTGGCCATGTGAACTTTGTCACTGCCAGAGTCACAATGTAGCATCGGCCTTAATCAGAATTATTTTCCTATGGGGGGAGGGCTTAAATTTAATGTCAAAAGTGTCATGGAGAATGAGATGCGTCTATGCTGAAAGAACCCAATCCACCATATTAATGCATGAAAAGACGCCCTCTGTGCATTTGTGATGAACAAGGGCAGCTGCAGTGCAAAGCAAGGCGGACAAAAGCGGCACTCTGAGGCCTGGAGCGTGCACAGAACTGGTAATCCACTGGGATCTACTGTACGAGGATGGAGTCCAATTCTATAACTATTGATATCCGTACAGCCATTACCATGGACGGACTGGAGGTGACTGGATGAACCAATCACGTGAGGGGCTGTTACTATGGACACAGTGGGACCGTCATTCTCAAAACTGGAGCCGTTGTCTATAGCAACCGACCAGTTATCGGCTTTTCATCTTACTGAGGCTCTTTTGAAAATGAGAGCAGGATTCTAATTGGTTGCTATGGGCAACTGCCCCTTTTGCACCAGAAGATGACATTTTATGGTAAATATTTTGCAATTGTGATGTTTTTACAATGATACCAATATGCTACGGTATATGTGGGCATTTAATGTAATATATATAGGCTGCATAAGAGTCTCACAAAACACCCCTTTAAAATGTATTAGCATAATCGCCTATATCAGGCCTAAGAACAGTCCTACTGGAGGCTTAGTCTGGATAATAATGGGACTTGGGTAAAGCGGTGAGGAGACTGACGCCGGTTACAGGGGTGGGAGCTCGGCTATCTTTGACGGGAGCTGTAGTAGTGATCCTGAGGGCTCAGCTGGAGGAGCGCCCGCGCCGTAACATGCCTACATATCATGAAAGAGATCGCCGGGTCCTACATCCGTACGCCGCGCTCTGTGTTGCGTGGTAGAACGGTCGTCATGGTAACTGTCAGAACATGTGAGCTCTGGGCATCGTGCGGAGAGATGGGTGAAGATCTGCTTTTCGCTGCAGGGATTTAACCCTTCGCGCCAAACGAAGGCGAATCATCGCTGGGCGGGAAATAAGATGCTCCTTCTGCTCCAATACAAGTCAAGCCAAACTCGTATTAAGACAGGAGCGGACACATCACCTATATCACCGCACGGTGCTCGTCCACAGACTCTACCTGTCATTGATGCATCCATTGAGGTTGCACACTAGAAATAAAATAGCGCCACCACTGTCCACAGGTTTGGAGAGGTACTGCAGCACAATGTAGAACAACTAGTCTCATGCGAGACTCATCATATCATATGTGATTTATAACATTTATTCAGCACAATCAGACGCTCAAAATTAAAAATTGCTCCATGTAGGGTTTTATACCAGATTCAGACTCTAAGGGTACCTTTTACACGCCGCTACTACAGGATGGATACAACCCGCTACAGGCTACAAATGTAGCTTGTAGCGTCAATATAGCCCGTAGTAGCGGCGTGTGAAGACGGGACGAGACAGCCGGCAACAGATACATCTGTTTCCGAGCACTGCTCTGAAACAGGTGGCTACAAAGCCGATTGTAGCGAGCTGTATCGGTGTGTAAAGAAGGAACAGAAGGGTTGTTTCTACACCATGCTATGTAGCTGGGGCGTGACACAGGCTCCGGGTTACCGCGCCCCCTTCAGCGATCATTGGAGGAAGCTCCTGCGTTGCAATTGGTTGTCGCTGCACAGGGCGGCATATTTAAGGAGCTGACCAGTCACACTACACAATTGCTCGGGCGTCATGTATTAATCAGCCTCCTGCGATGCCTGGCCAATCATGGGTTTCTTGCTTTGTCCTATCACCGTACGGACGTCTCGTACTCCACAATTGTGGCACGCCTATGTGCTGTCCCTGCTGCACCAGGTACGCCCATATTAGCTGGTTGTAGCGGTGTGTAAATGAGGTAAGATGAGCTACAGATGGCTACTTGAGACACCCGCCGATGTATCTAGCTGTAGATGTAGCGTAGCGCACCTTGTGGCGGCGTGTAAAGGTGGTGCGTTTCCCGTTTGTAACCGTTTGGGCGTGCTCGTGCACGTGAAGTAGCGGGTTGTATCCATCCTCCAGTAGCGGCGTGTAAAGGTACCTTCAGGTGCTATCTATAGTATCTACGATTCCAGGTCTGCAGCAGTTGGTTTTTTTTTAGGGCCTGTTATAGTGGTTGTGTCTCACACAACCGACCCAGGTCACCAATAACCGTCCATTGTTCCCACTTTTTGGACACAGTTAAGACCTTATTGCACTTTTCCATCGTTTATTTAGCAATTTCTTTTGTTTACAGGAGGTTGTCTTAGAGACCGACCACCACTGCTAGACAATAGAAAAGAGCTTGTAAGCGCTGCGTTTTGTAAGTGTGGTTTTGTAGCTGCCATGCACGGTTGCCTTCTAATCTCGCCCAGATTTACCGCAGTGCTTACAAGCTGGACAGCAGGGGTGGTCGGTTCCTGGGAAAAGGTTAATATCTCCAGAAAAGGTTCTAATGTTAGAAAGAAGTAAATTGCATCTGTGAAGGTGGGAATAGTCCTATAAAAATACACAAGACTTCTAGAATAAAAACTGGAAAAAAATTCAAAGCAATTTCAATGGGGTTAAAACCAAAAATGTCATTCCTCCAATGCAATTTTTTTGTTAATTTTGCTTGACTTAAACCAGTATGGAGATCCTGATTTCTCTTCTATCCCTTACATCTAGTGAGGAGCGAGCACTACCATGGTCCTCGTACTGGATGGGCTTGACTCGAGTACCTGAGTATAATGGAAGTCAATAGAGATCTCAAGCATGTTTCTAGAAGATTCTATGGAAAGACACTAGAGTTCCCCATTGACTTCCATTATACTCAGGTACTCTCTCGTTGTAAGTGTCCCAACTGCTCGTTTTGGGTACCGAGCACCCGAGCATGTTATGGTTGTGCCCGCTCATCACTAGATACAATCTGTTGCTTTCTTTGTAATAATTGAGACCTCTCAGATTGAGATTGGACTATGGTTGGTGTTCACACTAGGCTGCGTGCGGTTGTTGTATCTGATCTGTTACGAGTGAGTGGATGCATTGGAACGTGATGGACGCTGGGGTGTCTGGTGTGGTTTTTGCTCCTATCATCTCCATGAACATCAAAAAAAAAGTTTCCGCAAAGTTGGAAGAGCCGAGGCAAAGTTGCAATAAACTGTCACGTTTTTATCTTTATTGCAAAACGGCCACATTCCGCCATCACCTCCATGTCTTTATTGTGCCGCCATCTCTCTGATAACAAAGAGTTTGTTCACTTCTTACTTCTGCAGAAGGACAAGAGGGACACCTCTAACTTTGACAAGGAGTTCACCCGTCAGCCTGTAGAGCTCACCCCCACGGACAAACTCTTTATCATGAACCTGGATCAGAATGAGTTTGCCGGATTTTCGTACATAAACCCGGAATTTGTTATCAATGTGTAGCGGAAGGAGAAACATCTGCCGGGAACCTTCAGACCCAGCTCTGATCTGGTGGGTAGGGCCTCACCCTTCGTGCCAGTAGGGTTGTGCTATAGGGCTCTCAAGATTTTACTTGGGCTAACATAAATCATTCTATATGCAAACAAGGCAGCCCTGGACTAGTCCCAGAAAGCAGGCAGCTATGACCTACCCCCCCCCCAAAGTCTATATATTTACAATAATGCAGATCATTAAAGAAAAAAAACAAGCAGATGTCAATCTAGGTGCATGTAGCAGAGCAGAGCTTGTTTGGCAAAACTTATTGTGAAATTAGTGTCTGAACACCATTTAAAAAAAAAAAAAAAAAAAAAAATATATATATATATATATATACACACACAGACCAAATGATGACCAATATACAGACCAAATGATGATCTATGCATATATATATATATAATATTATATAATCTTGATGCTGGAGATCCATTTACCTGATACAGACAAAATTCTGTCTGCCTGCAGTCACCACTAGGGGGAGCTGCTGTTGACACACAGAACTAAATGAAGCAGTATGCGCCCTCTAGTGGTGGCTGCAGGCAGAAAAGGTGATACAGTACTAGATCTGTTCAGTGTTTGGAGCTGTGTATCAGGAAAATGCAGCTCTGACCTCTATATAGAGACATTGGTGAATCAGCACAGAATGTGACTATTATAAAAGATGGAGAATTACTGTTACTTTCAGATGTTCTGCCCAAAAACACAGTAAGTGCACTAATTATACTTCTCCCATGTTTAATGTTGTCACCATGATTTTTAATACAGATCGTATTATCGATGTCTCAGAGGAAGGGGCCTACAACTATTCTGTAGTGAGACAGTCCAACATCTCAGGAATCAATGCAGGTTATTGCTACCTCATCTGACAGCAGCATGATATAGGGGCAGAGAGCCTGATTCCAACGATGTATCGCTTAGATTAGTGGCGGCAGCAGATCTGACACAATCAGAGTTTTTAGATTCAGCAGTGCAGCAGGCTTTGTATATGCAAAGTCTATAGACAGTGAGCTGCTAATCACAGCAAGGATCATGCCGGACTGTGACCTCTAGCTAACCTAGTCCAGAAATGATAAGCTCCTGAAGCTTAAACAAATATTGCATGTAAAAAGCACCCAGTGTCATAATAACATAGCTGAAATCTGTATGTTCACCCTGACATCATTCTGTCTTCAGATTACATAGCAAAAACCTGCTGACGATTCCCTTTAAATGGGATGTTCAAGATTATAAAAATAGGATTGCTTTCCGCTAGATGCAGCGCCACCCCCGTCTATGGGTTGTGTCTGCTATTGCAGCTCTTCACCCTTTAAATTGATTGGAACTTAGGGAGACCCAACCTGTGGACAGGAGTGGTGCTGTTTTGGGAAGAAAACAGCAATGATTTTCTAGTCTTGTATCTCCACCCCCCCCCCTTAAATGGGTTATTCCACGTATGATTGCTGGGGGTCTGACTGCTGGACCTCCACAGGGTCCCAAATTCCACTGTGTAAATGAAGTGGCCGTGAGCATGTGCGACCACTGCTCCATTAATTGGCTACAGCAGAGGTTGCACATGCTCACTGCCACCCCATCCACAGGGGACTTTGGTCAGTCTTTCCCATGATCTGTGGGGTTCAGAGCAGGTGGACCTCCTCCAACCATACATTTATCACCCCCTGCAGATTTGTATGTACCGGTATATAGCACAGCCCCTATTTATACACTTCTGAGATCTGAGTGACAGCCATTAGCGCTGCTTGTTCAGTTGCTGTGGCTTTTTTCCCTGCTTCAGTTTCTCTTGCTGCGATGTCCTGCTTCTACTTGTTTCTGGTAAGGATGGGTGACGACCAATATGGCCTCCTTCCCAATAGCTGTAGGCTCTTCAACTGACCTAATTATTCAGCAATATAAAGACGGGATATGTAGTTGTACAATTAGGATAGATGGGGCTTGCACTCAATCACGTAGATTACCACCAACCTTTCCATGACACATATATAGCTAAATCGTGACAAATGCTGGGTAGAGGTTAAAGGATTAGACCAGTGTTAGAAACACTTGGCTTCTTCCTTTCAAAACAGTGCCACCCTTGCCCAGAGGTTATTTTTGGTATTGCAGCTCAGTCTTATTCATTTCAGTGGAGATGTTTTTCTCTATTCCCGGACATTACTGACTCTCATTGGCAATGAATGTATTGGGGAATTCTCAAGTTTGGAAATCATCCCATCAATGAGCCCCGTGCTGTATCCTTAGAGGCAACTGGAGCTCTCTTGCCTCCTCCCCTCTCCCAGAAAAGGTGCAGCTTTGCCTTTTACCATTGAAAGCTGCACACCTGTAGTACCACATACAACCTGTGAAGAAGAGTGGCGCTGTTTCCAGTTTTAATTGTGGGGGGTTTAGGGCAATCACGAAATCTCTAGTTAATAATTATAGTGTTAATTATGATGTCTGGGTTTCTTTTCTTGCAGTCATCCGTCGTAGTCTCTATGGGCAGTCGTTTACTAATGTCTGGCCCCGATCACACGGTGCATATGTAGCCGACGTGGCCTCGGCGTTACAGGGCAATAGATTTCTCTTGGTGTTAATTAGGTAATCCTGCTTAATTAGGACGACGCACAGCTATCACTTTAATAATCATCGCATCTTTAGGGGCTGATGAATGACGATCAGCGGCTCAGACCTAAACCCCTAAGAAGCTTTCAGCCACAAAACCTTAAGACTAATTCTGCCTTTCCATGATATTATTGACCTAGAGGCGGAAGGTATTAAAAGGGGCGGTATGAGATCAGAAGAGCACTGATTCTTCTATAAACAGCGCCACCTTTGCCAATAGGCTGAGTCTGGTATTACAGCTGAAACCAAATGTCCATTAAAATCACAGCACTGGTTCTTTTTGGGCTATAGGCTATAAAAATGGCCTGTTCTACATCATCATTCCTGACAGTGCGGCCATGTCCACAGGGGTATGATCAGCGGTGATCTCCGTCCAGAGAGATGGACGTCTGCAGCCCCAATCAGCATGATGAGAGTTTAACACTGTCGGTATCAATGCAAACTGTCATGCACACACACCCTATATAGTATTATGGTATAAAGGGGACCTAAAGCGACACTCTGCCTCTCATTCATTCTATTACTCTCTGTATACAAGGTTTGACTTTATTGGAAATGTAAAAAAGAATTCATACTTGTCCGTGCTGTTACAAATTCAGCTCTGCTACATCTGTACACACGATACATCTGCACGTCGGCGAGATTACCAGTGTATTTTTTAATTTAGTTATAATTGATCATCGAGAATTTGTAAATGGTTGAAGTGAGCGGGGCCGGTGATTATCTCCTTCCTGAGCTCTTATGTAAGACCTGGTAGTGGCAGTTTTTTTTCCCCTCCTAATGGAAGTGTCTGAAAAGTTTTATTGTCCCCTTAAATACATTAGCTGCTCTGATAAGTCTGAATTGCACAGGCCTCGTAGGAGACGTGAACCTCCCCGCCCCACATATCCGAATGGTATCTGCCTCTCGTTCTGAGCCACCGATGGTGAATGCAAGGAGGATTTCTGCTGTGATCATGGACACTGGGTACGGGCGCAAGATGGCATCAGCCAATAAGTCGGAAGGTGGTAGACACTTTGGGTCCCCTAGAAAAGGCTGCCCAGCTTGCTTTGGGTCATGCCCTCATCTTCGTTCATAAGGGGCTAATGCTTCTTGGCCCGTTCCGTCACAGTTATGTAAGAACACTGTATCACCTACAAGAGGAGGAGCTTAAGGTTAGTACCGCCCATGAGGAACTAGAGAAGAACATACAGAGCTGTATCTCCTCTCCATAGTTTCCAGGGCTTTTTTTTTTTTCTAGGTAGGGGGTATGTCACCTGTCCAGGGGTGTAGCTGTAAGGGGTTCAGAGTTCCCCTCGTGGAATTGCCATGGTTCAGAGTTTGCATTAAGGCCAGGAATATCAGGCTCATTATCAAAAAAGGTAAAACTAGGTCTGGTGTCTTCCCTAGTTTATTGATTTGTCAGTGTTACTTTGGCACTATATGGTGTCAATAAAAGGTACCCAATGGGGCAAACTAGGGTAGGCCCTGGCAATATTTTTTCCCACGTTCTACTGTGACAATAATGTCTGTGCTCAGCACTTTGTCCTGTTGCTCAGTGTTAGTATAGGAATATTTGGCCAATAATAAAAATCAGCTTTTATTTTTCTAGCACCGATATAAATAATAAATCTAATGATCCTATTGGTTGGTTTGCCCATTCCCAATAGTAGGATTTAGCTTCTAGAACCTGTGGGCAGGAAGTGTTGTCATAGGGATCAGTGCAGGGAAATTTGTATGAGACTTTCATGTTAGCTGGACAAGAAAATGTCAGATATGACATCCTATGCACAAGTAACGTCCGAGCCCCCCAGTCATTGTGAGCGAAGGGGGAAGCTTGGTCGAAATTGAGAAAAAGTTTATTTTAGATACATTTTCATTGTGCCAACTCACTTTTTTGTTCCTAGGGGGCAGCCTTGAGTATCCATAGACCTTGTCCCCTGGGTATATTAAATTGCCACATTGTGGAAAGTGAATCCAACCTCTGGTTATGCTGATGGAGAACATGAACTCCCAGCATGTCCAGACACCTGCATGCATGATGGGAGTTGTACTTGCATAGGGAATGTCCATGCTGGGAGTTGTCTACTGGATTTCTGACTAGTAATTAAAGGGACACCAACCTTCCTCTTAGTTAAAGAAGATTTCTGCCTCCCAGCCGCAGACTGGTCTGAATGAACAATGTATGGACTATGTGCCCTCATCTGTTTGATTTTCTGCGTCCGTTTAAAGCATCAATCTCTACCCGACTGGAGACGACAGCATTAAGGGTAGATGAGAATGACGTGTCCATGGACTGTACCACATGTCTGTTTCCAACTTCTTCCAAACTTTGTGTACTAATACCTGAACTTAGAGCTTGGATCCTGTGGCCTTCTATGTTCACGGGTGGCAGATACGGCCATTGTCTTCCATATTTCTGCTGATCTATTTGTTCTTGGGCCTCGTGTACAAGATCCGGTTACTGCATGCATGACATGAAAAAATAAATACAAAATCAGTCTTTTAAAATGAAAAAAAAAAAAAAAAACCTTTGTCTTTGTGCTTTATTTGCTGTTTTGTGGACTTAAAAATGATCTTCAATGCAAGTCTGAATTGACACCAATCTCTGCTGTCCCTGAATGAAAAGCGTCACTGTTTAGAGGTGAACATATTGAACCTGCGTCACCTCTGAAAACACAGGATTCACAATAGGAGATATCACAGCTCACCTCCTCCTGTACAATGACTGATAACACCTCTATATACAGTAGATAACACAGGATCCACCATTCACAATAGGTGATATCACAGCTCACCTCCTCCTGTACAATGACTGATAACACCTCTATATACAGTAGATAACACAGGATCCACCATTCACAATAGGTAATATCACAGCTCACCTCCTCCTCCTGTACAATGACTGATAACACCTCTATATACAGTAGATAACACAGGATCCACCATTCACAATAGGTGATATCACAGCTCACCTCCTCCTCCTGTACAATGACTGATAACACCTCTATATAAAGTAGATGACACAGGATCCACCATTCACAATAGAAGATATCACAGCTCACCTCCTCCTGTACAATGACTGATAACACCTCTATATACAGTAGATAACACAGGATCCACCATTCACAATAGGTGATGTCACAGCTCATCTCCTCCTGTACAATGACTGATAACACCTCTATATACAGTAGATAACACAGGATCCACCATTCACAATAGGTGATATCACAGCTCACCTCCTCCTGTGCAATGACTGATAACACCTCTATATACAGTAGATAACAGGATCCACAATTCACAATAGGAGATATCACAGCTCACCTCCTCCTCCTGTACAGTGACAAATAACACCTCTATATACAGTAGATAACATAGGATCCACCATTCACAATAGGAGATATCACAGCTCACCTCCTCCTGTACAATGACTGATAACACCTCTATATACAGTAGATAACACAGGATCCACCATTCACAATAGGTGATATCACAGCTCACCTCCTCCTGTACAATGACTGATAACACCTCTATATACAGTAGATAACACAGGATCCACCATTCACAATAGGTGATATCACAGCTCACCTCCTCCTGTACAATGACTGATAACACCTCTATATACAGTAGATAACACAGGATCCACCATTCACAATAGGTGATATCACAGCTCACCTCCTGTACAATGACTGATAACACCTCTATATACAGTAGATAACACAGGATCCACCATTCACAATAGGTAATATCACAGCTCACCTCCTCCTCCTGTACAATGACTGATAACACCTCTATATACAGTAGATAACACAGGATCCACCATTCACAATAGGTGATATCACAGCTCACCTCCTCCTGTACAATGACTGATAACACCTCTATATACAGTAGATAACACAGGATCCACCATTCACAATAGGTGATGTCACAGCTCACCTCCTCCTGTACAATGACAGAAAAGACCTCTATATATAGTAGATAACACAGAATCCACCATTCACAATAGGTGATATCACAGCTCACCTCCTCCTCCTGTACAATGACTGATAACACCTCTATATACAGTAGATAACATAGGATCCCCCATTCACAATAGGTGATATCACAGCTCACCTCCTCCTCCTGTACAATGACTGATAACACCTATATATACAGTAGATATCACAGGATCCACCATTCATAATAGATGATATCACAGCTCACCTCCTCCTGTACAATGACTGATAACACCTCTATATACAGTAGATAACGCAGGATCCACCATTCACAATAGGTAATATCACAGCTCACCTCCTCCTCCTGTACAATGACTGATAACACCTCTATATACAGTAGATAACACAGGATCCACCATTTATAATAGATGATATCACAGCTCATCTCCTTCTGTACAATGACTGATAACACCTCTATATACAGTAGATAACACAGGATCCACCATTCACAATAGGTGATATCACAGCTCACCTCCTCTCTGTACAATGACTGATAACACCTCTATATAAAGTAGATGACACAGGATCCACCATTCACAATAGAAGATATCACAGCTCACCTCCTCCTGTACAATGACTGATAACACCTCTATATACAGTAGATAACACAGGATCCACCATTCACAATAGGTGATATCACAGCTCACCTCCTCCTGTGCAATGACTAATAACACCTCTATATACAGTAGATAACAGGATCCACATTCACAATAGGAGATATCACAGCTCACCTCCTCCTCCTGTACATGAGATAACACCTTAAAGTAGAAACAAGGATCCTCCAATGGATACACAGTCACCTCTACCTACAATGACTATAACTATATACAGTAGATAACACAGGATCCACCATTCACAATAGGTGATATCACAGCTCACCTCCTCCTCCTGTACAATGACTGATAACACCTCTATATACAGTAGATAACACAGGATCCACCATTCACAATAGGTGATATCACAGCTCACCTCCTCCTGTACAATGACTGATAACACCTCTATATACAGTAGATAACACAGGATCCACCATTCACAATAGGTGATATCACAGCTCACCTCCTCCTGTACAATGACTGATAACACCTCTATATACAGTAGATAAACAGGATCCACATTCACAATAGGTGATATCACAGCTCACCTCCTCCTGTATAATGACTGATAACACCTCTATATACAGTAGATAAACAGGATCCATCATTCACAATAGGTGATATCACAGCTCACCTCCTCCTGTACAATGACTGATAACACCTCTATATACAGTAGATAACACAATCCACCATTCACAATAGGTGATATCACAGCTCACCTCGTCCTCCTGTACAATGACTGATAACACCTCTATATACAGTAGATAACACAGGATCCACCATTCACAATAGATGATATCACAGCTCACCTCCCTCCTGTATAATGACTGATAACACCTCTATATACAGTAGATAACACAGGATCCACCATTCACAATAGATGATATCACAGCTCACCTCCTCCTGTACAATGACTGATAACATCTCTATATACAGTAGATAACACAGGATCCATCATTCACAATAGGATGATATCACAGCTCACCTCCTCCTTCATGATAACACCTCTATATACAGTAGATAACACAGGACCCACATTCACAATAGGTGATATCACAGATCACCTCCTCCTTACAATACTGATAACACCTTATATACAGTAGATAAACAGGATCCACACCATTCACAATAGGTGATATCACAGTCACCTTCTCCGTACAATGACTTATAACACCTTATATACAGTAGATAACACAGGATCCACCATTCACAATAGGTGATATCACAGCTCACCTCCTGTACAATGACTGATAACACCTCTATATACAGTAGATAATACAGGATCCACCATTCACAATAGGTGATATCACAGCTCACCTCCTGTACTCTGTAACACAATCAGAGATCGATATACTATCCCTCACTTTACTCCCATGTAGATAACACAGGATCCACCATTCACAATAGGTGATATCACAGCTCACCTCCTCCTCCTGTACAATGACTGATATCAACAATATGGGTTCCTATGTTCAGTTTTCCCAAGCCTGAACATTTTTGGAAATCGTGCACCCCTATCTTGCTTGATATGAAGACTGGAATAAACTTGGTTGAATATTTGGCACCAGCCGGGATCGCACCTGGTGATGGGTAAGAGCAGTATTGATGAGGACAGGGTTCTGGACACTTCCACATCTCCGCTTCCCATTATGAATCTTTATTCTTATTAACGTTGTTAGTGTTAAACAGTTAAAGATGTTTTTGCTGTAGTTTTTTTCTGCCTTTCTTATAACAACCCCTCCATAAGGTGGAGATCGGTCCCTCACTCCCTCATTCTTAAAACTGTCAATCACGTTCTAGTAATTGTTCACTGTTATAGACAATATAAAGTTACAAAAACTTTCCTGTGAGACCGTTAGAAGGAGCTCACTGACCGACTCTCAGTAAACTCATTCTGCAGCCAGCAATAGAAGGTAAAATATTAAGGAAATTATTTTTAGACCCAAATTCATTGATTTAAGGGAATAAAAAGACAACCCCTTTGAGAATGAAGACCCTGAGTAGAGCTGATCATCCTGTGTTCTCCTACCCCACAGCGAACAGCTTTGTTTTTCTGGGGAAAGCCACAGTAAAAATCTGTATACAGTGAGTTCCCCCTAGTGGTGGCTGTATAAAGCTGTATACAGTGAGTTCCCCCTAGTAGTGGCTGTATAAATCTGTATATAGTGAGTTCCCCCTAGTGGTGGCTGTATAAATCCATATGCAATGAGCTTCCCCTAATGGTAGGTGTATAAATCTATATTTAATGAGCTCCTTGTAGTGGTTACTGTATTAATCTGTATGGAGTGAGCTTCCCCTAGTGGTGGCTGTATAAATCTGTATGTAGTGAGCTTCCCCTAGTGGTGGCTGTATAAATCTGTATGTGGTGAGCGTCCCCTAGTGGTGGCTGTATAAATCTGTATGTAGCGAGCTTCCCCTAGCGGTGGCTGTATAAATCTGTATGTAGTGAGCTCCTCCTAGTGGTGGCTGTATGAATCTGTATGTAGTGAGCTTCCCCTAGTGGTGGCTGTATAAATCTGTATGCTGTGAGCTTCCCCTATTGGTAGCTGTATAAATCTGTATGTAGTGAGCTCCTCCTAGTGGTGGCTGTATAAATCTGTATGTAGTGAGCTTCCCCTAGTGGTGTCTGTATAAATCTGTATGTAGTGAGCTTCCCCTATTGGTAGCTGTATAAATCTGTATGTAGTGAGCTCCTCCTAGTGGTGGTTGTATAAATCTGTATGTAGTGAGCTTCCCCTAGTGGTGGCTGTATAAATCTGTATGAAGTGAGCTCCCCCTAGTGGTGGCTGTATAAATCTGTATGAAGTGAGCTTCCTCTAGTGGTAGCTGTATAAATCTGTATGTAGTGAGCTCCGTATAGTGACGGCTGTATAAATCTGTATGAAGTGAGCTTCCCCTAGTGATGGCTGTATAAATCTGTATGTAGTGAGCTCCTCCTAGTGGTGGCTGTATAAATCTGTATGTAGTGAGCTCCCCCTAGTGGTGGCTGTATAAATCTGTATGAAGTGAGCTTCCCCTAGTGATGGCTGTATAAATCTGTATGTAGTGAGCTCCTCCTAGTGGTGGCTGTATAAATCTGTATGTAGTGAGCTCCTCCTAGTGGTGGCTGTATAAATCTGTATGTAGTTGTGACTGTATAAATCTGTATGTAGTGAGCTCCCCCTAGTTGTGACTGTATAAATCTGTATATAGTGAGCTCCTCCTAGTGGTGGTTGTATAAATCTGTATGTAGTGAGCTCCCCCTAGTGGTGTCCAGAGATTAACATATTATAATGTAGGTGAGCATGTCAGTACTGGGTACAGTACTACTACACAGATATGTGGCCCGTAGAGAACTTATCACGCGCTCCTATGTGCCAGCTCAGTGCTCCATTGAAGTACAGGTACCAATCTTGGTCCCCAAAATTAGGCTAACCCTTTAAACTAATTTACAATTGCGTCACATCCGTGAACAATGTGGCGTCACTGCATTACAATTAATGGTCATGGGTGTTGCATGGCAGGACCATGGTCTTGGACATCCACCAGAAGAACAGGGAAGGGTAGGAAGAGATTTGACGAGCATATGAGAAGGAATGGATTATGAGGAGAGGACAAGACGACACATGGCTGTCAGCTCCTCGCCTTATCAAAGCTGATGTGAAGAAGAGAAGCTCATTAGTTTTGCGAGCCACGACCTAGCTCCGCCATCGTCTCTGACCTTCAGCCGGATTCCCCTGCAGGCGATCTCCTAGACGTTTCATCTGCACAATAATCCCGTTCCACTCATTATTCTTTATTTAACTTTGCCCTCAAAGCATTGGCATCCAATCAATTAAAAGGTGGCACGAGAAGCCTGTGCACTCATTAGTCGCTCCCGGCCTCGTTCTCCGGCACTTGTTGCTCTGGCATAATTGTGGAAAGGGAAGGATGCGATAAAATGTCAGGATATTAAAAAGGTTCCTGGTACCAAGATCCATCCCATTATTCCGGAACGGTGACGGAGGCCAGGAGGCGGTGCGGCGTTCTTCTCTGGCCACTGCTCAAACTTTCCATGTGAAGAAGTGTCCGCATCAAGATTCAGGCCATCGTCTCGGGCAGTGGCGGACCTTGTGCCCAGAGGGCCCTGGTGCAGCAGCTGATGGTGAGGAGCGGGGCGGGGGTGGGTGGTGCTAGTGGATGCAGGCGAGGAGCTGGGGGGGGGGCTGGGGGTTGTGCTGGTCGATGTTGGCGAGGAGCGGGGGTGGTGGGGTGCTAGTGGATGTCGGCAAGAAAAGGGGAACGGGGGTTTGCTATAGCTGCTTCATCTCCTACCTGCACCGGGCCGCGCAGTCCTGGGAGCCAGGGCGGCAGAGGAGAGGAGGGGCGGGATCAGCCGAGGGTAGCAGGAAGCTTCCCTCAGTTAAACCCCTCTCCTCTGACACAGGGACATGGGGGTCGGCTGGGGCCCCCCCCTGCAGGCTTGAGGGGCCCCCTAGCAGGTCGGGGCCCTGGTGCAGCTGAACCAGCTGCACCACGGTAGGTCCGCCCTGGTCTCGGGCACCAAAAGGCTCAAGTGTAACTGCGCCCTCTACACCCCCAACCTTGCAACTCTGGGGGTCTTCACCAGTGGCATAACTTGAAGCTCATGGGCCCCGATGCGAAAACTCCAATGGGGCCCCAAATTATTGCAAATCTTTAATAGCATTAGTCTTTTTCTATAGGGTGAATGGACTTTTGGGGCCTCCTAGGCTCCAGGGCCCAGGTGTGATCGCTACCCCTGCAGCTGTTGTAGTTACGCCCCTGGTCTTCACTAATGTTAACGTTAGACTGGCCCTTTTTGTGTGTAGGGTCACCCAATAATGAGTTGTTCATAGGATGTCCCTAGTGATCAGCTGTAAGCTCTGTGGAAATGTGCAGTGCCTCCGCAGGGGAAATGAAGAATTACACTGTGCCTAATGATATCAATAGGCAATCTATGTAATGTGCGAGTGTTTTGGGTCCTCCAAAGCCCGGGGAATTGCTGAGGATCCTGAATTAGGGACACTCGTCCCCTCTATTACCAATGAGTCATTTGAGAAGGTTTTTCTCAGCCAATTTCTTTCTTTTCCTGGCAAAAGAAATCAACGAGGTTTTCAAGCCGAAACGAATTCAGTAAATACCAACTTTTTAGTCCTGAGTTGCCTTTTTTCTCATTACCTTCAATTGAAAAGTATAGAGTGTCTTCCAACTGGAAAACACCCAAAAAATGGTCCGCGATTGGAGTTTTTGGAAACCTGAAGCTGCTAAGGAAGACGCCTAAAAGCCTTAACATGAGGAGGTCATTTTTACATAGAAATGAATGGGAAGATACTTTTGAGAGCTTTTTCAGATCAGACCCGCTCCAAACATGGCTGAAAAAGACTTCGCGTCAACATACTTTATAGGGGCCAGTCCAGTAGATAGCCCTGCACTGCTCATCATTGGTAAATCAGACACGATTACCGTATATACTCGTGTATAAGCCGAGTTTTTCAGCCCAAAATTTGGGCTGAAAAGTCCCCCCCTCGGCTTATACACGGGTCTATACGGTAGACCCGTGTGGTGGGGGCTGTGTGGTGGGGGCTGTGGAGGCTGGAGGAGGCGGGGGGGGGCTGCTGTATGAGCGGCCCCGTCACGTGGGGCCGCTCATTATATATGCACTGTCCCCCTGTCAATCAGCGCAGGGGAAGCAGTGCATATGGCCCCCCCAAAAGCTGGCACTGTCCCCCCTTGTAAGGGCCCCCCCCGGTGCTTATACATTACCCTCCCGGTGTTCTGATCGGCGCCGCTCCTCGGTGCTGCGTCGCCGTCTTCATCCTCCCGTCCGCGCTCGCTGCATCCATCCGGGTTCTCCGGCGGTCGCAGCGATATGACGTCATCGCGCGACCGCTGGAGAACCCGGATGCAGCCAGCGCGGGAGGATGAAGACGGCGACGCAACACCGAGGAGCGGCGCCGATCAGAACACCTGGAGGGTAATGTATAAGTAGCGGGGGGGAGGCCTTACCAGGGGGGACAGTGCCAGCTTTTGGGGGCTGTTGGTACCCCCAGGGGGCTGCTGGGTACCCCCTGGGGGCTGTTGGTCCCCCCAGGGGGCTGTTGGTACCCCCTGGGGGCTGTTGGTACCCCCAGGGGGCTGCTGGGTACCCCCTGGGGGCTGTTGGTCCCCCCAGGGGGCTGTTGGTACCCCCTGGGGGCTGTTGGTACCCCCAGGGGGCTGTTGGTCCCCCCTGGGGGCTGTTGGTACCCCCAGGGGGCTGTTGGTACCCCCAGGGGGCTGCTGGGTACCCCCTGGGGGCTGTTGGTACCCCCTGGGGGCTGTTGGTACCCCCAGGGGGCTGTTGGTACCCCCTGGGGGCTGTTGGTACCCCCAGGGGGCTGTTGGTCCCCCCTGGGGGCTGTTGGTACCCCCAGGGGGCTGTTGGTACCCCCAGGGGGCTGCTGGGTACCCCCTGGGGGCTGTTGGTACCCCCTGGGGGCTGTTGGTACCCCCTGGGGGCTGTTGGTACCCCCAGGGGGCTGCTGGGTACCCCCTGGGGGCTGTTGGTACCCCCTGGGGGCTGCTGGTACCCCCAGGGGGCTGCTGGGTACCCCCTGGGGGCTGTTGGTCCCCCCTGGGGGCTGTTGGTACCCCCATGGGGCTGTTGGTACCCCCAGGGGGCTGCTGGGTACCCCCTGGGGGCTGCTATATGTACCCCTGGGGGCCTGCTGTATACCACTGGGGCTGCTGTATACTACCACTGGGGCTGCTGGGGCTCCTGTATACTACCACTGGGGCTGCTGGGGCTCCTGTATACTACCACTGGGGCTGCTGTATACTACCACTGGGGCTGCTGGGGCTCCTGTATACTACCACTGGGGCTGCTGGGGCTCCTGTATACTACCACTGGGGCTGCTGTATACAACCACTGGGGCTGCTGGGGCTCCTGTATACTACCACTGGGGCTGCTGTATACTACCACTGGGGCTGCTGGGGCTCCTGTATACTACCACTGGGGCTGCTGGGGCTCCTGTATACTACCACTGGGGCTGCTGGGGCTCCTGTATACTACCACTGGGGCTGCTGGGGCTCCTGTATACTACCACTGGGGCTGCTGTATACAACCACTGGGGCTGCTGGGGCTCCTGTATACTACCACTGGGGCTGCTGGGGAATCTGTATACTACCACTGGGGCTGCTGGGGCTCCTGTATACTACCACTGGGGCTGCTGGGGAATCTGTATACTACCACTGGGGCTGCTGGGGAATCTGTATACTACCACTGGGGCTGCTGTATACTACCACTGGGGGGCCTGTATACCACACTGCTGGGGGCTGTATAACTGTGCTGGGGTCCACCCTCGGCTTATACACGAGTCAATAGGTTTTTTCCAGATTTTTGGGGCAAAAGTAGGGGGGTCGGCTTATACACGGGTCGGCTTATACACGAGTATATACGGTAAGTCCGATCCCTAGGAATACACTGAAACCGAATGACAATGTCCACTTTTGGGTGGGGTGTGCATGAACACCACCCTTTTGACGTAGAACCCCTCAAATTTGGAAGAACATAGTTTCTGGAGAAACAACCTCCCGTGGATCAACCCAATCCTGATTATTTTACGTCTCAGTCTTCATCATGTGATATCAGTAGCTTTTTTGCATACAATGTCATCGTTAGTGGTGAGCGAGCACCGCCATGCTTGGGTGTTCGGTACTCCCAACAAGCAGTTGGTGCTCGGATGGGCAAGACTTGAGTACCAGAGTACAATGAAAGTCAATGGGAAACTCTAATGGTACCTTCACACGCCGCAATATCGGCTGGCGATATGAGGCGATCTAACGTGCGCATGCACGTTTTTCATGCTCGCCTCAGATCGCCGATGGCGGCATTACACGCCCTGAAAGAAAGGCGATGTGTCGCACCGGAAATCGCCTCACTCACAGCGGAAGCAATCCGGTGGAGTTCCCTCACCGCTTCCCATACCGCAATCCCAAAGGCAATGTGGGCGTACATGTTGAGCGCTGCGAGGACATAGGCGTGCCGCAGTGGTCAACCCCGTGCCCCATAGCCGCTCATTGGACAACACAACTGCGTTACGATTGGTCAGCCTGCTCTTGACGGCTGGCTAATACATGACGCCATTGTGTATCGGAGGTTCTCACAAATACACGCTCGTTTCGTCAATTGTGTCTCCTGCAACACACTTTCAAGGCGCCAAAGCGTCACACAGGAGCAGTATTGTGCAGCACAGTGGATTACACTAAAGAATGGCTATGTGTGCGTCTGTAGGTGATGGCGGTAAGATACAAACCACACTATGCACATATGTGCCTGCATTGGTCCACGCCATGGCAGAGTTGCCATGGCTGAACTATGTGTGTGCACACACGTTTGCGTGTGTGTACTGAAGTGTACCTACATCCCGCACAAACACCATTGCATTCTCCATGTGTGTGGACATATTCCCATGCGGCCAAACACATCATAATGGACATGGACACACAGTCACGGCACAGTGTGGGCCAAAGGGCTGGACTTGTGTACTGGACATCAGCAGACAATGCTGCACGGACCCATCCATACCATTTTACGGATCACATACCTCTGTGCACAGCATCAAGCTACGTGCAACTGGCCAGGATTCAAAAGTAACGACACACACAGGATTTTGTTTTTTTGTTTTTTTCTTTTAGTTCGACTTTTTGGGCACAAAAAAAAAGGTATTTGCAAAACACACACAAAACATAAAAAACACAAGTGTCAACATCACACAAATAAAGACAAAATTATGATAATAATGGCCATACCCAAACATGTGACAGTACAGAACCAAAAAAATAAACCCTAACACCCTGGTGACTCCATCCTCCTCCTGCCTCACAGCACCAGCCACCCTACACCTGCTGGTGCTGCCAGGCCACTGCCCCAGGGCCATTAAGGTAGGAGCAGTATGCGTCTCTGCTGCTCCTGGCATCCTGCTGAGTCCGACCACGGCTCAGCGGCTGGAGTGGCGCCACACCATGGTCGGTAGCATGCCAATCCCCGTCACGGACCTCCCCTGTTGTGGAGTCCACAGAATCGACATAACTTGCCGGCGTGTATGATGACCGATCCCTACGACAGCAGGCCAGCACTACCGCGTCAATAGATTCTAGTTTCATATGCATAGGCGTATGAAACACGCGGAATGTATTGGCCATGATCCCGAATGCATTTTCAACCACACGCCGGGCCCGGGATAGCCGGTAATTGAAAAGGCGCTGCTCAGAAGTAAGGGTCGTCTGGGGATATGGCCGTAGTAGGTGAACCTGAAGTGGGAACGCTTCATCCCCGACAAACACAAAGTTGAGATGATGGGTTGTCTCATCATTTGAGGGCAAGTTCAGAGCACCTCTCCTTAGGTCTTGGTCCAAGGAGCAGTGTGCGAACACACCCCCATCTGAGACACGCCCGTTCATGCCAACGTCCACGTAGAGGAACTCATAGTTCGCATCCACCAGGGCCATGAGGACCACACTACAATATCCTTTGTAATTATAATACAAGGACCCTGTGTTGGGGGGTTTCGTGATCCTCACGTGCTTACCATCCAATGCACCACCGCAGTTTGGAAATTGCCATTGATCTTCAAACCCTCTGGCAACATCTGTCCATTCAGCGGGGGTTGTTGGGAACTGCATGTAGGATGGCAGCAGACAACTCACGATGGCCTCACACGTCTCGGGGATCAGGCGGCTCAGCAGGGACAGTGACACACCTGGAGTGTATTGCAGGTCTGTCCTTGAATGACCTGTTGCCAGGAACCGCAAAGTTACAGCCAAACGCTCCTCAGGTGGCACAGCTCGACGCATCAAAGTGTCCTGTCGG
This sequence comes from Allobates femoralis, assembly GCA_033576535.1. NCBI lineage: Eukaryota > Metazoa > Chordata > Amphibia > Anura > Aromobatidae > Allobates > Allobates femoralis. The sequence goes on along the minus strand of JARQOC010000011.1, from coordinate 221,445,290 downwards.
GCTATCGATGGCCTTATGCGTTCCAAGAGCAATGTGAAAGAGTCCTCGGACATACGGAGGTAGTTCCTGAAATCATGCGGACTCCGATCCTCCAGCTGACGGACCAGCCGCATGTGTCTCCGAGTCTGCTGGTGCAGAAGCCAATCCCACACACGCCGTGGTCTGCAAGCCCGCAACCTCTCAACCCTACCCTCCAGCCACAATTCCTCTTCCACCAAGGTAACAACCACGATAGCATCTCCATCAGGGTCCATGATCATCTCACATACCAACCCCTGCAAAAGGTTTGAAAAAAAAACCATCAACACAAGAACGCGTCATCACACATCCCCAATACCCACCACCTCCTTCCCTACACATCTCCTAGCCACTTAACAACGTCCTACTCAAGTGTGCTGATATGGCCACCCTCATACATATATTGCAACATTGTACGGCTGCAAACAACATTACACTGTCTCACAACCAAATCTGTTATCACTACAGCCATGGCCCTCCTCAACAAGTACATCTCCATCGTCCAAATGGAGACATGACCATACCCCCATATAGCTGCCCATCATTTTTATGTATGAGCACAAGGCATCACTAAAGAGTAAGCTCACAATTACAGACTGATGCTTGTTACCAATTACATACAGGGGTGCACCGAGCCCCACTGCCGCCTGAGCCGCGGCACTGATTACGGGGGGGGGGGGGGTTGTGCTGGTGGAGCCTGGGGCTGCCGCCCCTTCTGCAGTGACCGGATCGCCACTGCCGCCAGTGATTGCCGGCCGCTGCCGGGAGTACCGGGGGGGGGGTGCTTTTGAAGCCTGGGGCTGCCGCCCTTTGTGTGCGTGTCCCCCCGCTGCCCGCCGCTTACCTGCGGTGAGCGGGATGAGCGGCCGGCGCCATGACAGGGGAGGCTCTGTGCATGAGGCGCCGCCCCCTTCTGCACAGCCGCTCCCCCTGCCGGCTGCCACCTGAATGACAGGGCTCACACTGTCCAATGGACGGTGCGGCCCTGATTACATACAATGACATTAGACACGTACCACACCCATGTGTTTTAAGGACAAAATATCAGGCCACGCAGTAGACTATTGCAAACTCATCATGTCCAAGAGACATCCCTGAGGTGTTGATAAGGCCGGATCTTCACAGGCAGACATTCACTGAAGCCACATGGCCCACTCCACATCTCACTATGGGCAGAATACTTCTATTCTGTGTGCTAAACGCCAGTACTATGTGCCCAAAATTCATATGTTCCACGCAATTAACCACCGATGCCTCCTTCAAGCATGATCCTGAATAGCAAAGGCATAATGGCTTGTCAATGAGGAGGGTGTTTTGGGGCAAGGAAAACCATACATCCATTTTGCACAACACAATAGATCAATCAAACACAGCATCATTAGAAACTACATACACCAGGACTTGGGCGTCTGCCACAGTACACAATAACGATCCGTAATGCAAAGATGTATCTAACGCTAGACACAGCCATATCACAGATCATGTGTGAACATCAGTACTTACTTAATGACTCTGGGCAGCAAGCGTTCCGTAGCTGGGTCGTTAGCGCTTTTTATGTGGTAACCATCCAATCACAGAGCATCTGCGTCATGTAATTGACGTAGCCGCCTGGGTGTTGCCAGGTGCAACCACTGATTAGGCACCTGTGCTGCTTTGTGATTGGTCATGTTGTGCTTGGGCCGCCACCCATGCTCCTACTTCAATGTGCATTGTTCTAGTAGCGTCTCATCATGAGAACTCTGTTGGACAGACGGTAAGTCGGAGGACAGGCTATTGTGCTTATCATGTATGGTATTTTCTGTGTGGCTGTAGAGCCATATCTTGCCAGATGTATGGGCGCCTTATGTACATGTTCATGTAGCGTCCTGTAGATGTGTGTTTTGTGACGGCTACGCATCGTAACACCACTCCGTGTCCTGTGGCACACGTAATGATCCTTGAGAACAATGCCAGGACAATGTGTCCTACAGCACTACATTCTGACATAATTATGTGTTCAGGTCATTAGCGTGTGTGAATTTTTTATGAACGCCATGTGTGCCATTTGTCAATGACACAGCTTTGTACCTGTCCTAGGCCAGGGCCAGCATACATATAGGCCGTGGCATGTGCACCATGTCCGATCTCTGTCCACATGTAAAGGCCATTACTGCTTCGGCATACACAAGCTAACTACAAGACCAGCTGTCATTGGTAGTGCTGGACATGGATTGGCCACACAGAGTAGAGTGTGACCTGATATGTACATGTATGTGTTTTGGTAACACAATCTTTGTTTTTTTGGCAGATAGCTGAGGGTACTGATTTTGTCCGAGACCTCCTCACCATGTACCAGGACCAGGAATGCCTGTGGCGGGTGACACTGCCCGAGTAAAAAAACAAGGCAGCGAGGGCTGTGGCCTACGGGCACTTTGTCGAGCTGGCTAACCGGACGGTGCCCATGGTTGTGGAGAAGATAAAGCGCCTGCGGACCGTGTTCACCAAGGCCCATAACAAATGGATGGATGCTCGGTCCGGGGCTGGCGCTGAGGAGGTCCCTAAGCCACGTCTGTGGTATTATGACCTCCTCACCTTCGCCCTGGGCCAGGAGGCTCCTTGGGGAACACGGTGCTGCAGGCACCTTGCACAACCATCTTTGGCCACAAACCAAGACCCTGCCCCGTCACCGGAGGTGCGTAATTGTGTTTTTGCTAAATATGTACACAGCTTGTTGGTTGCACTGATGTGTGGGTTCGAGCACATGTAGAAGGCACAATTGTGTTGTTCTTTCACCATTCTTCTTTTGTGTGTTCTTCTGTGTGTTGTGTCATGGCTGTTGGCACATATGGTACTGTCTTATGTGGGGTCACTTGAGATATCAAATTGGAGCGTCAAGTGAGTACAGAGCACTGGTATACTTCTGTCTTCAGCTCTGCTTCCAACCCAGCTACTGTGACTTTGGATGTTAGCCATGCTCAGATAGGCACAATGTTGTGCTGGGTGGTTGGTTGTGGTAATTGATGTCAGTACATTGCAAATCTTGGCGAGGCTCTCCCATCTACATCATTTGGAGAGCCGGTGGCTGATCCCAGTGGTGGGGGGACATGCCCAGGGCCCAGCTCTGCCATACGACGAAGGCGAACACCTGCCCCACCCAACACGGAGCTGGGTACCTGGGCTAAACGGGTCCTCTTGGACAGAGAGAGGACCCCCGCCTCTGGAATCGGGACATCGCCAGTGGGGCGCATGGAGCCAGAGCAACATGCCATTGCCGAGAGGGCCATATTCCAGGTCCTGGAAGCGGGCATAGATGGAACACTGAGATGGGGTGGTCCCTTTACCTTATCCAGAAAAACCACCCCCGTGTCCACTGCGCCCCAAAGACACATGGTGAGATGTCGGCAAAATCAGGATCCTCCACCTCCCCCATGAAGACAGCACCAAAGAACTGCCACCAGTGGGTGGTATTACGGGATGAGGGGGAGCAGCCATTGTGTGAGCCAGCAGAGGAGGAGGAAGACCAAAGACGCTACTAGGCAATGCACTACATATTCTGATGGACTAATTGGAGACCTGTATTGGCACACAAGTTATGTTTTTGTTTAAATTTTGGTGAAAAAAAATAAACCACAATATGATTTGCCAGACCTACGTCCACATATGTGTCACGTTCACCAGTATGTTTGTGTGTGTGTGTGTGTTTGGTACTGTCGGTGTCAGATAGTAGACATTGATGTAATATAGGGGTGCATGGCGGTTGCAATGGTACAAGTATGCTCACATGTTTGGCATGTCACACCGCATACCTATTGAAAGTCCGTAGCCCAGTGTGGTTGGGAAAATGTACCCTCCCAAACGTGACCCTGTGTGTGTAGCGACAAGGGATGGCACAGGATTTAGGTTTTCCAAACATTTATTAATGTTTAACTTGTTTTTCGCTGTTTACAAAGGCCCCAAAGAGGCTTTGTCAGATTAGGAGTAGCCAATACACACTACCCACTTGCCCAATGTGGGAGACTATAAGAAAAGAGCCCAACGTGGCCTAACAAATAAGGGTGTCAACATGGCAAGAGGTCAACAATGGTGTCCACCATGGACATAGAACAACGAAAGGGCAAATGCCAACATTATTGGGGGGGAAATTGGGGAGTTGGGCCAATGGTGGCCTGGGCTGCCTGGATGGCCATGATCATTTGCCGCAAGTGACCCACCGTGGCCAGGACTCTGGTTTAGACAGGCAGTAGCTTCTTCCTCCTTGTCACGGGTGGACCGCGCCTGCCAGTAGTGGGGCTCGGTTGAGTGCAATCAAAAAGAAGAGACGTCTTGTGGGAACAGATTAAGGGGTTAATTTGTCGTGACGCCACCTATGAGTGTTTTCGGTAAGTCTTACCGACGCTGCGGGGCCTCCTGGGGATGGAATGCAGCACAATGGAATGCTCCCCACAGGCTGAGCGGTGATCCCCAGAGGCTGGAGCTGCTTAAGATGTTGTGCGGCAGCTGCGGTTACCTTGCAATGCGGACAGACAGTTCATAAGAAAGCACGGACACTGTAAGTCTTTGTAACGGGTGCTTTACTGTAACCAGCAGGCAATACATGGTATACAGTTGTAGGTAGCAGACCGAGTGAACTCAGCAGTGATAGGTGTCCCTCAGAGATCCGCGGTGTTCCTCCATTCTAACTAAGTAAGTTGCCGTTGTCGCCCAGGAATACCAGGTCGGGTACAGGGAAGCTGCTTGAATGCCCTATCCAGGGTATACGTTCCGGATGCTTTGGGGAGCCTTGGGTCCCTTGGTGGGTACACCGCTGGTGAGACGACTGGATTTGGCGATGGTGGGGTGCTCCTGTAGAGCGGTTCCTCCACTCTTCTGGTTCGCATAGCAGAACTGAACTGCTGCTAACTTAGGTACCAGCAAACCGGCTGTAGATGGGCACGGGATGATTTTGAGCCCGCATTTTGACGCCCGTAGTCCGGTTGGTAATGCACCGGGAGTAATGGTGCTCAACCGTGGTGACGGTAGGGAGATAGCCGGTAGAAGGTGGCCAGGGGGCCGCACGGGACTGTGCGAGCCCCCTCTCCTAGGTTGCAGAGCTGGGATTCTGCAGAGGGTCTTCTAGGTTGCTGTTACACCTTCAGCCCTCGAACTCCAACTGTTCTAGACTTTTCTACTACACACTACCCTTGCACTCCGCGCACCAGGACCTTGATTGGCCCTCTATGCTAAGTGATGCATGCAGGGTATGGATCTCTGAGTTAACCGTATGGCTGCTGGGTCAGAGAATATTGCTGCTGCATTTGTGGCTGCAATACCCTCGTGTGACGCACTCGGTGCAGGGCGCCACACAAGCGGGCCAGGTGCTGCTGTGCATCATTGTGGGACTGCAGCATCTCTGTGACTGTTGGAAGGTCTGTATAGGAACAAACCTACATTAGTCAGGGACATGTGTAGGTGTGGGTGGGTGACGTAATGGGTGTGGTGTTCACTTATGTGGCAGAGACCCATCCATGGCTCCATGTTGTGGAGCTGGGGATGGCCTCACATCCCAACCACCACCACCAGCTATTGCACCTTCAGTAGGGAGAAAACAAAACATGATCAGTCACGTAGTGATATCAGGAACACAAAACAAGATGTATATGTGAAAGATTATAGGCCCTTGAGAAGACTTACCACCAATAACACCCTCTGCATCCTGCAGTTGATGTTGTGGGCCACGGGAAGTGTAGATGCAGTGGGTGGGGGTGTTTCCGGGGGTTGGGTTGATCACCCAAGCCCATGACCTTTGTGATCCATCCCTGGACGGGGATGGTATGGTCTCAGGGGGGTGTGGACTCCCAGGTCCCTTCTCTAATGGTGATGGTGGGGTCCCAGTGGTGGGGGGACTTTGTTGGCCCATAAGGTCTGGGGATGGTGGTGTCCCAGGGGGTGCGTTAGTTGATGGGCTCACAAGGTCTGAGGATGGTGGTGTCCCGGGGGTGCGGGAGTTGATGGGCTCACAAGGTCTGGGGATGGTGGTGTCCCAGGGGGTGCAGGAGTTGATGGGCCCACAAGGTCTGGGGATGGTGGTGTCCCAGGGGGTGCGGGAGTTGATGGGCCCACAAGGTCTGGGGAAGGTGGTGTCCCGGGGGTGCGGGAGTTGATGGGCCCGCAGTGGCCGGTGATGGTGGGGTCGCGGGGGGAGTCGGTCTTGCTGGCCCATCAATTGCAGGTAATGGTAGGGTCCCAGGTCGTGGTGGGGCCTGTTGTGCCTCCTCTGCCGGGGAGTCTTCCTTATCTGTCATTTCAAAATTGACAAGACACGGATTAGAACAACACAACATACAGCAAACACGTACTGCTTGTGTATCAATGTAATGACAACGTGAAGGCTAGGTGGAAAGGATTTTGTCTACACCGACACTATGGTTAGGGGCCACTCTGTTTTTGAAAAAGCCAACAACACCAATGACCACATATTTTTGTTGTCAAACACTCTTGGCTTACCAGAGGATGGATTTTGCCTCAAAGCACAACAGCAGACAGTAAGCATCTGGTGGTGCCACCATGGGGTCAAAAACATAGCAGTCAGGTTGTAGTCCCTTTGGCCAATTGTGAAGAATGTGTTGTGCAATGCTATGTGTCAGACTGCACACATATGTGCAGCCAGGTGTGATGTGGCCCTTCTAAAGTGCATGAATATGTTGACCACTATTTGGTGGCATTACACAGCTATGTTGGGCAACACACAGGTGAATCACCACTCTATGCGTCGCTAGTGCAATCACATATGGTTTTATTGAGCAACTTCATGTAGCAGTGTGAACACCATGCATATGCACATTGGTGACAGGTCCACATGCTGGCTTCTTCACACTATGTGCCATGGCCCAATAACACATGATGTTTGTGTAGTGTTTGGAGTAGGATGCTTGCCATGTGTGTGTTTGGCATTGCCACATACTCACCACGCAGCCTGGCAATCTGGGCACGAATGTCCACAATGTGCCCTGGGGACTTGGGCTTCAGGTCTGCGATCTTCTTCTGGATCTGCTTGCGGGTCCTCTCCACCCCCAGTTTCTGGACCAGGGCCCGCCGGATCCGCCACAGTATGCTGCGCTTGCGCAGCCGTGGGTGCCGGTGACGCTGGTCACACCAGTAGTCATGGCGGTCACACAGGTCTATCAGCACCATTAGCTTTGCCAGACCCCATGTGGCAGCGCGCTGTGCTGCCGCCATGACTGTTATCCTATGTGCAGGGAGGGGCAGGCACCTGGCAGGCAGGGAGGAAGGAAATGAAACGTGATGACATCACCACACACACTGGCGCCGCCAAACAAAGTTTACGCCACAAACAAGGTCGCCGTCCGCGGAGTGGAAGCAGGATGATGTAGCCATCAGCGTCACCTAATTCCCAGCTGATTGCAGTGCATGGCCCATGCCACCCATCGGCGATGTGGAGGGCAACATGTGTCATGTGGCACTATACTCGACAAAACCCAACTTGTAACACACGCGGCCAACATGGCGCATTATTGCACAGATTTAGCGGATGGTTGTGTAGGCGAAGATGTGTGTGGTGCTGAAGTGACAGCTCTTCAAATATGGCGCCCTGTGAACTGACAGCCAATGGAGAACACAGTAGCCAACACCAATCATTGCACACGGGGCGCGGACTACAGAACGGTTGCGGCACGCCTACGGGAAATCCTACCCTACGCTCTTTCCATCACTATCGCCCTATCACACGCCACAACACGGAAATCTTGCCGTCATCGGTACTCGAGTCGCACCCATTGGAGCACCAACTGCTCGTTATGAGTGCCGATCACCCGAGCATGGTAGTGCTCGCTCATCACTAGTCCTCGTGCTTTAAGTGGGTGTTAGAAATGAAACCTCTCATCAACCCAACCATGAAAACGATGACAGCAGTAGGACAGGAGTGTGCCGACGTTGTAGAAGGCCACTCATGTGATGAACGTCTAATGTGTCACTCTCCAACCTCTATCTCTTCCAACATGCTCCGACAGTTGAGCCGGCAGTCGATGATGGAGGTTGTAGTCCTAGAGAATTATATTAACGTTAATGAATAGCTTAGGTTTTTATACCAAACGTGTGGCTCAATCTCAAGGCATCTACGGTTTTTCGGAATCGACTTTAAGCCTCAGTGCATGTAATGGGATACATTCTATAAATGTAGGTCTTCCACTGATTACACAGAGGAAATCCTCTTCAATGAACCATTGACAGTATGGGTATGGAAGCCTAAGAGTTAAAGAGATGGGGGGGGTGGCGGGATGCCGCTTGCTCTGGGATTCTAAGCGAGTTAGTCAGATTGACGCTTCCCCTCTCCCTGGTACAATGAGATGAGATTTGCTTTACAATTTCAATCAATCAAGTTTGTCGTGGCTTCACTCGGGCAATTTGTGATAGCGCAATTTGCATATCGCCAAAAAGCCGAAGAAAATAAAAAAGATTGACGTCATTGTTAATTGCAGCAGAGCCGAGTCTGATGTGTAATCATGGGAAGCGGTAATGACGGCACCGACTCATTGTATAGGGAGATAACTCTGCTAGGAGGACTCCATTATCTATATGGGGGGTGGAGGGTGGTCAGACACATTGGAGGATTTATAATTACCAACATAAAGAGCCAACGAAAATGTGGTGATTTCTACGGGACAAGAGAACCCGTCCAATATGGGGGCAGATGATGGCGGACAGAGTAGATAGGTCGCAGTGTCGGGGTCAGATCTGATAATGTCCGGATGTCATGTCCGGACCTGGTCTGCCTTCATCTGCGCCGTGGGAGTGGTTCAGAAATGCTTCAGGTACGTGTGCATTTAATATGGTTCTGCTTTTAATGCATTCAGGAGGCCGTAATGGCACAGCGTATATAAAAAACGGAGAGTAGGACTGCCCATCTGAGAATGCCGTGACGTGGCAGGGTAGCTCAAAGAATTGACCAATTGTTTGCTAAATGTCTCAGTTTAAAGTACAGTTAGAAATTAATATGTGCACTTTTTGTATTGCGTGCTGACCACAGGCAGCGCTGGCTTCTTGGCTTTTTTATTAGATAGGTCGCCGCCAGAGGTGCTTGGACGCAGCGTAACCAATTCCCGATGAGTAGCGTACACCGAGAGAGCCCCAAGAGCTGAATTCTCTCCATACACTACAGATGCCGGCTGTGTTACACAGCTAACTAGCTCCAGTCGCTGCTGTTTAAGCCCTGAAATACCAATCTCTGTAAGCAGCATATAAATAGAATAATCCCAATAGCATGCCATCTCAGACGCCCATCCGTACCACCGTGATGAAAATGCAATGGGATGCCATGACAGCTTTAAGTCCCCTGAAAGGAAAATTACGTAGTTGGCAGGATCTAAGTTTGCAGACAGAAGATCCGAAAAGTATGAGGAAGGCACATACTACAAGGAAGACTGTGACCATTGAGCAGTTGAAGATGGCGCTGAGCATAGACAATAAGTTGGTGGATGATGTTGCAGCTCTGAGAATGAAACTCACCCACATGGGCGTCTGAGAAACCAAGGCGCACAAAGATCTGTCCAGCTCCAGAGAATCTATACCTACAGAAGGGGGAGCCATGCCTGGAAATGCCAGGTCCAGGTTGAAGAGCATCTGCCACAATTGGACAAAATGGACAGAGAAGATCCACCCGGTAGTGAGTGACAACCTGGAACGGGTGGAGACCTGGCGGGAACGGGATGGTCAGCTGGAGACTTTCCCCACGCTCAAGGCAGAACCGGACAAATGGCTTTCTATGGGTACGTGGGTCGGAGCCACTTTGTAGGAAGAACTTGGAGTGTAAAGAGATGGAGTGGGAACAGCGCTACAAAATGACTTAGCAGGAGATGGTGCTGGCTGACAATTGGGCGCGTACAGGTGCGAAGGCCAACGGCCAAGAGTGGTGGAGGGAGCACAGCCAGGCGGCCTGGCAGAGGCGGTCACTCCGTCTCCCCAAATCCAAGCCGGAAGCTGAGGCCTGACACAGAGGAGTCGAGCGATTGTGAGCCTTGCTGGCTCAGTGGCCGGTGGGTCTGCCATCATCTTCAGAAGAGGTCCAGAACCTGGATGCCATCCAGAAACCCACAGAAATCCCGAGCCCACAGAGAATTATTACCCCACCAGCATCCCTGACTCCTGTGGAGATCATGGCCCCAGCGAGATCTCCGTCAAAGAAGAGTTTACTCCGACTAACCCCAGCAAGGCCAGGAGGAGGAAAGGCAGCCAAGTCAGCCTTAGCAAGAATCAGCTGTGATCCCTGGCTGTTATGTCTGTATACTCATATTCTGTGATCCCCAGCTGTAATGTCTGTATACTCATATTCTGTGATCCCCGGCTGGAATGTCTGTATACTCTTATATTCTGTGATCCCCGGCTGTAATGTCTGTATACTCTTATATTCTGTGATCCCCGGCTGTAATGTCTGTATACTCTTATATTCTGTGATCCCCGGCTGTAATGTCTGTATAGTCTTATATTCTGTGATCCCGGCTGTAATGTCTGTATACTGTTATATTCTGTGATCCCCGGATGTAATGTCTGTATACTCTTATATTCTGTGATCCCGGCTGTAATGTCTGTATACTGTTATATTCTGTGATCCCCGGATGTAATGTCTGCATACTCTTATATCCTGTGATCCCTGGCTGTAATGTCTGTATACTCTTATATTCTGTGATCCTCGGCTGTAATGTCTGTATACTCTTATATTCTGTGATCCCTGACTGTAATGTCTGTATACTGTTATATTCTGTGATTCCTGGCTGTAATGTCTGTATACTCTTATATTCTGTGATCCTCGGCTGTAATGTCTGTATACTCTTATATTCTGTGATCCCCGGATATAATGTCTGTATACTCTTCTTATATTGCATGATCCCCGGCTGTAATGTCTGTATACTCTTATATTCTGTGATCCCGGCTGTAATGTCTGTATACTCTTATATTCTGTGATCCTCGGCTGTAATGTGTGTATACTCTTATATTCTGTGATCCCCGGCTGTAATGTCTGTATACTCTTATATTCTGTGATCCCCGGCTGTAATGTCTGTATACTCTTATATTCTGTGATCCCCGGCTGTAATGTCTGTATAATCTTATATTCTGTGATCCCCGGCTGTATTGTCTGTATACTGTTATATTCTGTGATCCCCAGCTGTAATGTCTGTATACTTTTATATTCTGTGATCCCCAGCTGTAATGTCTGTATACTTTTATATTCTGTGATCCCCAGCTGTAATGTCTGTATACTCTTATATTCTGTGATCCCCGGCTGTAATGTCTGTATACTCTTATATTCTGTGATCCCGGCTGTAATGTCTGTATACTCTTATATTCTGTGATCCCCGGCTGTAATGTCTGTATAATCTTATATTCTGTGATCCCCGGCTGTAATGTCTGTATACTCTCTTACACCCTCCCCTGCCCAGGAGCTGTGGTATATCCAACAGGGACACATTTATAAGAATATCTCAGGACAGGAACATTTTTTAACATCCAATTGTGGAACTTATTATTCTTCTAAAATCTATTAATTAAAATGTACAATTGTTCATGGGACAAACCCTCTCTACCTACAAACCACTTTTCCTTGGCCGAGGTATGTAGATACAGGATAAGGAGCGAAAAAACAAAACTTTTGTCCTGGAAGAACAATATACGGGTCAATCATAAAGTTGCCCATAACAACCAATCATAGCCCAGCTTTCATTTCCTAATCTGCTCTGAGAAGATGAAAGCTGCTCTGTGATTGGTTGCAATGGGTAACAAGGTCATATGTGAGGCCTACATATCTGCATTTCTAAACTCTCGACCTCTGCTTAATTAGTGAATGACAGATCCAATTGGTGAGAGATAAAGAGCAGAAGAGATGGAGATTGCCGATGGGATGCTCTCATTTACTTTAATCATGATCCGGCTTCGTTAATCGCTTTTAATTATTATTAATCAAATATTTATTAAAGGAAATCTACTTCTATACTCGGTGTCTGTCACTCATCACCTCGAGCTGCGACATCAACATAAAGCCTGGAGATGAGAGGAGAGAAGGGAAATGATCAGGACATGAAGGGGATCAAGAGCCAGAAATACCACAGAGCGGAGCCACTGAAGAACCTCTTAATACACACCTCAGCTGCTGCAGGTCATAATACACACCTCAGCTGCTGCAGGTCATAATACACACCTCAGCTGCTGAAGAACACCATAATACACACCTTAGCTGCTGCAGAACCTCTTAGTACACACCTCAGCTGCTGCAGGTCATAATACACACCTTAGCTGCTGCAGGTCATAATACACACCTTAGCTGCTTCAGAACCTCTTAGTACACACCTCAGCTGCTGCAGGTCATAATACACACCTCAGCTGCTGCAGAACACCATAATACACACCTCAGCTGCTGCAGAACCCAATAATATGCACCTCAGCTGCTGCATGTCATAATATATACCTTAGCTACTGCAAATCAGAATACACACCTCAGTTGCTTCAGAACACCATAATACACACGTCAGCTGCTGCAGAGCCCAAAAATACACACATCAGCTACTGCAGGTCATAATACACACCTCAGCTGCTGCAGGTCATAATACACACCTCAGCTGCTGCAGAACTCCATAATACACACCTCAGCTGCTGCATGTCATAATACACACCTCAGCTGCTGCAGAACCCCATAATACACACCTCAGCTGCTTCAGATCCCCAATAGGCACATGAGGTACTGCAGATAAAAATACACCTCAGCTGCTGCGGAACCCCACAATATACACCTCAGCTACTGTGGATCCTTACAATACACACCTCAGCTACTACAGATCATAATACACACCTCAGCTGCTGCAGAACATCATGTTACATACCTTAGTAGCAGCTGAACCTCCATACACACCTTACTAAGAGTAGAACTTGTCCACACTTCAACTACTTGAATACATCATAATGTACATCTCAGCTGCTGCAGAACCTCAAAATATACATTTCACCTGCTATAGAACATCACAATGCACATCTCAACTGCTGGATTATTATAATATTTTGTGCTATTTATTAAGAGGTGCTGCAGCAGCTAGTGGTCTACTATGAGGCTCTGCAGCAGCTGTGGTGTCCGTTATGAGGTTCTATACCACAATGTGCATTAGATCAGTTTTTTTTTTCTCCTATTGCCAGTATCTGTGTCTTTCTTGGATATAAATTAGGAGAACGGGTGCAGATAATAATTTATCCGCATCATCACCGACGCCTGACACATTCTTCTGCTGCTGACAGTCAGCGGTGACAGCAAGAGCAGAAACGCTCAGAGTCCTAGATGAGACGATCGCTCCACCGTAATAACTGGAGCATCACAGACACTACAGCGCTCCACTCACATATATGAAGTCTGAGGGGCGCCGGGTCTCTATATCATACCCCAATACATTGGGACCAACAGTATTGACATCAAAGGGCCCACGACCATACCCCCCAATCTGGAAAAAGGAAAGGACACGTATTGCAGTTATCAACAATAGAAATGGTAATTTAGGGAAGTTTCACTCCCACTCGCCTTGGACCACCCCAATCCTGACCAGACGCGCCCATTTGTAGATGGCGTTTGATATACCCCATTCATTTTTCGGCCCTGGATCAGGACAGTTGTCCTGTATGATTACTGCATTACGTCATGGATTTGTACTAATCCACATCCCTAATCTTAAAATTTTCAAGCTCAACCCCGGCAGATTAGGAGTGTCCCATATAAAAAGGGATGCAAAAGTACAATACCCCTTTTATGGCTTACAGTGTGAACCCTTATGATGCTCCCCCAACACAGTATGATGACCCCCACATTGGCCCATTGCTTTCTTTTGGACTAGCGAAGGTTAATGACATTTTCCTTGCTGGCAGCTCCAGGTTTGTTCATCTCAGCTGCAGCAGTTTGTTACCACTCCTCTTCCCTTTAAATAGTCACACGATTCATCACCTGATGTTGGTAATAGATTCCTTCTATTTTGACCACCTTGGAGGGAGGAAAAAGTCTCTAGTGGCTGCTGTTGGAGCAATGTTGTCTGCAGTACTGGTGTTTGGCAGCAGAAGTCACATTTGTTTCATATCCTTTTGCATATGTTCCCCCTTTCCCCTGTCTTATATTAAAATAGTGGTGACATCTATTGTACTCACCTGCACTGGCACTAGGCAGGTCGAGTGGAGAGGCAGGGACTAGGCATGTAATGACTGTGTGGGGGAAGGGCCCACTTAGGGATGTTAGGGGAGCTTAGAGACCAGATACAAGTTAGTGTCAGGAGTTGTCCCATCCTCTGCTCCCTATCATCAGAGTCTTCCTCTTCCTTTACATCCCATTGTAACCCTGCACCGGACATCCCTATTCTGTGCATGACAAGACCCGTATGTCTGTCCCAATGTAAAATCTTTAACATGGCCCCAATTAGCATAGGTTATTTATTATAATGTGCCCCTCTGTGCCCCCAGGTGTTACCCTCGTGTGATACACATTGGGTGGGTTAATACATTACATTTACAGAGCACTTATAATTGTGGCATCGCTACCCACCAATGTACCATGGGCCAATACCACCACCCCAATGGTCGAGTTGCCAAAGTTGAATATCTGCGGCCTTATGGACATTACTGGGCTTCATAGATCTGGGAAAACTGAGATTTTCGAGTCTCTCTTACGTAGATTCCATTACCAGACATAACCTCCCGTTCCCCCTCCATCCTCGAGGATCCAGAGCCCGTGCCCTATTTTTTGTCTTTATTACAATGGCCCTGTGGGTACTTGTTAGAGTTCATGTACGAATGTATAAATCTTGTGCCAGCAGAGTTGCTGATGTCGGCAGGCTGATTATTGAGAGGCAGACGTTGTAAATATAGCAGCTCCGGATAGAGATTCCCTCCGAGCTCTGATATGAGACAAGTAAATTTACGAATTTTATTTGTTGCTGTCGGGTTTGACAGCTAAACGGGAAAGATGCCGACCTTCTCGATTGGTGGAATAGGCTATAAATTTCATTTTGGGGAAAAAAAACTAATTGTCACAACAGCGGCGTAAAAAGAAACTTAAAGGATAACTCTACCCAAAACCCCTGATGTACCTGTACACCTATTTTTTTTATGATTTGAATTTTATGGCCATCAACGCAACAGTCTCCTCTACTACATGGGTAGTAGTCACGGACACGCTCCCAATGGTGACATCAATGTTAGCTGCCAAGTTCTTGGTGTGTAAAATATCCATAGAATGACAGTATAATAGGTGTGAGGTAGCGCTTGCTGAGGGTGTTGGGGGACACTCACTTACTGTGCAATTCAAGCACACATACATAGTTTCTTATAAAAGTTAGTCCATCGGTTTATTATACGTCATAAACCGCTACTCTGGTTATGTAGCTGATAACTACAACAACAGTCCACATGAAGAGTATATAACATACAGTCATTTATCTTCAGTCGGTATGCCTGCACACAATTCTCACCTGACCTCAGTCAGCACACAATTATCCCCTGACCTCAGTCAGCACACAATTATCACCTGAACCTCAGTCAGCACACAATTATCACCTGACCTCAGTCAGCACACAATTATCACCTGACCTCAGTCAGCACACAATTATCACCTGAACCTCAGTCAGCACACAATTATCACCTGAACCTCAGTCAACACACAATTATCACCTGAACCTCAGTCAGCACACAATTATCACCTGAACCTCAGTCAGCGCACAATTATCACCTGGCCTTAGTCAGCACACAATTATCCCACTTTGGGTTTACTTGCTATTGAAGCTCCGCAGAGTTCACACTGGCTTCTGCCAGTCTTGCCATACATGAGGAGGCACGCAGAGACCACCCACCAGGTCCTTGGACTCGCTCCGCATCGGCACTTGTAGCAAGTCCAGATCCTCGGGGCCTCAATTACTCCTGGACTTCTAGAAACCCTCGCCAGCTCCACTCTCAGACAGGCTTGTCTCCTGCCATGTGGTTCACAAACAGGAAGGGTGAAGGACCTTGCTTACATCACAGAACATGTGATAAGGAAGGAGTCATATGATATACCACCTGTTACACGCACAGGTGGAGAGGTGTGTTCACTCACACACACACATACTTGCATGCATTAACTCTTTTGTGTAATGCTATCAGTAACAGTGAAACAATTCACATTTACATTGCAACAAACCTCCATCTGTGCGATCTATACCAGCCATGTACAGCACTACCACTGTATACCGCACATAGGGTGTCTGTATTCTTCACAAGTTTTGGTTTATTTCAATACTTTTTGATGACTTGGAAGGTGATATTGCTCCTTGCAAAGATTTAGTGAGTAAGGCTCTCCTAATATCTCGATTTTAGTAAATAATAGAAATCCCTGCAATATAACAATTCTGAAGCATCTGTACTTTTAACTCTGCGTAGTATCATTCCTCTGTTACTCTTCCGGAGTAAATTTCCAACTTGTTGGTAAAATTTCCGGGTGTATTAGTATTGGTGTAGAAGTTAGGGGTGTGCTAGTTTTGGAGTTACAAGTTAGGGGTGTGTTAGACTTGATGTTACAAGTTAGGGGTGCATTAGTGATGTGGCCAGAGCTAGGGGTACTCGGACACCGGGACTGATGGCTCCTTGGATGGGGGATCACGAGTGGTCGGGATCCCGGTTCCGTGCCCTGGTTATCATTTGTTAGATGGTGGGAGAGAAGGGGATATTTACAAAGGATACGTGACGCCACCTGTAGTTCCCGGTAATATGGTACCGGCGCTGCATGCCGATCGCTGAGGTGATGGTGGGTGCAGCAGAGAGTAGTCCAGCTCCCCACAGGTGGAGCTATTACCTCAGGGCAGCGGTGATGGATGAGGATGAGGGGGATGAGGGGAATTGTAGTGGTAGTTCTTACCCTTCTGGTGAGCTGCTTGTGATGGTGCTGAAGCCCTCCGGGCACCGGCGGGAAGAACAACGGAGACCAGTTCACGTTTTACTCCACTTTACTGGGTACCGGCAGATGTTAAAACGGAACAGTTTGGTTTACCGGGTGGATGTTGCCGGTTCAGGGTCCCCCTTATGGAGTCTCTAGATGTTTTCTCTCTTTGTCTTTCGGGGTCACTTTACTTTTCCTAGTCTCTACCACCCTCGCAGCGCTCTCCCGCCAGTCCTACAGTCTGTCAGTAGCCGATCAGGTTGGTCTCTTACCGGTACGGACGGCAGCAGCAGGAGGGCACAATTTCTCCCGCCACCGGAATTCGGTCCACAACCACTAGTGTCCTCAACCGGTTTCAGTCCTGAGGGGAGAGATGTCCTTGTGGCGCTGCCAGCAACTCGGTTTTCTATGGGCCCGTCGGTCTGCGGTCAGAGGTGAACTCCTGACCGCCTCGGCTTCCCGCACTGCCGGTGTTTCCCCCAACGTGACCAGCCGGCTCCAACCAGTCCTGGTCCGTTGCCTTCTGTCCTGGTCCCCCACTTAAAGATGCGGGATCCCTCCTGTAAGCGGTACTGTCAGGCCCATCCTTCCTGACTGCCTTCCCAGCACTCTCTGTGTCAACTGTCACTCTCCCTCACTACCCTAACCTAGGCTCCACATCCTTTTGGGACCTACTAAATTACCGGTCCCCCCTATTCTAAGTGGCCTAGTCCTAGGTGTGTGTAAGAACAGACCCCGTAGGTTAAACCCTGAACTGACAACTTACAGAAATCACATTTATTGTCAGATTGCAATACCTCTCTGTGGCGCCTTAGACTTGATATTACAAGTTAGGGGTGTGTTAGACTTGATGTTACAAGTTAGGGGTGCGTTAGTCTTTGTGGTACAAGTTAGGGGTGTGCTAGTCTTGGTGGTACAGGTTAGGGGTGTGCTAGTCTTGGTGTTACATGTTAGGGGTGTGCTAGTCTTGGTTTTACAAGTTAGGGTGTGTTAGACTTGATGTACAAGTTAGGAGTGAGTTGGCATTGGATTTACAAGTTAGGAGTGTTCTAGTCTTGGTGTTTCAAGTTAGGGATGTGCTTGTCTTGGTGTTACAAGTTAGGGGTGTGCTAGTCTTGATGTTACAAGTTAGGGGTGTGCTAGTCTTGGTGTTACAAGTTAGGGTGTGCTAGTCTTGGTGTTACAAGTTAGAGGTGTGTTAGTCTTGGTGTTACAAGTTAGGGTGTGCTAGTCTTGGTGTTACAGTTAGGGGTTGCTAGTCTTGGTGTTACAAGTTAGGGGTGTGCTAGTCTTGGTGTTACAAGTTAGTGGTGTGCTAGTCTTGGGTTACAAGTTAGAGGTGTGTTAAAGCTTGGTGTTACAAGTTAGGGATGCTTAGTCTTGGTGTTACAAGTTAGGGGTGTGTTAGCCTTGGTGGTACAAGTTAGTGGTGTGTAGTCTTGGTGTTACAAGTTAGAGGTGTGTTAGTCTTGGTGTTAAAGTTAGGGTGTGCTAGTCTTGTGTTACTAGATTAGGGGTATGCTATCTTGTGTTACAAGTTAGGGAGGTTTGTGCTAAGTCTTGTTTACAAGTTAGGGGTGTGCTAGTCTTGGAGTTACAAGTTAGGGGTGTGTAAGACTTGTTGTTACAAATTAGGGATGCGTTAGTCTTGGTGGTACAAGTTAGGAGTATGCTAGTCTTGGTGTTACAAGTTAGGGGTGTGCTAGTCTTGGTGTTACAAGTTAGGGTGTGTTTAGACTTGATGTTACAAGTTAGGGGTGTGCTAGTCTTGATGTTTTAAGTAGTGTCCATGTCTACTGTATTGAGACACACCCAATAATTAATTTATTCCTACATTTCTGGGAAAAATAACTTAGGGACAGTTTAACACACAAGAATAAGAACAGACGCTCCAAAATTGTTATTTGATGGTGAATACAAGAATTTTCTAAAACATACATCTGGAGCAATGATGGGTTGTCTTAAAGGCAATGCTAAGTGGGGATAATAAAGTATGAAAGATAGATCTTTCTAGAAGAAAAAAAAAGATGACTCTTTAGTGCCACCTATGAGAGGCAGAACTAGAGCATCATAGGACAGAACGTCACTGGATGGTGGAAAGATGGAGGTCAGGATATACAACAAATTATCGTTTTGCTTGTCAGAGACCTCCTTTAATGAAGGGGTAAGGCTATTATGGAGGCTCTAGTCACAGACTGTAATCTCTTCCTGGCAGTTGTGAGTAGGAGAATATTTCTTAACTAGTTTGCCTGCCCACAGTCTCACATTTACAGCAACAGATGGTCGGCGCAGAGTATTTAACTTTATTATAAAATATTATTTATTTTTAATCACATAAATGAGCAGCGTCTCCGGCTGTCATGCAGCTACGGATAGAAGGTCTATGTCTGTTGCAGCCGTTGCTTAGCAAAATATGGCACATCTAATTGGTGACACCTTTAAGGACTATTACTATGCGGCACTAGCACTTCCGTTCCGGGCTTCCTTAATGTTTCACCCAACTGCGCAGACCCGTATTGGAGATTCCCCGATGTCCTGACATTTGAGCAGCCAGTGACTATGGGGGGCCACTTGAAGGGCCCAATCCATAATTTTCGATTATCTAGTCTCCACTAGGAGCCCCATAGTCCTATAGAAGTTTGGTAATAGCCACTAGAGACTAGGCGGTGGTGTCCATCATCTGGTCAGGGACTGCCATGGTGTATGAGGGTAAAATAGGAACAGGGTCTTGGGGTCACCTTATTTCTTGGCGCCCCTTCAGGCTATGCCACATCAAAGCCAACTACCTATGCATCTGGTATGGGTGGAACAATGATGATCCTAGTGGAGTCCGGTTAAGAGCTCTCTTACCTTGTGCCACTATTGGTATCTTCTAATGTGGCAGAGGGGCATTTGGGGTTTCCTGAGATACCAGGGTCTGGATGCAACAATGGCCATATTGGAAATACTACTAACTTAGGGCAAAGCCGACACATTGTGGATAAGCTATCTAGGCTCATCTAAGGCTCAGGCTACTCACTTTCCCCCATGCTTTTAACTGCAGCACTGCACACTGGCTTTTCCAAACTCCATAAACGTCTGTACAAAGAGCTGATAATACCCCTTACAGCCAGGAGAGGACGGTTATATAAAAGGATCCAGATAAGTGGATCGAACTCTCGAGATCCTCTGCGACCGTTGATCACTTCTGCGCTGTGCGTTTCTGTGTAATGCGAGACCACCGTGTCTGCAGATACACAATATCCAATAAAGCGCAGTCACTTTCATGCTCTGTTCATTTTACCATTATAGGAGCCCATTATACAGACATCATAAATGGACAATGCAGCTCAGAGATAAGTGTTGTACTCGCTCACCTACAAGGTCACTCCTGATCGCTAACAGAAGCAAACGCCAAGGATTACAGAGTGTGAGCATCCAAGCGGGATTATATATCCAGACGCCTATTCATATGCCAGAGGCAATCTCACAATGGTGAATGTGAGATTTCATAGACTGACTGCTCTCTTCCCGGAACAGCGCCACTCTTGTCTACAGGCCACATTTAGGGGCATACTGCCATTCCAGACAATGCCTGTAGATATGTGGTGCTGTTTCTATAAGAAAGCAGCCATGTTTTCTTAATTTCCTAAACCCAAAATAATTGATTCATCATACTCAGGGCTGGCGTCAGCACCCGGCGTACCCGGGCAAGTGCCGGGGCCCGACTGCTTGGGGAGGGGCCCACCGGGCCCCTGAGGGCTAGGGTCACACTTGTGTTATGACCCTAGCCTGACGCAAGTATTGTCTGCTGCAGCGCAGAGCGTTTAACGCTATGTGCTGCCAGCAACTGAGCCCATAGAAACCCGATGTTTACGTTGACAACCAGTGGTTGTCAAGGTAAACGTCGGGTTTCTATGGGCTGCCTCCAGCGCATAGCATTAAACACTATGCGCTGCAACATACAATACTTGCGTCAGGCTAGGGTCATACTCATTACATTTACCATAAAGGTAAATCCGACTTCATAAATGGATATTGGCAAATAGTTCTTGTCAAAAGAAGCAATTTTGCAATTTATTGCTTATAAGAATTTTTAACCATTCTTGAGATATTAACACTTTTCTTTTGTTTTCAGCCCGTTGCCGTGGAGACCGACCACTGTTGCTAGTCAGCAGAACAAGTGCAGCGCTTACAAGCTCTTTTCTATTCAGCTCACTTTTAAAAGTACTTGGATCTCCTAATCCTGACTACCTTCTTTGCACCCCCTACAATCCAAACAGCAGCGGGGGAACGGTCTCCAAGGCAACGAGCTGTAAACAAAAGAAAAATGTTAATATCTCAAGAACGGCTGAAAATTTTAAAAAGCAATAAATTGCAAATATGCTTGAATTTACAAGTACTTTCAATCTAGGAGGATGGGACTGACCCTTTCAATGAAACTACTAAAAAAAACACCCAAGTTCGTTTTTCTCTTTCCTATATAAGTCAATAGACTTATAGACTTTTTGTTACATTATTCCCATGACAACATTTCCTTCTAACTCCTCATCCACAAGGAGGTGGACGCTGATGTGGACGGACATGGTGTTCCTATGGCAACACTGGATTGTGTTAGGGCAGGAAGTGTTGGCATGGGGATGATGGAACTTCAGGTATCAACAATGATCAGAATCTGATAGAACCCCGATGACATGTTTGAAGGTGATGATAGATGAGTGTCCCTTTAAATGATTGAAGGTGACTTCATCTGATGCCCTATTATGTATAAAAAGCTTTTATTTGTTGAGTTATCATCATCCTGTTAAAAAAGGATCATTAACTCAGTCCACTATACTTTAAACTGCAGTTGCACTCCCCAATGCTTTCTCTATGGCAATTTAAAAACTTTTATCAGATCAATTCTTATATATAAGTACTTGACGTCCACTAGATTTTCCCCCTGTGTGGTGTCAGTAGAAGGCCTATTATGACTGGGGGGGGGGTATCTACATTCCAGCCCATGACTGTCTCCCCATGACCTATAATACCGCACTCATACAAGCGTATAAGGTCCATACTGGACCTCGGTATGCCATTGAATTCATACAAAGTGGAGTAAATAGAGGAACATTGTGCCATGCTCCATATAATGCCATATACAGAGGTATTCTCTATGTATGGATGCACCATGTGGCGGTATGTCATGGTTCTGCAATGTGAATGAGAAAGGTCACGCACTAGCACAGCCATCTTTATATTTGCAACTGTTGGATGCTTCTGCTTGCAAGGTGGGGGGCATCATGGATAGGGGGTCCCAGAGACCCTCCCAATCCGCAGATGCTTTTTTAGGAGGGCTCATTTAAAAGGATGCCCTTGACTTGCTGGCCCTTGAATTTCCATTATAGTCATATTTTCTGCTGTAATGGCTGCATATTACACATGTAAATATTCTGCACAGACGCGATATTTCAACCACTGTCACGTTTCATGGAGAGATTACAGCAATTTCCTGGTGTTTGCCTGCAAAGCAATGAATGAAAAAATGCCATAAAATCTCCTGTGATCTGCACACGCTTTATAGCACAGCATCAGAAATCTCAATGGCGATAATAAATAGGCTGTATATAAAGAAGACATAGATTTAAAACCGCTACCCAGCTTTCCCAGGATCCTGAATCTGGAAAAGCTGGATGATAATCTCATGTGGACGGTACGATGCGGCCACCCCTGATTGGACCCGTAATAGCCAGGATACCTAAGCCACCGTCAATTCGTATAATACTCCGCAGATTTATAATCCTCACTGTAGATTGGATTAGGGCAGATTATGAATAGAAGGATTGAGCTTCAATCTGCAGCCGTCCAGATGTTGTAGAACTACAAGTTTCAGGCTGGCCTTCTATAAGGGCAACATGGGGTTAAACCCTCGGCTATGGAGAGGATGGACTCCCTTACGACAGTGATCCGTAATAACGTAGCCCAAACTGTCCAACTCATCCTGGGAGACCCAGGTATTACCCAAATCCTCCTGAACCTTCTCCAAAAACAAGTTGTTAATTATGACTTCAGACCCCATAAATAAAAAAGGTCTCCATGCATCCATGACCATAGAATTCCCCCATTGTAGTCTATGGGGGTTTTGCAAGTACTGTCCCTTTAAATTCCCCTGTCCCTTTAAATCCTACATGATGAGATATACATTAGCACAGGAGCGTTCACAAGTGATTACACATTTAATATTCATCAGGTAGACGCTCCATGCGAGATTTGTTTGTTTTTCATTATGATGCTCGGTTTCCTGCCTAATTGAAGGAGAAGCTTTTAAGACCGACTTATGTTTAATTCATCAAAATAGTGGAACAATAAGGTGAAAGTCATCAATTAAAGGGGGCCCCGGACAAGAGGTGGAGCCGCTGCCCGCACCGACCAATCAGATCTACTGGGATAATGAGAGCTAACATCTGATTGGTTACTGTTGATAACTGCTTTGCCTTTGGTCAACAATTGCCGACCAGTCAATGATCCAGTATCCCAAATTACAAGAGTCCCCCCTAGGGCAAAAAGTACAAGAGCAACTCACCCACCAGTATGATATAGCTTTATATGGGTTTATTTGTGGAAACTATATGGCAGTATTATTTGGACTCTGCATTGCAAAGCAGCTGGGCACTATGTGGCAGCATTATGAGGAGTGTGTATTTACACATTAGCTATGCTTACATGGAAGATTTCTGAAGGGTGTATGTTAAAGAGAACCTGTCACTTGTAATAAAGATGTAATTTTTATCACCTGCTGTAAATGCCGCTGTTCTCCTGAATCCGCGATGTTTTTCTTTTGTTTCTGTGCCTCTCCGTTCCTGAGATATGACCTCTGTTCCCTGTATACAAATGTAGTCTTTTTAGCCAAGTGGGCGTGGTTCTCAACTCTTCCCTTTTTGAGGACTGCACCCCCTTGGCTAACAAGGCCAGATTTATCAACAGGGAAGAGAGGGTCATATCTGAGGAATGGAGAGGTGCAGAAACAAAAGTAAAATGATGACGAGTTCAGGAGAACAGCAACATTTAGACCAGTTTAATTAAAAAATACATGTTTATGAAAAACGGTAGGTCCCAAATACAGGACCATTCTGGAAGAAAACCTGTTGGAGTCTGAAAAAGACCTGAGACTGGGACGGAGATTTATCTTCCAACAAGACAATGATCCCAAACATAAAGCAAAATCTTCAATGGAATGGTTCAAAGATAACCGTATCCAGGTGTTAGAATGGCCAAGTCACATCCAGACCTGAATCCAATGGAGAATCTGTGGAAAGAGCTGAAAACTGCTGATCACAAACGCTTCAATCCAACCTCACTGAGCTCCAGCTGTTCTGCAAGGAAGAATGGGCAAAACTGATAGAGACAAACCCCAAGACACTGCAGCTGTAAACACAGCACAAGGGGGCGCTACAGAGTATTAACTCAAGGTGCCGAATAATATTGCACGCCCACTTTTCAGTTTTTTATTTGTTAAAAAAGTTTACAATATCCAATACATTTCATTCCACTTCACGATTGTGTCCCACTTGTTGATTCTTCACAAAAAAATTAGAATTTATATCTTTATGTTTGAAGCCTGAAATGTGGCAAAAGGTTGAAAAGTTCAAGGGGGACAAATACTTTCACAAGGCACTGTATCTGCTGTGCTGATCTGTCAGTGGTTGATTGACAGCACTGGCTTCCATTTCTGGTTTTGGTAGGTGCTGGGTTGCTCAGGTGTTTCAACTTCTTTGTGACTGTATTGCTACTTTACTGAGCAGCCTCGCCCAGAACTCCGCCAGTCATACCTACTACCTGAAATGGTGTTTCGCCTGCCCCCCTATGTCGTTAAGATCTCTGTTATCCTGTGCTCCCTGTACTTGATATGATCTCCTGGTATTTTCTTCCCTAGACTGTGACCTTAATACACCTCGTGGACTCATAGAAGCACCAGACAGGTGCAAAACGGTGATGTAGTTCTGTGCCTCCTTCACCACCTCCCCTCCCTTCACTGTTGACACTATAGCTCCATGACGTTTTTCTAAGGTGTACTGAAATGAAGTTGAACGACCTGGCAAGTGCCCCTCTACTTTTTATCTGGATATCTCTGTGCTGCTATGTAGCGGGTGCACCGCCAGTCCCTGATCCCAACAAGGTCAGCATTGCCCATCAGCAGGCAGAAGCGGTCCGTCCAGGTAGTGCCAGGAACCTTTCTCAAAGTGATCTTAATACACCTCTGTTGACTCCCTGAATCCTCTTCATGCTCTCCTGAAAGCATAATCTTGGACCATTGCATGAATAGGCCTCTGTCTACTCCCTGAATACTTCCAAGAATGATTGAAAATATTAGCAAGCAGTAATTTGCTGAATTTCTTGTACTTACAAGCTCTGTCGGACACTATCTATTAATAAAGCTGAGAGTAACCTTTTACATTTACAAAAATGAAAAAATGGGTTGGATGTTAATATCTCTTTAGAATACCCAAAGTATAATTGTGGGGAAAGTTCATGAATTATCTCAAAGAAATAAAGATTGACAGGAAGAAGAACAGATAAAGATCTGCTAAACAAATGCTCAACATGAAATGGTGAGCTTCACCGACAATGTTCGAAGCAGGATAGAGGGGAGATATACTGATCAAATCATATAAAACATTTTACAATTAAAAAATAGAAAACTTAATGAATGAGTTTAATGAAATCAGTGCAGATAAGGAGCTAAGACGATGGAGGAGATAAGACTGAGCTGCATATAAAGACTTGTATGGTATGGAGAGAGACTGGAGAGATGGCAGATTATGGTGCAAACAGGGGTTCACATAATATTGAGGGAGACAGGGCGATGATACCATCCTGGGAAAGTGGAAGAAGGCATAGAGAACTGTAGATAATAGTAACACAGATTGTATTAATCACTTAATTGCAATCTAGCAGAAATCTTTTTTCCCTCAGGGGCCAATTACTGCACCCAGATAACGAGTGCTGCCCACTGGCATCTACAAGACTGGCAACACTCAAGAGAACCCTAATCTATTAATCAGGGTGACTATAAAGAGGACCATGCATTACATTGACATAAATGAGAATGGTGTAATGCCTCATGTCTCCTGTGGTGGTGCTGCAGGGAAATTGAACAGTTGCAGGGCATTCCCTTACAAATTACAGTTGATTCTTCAGGGTCCCATAATGTGTGAACCCTTTGTGTAAAGTGCTTAGTCTCTTTAGTGACAGATTGCATTTTTCTACAATCAGATATACATTTTTATCAATTTTGTACAATCCCATGTGAAAGAAAGGTAAATGGATCACAGAGGTTCTACTCCTGAGACCCCTGATTGTCAATTAGAGAAGTCCTCAGTGATAAATATCACGATCTCAGGGAGGTCCAGTGCAGACAGCCTCGGTGATCATATACTAAATCACAATGAGATCCACTGTCCATAACAATCAATATGTTAATCTTCAAGAAGTTTGACTTCTGAGACCTATAGTTATCAATAAGTTGATCTCAGGGTGTCTTGCTGAGATCATCAACGATCAATAAGATGATCTCGAGGAGAATCACTGCGTGATTCCCCAGCAATTAGAGGGATGATCTCAGGATGTTATGCTGCTGGGATCCCTAGCAATTAAAGAGATGATCTCAGGGAGGATCACTGCCCTGACCTTTCAGCAATTAAAGAGATGATCTCAGGGAAGATCACTGCCCTGACCCTCCAGCAATTAAAGAGATGATCTCAGGGAGGATCACTGCCCTGACCATCCAGCAATTAAAGAGATGATCTCAGGGAGGACACTGCCCTGACCTTCCAGCAATTAAAGAAATGATCTCAGGGAGGATCACTGCCCTGACCATCCAGCAATTAAAGAGATGATCTCAGGGAGGACCACTGCCCTGACCATCCAGCAATTAAAGACATGATCTCAGGGAGGATCACTGCCCTGACCATCCAGCAATTAAAGAGATGATCTCAGGGAGATTCAACTGACTCTGACGCATGACCAGCAATTAAAGAGATGATCTCAGGGAGATTCACTGCCCTGACCATCCAGCAATTAAAAGATGATCTCAGGGAGGATCACTGCCCTGACCTCCAGCAATTAAAGAGATGATCTCAGGGAGGATCACTGCCCTGACCCTCCAGCAATTAAAGAGGATGATCTCAGGGAGGATCACTGCCCTGACCATTCAGCAATTAAAGAGATGATCTCAGGGAAGATCACTGCCCTGACCTTCCAGCAATTAAAGAGATGATCTCAGGGAGGATCACTGCCCTGACCCACCAGCAATTAAAGAGAGATGATCTCAGGGAGGATCACTGCCCTGACCTATCCAGCAATTAAAGAGATGATCTCAGGGAGGATCACTGCCCTGACCTCCAGCAATTAAAGAGATGATCTCAGGGAGGATCACTGCCCTGACCCTCAGCAATTAAAGAGATGATCTCAGGGAGGATCACTGCCCTGACCCTCCAGCAATTAAAGAGGTGATCTCAGGAGATCACTGCCCTGACCCTCCAGCAATTAAAGAGATGATCTCAGGAGGATCACTGCCCTGACCTTCCAGCAATTAAAGAGATGATCTCAGGGAGGATCACTGCCCTGACCCTCCAGCAATTAAAGAGATGATCTCAGGGAGATTCACTGCCCTAACCCTCCAGCAATTAAAGAGATGATCTCAGGGAGGATCACTGCCCTGACCTTCCAGCAATTAAAGAGATGATCTCAGGGAGGATCACTGCCCTGACCCTCCAGCAATTAAAGAGTGATCTCAGGGAGGATCACTGCCCTGACCTTCCAGCAATTAAAGAGATGATCTCAGGGAAGATCACTGCCCTGACCTTCCAGCAATTAAAGAGATGATCTCAGGGAGATCACTGCCCTGACCACCAGCAATTAAAGAGATGATCTCAGGGAAGATCACTGCCCTGACCCTCCAGAAGTTAAAGAGATGATCTCAGGGAGGATCACTGGTGGTGTTATGGTGCTGAGATCCCCAGCCATTTCTGATACCCTCAATTATTTAAGTTAATCACAAGGAGATCCTAAGCAATCAGCAGGTTGATCTCAGAGAAGACCACCAGTGATCAATAAGCTGATCTAAGCGTTTCTACTATAGACACCTGCAGTAATCAATAAGCTGATACTTGAGAAGTTCACCCATTGAGACAACTTAAGATCAATAAGCTGATCACAGGGTCTTCTGCTGCAGAGACCCCCATCAAACAAGTCTACTGCTGGGGACCTTAGGCAATCTGGTAGCAAGTGTTCAATTTCCCTACAGCTCCCCCACAGGAGATATTAAGCATTACACAATGTACACAGAAATCAGTCTTCCCATCTCACGTAGGGCCACTGGTTAATATATGAGGGCAAGGAATGGGAGAACAAGAAGGGTAATTCTCCTAAAGGGTATTTGAGGGTGATTTCAGTCTATTTCTATAGACTATAATCATTTTTAACAGCTGCAATCCCAACATATGGACAATCACAGATAGTGATATTACCGGCATGACGCAGGCACACACACGACACTTTATTTTTCACACTTTGGGGATAATGGCTGCTATTTGGCCATTACTTATATTTAATGGCACAGAGAGCAGCGAGCTGGAGATGCGCTGACGGGATGCATGGCCATGCTTTACAAATGACATTTCCAGTCGTCGCAGCGGCACAGAAGACGAGCACCGCTCTGGAATGAGATGTGGGCAATTATAAACTGGACGGGTGTGCGCTGCTCCTAGGATGATCAGCTTCCCAATTAGAACTGGGACGCTGGCCCTTTAAAAATGCGCCTTCTCCGGGGTCTCATTCTCTCTGCATCAGTAGACTTCAGTTTTTTTTTTTGCATAATGAAAGTCTGAGTGGCGTTATAAGGGGCGAGGATACCAGATCTGGAGAATAGCTGTGTAATACTAAATATCAGAGAGAGAGCGAGAGAGAGCGAGAAAGAGAGGGGAGTAGAGAGAGAGGAGAGCGAGAGAGAGAGGGTCAGAAGATGTGAGGCTGGATGGAAGGACACAGAAGAGGGAAGCAATGAGTGCAGGCAGAGATTGGAGCAACCAAGACTGAGCAGAGGAGGAGACACTATCTGATACAGAGAAAGACAGAAGATAGAAAGTGATCAA
The DNA here is from genome assembly GCA_033576535.1 of Allobates femoralis. Classification (NCBI taxonomy): domain Eukaryota; kingdom Metazoa; phylum Chordata; class Amphibia; order Anura; family Aromobatidae; genus Allobates; species Allobates femoralis. Next base: position 221,416,268 of record JARQOC010000011.1, on the reverse strand, counting down.
TGGGGAGCAGCTCAGGACCATAAGAGCCCATGGGATCACAGCTAGGACTTCATGGACTTGTGTCTTCTTTCAACTCTGTAACAAGTGGATGGAAAAACCTCCTAACGGCAAGAAGCGCTGCAGCAGGTAGGTCACTTGCCACCCTCTGAATGTACACTTTTAGGATGGAGACGTAGGTTCACAGTCCAAAGAGACTTTCTAAAACCTAAAGCAAAAGAGGGAACTTGTAGAAGACCATAAAAGTTGGAATCCATCCTAGATGACCCCATCTAAAACTGCATAGAAACCCCAAAACCTAAACATACCCCAATGGGTATGCACAATTTGCAAATATGTTTGTACTGAGAATGGGAATTGCAACAAGGTTCAGTAGCTGATGCCATAGTTTTTTTTTTTCCTTCCAAAACCTGACTAGCTGGAGGGTAAAGCTGCTCATCCCAGGCAACACACATGCCAGGAGATTGCAGAGAACGAAGAAGCAACCTGTTCAGCATCAGTTCCGAACTTACTATAGGGCTGGTACGGATTTACATCATGCACCAATATTTCTGGCGTCATTTGGGTTTTCACAAGGACAAGGCGGACAGTACATTTGTGCAGTGACTGAATAAGAAAGCAAGTAAGGAGCTTTCCTTCAGCAGCACAGAACCCAGCTAGGAGCTTTCCCTTCAGCAGCATCTCAGGAGGAGATCACAGAGCTATGAGCTGTCCCTTCAGCACCACTGAGCCAGGCTATGAGCTCTTCCTTCAGCATCTTGAAGAGAATATCTAAATCCAACCATGAGCTGTCCCTTCAGCACCACAGAGTCTGGAAATGACTGTCCTTCAGCACCACAGATCTGGACATGAACTGTCCCTTCAGCACCACAGAGTCTGGAAATGAGCTATCCCTTCAGCACCATAGAGTCTGGACATGAACTTTCCCTTCAGCACCATAGAGTCTGGACATGAACTGTCCCTTCAGCACACAGAGTCTGGAAATGAGCTGTCCTTCACACCATAGAGTCTGGACATGAACTTTCCCTTCAGCACCATAGAGTCTGGACATGAACTGTCCTTTCAGCACCATAGATCTGGACATGAGCTGTTCCTTCAGCACTATAGAATCTGGACATGAACTATCCCTTCAGCACTATAGAATCTGGACATGAACTATCCCTTCAGCACTATAGAATCTGGACATGAACTATCCCTTCAGCACTATAGAATCTGGACATAACTATCCCTTCAGCACTATAGAATCTGGACATGAACTATCCCTTCAGCAATATAGAGTCTGGATATCAATTCAGCACTATAGATTCTGGACATGAACTGTCCCTTCAGCACCATAGCGTTTGGACATGAACTATCCCTTCAGCACTATAGATTCTGGACATGAACTGTCCCTTCAGCACTATAGAATCTGGAAGTAAACTGTCTCTTCAGCACCACAGTCCAAACGCCAACCCCACCGGAAAAAGAATGATCTTGTTAGTTGGGATCAACTCAGCATCTACTCGATCTAAACACTAAGAAACTTCCAGCATCCCTTGCTCTGAATCCAAGGAAAAAGTCTCAAAAGTACAACATTATAGCTTATAACATCCCGATTAAAGGGTCATAGGACAAGTCCAAGGAGTAAACTTGAGGTTCTCAAGGTCAAAAAGTTCTCCAGCGTGGATTGTACAATCTTAGTTGCTGTTTGACCTTACTTCATCCAGGTTCCTCTCAAGCAAGGAGCCCAACTATCATGACCAAGAATGAGGATGTGTGACAGAGGTGTTCAGATGCTAATTACTACAGTGGGGGCCTTTGCAGCTTTTAGTCTGATGACCATAGCAGTGGGCACGGATTATTGGCTGTATTCGAGAGGGGTCTGTAAGGCGAAATCCACCAATGACAATGAAACCAGTAAGAAGAACGAAGAGGTGATGACTCACTCGGGATTATGGAGAACCTGCTGCCTTGAAGGTATCTTATCATTATAGTAGACCCCATTGAACCATTAGCTCACGTATGATAGCAGTATGGTGTTGTGTGGTAGGACGACATGTCTGTAGGTTCTCTGAGGTTGATGGTCCCTGTGGTTCCACCACTGCTCATGTGGTCCATAATATATTACAGAATTTGCCCCTCTTGTCTTTGGTAACCCTCGAGGTCCTTAGATCTTGTAGCCATGGTTGACTAACCTTAGGGTGTAAGAGGTCAAGGTTGGAATATGTGAATCATAGCATTGCCAGAATGTACTGTTCCTTAGACTACAACTCTCAGCAGTGCACACTCATTTTACTGAACCTTTCCAGGGTCTTCATTCCAATCCATTGCCCTGGCATACTCCTACCCATAAACTTCCAACTAGGACTGTGCTTTCCTCATCACCCTGCACCATCCCACCTACCTGGTAGGCAGGTTGGATCTTGACTATCACTTTGACAATAACTCAGTTCTGTTTCTATGTTGATTCTATGTGGGATATTTTCTAATATTAGCTTGTGTGTGGGAGATACCTAACAGAGGATTGCTATGGAGTTCTGCTTGGCTTTAAAGGGTTAACTACTTCGCAGCCAGCGTCCATCCACACATGGGGAGAGCGCCACCGTCGTCACTTTACTGCTTGGTATCAATATCAAAAGCATAGACAGGAATTAATAATATGAGCAATTGCTGCTTTTATTATTTTTTGCTTGGCGGACTACAATTCCCATCAGACCGTGCAGATATTGAATGGAACGTTATGCAATACACAGACTACAATCCTCACCATCACCTCCAGGGAAAGTTTCCATAGTGGCCTCTGGTTAAGAATCTTTGATTTTGGGTCTTCTATTTGCATGTCCTATTTTATGATTTTCACTATAGACTTAAGGGGCATAAATTAGGAATAAATCAGTAGCCCGTGGGTTGTTGGTAGCCCGGGATCCATCAGGTTTCGAAAAAAAATGAGTTTTTTTTCCTGATTGAGCCATGGAAGGGTTAAGAAGACAATAAAACTCCTTGCGTTGCCTAAGTCACAGATTCCCCCTGTATTTAATCTTCTTTTCATTGCGCAGATTAATCAAGCTTTCTCCAATCTCTCGTGTTTTTTGACTTCCAGATCCGTTCACCTTCCATAGGAGATAAAACGGAGCCAACACCGCAAACACAACACACTATTATAAATGTTTAATAGCCGACCTTCTATTCTAAGGAGGCGACGCTGCACTTGAAGGTCACCCCTAATTTTGAAGGAGTCGAAAAGTGCCAATTTAAAGGATCCCTCCTGCGGGGGAGATAATGTCGCTCCAGACGGTTGTCCCCATCCCCCTCTACCAAATCCCTGCTGTAAAAAACATCCAAAACTGGAAAAAAAGCCTAATAGTAAAAAAAAAAAAAAATCCAGCTATGGGGACTGTGGTGGCCATCTTTCCCCTTAAAATGCAGGGGCCAAAATAGGTGCTGATCTGAACGGGAGCTGTAAACGGCTTATTGGTGGGGTGCCATGCGTCGTGGTGCCATGCGTCGGGGTGCGGTGTGCCGGGGTGCCATGTGTCGGGGTGAGTGTGCCGGGGTGCCATGTGTCCGGGGTGCAGTGTGCCGGGGTGCCATGTGCCGGGTGCCATGTGTCAGGGTGCCATGTGTCAGGGTGCCATGTGTCGGGGTGCCATGTGTCCGGGGTGCATGTGCGGGGTGCCATGTGCCGGGGTGCCATGTGCGGGGTGCCATGTGTCGGGGTGCCATGTGCCGGGGTGCCATGTCGTCGTGTGCCATGCGTCAGGGTGCGGTGTGCCGGGGTGCCATGTGTCGGACCTCCACCTGTCTAGGGATAGGTCATCAACAGGTACCCTATATCCCTATCCTAGCATTACCTAGGATTTGCCCATCCCCGATATCCATGACCAGAAGGGGCCAACAATAGTGATACATGTAAGACATCAGAGCCCCTCAAAACAATTTATTTGCCCAAATCATTATGGTTATGATGGGAAGTAAAGAGCTTTAAAGCCTAAATTAATCCCAATTTTGGGTTCTAGTGGCCCGTTGACCCCATTTTTACGACCATGTCCTAATCAGGGGTCATTGGATTCCTAGATAATAAGATCACGCATGTAAATGATGCCCACTGTAAAGGATTCGGAGACAGTAAGATCACCGATGTAAATGATGTCCATGGTCGTTGTTGCCCATAAGGCACTTTGTACCCAAGTGTCGTAAAGGGGGCAGTGATACCCATGCAACCACCCTGAGTTTATAGGAACCCGAAATGTAAATTGTATTAGGCAATGATTAGATATAATACTTGGAGCAGTGATGTAATTACTTCCAGTTGGTCAATGATAGTCTGCCCCCCCAAAGAATGGACGGTGGGGGTATTACAAGTCACCCTGGTGTTCTGCACCCTAGTTTTGAGCTCTTAGTCTGCCTCCTCTTCTTCTTTGATAGCTATGGAGCTCCTCTGTGGCCGGATAATGTACAGAAGATGGATGGACACATGATTCAGTACATGATACTGTGTCACACACGCATTTCAAGACTCATAGGCCGCCAGTGGGGCACGGCTCTAGGGGACTTACATTTATAACCGCCAACTACTGACGACTTTCTACGCACTGGCAGAGTAATTGAAGCCCTCCTGCTTACATTAAATCCATTACATCGCCAATCCCCTGAAAAATCCAGCAATGTTAATCACCAGTTGATAAAGCTTTTAGTTTAAGTAAACAACAGCACACAGCCTAATAAGAGAAGCACAGTTGATTTTGAAGTTTTAACCTCTACAGCATGACATCCTCCTCAGCTTACATAGAAAAACCTGCTGACAGATTCCCTTTAAGTGAGGAATTGCACAATGTTCATTAAAATTAATGGACTCTCCATGTAGTGACTTCAAAATGTAAGGTCTTCTGGGGTGGAAACTGCTCCCTTTCTAGTCACTCTCCATTCTGGTTATATCTTATATCATGAACATCTTGAATTAAGGAACCCTCCTTTTATTAACGCTGAATGCCCTAATACAGGGGTGGGGAACTCCAATCCTCAAGAGCCACCAACAAATCTTGTTTTCAGGATTTCCTTAGCATTACACAGGGGTTAGAATTATCATCACCTGCGCAATACTAAGGAAATCCTGAAAACATGACCCGTTGGCGGTCCTTGAGAATTGGTGCTCCCCGCCCATGCCCTAATAGATAAAAGAGACATCTATAACCTAGTATTTTAATAGAAAATTCTATATTATAATAAAGGAAATTAGTAATTATGCAATTCTCTAATACCATACTTACACAGCCAGTGATGCTAATAACAGGCGAAGGGTAGTTACAGTGTTTCATTGATGCACCTCATGTTCAATGGACTTAAAGGGGATACTTGAAGGGGATGTGTCACAATATGAAAAGTGGTCACTTTTTGTTATTTTATTCCCGCTTCTCCCCTGAGTATTCCATTTTTTCCCTTTATAAACCCGCCATACGGTTCCTGCTATATGGGCCTTTTTACTTAGTGTTAACTGTTATGGTCTTTACTAAGGGGGTGTGGTCACAGGATCCTCAGGGGTGTCGCCCACTTGTCACAGACCATAAAAAGAAGCAGTAAATAAAAAGGCCCACATCTCTGGAATCATATGGCGGATTTAAAAATAACAAAAACAACAAAATGCTCAGAGGAGCGGCGGGAATACAATAAAAACAATAATCTGAACACATTTGACCCTTCTAAACCAATCACTAGAATGGCTGCCTTGTTATAATGTAGCGATACTGTGCCGGTCTGGTCTCCTGAAATAGGAGGATTGTCATTTGGGGCTCTCAGCTGGATGACCACATGGTAAAAGCTGTATAAAGGGGCACTCCACTTTGAGCACCTTTCTTTTGCTAGAAGCCTTTCTTATTGGGGAGTGTCCTGCTAGGCAGTGGCATAACCTGAAGCTCATGGGCCCTAACACAAAAGGTCCAACATTGCAAATCTTTAATAGCGTTAAACACTATAGGCTAGGCTAATGGGCCCTATTGCAAAAACTCAAATGCGGACCCCCATTATTGCAAATCTTTAATATTATTAGTTTTTTTTATATAGGCTAGAGGACCTTTTTTTTGGGCCCCCTAGGCTCCAGGGCCCTGCTGCGATTGCAAACCCTGCACCTATTGTAGTTACATCGCTGCTGCTAGGACCTCTAATGATCAGCTGCGATCGGTGAAAGAACCTGTTAGTAAGTGGACAAATTTTCTACAGTGCCCCTGCAGGAGAAATGATGTATTACACCATTCCCCTTGAAATCAATGTGCTCTCTGTGTAACTCTGGAGGACCTGACCTTTCCTGTGAGAGTCACTCAATGAAGCCATTAGAAGTTAGGGGGTCCTCATTTTTGGAGATTGCAGAAAAATACTAATAACTCTGTGATAATGGGGATAGCAGCTGTCTCTCCCCCCTGTCCACTCTCTCTCTCTCCCCCTTAGCTGCTTTCCCTCCTCTGTGTTCTCTCCTTTGAGCTGTCTTCCCCCGGTGTGCTCTTCACCCTGTATATGGGCTCTCTCTCGTGCTGTCTTCTCCCCTCTGTGCTCTCTCCTTTCTCCTGTCTCCCACCTGTGCTGTCTTCTCCCTCTGCGCTCTTTCCTTTGACCTGTCTTCCCTGTGTTCTGTCTTCTCCCCTAATATGCTCTCTCCTTTGAGCTGTATTTCCCCTGTGTGCTCTCCACCCTCCGTATATGGACTCTCTACCCCTGTGCTGTCTTCTCCCCTCTGCGCTCTCTCCTTTGACCTGTTTCCCCGTGTTCTGTCTTCTCCCCTAATATGCTCTCTCCTTTGAGCTGTATTCCCCTGTGTGCTCTCCCCCCTCCCCCCTCCCCGTATATGGACTCTCAACCCCCTGTGCTGTCTTCTCCCCTCTGCGCTCTCTCCTTTGACCTGTTTCCCCGTGTTCTGTCTTCTCCCCTAATATGCTCTCTCCTTTGAGCTGTATTCCCCCTGTGTGCTCTCCCCTCCCTCCCCCCCCCCCCGTATATGGACTCTCACCCCCCTGTGCTGTCTTCCCCCTCTGCGCTCTCTCCTTTGACCTGTTTCCCCGTGTTCTGTCTTCTCCCCTAATATGCTCTCTCCTTTGAGCTGTATTCCCCTGTGTGCTCTCCCCCCTCCCCCCCCCCCCCGTATATGGACTCTCACCCCCTGTGCTGTCTTCTCCCCTCTGCGCTCTCTCCTTTGACCTGTTTCCCCGTGTTCTGTCTTCTCCCCTAATATGCTCTCTCCTTTGAGCTGTATTCCCCCTGTGTACTCTCCCCCCCCCCCCCCCCGTATATGGACTCTCACCCCCCTGTGCTGTCTTCTCCCCTCTGTATTCTCTCCTTTGAGTAATCTCCCCCATATTGAAAGGAAACCATCACATTTTATATGGACTATAAATTTGATATTTTCTTATGTAAACTATTTTCACTGCTTTCTCTGGATTATTACTAAACAGGAACAAACCAGGAGGTATACAGATATTGTCCGCCGCTGCCTTCAAGCGGATAAATACATATTAACACTGAGAAATGACAAACACAATTGATGGCTTTGACACATGAATTACACGGCAGAGCTAAGCTGAAAGACGAAGCAGACACAAAAAGCCTAAGATATGGCAGCTGAGCGGGAGGTTTGCAAAAAGTATTCTGAGATGACGACAGTTTATTTAAACCCTTCAAGGGGCTGTCCATATTCCTTCTTCTCCATTCATGTCCATAGCTGACTTCATTCTGCTGGATGCATGATGCTATAATCAGAGCAAGGCTGCTTGGTCAGATATCTGGGAGGGCCAGACCGCCTGTTACTGTAGAAGCTTAGCCAGCCAATCAGAGCTAGACAGCTCGGTCACATGTCTGAAGAGCCTGATGCCTGTTACTAGAAGCTTGAGCCAGCCAATCAGGGCAAGACTGCTTGGTCACATGTCTGGGAGGGCCTGACTGCCTGTTACTAGAAGCTTGGCCGCCAATAAGGACAAGACTGCTTGGTCACATGTCTGGGAGGGGCCTAACTGAAGTCCTTTTCTTAGAGAGTTTTGAAACCAGCAATGGAGGTGAAGGAGAAAATGACGGAGAAGAACGCGAAATGTATACAAAAACCGTAAAGAAAAGTATTAGTGAAGTTATTCACATTTTTATGTAGATTTAAACTGTAAAATGTTGAAGAAAGTGAATTCCCCTTTAATTTATTGTATTTTGGCTTCTATAGATGAGGATCACATTCATATGTAGGAAGTATGTTTTTTTTCTAAATTTTGTTTCCAGGCTCCCTAATATCTCTGTATACCACAATATATAGTGTAGACATGCATCTTTGGATCTGGATTTATAGGACTACACGCTCCCCTTTTGAATACAATGGAATCACCATGGTGTTTTAAGCCGCAATACCACCTCTGTGCAAGAGTTGCATTTCTTCCCAGCTGCCACACCTACCCCCCCCAAAAAATCTACTTACATAATTGCCATGGATGTATTTGATATTTGCCACCTCATTGGCCTGCTGACCGGCAACTGAAAGACAGAAAACAAAAAGCAGCCGCCATATTGGCACACCCAAGTGAAGGTTGTGCCAATATGCCGGCCGCATGCTCCAGCTGTCCACCAGGTCCTTGTCCTCCTCTGCCGAATCTACCACATCCTCCTCCATTGAATCCACTGCTGCTGCACTGCCTCAGAGCCTACGCATGCACCGCCATGTTTGGACACCCGCACCGCTGCTGCATATGATGGGTTGAACAAACACGGCGGCGGCATGAGTTTACATTTGCTCGCCATGTCTTTACACAATGTCAATGTCATGCACAGTAGCAGACTGTGTGTCCATACATGGCACCCACATGCGTATTGAGTAAGCCCGCCCCATCCTCACCGCAGCCTTCACTACTTCCTCCTATTTGTGTTCCACAGTGGAACACACGCCACCGGGAAGAGACTGAGAAGGAAAGACAGTACATGGGGGGAGAGCGCACCGGGGGGAGGAGTAGCACAGGGAGAGGGAAAAGCGCACAGGGAGAGGAAGAGCGCACAGGAGAGGAAGAGCATGCAGGGAGAGTGCACCAGGGGGAGAGCGCACAGGGAGAGGGAGAATGCACAGAGAGGGGAAAGCGCACAAGGAGAGGGAGAGCCACCAAGGGAGAGCGCACAGGGAGAGGAGAGCGCACAGTGAGAGCGCACCAGGGGAAGAACGCACAGGGAGACGGAGAGCGCACAGGGAGAGCGCACCAGGGGGAGAATGCACAGGAAGAGGGAGAGTGCACAGAGAGAGGGAGAGTGCACAGGGAGAGGGAGAGCGCACCAGGGAGTGAGCGCACAGGGAGAGGGAGAGCGCACAGAGAGATGGAGAGCACACAGGGAGAGTGAGAGCGCACCAGGGGGAAAGCGCACATGGAGATTATATATAAAGGCTGCCCTATATATATTATATAAACCCCACACAGCCTGTAGCGTCCATAAAGTACAACATAGCCGCATGAGCCCGCTTCCACCGCCACACAGCCCGCCCCCATTGTGACATCACTGCCCTCCTGATGCCATCACATCGGGCACCCATTTAGTGTTATATAAAGGGGATCAAAACTGTGTACCCCAAAAAAGTATAAAAACTGCAGCTTGACCCACAAAAAACAAGTAATGTTGAAGGGAAAATAAAAAATAAATACATTTAGTGCTCTTTTAAGAAAGGAGGGTAAGAAAAGATGAAAGGGCAAGAGGGGCTACGTCCTCCACAGTGGGGTGCGGGTCCTTATCGGGGGCCTCTCCCTCTATTTATTCAGTGTTCTCCAATGGCGGTCCAGTTTGTAAACCAAAGATCCTTTTATTAAAATAATACACGACAGTATAAAGTTTCCCACCGGTCGGGATCACTGGAGAGCTGCGGCTTTGGCGATTTATGACCCCGGAGGATGTAAATTATTAGCTGATTAATCAGAAGCCGGGGCTTAGATAAATGGAGACAATGTAAACGCGAATCATTACATTTACATATTCCACGAGCTGAATTCATCTTGTACAATGATGTATTACAGGACGGTAATAAGTTATATCCGCATTATAGATGCGGGAAGCGGAGGCTCCCTGACTCAGCACGGAGGAGACGACTACGAGGAATATAGCAAATATAGGAATGGATAGGGGTATTCTAATTATGGTCACTGTATAGCGCTTGTGCATTATTAGCTGGTGTATTATAACCTTTGTTGGTCCTGTCATTTTAGTGATCAATAACTGGATTGAAATGGAGATTATAACAAAAAATTTTTATTCCCAAAATTCCCCAAACCCCCAAAGCTCAATTGCTGTGCAGTGACCACTACTGGCGACATGTAGTATTACACTCTGGTTGGTTGTTCATCCAATACTTGATGCCCCAGAATAACAATTACTCTGTGATGGTCTCTCAGCTCTGATCTAACATTGGGGACCACAAGCGCTTAATGCCTCTTTATAATAACTCTATGTCCAATGGTCAATATACACCTGAAGATGCCCCATCCTAATAAGATACATAAAGACAATGTGTCAGAAGATGACCAGTTTTTAAATCAGGTTATTATGTTACAAGTATCTTTTGCAATGTTTTTTCATATCACAAATCTGTTAATTAAAAGACAAAATATTAAATAAAATTAGAAATCTTGCAATTTTTACAATAGACTCATGATTCCTGTCCCTTCAGGAAGACTTCACTTCTTTATCATCAAAGGCAGGATCATAGTGACTGCTAACACAGGATCCACCATTCACAATAGGTGATATCACAGCTCACCTCCTCCAGTACAATGACTGATACCACCTCTACATACAGTAGATAACACAGGATCCACCATTCACAATAGGTGATATCACAGCTCACCTCCTCCTCCTGTACAATGACTGATAACACCTCTATATACAGTAGATAACACAGGATCCACCATTCACAATAGGTGATATCACAGCTCACCTCCTCCTCCTGTACAATGACTGATAACACCTCTATATACAGTAGATAACAGGATCCTCCATTCACAATAGGTGATGTCACAGCTCACCTCCTCCTCCTGTACAATGACTGATACCACCTCTATATACAGTAGATAACACAGGATCCACCATTCACAATAGGTGATGTCACAGCTCACCTCCTCCTGTATAATGACTGATAACACCTCTATATACAGTAGATAACACAGGATCCACCATTCACAATAGGTGATATCACAGCTCATCTCCTCCTCCTGTACAATGACTGATAACACCTCTATATACAGTAGATAACACAGGATCCACCATTCACAATAGGTGATATCACAGCTCACCTCCTCCTGTATAATGACTGATAACACCTCTATATACAGTAGATAACACAGGATCCACCATTTACAATAGGTGATATCACAGCTCACCTCCTCCTGTATAATGACTGATAACACCTCTATATACAGTAGATAACACAGGATCCACCATTCACAATAGGCGATATCACAGCTCACCTCCTCCTCCTGTACAATGACTGATAACACCTCTATATACAGTAGATAGCACAGGATCCACCATTCACAATAGGTGATATCACAGCTCACCTCCTCCTGTACAATGACTGATAACACTTCTATATACAGTAGATAACACAGGATCCACCATTCACAATAGGTGATATCACAGCTCACCTCCTCCTGTATAATGACTGATAACACCTCTATATACAGTAGATAACACAGGATCCACCATTCACAATAGGTGATATCACAGCTCACCTCCTCCTCCTGTACAATGACTGATAACACCTCTATATACAGTAGATCACACAGGATCCACCATTCACAATAGGTAATATCACAGCTCACCTCCTCCTGTACAATGACTGATAACACCTCTATATACAGTAGATAACACAGGATCCACCATTCACAATAGGTGATATCACAGCTCACCTCCTCCTGTACAATGACTGATAACACCTCTATATACAGTAGATAACAGGATCCTCCATTCACAATAGATGATATCACAGCTCACCTTCTCCTGTACAATGACTGATAACACCTCTATATACAGTAGATAACAGGATCCTCCATTCACAATAGGTGATATCACAGCTCACCTCCTCCTCCTGTACAATGACTGATAACACCTCTATATACAGTAGATCACACAGGATCCACCATTCACAATAGGTAATATCACAGCTCACCTCCTCCATTCATAGAGGGGGCTTTGGACCCCCGTTCTTGTGATTGCTGGAGTTTACAGTGGCCGGACCCCAGCTATGATAAATTTATGAGTAAATCCCTTTAAGCTTTATTTTTTAAGCATTTCTATTTATTTGTCCCTCATATTTGGGGGAGGGGGCATAACTTGAAGCTCATTGACCATGATGCGAAAGCTCCAAAGTGACCCCCAATTATTGCAAATCTTTAATAGCATTAGCCTTTTTCTATAGACCAAAGGGACATTTGGTGTCCCCCTAGGCTCCAGGGCCCGGGTGCGATTACAACCCCTGCACCTGTTGTAGTTACACCCCTGGTGGGGGGGGGGGGGGGCGCTGGAACATTCGGTATTTTATTGCTCGTTTTTCACGTCGGCTGGTTCCCGTGTGCAGGAAAGCAGGACAAATCTAGCGTTGCTTGGTCCGATCTGTGTCTTGACAGCTGGGTTATTACGCTGCACTAATCCCAGTGAAGTCTCATTTCATCTGCACAGTTGCGGAGATTAATACAAATCTTGTTTGAGGTGTATTTGTTGCTGTGTTGCAGTATATATGATATTGCAGGCAGATTCTGGGGCTGGATTGCGCCCCTGCACCCCCACCCCCCCCATAAACCATGGTATAGGTGTGCTGACAGATCTGGAGGTAAAGGTGCGGAGCAGAAAGAGGATGGCGGCTGTTCTCACTTCTTATGCAAATTACCTCTGTTAATCTACATGCAAAGTCGGGAGAAGCTGTCATCACCCAGTGAGGATCAGAGCTGCAATCCATAGCCAAGCACAAGGCGGAATACACAACAGGCTTAAAGGGAATGTGATGTCTGAAAAATCACACAAATCAACTTTTTAAATTAAATATCTATTTTTTTAAAGGGCCTTTTAGCCTAAAAATGACTGTTTAATCCAAGTACAGGCATTGGTGCATCATGGTGGGGCCTAACATTTCAGCGCACCTTCCTACCTTTCCTTTATCTCCACCTTTATCTTTGTCTGTGAAGCCAGAGCTGTCAATCAAAGATAAGATTGGGAGGTGTATATCATAATATTATAAAAATATTGGAATCTGAGAGTCCTCAGTGGTTGATACCTTTTAATGGCTAACTGAAAAAGGGTAAGCATATCAAGCTTTCGGGACACTATGGTCCCTTCGTCACAAATTCGACACAAATTATGAAGACACATACATATATACATAAGCAGGGTTACGTGATATACTAAATACGACAGGTGATGTAAAGCAGAGTCAGGCTAGGGAGGGGGAGAGGAGCTGGGAAAGTAAAGTCAAAATTCCAAGATAAGCGGAACAGATTGTATCATTGTTCTATGATTAGTGGCCTGTGGTGACCTGAAGATTCCTCAGTGAGTGTAGAAAGCCATAAATCGAAGCGAGACAGTTCACATAAGAAATGTCAAAAGTTCATTGTCCTCTAACTAGAGTCTGCTGCAAGATGTGATATCCCCAAATGCCCTTTCATTTTCTATAAAAACACATGAATCCATGTGAAACATTTAATCCTGTTTTGAATGTGTCAAAGGTCGTTATCAATTTGTATTCCCAAATTCTTCTCTGTCTGAGATTTGAAGTTGCTTTTTAAAATGAGCAGCCTCATATCGTTTCACTGTGGTCAGGGCTGCAAAAATGCTTTGCTACAAGTACATCCATACGCTTTTATTGAATGGCAATAAGAATTCATTCTTGTTCTGAATTGTAATCCGGTCTCCCCTACGTACATGTCACCTGTTGGACATTTAGTACATATAATTAAATACACCACATTGCTTGTGGTGCAGCTGAAGTTACCTGGAATCTTGTAGTCCTGATCTGTCCCAGCAATCTTTATCTTGTCGGTTGTCATTACAAAACTAGAGAGGAAAACAACAGAGTTCCTCTTGTAGTCACCTACAATCAGATATGTTCCAACCCTACAGATAGAGACAATCACCTTGAGGACCTCAGAAAGACCTTTTTGAACCGGGGCTACCATCCAAGAACAATCGAGAACCAGATTACAAGAGCCACCTGAATATCAAGGAATCATCTCCTACAGTATAGATGGACAAGTTTTGCACCTGTTCTGGTTGCAGGGAAAAGTTCCTGTAGCTGTTGGAGAGGACAGGGCGCGTCTGACAATGTTGTTTTTTTAGATTCAGAGGTTGTCTAAAACAGGGGTCCCCAACCTCTTTTTCTCCAGGGACCGGCGTCAAGAAAGATGATCTCTCTGTGGCCCGGTGGGGGGTGGGGTAGGGGGTGTTATAGGGGTGGTGCTTTGATCATATGGGGCAGTGCCATATAGAAGGGGCGGGGTTTAGTATCCTGTTTCCCTGAAAGATGCGTTACATCTTATTTGCGGGGGATGTCTTATTTCTCCATCCCCTTGCAGCCCCAGCCTCCTCCTCTTGCAGCCGCCAGCCTCCTCTTCTTGCTGTCCCCAGCTTCCTCCTCTGGCAGCTGCCAGCCTCCTCCTCTTGCAGCCCCCAGCCTCCTCCTTTTGCAGTCCCCAGCCTCCTCTTCCAGCCCCCTCCTCTTCCAGCCCCCATCCTCCTCCTCTTCCAGCCTCCATCCTCCTCCTCTTCCAGCCTCCATCCTCCTCCTCTTCCAGCCCCAATCCTCCTCCTCTTCCAGCCCCCATTCTCCTCCTTTTCCAGCCCCCATCCTTCTCCTCTTCCAGCCCCCATCCTCCTCCTCTTCCAGCCCCCATCCTCCTCCTCTTCCAGCCTCCACCCTCCTCCTCTTCCAGACCCCATCCTCCTCCTCTTCCAGTCCCCATTCTCCTCCTCTTCCAGCCTCCACCCTCCTCCTCTTCCAGACCCCATCCTCCTCCTCTTCCAGACCCCATCCTCCTCCTCTTCCAGACCCCATCCTCCTCCTCTTCCAGCCTTCATCCTCCTCCTCTTCCATCCTCCATCATCCTCCTCTTCTAGCCTCCATCCACCTCCTCTTCCAGCCTCCATCCACCTCCTCTTCTAGATCCCATCCTTCTCCTCTTGCAGATCCTATCTACCTCCTCTTCCAGACCTCATCCTCCTCCTCTTCCAGACCCCATCCTCTCCATCACACACACACATACACACGTCACCGGTCCGCTGTTGCAGCATTACATCCCCTCTCTGTTCTCTTCCTCAGCTGTGTGCAGAGATGTACATCAGAAGCCATTGGCCAATCACAGTACAGCAGCCATTAGCCAAACAGGGCTCAGCTGCTGCAATGTGATTGGCCGAGAGCTTCTGATGTACATCTCTGCACACAGCTGAGGAAGAGAATACAGAGAGGATGTAATGCTGCAGGGGCGGGGGGCGGTGACATCACATCGGGAGGCGGGCAGCATCCACCGCTCTGAGCCACCGCAGAGCTCAGCACACTGTGTGTAGTGCTGGTCTGTGGCGGCGCGGACTGGCACACAGACCCCCGCGGCCCGGTCCCGGTCCGCGGCTCGGTGGTTGGGGACCCCTGGTCTAAAACACAAGAGTGGGGGATCCGGAAATATTGATTTTAGTTGTACATCTTCCTCTAGGAGTGGTTGAAGTTTCCGTGCGGCTCCTCTTAACACCTCCAGACTTGGATTGTAGGTGACTACGAGAGGCACTCTGTTGTTTTCTTCTCTAGTTTTGTAATAAAGGAGATGATTCCTTGATATTCTGGTGGCTCTTGTAATCTGGTTCTCGATTGCTCTTGGATAGGGATGAGCGAGTATAATTGTTACTATCCGGTACTCGCCGAATAGTAACGATATTCGGGCTACTCACTACTCCCCGAGTTTCATGTGATTACTCAGGAGTAGCGAGTAGTCCTTTAACATTCACAGTGTATCTATATATATACACTGTGAAAGTGCACTAAAACTGAATAAAAGTTGTTAAAAAATAAAAAAATATCATACTCACCTATCCGACGCCTGCATCAGGACGGGCAAAGAAGACATCCGATCAACGACAAGTACCTGTGAGTCTGACAGCCAATCAGAAGGCCAGACGTCACAAACCACCTGATCGCTACCAGCCACCTGATTGGCCAGATCGCCAGGTCATTGATGCACGTTCAAGACCTGGCAATCTGGCCAATCAGGTGGCAGGTAGCGATCAGGTGGTTTGTGACGTCTGGCCATCTGATTGGCTGTCAGACTCACAGGTACTTGTCGTTGATCGGATGTCTTCTTTGCCGGTCCCGGTACAGGCGTCGGATAGGTGAGTATGATATTTTTTTATTTTTTGCAACTTTTATTTACTTTTAGTGCACTTTCGCAGAGTATATATAGATACACTGTGTATACATAGATACACTGCGAAAGTACTCGCCCGGCCCATTCACTGCCATTGGATTCGCTATACTCGCAACAAGTACAGAGTACCAGGACCTACCCATTGCGAGTATAGCGAGTCCGATTACTGCAGTACTCGCTCATCCCTACTCTTGGATGGTAGCCCATCCAAAAGGTCCAAAAAGGTCTTTCTGAGGTCCTCAAGGTGATTGTCTCTATCTGTAGGGTTGGAACATATCCAATAGTATCTGATGGCCTGGCTGTACACAATAGAGTTTATGTGCTTTGGATGAAAACTGCCCCATCGGAGATATGTTAAACGGTCAATTGGTTTCCGGTACAGGGATGTCTCCATTTCATTGTTCTGTAGCTTAATCATGGTGTCCAGAAAGCTGATTTCAGTGCAGGAGTCGTTGAGTGTTAAGTTAATAGTGGGATGAAACTGATTAAAGTGTTCATGGAACGTCTTCAGCTGTTGTTCAGACTCCGTCCAGATGATCAAAATGTCATCAATATAACGGTAGTAGGCCAGAGGCCCGATAGGCACCAAAATGGCACCACAATATGCAAATCTTTTCATGGCCAAGCTTGAAGGTGACTTTTTATCCTCTTATCCTATCAGAAAGTTGGCAATATTCACATTGGCCACTAATACTGGATTCACACTTTCCTCATTATTATCACAGACAGGGTAACAATGTCACATAGCTCTATATACATTATAGGATCACACAGGATATACACAGGATCCTCCATTCACAATAGGTGATGTCACAGCTCACCTCCTCCTGTACAATGACTGATAACACCTCTATATACAGTAGATAGCACATGATCCACCATTCACAATAGGTGATATCACAGCTCACCTCCTCCTGTACAATGACTGATAACACCTCTATATACAGTAGATAGCACATGATCCGCCATTCACAATAGATGATATCACAGCTCATCTACTCCTGTACAATGACTGATAACACCTCTATATACAGTAGATAACACAGGATCCACCATTCACAATAGGTGATGTCACAGCTCACCTCCTCCTCCTGTACAATGACTGATAACACCTCTATATACAGTAGATAGCACATGAGCCACCATTCACAATAGATGATATCACAGCTCATCTACTCCTGTACAATGACTGATAACACCTCTATATACAGTAGATAACACAGGATCCACCATTCACAATAGATGATATCACAGCTCACCTCCTCCTGTACAATGACTGATAACACCTCTATATACAGTAGATAACACAGGATCCACCATTCACAATAGGTGATATCACAGCTCACCTCCTCCTCCTGTATAATGACTGATAATACCTCTATATACAGTAGATAACACAGGATCCACCATTCACAATAGGTCATGTCACAGCTCACCTCCTCCTGTACAATGACTGATAACACCTCTATACAGTAGATAATACAGGATCCACCATTCACAATAGGTGATGTCACAGTTCACCTCCTCCTCCTATACAATGACTGATAACACCTCTATATACAGTAGATAACACAGGATCCACCATTCACAATAGGTGATATCACAGCTCACTTCCTCCTCCTGTACAATGACTGATAACACCTCTATATACAGTAGATAACACAGGATCCACCATTCACAATAGGTGATATCACAGCTCACCTCCTCCTCCTGTACAATGACTGATAACACCTCTATATACAGTAGATAACACAGGATACACCATTCACAATAGGTGATATCACAGCTCACTTCCTCCTCCTATACAATGACCGATAACTCCTCTATATACAGTAGATAACACAGGATCCAGCATTCACAATAGGTGATATCACAGCTCACCTCCTCCTCCTGTACAATGACTGATAACACCTCTATATACAGTAGATAACACAGGATCCACCATTCACAATGATGATATCACAGCTTACCTCCTCCTCCTGTACAATGACTGATAACACCTCTATATACAGTAGATAACACAGGATCCACCATTCACAATAGGTGATATCACAGCTCACCTCCTCCTATACAATGACAGATAACCCTCTATATACAGTAGATAACACAGGATCCACCATTCACAATAGGTGATATCACAGCTCACCTCCTCCTCCTGTACAATGACTGATAACACCTCTATATACAGTAGATAACACAGGATCCACCATTCACAATAGGTGATATCACACTCACCTCCTCCTCCTGTACAATGACTGATAACACCTCTATATACAGTAGATAACACAGGATCCACCATTCACAATAGGTGATATAACAGCTCACCTCCTCCTGTACAATGACTGATAACACCTCTATATACAATAGATAACACAGGATCCACCATTCACAATAGGTGATATCACAGCATCACCCTCCTCCTGTACAATGACTGATAACACCTCTATATACAGTAGATAACACAGGATCCACCATTCACAATAGGTGATATCACAGCTCACTTCCTCCTCCTGTACAATGACTGATAACACCTCTATATACAGTAGATAACACAGGATCCACCATTCACAATAGGTGATATCACAGCTCACCTCCCTGTACAATGACTGATAACACCTCTATATACAGTAGATAAACAGGATCCACCATTCACAATAGGTGATATCACAGCTCACCTCCTCTCCTGTACAATGACTGATAACACCTCTATATACAGTAGATAACACAGGATCCACCATTCACAATAGATGATATCACAGCTCACCTCCTCCTCCTGTACAATGACTGATAACACCTCTATATACAGTAGATAACACAGGATCCACCATTCACAATAGTTTATATCACAGCTCACTTCCTCCCAGGACAATTACTTCTGCAGAGAGGATGCCCACAACACTATCTTAGGGTGGATGCACCCTGGCATTAGAATCGCGCGAGTGCATGTGAGAAAAAGTTGCTTTGCACATGAACCAGTATAACTAAATGATACTGGTCATATTAGTGCATTTTCAACGTACTGAATCGCATTGCGAGTGAAATGCGAGTATTCAATCGCAGCATGCTGCAATTGAATGTGATTTCCCCCGGAGAGTGGCCATTGAAAGTATATGGGTGCGAGAAAATCTCGTACCCATACAGCACACTGTGCATTAGTAGCAAGTGTGTGCGATATTTCACTGTTGGCTTCTATCCCTGCGGTATTTGAATTTGCTGGCTTGCCGTCCCAGCACCCAGTAGGCTTTTACCGCTGCTGTCACAACAGCGGTGTTTTAAAAGTCAGTGCTTTCCATGGTGCTGAAGTTTGGCAATGTTTTACTGTCAGTGCTTTCCATGGTACTGAAGTTTTCTTGCCTGGATTTCTCAGCATGCTACCCTGCTACTTAGCATGGTACTCGGGTACTGGCAGATTAGCCATTGCAGCCTGAAGTTTTCTCACCGGATTTCAGCATGATTTATTCAAATCGGATACGGGAAACAATCTGATTTCACCGGATCCGGTGCTCATAGACTCCCATGCTGTGGTGCACCGGATCCGGGAAAAAAATTGGATCGTTTCCCAAATCCGCATCTGTGAAATCCCAGCAAGCAAACTTCAGCACCATGGACAGTACTAACTTTCATCTCAGCACTGACTTCAGCACCGAGGACAGCAGCACACAACGAAGCAGACTAAAAGCCTGCTAGTAACTCGCACCACACTTTCATGTATACAGCCATGCACACATACCACACATGCACCACACTCACAGGACAATACACCCAGCACTTGCATGACTGGCATGCATCCATTTTTGAAGCATGATAGTGTGCCTCCACCCTTATAGAAATGAACATCTCCAGACTACATGTTGTACCGCTTTGATGCTGAAAAAGGTTAAAGCCACATCAGGTGGATTCTAATTGCTGCACAGGGAACAATTTCTTCCTGATCCCCAATATATGAGAATCAAAAATGTTCTATATTTTGAGAAAAAGATTATTTATCTAGTGGTATTCTCAGAAAGCATAGGAAAGTTTTACTTTTCTGACTTGATAAATGATTTAGCTCCATCTGCAGCCAGCCGTTTACAGGTTTATAGAGCCACCACTAGGAGAAGCTCATTGTATACAGATTTATACAGTCACCACTACTGAGAACTCACTGCATACAGATTTATACAGTCACCACTAGTGGAGCTCACTGCATACAGATTTATACAGCCACCACTAGTGGGAGCTCACTGCATACAGATTTATACAGTCACCACTAGTGGGAGCTCACTGCATACAGATTTATACAGCCACCACTAGTGGAGCTCACTGCATACAGATTTATTACAGTCACCACTAGTGGGAGCTCACTGCATACAGATTTATACAGTCACCACTAGTGGGAGCTCACTGCATACAGATTTATACAGTCACCTACTGTGGGAGCTCACTGCATACAGATTTATACATCACCACTAGGGGATAGCTCACTGCATACAGATTTATACAGCCACCACTAGTGGGAGCTCACTGCATACAGATTTATACAGTCACCACTAGTGGGAGCTCACTGCATACAGATTTATACAGCCACCACTAGTGGGAGCTCACTGCATACAGATTTATACAGTCACCACTAGTGGGAGCTCACTGCATACAGATTTATACAGTCACCACTAGTGGGAGCTCACTGCATACAGATTTATACATTCACCACTGGGGATAGCTCATTGCATACAGATCTATACAGCCACCACTAGGGGGAGCTCACTGCATACAGATTTATACAGTCATTACTCGTGGAACTCATTGTATACAGATTTTTGCAGCCACCACTAGAAGGAGCTCACTGCATACAGATTTATACAGCCACCACTAGGGGGAACTCACTGTATACATATTTATACAGTTACCACTAGGAGGAGCTCATTGTATACAGATTTATACAGCCACCACTAGAGGGAGCTCACTGCATACAGATTTATACAGCCACCATTATGGAGAACTCACTGTATATACAGTAGATTTATACAGCCACCACTATGGGGAGCTTGCCGTGAACAGATCTATACAACCACCACTAGGGGTAGCTCATTGTATACAGGTTTATACAGCCACCACAAAGGGGAGCTCCCTCCAAATAGATTTATACAGTTACCACTAAGGGCAGCTCACTGCATGCAGAGTTATATAGCCACCACTAGAGGAGCTCACGGCATACAGAGTTATATAGCCACCACTAGGAGGAGCTCACTGCATACATATTTTTACAGGCACTACTAAGGGGATCTCACTGTATACAGATTTATACAGCCACCACTAGAGGGAGCTCACTGCATACATTATTTTTACAGGCACTACTAGGGATCTCACGTTATAGCCACCACTAGGGAATCTTGCATTTATACAATTATACAGTCAACCACCACTAGGAAGATGCATACAATTTTATACAGTCACCACCATAGGAAGAGCTCACTGTATACAATTATCAACACCACTAGCGTGAGCTCACTGTGTATGACTTTATAGACAGCTCAATTACTGAAGTAAACTCATTGAGATAGTTATTGTTTTAGAAGAGGAGAGGGGTAAATTGTATGTTGCAGGCAGCAGGTCCTGTTGTAGGGACTTCCCACAGCCCCCTGAGGGTTACAGCACAATATAACTGTCTGAGCTCTGCTCCTTGTGCTCCACATCTGCAGGACAAAATGTGATTTTCCTTTTTATCCTCTACACCAGAATTGTCTCCTGCATTTTTAATCAAAGACATGTCAAGTTCTCCTGACTTAAAAGGGAAATTAAAGAAGAATGGGCTGAACACTGAACATCCACTATGTGGAGAGGAATGAAAAAAAATATGGTATTTCTAAATTCCTAGAAACACACGTCAAATATACCACAGCCTGAGGGAGAGAGAAGCAGCCGCCGAGCATGTTATTACCCTACAAAGATCTGCTGCGGATGGGGTAATAAGGGAAGGAATTCATAGAGGAGGATCTGGATAATACACACAGCGATGTCACAGTACAGGGATAATACACACAGTGATGTCACAGTACAGGGATAATACACACAGTGATGTCACAGTACAGGGATAATACACACAGTGATGTCACAGTACAGGGATAATACACACAGTGATGTCATAGTACAGGATAATACACACAGTGATGTCACAGTACAGGGATAATACACACAGTGATGTCACAGTACAGGATAATACACACAGTGATGTCACAGTACAGGGATAATACACACAGTGATGTCACAGTACAGGGATAATACACACAGTGATGTCACAGAACAGGGATAATACACAGTGATGTCACAGTACAGGGATAATACACACAGTGATGTCACAGTACAGGGATAATACACACAGTGATGTCACAGTACAGGGATAATACACAGCGATGTCACAGTACAGGGATAATACACACAGTGATGTCACAGTACAGGGATAATACACACAGTGATGTCACAGTACAGGGATAATACACACAGTGATGTCACAGTACAGGATAATACACAGCGATGTCACAGTGGAGGGATAATACACACAGTGATGTCACAGTACAGGGATAATACACACAGTGATGTCACAGTACAGGATAATGCACACAGTGATGTCACAGTACAGGGATAATACACACAGTAATGTCACAGTACAGGGATAATACACACAGTGATGTCACAGTACAGGGATAATACACACAGTGATGTCACAGTACAGGGATAATACACAGCGATGTCACAGTACAGGGATAATACACACAGTGATGTCACAGTACAGGGATAATACACACAGTGATGTCACAGTACAGGATAATGCACACAGTGATGTCACAGTACAGGATAATACACACAGTAATGTCACAGTACAGGGATAATACACACAGTGATGTCACAGTACAGAGATAATGCACACAGTGATGTCACAGTACAGGGATAATATATAAGTGATGTCACAGTACAGGGATAATACACAGTGATGTCACAGTACAGAGATAATACACACAGTGATGTCACAGTACAGAGATAATACACACAGTGATGTTACAGTACAGGGATAATATACAGTGATGTCACAGGACAGGGTTAATACACACAGTGATGTCACAGTACAGGGATAATACACACAGTGATGTCACAGTACAGAGATAATACACACAGTGATGTCACAGTACAGGGATAATGCACACAGTGATGTCACAGTACAGGGATAATACACACAGTGATGTCACAGTACAAGATAATACACACAGTGATGTCACAGTAACAGGGTAATGCACACAGTGATGTCACAGTACAGGGATAATACACACAGTGATGTCACAGTACAGGATAATGCACACAGTGATGTCACAGTACAGGGATAATACACACAGTGATGTCATAGTACAGGGATAATACACACAGTGATGTCACAGTACAGGGATAATACACACAGTAATGTCACAGTACAGGATAATACACACAGTAATGTCACAGTACAAGATAATACACACAGTGATGTCACAGTACAAGATAACACACACAGTGATGTCACAGTACAGGATAATGCACACAGTGCAGCACGCGTGTTAGACGGCAGGAGACCAATGAGTGCCGGTTCCGATTATGCAGGGAGCCAGCGAGACCAGCGGTACCACCACCAGCCGCAGCACAGCAGCATGCACCCGGCTGCGCAGTGCACGCTGGGACATGTAGTCATAAGACATGTCTCAGAGTGCACTGCGTGGCCGAGTGCACAGCGCGCCCGATGTGTAACCAGGGTACACATCGGGTAACTAAGCACAGCACTGTCCTAGTTACCCGCGTGTACCCTGGTTACCAGCCTGTGAGCGGAAGAAGGCTGGTAACCAAGGTACACAGCAGGTAACTAGGACAGCGCTGTGCTTAGTTACCCGATGTGTACCTTAGTTACCAGCCTTCTTCCGCTTACCCAGCGATGTGGAGGTTGGCTCCCTGGTCCCTGGTTGCTGAGGAGATCTGCCTGTTTGACAGCTCCCCAGCGATCCTGCTCGTTGTCGGGATCACTGGAACATCGCTGTGTGTAACGGCACCCTTAGGATATTGAACCTTCAAGATGTGCGGAATGAGAATAATTTGAAGATCTGGTATAGTTTCTGAGTCTTGAAAGGAAGGTGCAGGGAAACAATGTGTACCTAACCAAGATTGACTAGTAGGGGGCTGAGGAGACCCATCACCACCCACACCCTACAGGAGACGTCCTACAACCACGTCACTGTTATGTTCTTACTGTTTGAGTTGCTACAAACTAGCCCGCTTTAAATGATATTGTTGGCGAAACCCACAACCGAGCACCATGCATAAATTACTATTTCCACTGATATCAGCCTGGTAATAACATTTGTTTGCAATTGTGATGTAAGTTTATTAGGATGATGTCCCGGAGTCATCGCAGACAGCACGAACCACCAAGTGACTGCACATGTAATGACAGTGGAACATCACATTGTGCTGACAGCAGCAGATCAGCTCTCAGAATATGAGTCATTACACTGATGATTTTCTCATACTTTTACATCAAACTATTGTCAGTCCCGCTCAGTATACCTACCACCGCCACGTCACCTTCTGCTCGCCATCGATGTCTTTAACCAGTAGTGTAATGGTAGGAGACCCAGATACAGATCTGAGGCCCAGGAGAGGCTGCGGGCTGTGCCATGTGCAGCGCCGTGCATGTTATGGGCATTGTGCCAACTCCAGCCCACAGTATTAAGGGTCAGGGATGATACTAAAGCCTGAGGGACACAATGATCACCAAATCATATTTACCCTTTCAGAGAATGTTTCTGCCTACTTATCTTTATTTGTATTCAAATGTACCAAATCTTTGTGTGTTGGGTGGCTCAGTGTTACACCTGTTGCGGCGCTGGCACCTCCACAGCAGGGAGATTGGCTCCACGCCTCCGACAGTCCACAGTATCTGCCCAAGATCCGTCTGACGCTTTCCGTTTCCAGGGCTTATGCATGCCACACAGGTTTCTGGGAGTGCGCTGAGGCTGAATGCAGGGCATGCCCCAGCTTCTTAAAGGGCCAGCATGCCCTAACCAGAAATGCTTCTCAGCTTATGGCTGAGAAGCACAGAGTATTTAAGGTGCCTTCCCCCAACTGAAAGGTGCCCGAGCAACGTGTTCTATTATTTAGAGACCGGCTGCTAGTTGTCAGGTCCCCTTGCTTACATCAGGCAGGGCACAGGCACTGGACAGTGACTGTTCCTAGTTCGGCTGGCCCACAAGCACCTATCTGTATCAGTCCCGCCGCCACGCCATCTGTACCAGTCCCACCGCCGCGCCATCCGTATCGGTCCTGCCACTGCCCCATCTGAACCGGTCCCGCTGACACACCATCTGTACCGGTCACGCCGACCCACCATCTGTACCGGTCCCACTGCCGCACCATTCGTACCAGTCCTGCCGACCCACCATCTGTACCGGTCCTGCCGCCACACCATCCATACCAGTCCTGTCGCCCCACCATCTGTACCGGTCCAGCCGCCACACCATCCGTACCAGACCTGCCGCCGCACCATCCGTACCAGTCCTGCCGCCGCACCATCCGTACCGGTCCTGCCGCCGCACCATCCGTACCGGTCCTGTTACCGCACCATGCGCACCAATATTCAGCCATCCCACTTGCACCAACCAAAAGACAACCTGTCCGTAGAAGCTTGACCATTGGCGTTAGCTGTCACGATACTGAGACCCTCTGGAGTTGCACCTCATAGCTAGCTACCAGCATAAGCCCAACATCTCCTGCTGAGGGTAAGCAGAAAACTCGGTAGTCAATTAGGTTCTCTTCTCCAACAGGAGATTGATGCTTCGGCCCAGTGGGTCCAATCCCGGACACTTGCCCGTCTAGTGTTACACTCATTGTGTGTTTTGGCTGGTAAAAGCTTCTTAAAGGACAGGGTAAGTCGTCTTCCAAGAATGATTTGTATGATTCCATGTCGTTGCTCGGCCTGGACAATCCTTTCATATTGTTCTACATACAGTTCTCTATAATTCATGGGCCATGGCTGAGAACGCTTTCCCATACATGATTCCTACTAGTGCTAAGTCATGTAATGACCTGATAATGCATCACATCAAACTCCTGTACAACTACATCCCCAGTAATGTCAAACTGCTTATTAAAGGTGCCGAGCCGGGCAGAAAGCCAGAGCGCTCCTGTAAATAATTAAAAAACAGATCTAATTGGTTTCGTTAAACTCCCGACCATATGTTGAAGCGAGGACGAGCGCAGCTCTGGCAGGAAAAGGCTGATATGTGGGATACTTTCATGTCTGATCAAAAGATGTAGAAAGATGGAAAAGTTGTAAACAATCAAAGTCTTGAGCGAAAGGTCACCAGGATCGGATTGTAAGTCAGTGACTATTAATCTTATATAACAAGAACACTTCTGCATTTAGTAGATCTATCTTATATTAGGGACAATGCAATAAAAGAGGGATTAACTCTACTGAGAAAAGTATTGGTGGGCACCTCTTAATCAATTAATTCCGATTTTTCCTAAATTCTGCTGGCCGAGCAGCTGCAGCCGTACATCACCAAACACAATGCCGAGCAGCTGCAGCCGTACATCACCAAGCACAA
The DNA here is from genome assembly GCA_033576535.1 of Allobates femoralis. Classification (NCBI taxonomy): domain Eukaryota; kingdom Metazoa; phylum Chordata; class Amphibia; order Anura; family Aromobatidae; genus Allobates; species Allobates femoralis. The sequence goes on along the minus strand of JARQOC010000011.1, from coordinate 221,389,309 downwards.
TGCCGAGCAGCTGCAGCTATACATCACCAAGCACAATGCTGAGCAGCTGCAGCCGTACATCACCAGGCACAATGCCGAGCAGCTGCAGCCGTACATCACCAAGCACAATGGGGAGCAGCTGCAGACGTACATCACCAAGCACAATGCCGAGCAGCTGCAGCTAACATCACCAAGCACAATGCTGAGCAGCTGCAGCCGTACATCACCAGGCACAATGCCGAGCAGCTGCAGACGTACATCACCAAGCACAATGCCGAGCAGCTGCAGCCGTACATCACCAAGCACAATGCCGAGCAGCTGCAGCTGTCCATCACCAAGCACAATGCCGAGCGTCGGATGGAGCAGTGTAAAGTCGCCACCACTGGATTCTGTAGGAGACGTGTTCTGTTCAGGATCACACTTTTCTATCTGTGTCTGATGGACTTGTCTGGGTTTGGTGATAACAGGAGAACATTCCCCCCTGACTGCATTGTATAGATGGTGGAGGAGAATAATGCTTCGGGCTGTTATCAGGGGGCAACCGTGGTCCCTTAGTTCCAGTGAAGGGGACATTGTATCCTCCAGCTTTGTGGGAACAGTTTGGGGAAGGTCGTCTTCTGTTCCCTATGACTGTGCCCAGTGCTCAAGCTCCATAAAGCGCATGGCTGGGGGAGTTTGGTGGAAGAACATGACCGGCCGCACGGACCCCAATCTCAGACCCATCCAACACTTATAATGGAGATTGTGAGCCCGACCTCTCCCAACATCAGTGTCACCTCACCAATGCTCTTCTAGATGAAAGGGCATAAATTCTCACAGGCGGCACCAAAATCTTTTAAAAACCCTTCCCAGAAGAGCGGGAGCCATTATATCTACAAAGGGGCGACTTCATATTTATGTGTATGGATGTAGGATGGAAGGTCAGAAAAGCTCTGGAGGTGAAATGTGCAAATGTCCTGATATTTTATCCATATAATACATATGAAGGAGGGGGAAAAGGAACAAAGTTTACATTTTCCATGTGTAATATAGACCTGGGGTCAAGTATTTCTTACGCTGATGGAGGTCAATAATGTGAGCTACTGGATATATTTTAGTTTTCGCCCTCTTTTATGGTTCCATTATGGATTTGTTCTTATCTGGATTAACCAAGTCTTCTAATCTTGTTCTAGTGGGGGGGACCCCTTTATTTATTGCCACTTTTGGTTAAACCAAATAGATGTATCCTGTATGGGATTGGCTTTCTGCCCACCGTGAGGCATCCACCAAGAATCACAGACTCAAAGCTTGATTAATTCATAGGAAGAAAGAAAACTTCAAAATGAACTCAATGAGCTCCGGCTAATTCAATCAGCGTAAATGAGGAGAAGGACATGTCCTGGATAAATGGGTCACAGTGACATTCAGGATAAAGCCACGTGCACATGGTGAGTATCTGTAAGGCAAAACCAGGAGTGGAACAATCAAAGTATAATAGAAACTCTTCACCACTTCTGTATTTATCACCCACTTCTGGTTTTGGCTACAATATACTGATGTAAATGTGGCCTAATCATCCTCACAAGCATCCTGATGTTTATCATCCTATTGGTTAGTCCATCACACCCTCTGTACCTGCAAAAAGAGCGTCTGGGTCTGGTGCCCCATGATAACACTTCTTGTACCTGTACCCTGGCAGCAAGTGTTATTGTATACCTCAGAATTGAACAAATAGATGGATATGGAAAAGAGGGCGGGCAAGGGCAAAGAAAAAGAGGGTGGGGTGGGGGCAAGGAAAAGAGGGTGGGGTGGGGCAAGGAAAAGAGGGTGGGCGAGGGCAAGGAAAAGAGGGTGGGGCGAGGGCAAGCAAAAGAGGGGGTGGGGTGAGGGAAAGGAAAAGAGGGTGGGGCGAGGGCAAGGAAAAGAGGGTGGGGTGAGGGCAAGAAAAAGAGGGTGGGGCTAGGGCAAGGAAAAGAGGGTGGGGCGAGGGCAAGGAAAAGAGGGTGGGGCGAGGGCAAAGAAAAGAGGGTGGGGTGGGGGCAAGGAAAAGAGGGTGGGGTGGGGGCAAGGAAAAGAGGGTGGGTGAGGGCAAGCAAAGAGGGGGTGGGGCAATGGGAAGGAAAAGAGGGTGGGTGAGGGAAAGGAAAAGAGGATGGGATGAGGGCAAGGAAAGAGGGTGGGATGAGAGCAAGGAAAAGAGGAAAAGAGGGTGGGGTGAGGGCAAGGAAAAGAGGGTGGGGTGGGGGCAAGGAAAAGAGGGTGGGGCGAGGGCAAGGAAAAGAGGGTGGGCGAGGGCAAGCAAAAGAGGGGTGGGGTGAGGGAAAGGAAAAGAGGGTGGGGCGAGGGCAAGGAAAAGAGGGTGGGGTGAGGGCAAGAAAAAGAGGGTGGGGCTAGGGCAAGGAAAAGAGGGTGGGGCGAGGGCAAGGAAAAGAGGGTGGGGCGAGGGCAAAGAAAAGAGGGTGGGGTGGGGGCAAGGAAAAGAGGGTGGGGTGGGGCAAGGAAAAGAGGGTGGGGTGAGGGCAAGCAAAAGAGGGGGTGGGGCAATGGGAAGGAAAAGAGGGTGGGTGAGGGAAAGGAAAAGAGGATGGGATGAGGGCAAGGAAAGAGGGTGGGATGAGAGCAAGGAAAGAGGAAAAGAGGGTGGGGTGAGGGCAAGGAAAAGAGGGTGGGGCAGGGCAAGGAAAAGAGGGTGGGGCGGGGGCAAGGAAAAGAGGTGGGGTGGGGGAAAGGAAAAGAGGGTGGGGCAGGGAAAGGAAAAGAGGGTGGGGTGGGGGAAAGGAAAATAGGGTGGGGCGGGGAAAGGAAAAGAGGGTGGGCGAGGGCAAGGAAAAGAGGGTGGGGTGAGGGCAAGAAAAAGAGGGTGGGGCTAGGCAAGGAAAAGAGGGTGGGGCGAGGGCAAGGAAAAGAGGGTGGGGCGAGGGCAAAGAAAAGAGGGTGGGGTGGGGGCAAGGAAAAGAGGGTGGGGTGGGGGCAAGGAAAAGAGGGTGGGGTGAGGGCAAGCAAAAGAGGGGGTGGGGCAATGGGAAGGAAAAGAGGGTGGGTGAGGGAAAGGAAAAGAGGATGGGATGAGGGCAAGGAAAGAGGGTGGGATGAGAGCAAGGAAAAGAGGAAAAGAGGGTGGGGTGAGGGCAAGGAAAAGAGGGTGGGGCAGGGGCAAGGAAAAGAGGGTGGGGCGGGGGCAAGGAAAAGAGGGTGGGGTGGGGGAAAGGAAAAGAGGGTGGGGCAGGGGAAAGGAAAAGAGGGTGGGGTGGGGGAAAGGAAAATAGGGTGGGGCGGGGAAAGGAAAAGAGGGTGGGGCGGGGGAAAGGAAAAGAGGGTGGGGTGGGGGAAAGGAAAAGAGGGGGTGGGGCAATGGGAAGGAAAAGAGGGTGGGGCGATGGGAAGGAAAAGAGGGTGGAGCAAGGGCAAGGAAAAAAGGGTGGGGTGGGGGCAAGGAAAAGAGGGTGGGGCAAGGAAAAGAGGGTAGGGTGAGGGCAAGGAAAAGAGGGTAGGGTGAGGGCAAGGAAAAGAGGGTGGGGTGAGGGCAAGGAAAAGAGGGTGGGCAAGGGCAAAGAAGAGGGTGGGGCAAGGAAAAGTGGGTGGGGTGAGGGCAAGGAAAAGAGGGTGGGGTGAGGGCAAAGAAAAGAGGGTGGGGTGAGGGCTAAGAAAAGAGGTCGGGTGGGTGAAAGAAAAGAGAGTGGGCAAGGGAAGGAAAAGAAGGTGGATGAGGGAAGAGAGAGAAAGAAAAAGAAAGAGCAAAAAAACAGAGAAAACTGTAGAAAGATAGATAGATAGATAGATAGATAGATAGATAGATAGATAGATAGATGCTGTTAAATCTGTCAAAAATTATCCTGACTAGTGCCTGTTATATAAAGGAGGTTTCAAGCCATTCTGGGAATTGTAGTTACATAACTCCTTTCCATAGGGACATTATAGAGGGGTTTCTGCTCTTTATGATTAACCACCTATACTTGATCAGTGGTGGTCTGACTACTACAGTGAATGGAGAAGCCATGGTGCCTTCATTACAGCAACATATATATGGTTGTGGGTAAGCCCACTACTGCAGTGCACTCCCCCATAGTTTATGCTTTTGCTCTATAAAAAGATTAATTTCCTTAAAGATATTGTAGATATTTGTTTGCAGCAAAGGGTTAGTGCGTAAAAGGAGATATTAGGAAATTGCGGTCGGCATCTTTAATCTCTGCCACAGTGCCACCCATACGGATAAAGCAATCCTCTAAACACGTGCCGACGTAGCCGACTAATACTCCCATTAGCTGAGTGCACATATCAGTGCGCTGCAGACAGGTTTTAGGAAATTGGTTTATTGGAAAGTAATGAAGAGATTGAGTTGATCTGATTACGGACTGCTGTTAATTTCTGTGTACACCAGGGAGCGAGATGGGAAGCTGCTGAGCTCGTGAGCCATCCAGCTGCCTGATTCAGATTTATTGGGACGGCTACGTGGGTGCGTGGTAACTGCAAAAATCAGGACGCGTCTCATTTAAGTCATAAGAAAACTTTATTTCTCGTGTTATTGTCACGAAAAATCCATATTTAGGCCCCTTTCACACTGGCGTTTTTTACAAATTGCGGCAGATTTACTGCACTTGCGGCAAGCCCCATGCATTGTCTATGGGGCTTGCGGCAGGTGCAGTATAGCCACGGTTCCGACACTTGCGTCAGTTGCAGACGCAAAAAAAAAACGCGGTCAGCAGCGTTTTTTCCCACGGCCGCAACCGGAATCTGCATGACATAGATGTGTGCAGATACTTTTAGGGGTATACTGGCAATAGCGGGGATCAGATGTTAGTGGGTGTGATCGCATTCTCTACCCTGTTAGTGCTCTTCAGACGGTTGTTTCCATTGACTAAGCCCAGTCACCATGCCCCCCCCCCCCTGCAAGGCAACCATGCCCCAATAAGTAGCCGATTCATGGAAGCACGTGGGAGAGGCTGGGTCATGCCCACTCACTAAAATGGCCACCACACCCATTCCCTAAGGCCGTGTGTCCATATACTTGCGCCATCCATGCAGCCACATGCCAAGACATGTATATAGGTACCCAAATATTAATGAGTAGGCACTTTAAGACGTCTGTGAATCAGCACGGACCTTGTGTCTGTGTGCTCCACACAGAGCTGTGTCCTTTTTTAGCAGCAGCAGCAGGCACACACGGACCCATTCAGCTCAATGGGCCCATGCTAAAAACATCCCGCACACGGATATCATTCGTGTGACATTTGTGTGCATGGACATGAGGGAAGATTTTTAAGTTAAAAAAATAAAGAGTTTTATACTTACCTGTCTCCAGCAATGTCCTGTCCCTCTGCTTCCAAGGCCGCTCATTAAGCTCATGAATGTTCATTTAACTGTGAGCTGCAAAGGACCCGGTAAAGACTGTGACAGGCAGTGCTGGAGACCGGGAAGTATACAAAGACATGCTGTTTGTGTGCTATCCAGCCTCTCTTACATGCGCATGTTTTGCACGGACTTGTGAAAGAGGCTTAAATTGGCCACCATCTTTGGTTATCACTTTCTGCTGCCCCACAAATGCTACTAGGAAAGTATGCCCACCAATCGAGACGACCACCAACAAGCGGCGTACCAACAATAAGCAGGCTGGATACGTGATATAGCACGCATGGAAGGAAATGCTGTGCCACGGTCACCAACTTCCAGTGCCCCATACTACAAGTATGCCCCTTTAGGACACGTGGACACGTGCCCACGTTGGGCATTTGGTGAGTTTTTTACCTCAAGATTGTAACCAGCAGTGGGTGATAAATACAGAAGTGGTGACGTGTTTCCATTATACTTTTCCTTTGATTGTTCCACTCCTGGTTACAAAACCTGAGGTAAAAACTCTCCAAATACTCACTGTGTTTACGTGGCCTAGGGCACAATTGACCTGAGATTTAGGCCATGTGCACACAATGAGTATTTGGTGAGTTTTTTACCTCAGAATTTGTAGCCAAAACCAGAAGTGGAACAATCAGAGGGAAGAAATATGTCACCACTTCTGTATTTATCACCCAAACCCTGGGTTTGTCTACAAATTCTGAGGTAAAAACCTCATGAAATACTCAATGTGTGAACATGGCCAGTGATTATGGTAATCAGCAATCATTATGGGGCCGTCACACGCGTCAATATCGCTGCTGCACGTGACGTTGCAGCGATATTGACACGTGTGACAGGGCGCATCAACCAGCGATAAACAGCCCGGATCAGATTCTGGCCCCATAGTATGCTATGGGGCTGGATGGAGCCGGATGGCAGCTATCTGCCATCCGGCTTCCATCTGTCCGGGAGGATCCGGGTGTATTCAGATTTTCCTCCCGGACACAAAAACGTTGCATGCAACATTTTTGTGTCCGGGGGGAAAAATCTGAGACACTTGGATTTCCCCCGGTCCGGTGGATCCTGCGCCCCCTAACATGGGGGTCTATGGCGCCGGATCGCACCGGAGCTGCACCCGGGAGCCGGACGCTGGTTTCACACTGCAGTTTTTTCCCTGATCAGGTTCCATCAGTTTTGTGTGAAAACCAGGAGAGGAAGTTGCAGAGAAAAACTATAATTGAAAGATTGACACCTGTCCTGAGTTTTGGAGACACTCCTGGTTTTGGCACACAAACCTGATCGACCCTGATCAGGGTAAAAACTGCCTATGGTGTGTCATTAAACATACTGCAAAAATCCATCTGAGCCAGGTGATGTGAACTGTGCAAATAATAATAGTAAAAAACGTCATTGTGTCACATGGATATTGTGCTGACACCTGTGTAATAATTAAAAACTGCTCACCCAAAGGATTATGTCACAAATGTCACATTATGGCATCCCAGGGACTGCTCTGTACGTGTCCTAAGCTCAGCTGTAGTGTCAACTACACTGATTACATTCCACCTCCTCCTTCTAATGAGGCATGTGGCGCCATATTGGATCAGGGATCTGCCCTTATGGTGGGTTTACACGTCCCGATATCGGGGCGATATCGTAGGCAACGGCGCAGGAGCGCGCATTTTATGAGCGCTTTTCCCGATATCGCATCGGCGGTTTACATGCTGCGATATCGGGAAACAACGTCCCTATGATGTGTACGCCCATCAACCCAGTAACGACCATTTAACATGGGAGTTAATGGGTGAGGTGCGAGTAGACATCGTAGTTGGATGTTTACACGCAACGATCCGGCTCCAACAGGCATCCGATATCGGGCAGTTGAATAGCACGCTCATTCGACCCCCGATATCGGATTACCATTGTTCCTGCATCGTATTGTACCTTCAAACAGTACGATGCAGGAACGATATCGGCTCCAACTCCCGAACCACGTGACTTTTTGTCGGAGTTGGATTTGAGTTGGACGCCGATATCGCGACGTGTAAACCCACCATTAGAGCATGTGTCTGCCATATGTATATTGAATTACTGATCAATCATTTAGTGATGTGACCTGCTATATGACCATAACCCCATAGGTCCTTGTTCACATGTTGTGGTTCTGGGGAGTTTTAGGCCACGTGCACACGTTGAGTATTTGATGAGTTTTTACCTCAGGATTTGTATCCAAAACCAGGAGTGGGTGATAAATACAGAAGTGGTGACATGTTTCTATTATACTTTTCCTCTGATTGTTCCACTCCTGGTTTTGTCTACAAATCCTGAGGTAAAAAGCTCATCAAATATTCAGCGTGTGCACGTGGCCTTAGGAACACTATCAGGGGCGGGCTGGCCCAGGTGGCAGGGGGGCAGGTGCCCCCTGGGCTGGTGGTATAGTCCACCATTAGGGCCGCCCCCTGCAGAAACGGGCCGGCCGCGGGTGTAGCTTTGCAGCCGGCGCGCCGCCTTGCGGCTGGGACGGCACGGAGACAGCATGAGGCAAGGTCAGTGCTGGCAGCCCGACAGCACACCCCCCCCCCCCCCCGCTTCTCAAGGCAGCCCGACAGCACCCCCCCCCCCCCCCCCGCTTCTCAAGGCAGCCCGACAGCACCCCCCCCCCCGGTTCTCAAGGCAGCCCGACAGCACCCCCCCCCACCCCCCCGGTTCTCAAGGCAGCCCGACAGCACCCCCCCCCCCCCCGGTTCTCAAGGCAGCCCGATAGCACCCCCCCCGCTTCTCAAGGCAGGGCTGGCTGTAGAAATGTGCCACCCGGGGTTAGAGGCTCCAGCCAGCCCCTGAACACTATGCCCATACTCACCTGATGAATGGTTGATATAACATTTTACACTGTGCTTTATATTATTTCTGTTCCCCATATTATTACTTATTACACACAATACATACTTCTACAGGCCTTTATAGATAGCCTGACCACAATTCTTTATTGCATTTGCACCTTTGCTTAGGCCGGGTTCACACCACGGTTTGGAGCTGCCAGGTTGTGTCCAGTGTTTTGCAGGATGCACCGGACACAACCTGACAGCCCCAGATGTGCAGAAACTGAGGGCAAATATGCCCTCCGATCCTGTTTTAAACAGAAATCGTTTCTGAGCTTCTGTGCCACTGTCCAGTGCTGAAATTTCAGCAGCGCGGGTACAGGGGAGCCGTGGAGCTCTCCAGGTGCTGAACTTCAGCGGCGGCTGTGAAATGCTGCGCTCTCCATGGTGCTGAACAAGTGCGGCTGCATTTCACAGCCTCAGCTCTTTCAGCACCAGGCGTCCAGGAACCAGTACGATTTTCTGACGGATCCTGCGCGATCCGGCGCCCATAGCCTCTCATGTTATGGGGGCCGGATCACCCCAGATCCGATTCTGTTCGTTTTTGGCAACGGACACAAAAAATGATGCAAACTCCGATTTTGTGTCCGGTGCCAAAAACGAAAAGAACTGGATCCTCCCAGAAAACCACAAAACCGGATGGCAAATAACAGTCACCCGGCACCATAGGGTTACATGGGGGGCAAAATAGTATCCAGGTCTGTCCAGTTCACACCAGACAGACCCAGACCTGAAAGACCGTGGTATGAAGCCGGCTTTAGTTTTTGGTGTTTTTATGCAGCTTTAGATTTGCACCAAATTCTTTAATATGTGTCTTTTTAAGTCTATTGTACTTGTTCAGTCATATGTTTATCTTTGTGTTTTTTTTGGTTAATTTTGGACTTGTTTGTTGTTTTTTTAGGCCACGTGCACACGTTGAGTATTTGGAGTTTTTTTACCTCAGTTTTTGTAGCCAAATCCAGGAGTGGAACAATCAGAGAAATGTATAATAGAAACACGTCACCACTTCTGTATTTATCACCCACTCCTGCTTTTGGCTACAAATACTGAGGTAAAAAAGTCACCAAATATCCAATGTGTGAATATAGCCTTAGGCCACGTGCACATGTTGAGTATTTGTAACAATGTCTCTGGCTATTATATGACTTGTACACTGCATTTTCACCAGTTTTCCCCTCTGCAGGCTCTCTCTCTTACCGTGTTTCCCCGAATTTAAGACAGTGTCTTATATTAATTTTACCCCCAAAAGTCCCACCCTGTCTTATATTCGGGGTATGACTTATATAAAAAAAAAAAATGACAATTAACCGCACCTTGCCGCAAGTGTCCCATACAGTACCGTACATTGTATGGGGACCTGCCGCAAGTGTGCCGCAAGTAGACCGCAAGTCGGCTGTGAGGCGGAATTGCGGTTTTAATGGGCAAGTCGGCAAGGAAACATCCTTACTTTTTAGGGTAATGGTGGCCTCGGGCTATGGATTCCTCCGCGGTGCAGGGCGTTGTCCAGATGCTTCTTCATGCAGGAGCTTCTGGCCAATCAGCATTCAAGCCGCTGAGCCAATCAGCGCTCAAGATGCTGGGGAGCCGCTGGACAATCAGAAGCTCCTGCCGGCAGCGGTGACGTCAGGCCGGGGCGACAGGCGCACAAGATTAACCCTATGCCCTCGGGGTTACCTGCGGCACCTGAGGGCAGAGGGGAGCCCACGGGGGACAGCGGACCTGCGGCTGCACCTGAGGGCAGAGGGGAGCCCACGGAGGACAGCAGGGCCAGCGGGACAGCAGGGACACAGGTAAAACATGCAATGGGCAAAAATGGCACTTTAGCGGTACCCTGTCTTATATTCCCAGAAAATAAGTCACCCTGTCTTATAATCGGGGTATGACTTATATTGGAAAATTCTGCGCCAGCCCTGCCCTGACTTATATTCGGGGGTGACTTATTTTTGGGGAAACAGGGTACTTTGCATTCGACCCCGAGCTAGTGGGTGAACAATGACAGCTATGACAGCATGGTGGCTCAGTGGTTAGTACTGTATATGGTGGCTCAGTGGTTAGTACTGTATATGGTGGCTCAGTGGTCAGCACTGTATATGGTGGCTCAGTGGTTAGCACTGTACAGTGGCTCAGTGGTCAGCACTGTATGGTGGCTCAGTGGTTAGCACTGTATGGTGGCTCAGTGGTTAGCACTGTACGGTGGCTCAGTGGTTAACACTGTATGGTGGCTCAGTGGTCAGCACTGTACGGTGGCTCAGTGGTCAACACTGTACGGTGGCTCAGTGGTTAGCACTGTACGGTGGCTCAGTGGTTAGCACTGTACGGTGGCTCAGTGGTCAGGATTGCAGTCTTGCAGCGCTGGGGTCCTGGCTTTAAATCCCACTGGGGACAACATCTGCAAGGAGTTTGTATGTTCTCCCGTGTTTGCGTGGGTTTCCTCTCACATTTTCAAACACATACTGATAGGATGTTTAGATTGTGAGCCCAAATGGGGACAGCATTACTGATGTATATAAAATGCTATGGAATTAATAGCGCTATATAAATGAATAAATATTATTATTATGCTGTCTCCCATGCTCAGCAGACACAGACAAGAGGGATGTGACATATGTACAGAAACACCAGCTGCATGGAGAACATTATAGAGCAGTAATGAGCAGTGTAGCTGAGAATGCAGCACAGCACAATCTTTCTATGTCTCCCTCTGCCAGTTTTCTTTGCTCCTCACCATCCTTTTTCCATAGACTATATAAGAGGAGATGTAACCTGACACCTCACTGTGCTGGCAGTCCATCTTGTCTGGAGAGAGATGAAGTTCAGCAGTTTTCTGTTTGGCGTGGATGATAAGTTAAGAAGACAGGGGAAGAAGTGGCTCATAAGTGAAGAAAGAAGCTGATTTCTGTAATAAGATGTATTACACAATTTCTTATATTGGTCTGCACTATTGATTTACACAAAGTTTGTTGAAAGAAGGAAAAGCTGGGTGTTGCACAGCGACCTGTGCAAATTTCATATATTTCATTTTGGACCAATAATTGAAAAAATATGTCCCATTTATCTGACATCAAAGGCTTTTAAGCAGTCTTGTTTTCTGCTCATAGAAACATATTATTATGGGTGATAGGTGTGCCACATCATGCCAGCATGTGACCTGCAGAGAGAGTATTATGCAGGGCACCCGAGGCTGCCATCCCCATCGCTGACAGCACAACTCCTTCCACCTCTAGATTTCCCTCTATTTGTAGGTTGCCTCCCTCCTTGCTCGGCCTCCATCACTGTTGGACTGCTTGTTTTCCAATGTTGCACTTTTTTCTGCTATATTAACCTCGGCCTAGTTCTGCCTGATTGCTGCTCCTGCCGAGCTTCCCGAGATCATTTCTACTATAGAAAATGTCACCATGTGCATAAAATACAACAGATTCTCCATACAACAAATACAGCAACGATCTATCTACACTGTGTGCAGAATTATTAGGCAAGTTGTATTGTAGAGGATTATTTTTATTATTGATCAGCACTATGTTCTCAATCACCCAAAAGACTCATAAATATCAAAGCTTAATATTTTTGGAGGTTGGAGTGGGGTTTTTTACATTTGGCTCTTAGGAGGATATCTGTGTGTGCAGGTAACTATTACTGTGCAGAATTATTAGGCAACTTAATAAAAACCAAATATATTCCCATCTCACTTGTTTATTTTCACCAGGTAAACTAATATAACTGCACAAAATTTAGAAATAAAGATTTCTGACATGCAAAAACAAAACCCCCAAAAATGAGTGCCCAATATCGCCCCCTTTCTTTATGATGACACTCAGCAGCCTCCATCCATAGATTGTGTCAGCTGCTTGATCTGTTTACGATCAACATTGCGTGCAGCAGCCACCACAGCCTCCAGACACTGTCCCCAGAGGTGTGCTGTTTTCCTTCCCAGACACTGTCCCCAGAGGTGTGCTGTTTTCCCTCCCTGTAGATCTCACATTTAAGAGGGACCACAGGTTCTCTATGGGGTTCAGGTCAGGTGAACAAGGGGGCCATGTCATTATTTTTTCTTCTTTTAGAACTTTACTAGCCAGCCACGCTGTGGAGTAGTTGGATGCATGTGTTGGAGCATTGTCCTGCATGAAAATCATGTTTTTCTTGAACGATACCAATCTTATGTTTCTTGTTCAGAGGTGGTGGTTTTCAGTCTTCCTTACCTTGGCCATGTCCCTGAGTATGGCATACCTTGTGCTTTTTGATACTCCAGTAACGTTGCAGCTCTGAAATATTGCAAAACTGGTGGCAAATGGCATCTTGCCAGCTTCACGCTTGATTTTCCTCAACTCATGGGCAGTTATTTTGCGCCTTTTTTGCCCTCACGCTTCTGGCGACCCTGTTGGCTATTTGCCATGAAACGCTTGATTCTTCGGTGATCACGCTTCAAAAGTTTGGCAATTGCCAGACTGCTGCCTCCCTCTGTAAGACATCTCACAATTGTGGACTTTTCAGAGCCGTCACATCTCTCTTCTGACACATTTTGCCTAAGGAAAGGCCTTTGCCTAATAATTAAGCACACCTTATATAGGGGGTGGATGTCATTACACCACACCCCTCCTCATTACAGAGATACACATCACCTGATTTACTTAACTGGTAGTTGGCTCTCAAGCCTATACAGCTTGGAGTAGGACAACATGTATAGAAAGTATCACGTGATCAAAATATTTATTTGCCTAATAATTCTGCACACAGTCTATCTATTTATCTAAAATAAAAAAATAGACAGCACTCCATTTTTCTAGTTGAAAAAGAGACCTTTATTGGTCCATGTGCAGACAGGCAACGTTTCTATCCTTTGTTGGATCTTTCTCAAGCTTGAAAGCTTCAATCAAACAGGACGACTTTAATGTAGCCCCTTGTTGCATGACGTTTCAACCTCTATGAGGTCTTTATCAAGCACCTCATAGAGGTTGAAACGTCGCGCCACGAGGGGCTACATTAAAGTCGTCCTGTTTGATTGAAATTGGAGTGCTGTCTGATTTTTGGGAAGTATACTTAGATGCAAATGGACATTGTATATTACAGGATTTTTTGCACCCGACACTTGTAAGGACGTTTGTGCTGTTTCCTATTTTTCTGCATATCTATCTATCTATCTATCTATCTATCTATCTATCTATCTATCTATCTATCTATCTATCTATCCCATCAAAAAATGAAAAGCAACACTCCCTTGTAGAGGTTATAGATGCCTTTAATGTAGGGATATTGGGTAGGACTGTAGGAAAGGTGGTTGGGGCACATCAAGCGTGGGGGCTGCAGGGGTGATGGATGGGGGCAAATCCAGGTGGAGGCTATGGAAGTCCATGGCATATCATAGTTCTCTTTCTTGAAGTCTATGGCATCTCTTCATCTACCATCTATCTCTTTATCTGTTTATCACATTATCTGTCACCGGATCCTTCTCTGGTATCCCACAATCAACAGAGCGAGAGATGTGTGAACAGCCCAAGAACCTTTATTGCTTGAAAACATAAAAATCCATAAAAACAATCCAGCAGTATATTGTATGTTCATGTAATCCAGGTTTCTCTAAATCCGTTTGTGGGGCTGGTCTTAACTCAGCATCCCACACACAGACAGAAATCGTACTGCTTCTCCTTACTCCTCCCATATACAAAAACCAGGTCTATGGGCACACTGCATGGGGGGTGAATACAAACATCTACAGGCAGAGGACTAGAATGACCAAGTAAGGAGACGCCCACAGTAATTCAATTATCAGACCCTCAGGAGTGTAATGGGAAGGGGAGCATAAAGGAACAACACTGGTAAAATGCAGTAAGATATAACCCACCGTATCACACCATCATCTATCTCTTCATCTATCTCTCTATCTCTCTACATTGTTCTACCTATCTCTTTCTCTCTCTTTCTTTCTCGCTCAGTCTATCTAGGGTATGTTATTATTAGGAGAATTTTACGTCTCACTTTTTTGAGTCTGTTTGTATTTTTCCCAGTTTGTGCCAGATGTATCTGAATTTTGCACAGTATGTACTTAACTTGGTGCAACATTAAAACAAGAACTGATAAGCAGAGAGAAAAGCCTGCATCAGAGATAAGAGAAAATACAGGTTTATAATGGCTAAAGGCAAAGATGTACCGAGACATGAGAAAAAAAATTGTATTTCCACATCTGGTACATTTAAGTAAAGTGTTTCCCATATCTTACACATGGAATGAATGCCATAAAGTAAAAATATAAAGAAAAGAAAAAATTATATATATATATATAATATAATATATATAATAATATATATATATATATATTTGTATGTATGTATATATATAATATATATATATATATATATATATATATATATATATATATAAAAGAGGAAAAAGAGCAAAAAGAGAAAAAAAAGAGAAAAAAAAAAGAGAAAAAAAAAGAGAAAAAAAAGAGAAAAAAAAAAATATATATATATAAAAAAAGAGTTATATATATATATATATATATATATATATATATATATATATATATAAACAGAACTGTGTGTTTGTAAGTCACATCCAACTTTTAACATGTGGGCGGTTGGTAATATAATTGATTATTCATCTTTACACTGGGGCTATTGCCTACGTTAGTAGCTGCTTAAAGATCAGAGAATAACCGACGTGATTTTTATTCTCTACCCTAATGGATTATACAAGATATGATATATATATAGATATGATCTAGCGCTTACTACTTGACACCTTGTTACAAATATAAGTCCCAACCAATTGCTTATTTCTAAAAATAATTTTATTTTCACATCTAAAAAAATGTTTTGTTCATAAAAATAGCACAATAATAAGTTAAATTTAAAATTCTGATTACGGTAAATAGGTGAAGTCTACAGTTCCAATCCTACATTGTTGCGTATTTCTTCTGTTTATCTTTACTTCTGTTGATGTGATCTGAAATAAAGTACATTAATGTGATATTAATGTACTATTGGGTTTGTTTGCTAATAAATTATTATGATTGTATTTAGCCTGTGTCTCACCTCTATAAGTATAGGTAACAGGTATTCCGTATTTGTTATAAGCTTGATTGATGGTCACCTGAGATGTGTAATCCTCTCCTCGGGGTACTGTCATTTCTATGAGCTCTATAGTGGTTAATATCACATAGGTAAATCAAAGAGACACATACCTGCACTTAGTAATATAAACTTCAATACTGATCACTTGTGTCAATAGTGTCAGCTATTACTCACTATTCGTTGGTGGTAGTGGGTCCTAGCAAACTTCAATGCTGTTTGCGCCCACTTATCCTGCAGTGTCCAGCCATTAGCGTGATGGCCCTTGAAGGTGGGTTACGAGCTTACCTATTTTGGCCAAAATATCCACTAACACCTCACATCTTCATCTGTAGTGTTTATTGCACCTTTTTTTATCTTTTGCAGTATGTGGCTGAGCCCTCTGGGGGGCGTCTGTCATTTTGTGATGCATGTACATGGTGCAGAGCGTGGGCGTGACCAATAGGCTGCAATCTGACACTTTGCATCACATGTGCTTGTGTGACTGACTCCCTATGGTAACTTTGTGTCTATAAATACCACCAATCACCTTCCCTATAGCATGGCAGGTTGCAGGTGCCACAACCGCCCCCAATGATTGGTTGGTTGCAGGAGATTGAGCACCGGTATTCAGACACTTGTGTTGCCTCTCAGTGGAGTTGCAATGGATGTTTGACATGGCTATTTTTCGGTGAGTATTTTAAGGGCCCCTACCTCCACCCATGGACCAGAGAAATGCAGCAGCTCCTATGAAAGGGCACAGTACATTACATCTTCACTGCACAGGATCCTAGTAGAGACTAACTCTATCTGCAACACCCAGTGGAGGGTAGTAGATCTACTTTAAGGCTGAGGCAGAGGAGCTCTGTATGCTATGACACACCCCTCCACCTGCAGAGCTAAACACAGCATAGACTACAGCTTGAACTAAAGGGAAAAAAAACCTCTGATTTAATCACAGCAGCAACACTCATGGATTGCAAGGCAGTCAACACTTGACACATGAACTAGTTAACTTGTCAAGGACTAAAAATAATGAGAATTCATACTACATATAACACCAGCTAATGAGTTGCATAAACATTCATAAAGTGCAACAGTGCATTAACTAGGTATTATTAATGATAATTATAGCATAAATTAATTGTGATGGCCTTAGTTATTGTAGAGATACCGCAGCTCCATAATACACGATTAGCATCCTGTAACTTCTTCTGTATGTGCTCCAGTCCTGAGAATAAACTTGGTGCGGTGCGAGTTCCTCCTAACTATATTGCGCGTGTGCATTTAGGACACAAGGCGCTCTCTTGCCATGATGAAAAGTGTAGCCCAGTGCTAAATGATGCACTAATCTACTGACGCGCACCCAGTGCTCGGGTACTCGGCTCTCGGTCTGGGATGTCACGGGTGGCTGCCCAAGGCCGTGGCCCTGGTGGTCAATGAAAAAGGGGTTGAAATAAAGTATATACAATGTCGTGACGCCACCTGCAGTGTCTAGTGATGCCCACCAGCGCCACCACAGTCCTCCGGTGGTCGATGGTATTGCGGCTTGGATGGATTAGTCCCCCGCAGGCGGGACTGGACTGCAGGGGCAGTGTTCTGTAAGAAAACAGTTTATGCAGGGAAAAATGCAGCAGAGTCGGAACTTCACTTCGCCGGGTACTTTACTGAAAACTTCTCCATTATAGTTCAGCAAGATGTTACAATGGCAAATGGCTACGGATGCTGCAAATGGAACCTCTGGCCGGTAGATGGATCCCTCACTGTGTACCGTTCCTGTTCCTTTCTTTCCCTTGCCTCCCAGTGGCGGTGAAGTCTGACTTCTTAAAGATGATCTGACCTCCTGCTGTGTATCTTAGTCTCCTCTCCCTTACACCCGACGGGTGAATCTTTTACTGTCCTTAGCAGGATCCGACTGCAGAACTGATTCCCCTCTTTTGGGCTCTTTGGGAGTCGGGGCCGTATCTAAAATATCCCCGATCATCGCATTCTCTGTGAGCCGTAAAGGTGATCACAGTTGCGGGCTCCGGTACCTGGGTTCTTCCTTTTGGGGCAAACTCTTCTGTTACTCTATCTCCTCTTAGAGTGAGCTCGCGACTAAGCTTCCTTCTCTCTTTCCTTCCTTCTCTGGGATCTTTACTTTAGCTCTCTGGGCCCCTCAGCCGAGGAGACCCTCCTTGCTCCCTCCAGGCCGACTGCTCTCTCCTCACCTAACTGAACTCTACTCACTGGTTCCCCCTGGAGGTCACTATATACCATCCCCGGGTCCCTCCCACCTACCAACCTAGTGTGTGGGTGTTAACTCTAGGGTTCCACCTAGTGACCTTAGCTCCAATTGCAGTGGGGTGACTACACCGCTTTTCTGGGTGAAGTCCCCTTTTTGTGGCACTTACATGGTGGGGCGCCACACTACACCCATATCTAATGATAATGATGAAAAGGTTTCGCCGGTCACCAACACGTGGTTCCAGCTGAATCTTAGGCTGAGTTCACATGTCCAGTATAATCATCCGGTAGAACAGATCAATTGTTCAAACACAACTTTCATGCCGACGGATTGATGCTGGACCGGTTCTAACGGATGATTACTGGACATATGAATTTAGGCTTATTCTGCAGCATCTTTACACAAGACTATCAGCTGCCGAGAAGCATCTGGAGTCTAGAGGTCCACATCTCCCTACCCGAGGCAGTGGGAGCAGGATCCTATTTTATTAGATAGAAGCCCTAAAATCCCCCTGTTCAGCAAGTACAAAGAGATTTTCATGCTTCTCTTGATCTTTAATTTAATATTTATTGGGCTACTAATTAAAATGCAGCATTTTATAATGAAATCTAATAAGCAGGTCTTAATGACGCGGGATGTGACGTCCATCACACAATACAGCACTCAATAGACTACAACAGTTAGACAGCAAATTGTCCATGGAAATATTATGACAGCGGCCGCCGTACTGTAGGGTCCTCTCATCCTATAGTAATGATGATGAGCAGAGCCCGGCACAGTGTACCGCTTAGTGCTTTGTGCGCTACAGTAGCTGAGAGTCTGTAACCTCACTTGCCTGTGTTTGTAACACCCGACATTACACAAAAAAATAGATAAATCTGGGGTAAATTTGCAGTATTTCTGCAACGAAATCTGCAGCATAATGTTCAGAAGGGGGAAAACGTGGCTTTTTAGGTCACCAAAATATCAAAATCTGCAATCTGAATATTGCAATCTTGCTTCATTTCTGTTTAGAATGTCAAAATTGGTGGAAATGAGGATAGCGCCCTATTCAAAGTGTAGTGAAGTCAGCACAGAGGAGCCCATTAGGAATAAGTGCCCGGCTTCTGTGTGCATGGCTGCAATGAACTGTGTGCGCACATGGCCGCCACGGCCAAAGTCAGTGTTCATGTGTACAAAAGTGGGGCACTATTCACTCTAGGAAGCGAGCACTGTCCATCATTAGCAAGGAAAGCACCCAGGATGTAAAATAAGGGGGCATAAAGGTGCACCTAGATCTTGGCCACAACATGGGTGCACCGAACTCTTAGCCCCAACATGGGTGTGGTGAGCTTTTGGCCACAACATGGGTGTACCGAGCTACTGGCCACAACATGGGTGCACCGAGCTCCTGGCCACAACATGGGTGCACCGAGCTCCTGGCCACAACATGGGTGCACCGAGCTCCTGGCCACAACATGGGTGCACCGAGCTCCTGGCCACAACATGGGTGCACCAAGCTCCTGGCCACAACATGGGTGCACCGAGCTCCTGGCCACAACATGGGTGCACCGAGCTCTTGGCCACAACATGGGTGCACCAAGCTCCTGGCCACAACATGGGTGCACCGAGCTCCTGACCACAACATGGGTGCACCGAGCTCTTGGCCACAACATGGGTGCACCAAGCTCCTGGCCACAACATGGGTGCACCGAGCTCCTGACCACAACATGGGTGCACCAAGCTCTTGGCTACAACATAGATGCATTGAGCTCTTAGCCACATCATGGGTGCACCAAGCTCCTAACCAGAACATGGGTGCATCGGGCTATTAGACGCAACATGGGTTCACCAAGCTCTTAGCCACAACATGGGTGCACCAAGCTCTTGCCTATAACATTAATGCATCGAGCTCTTAGCCACAACATGGGTGCACCAAGCTGTTGGCTATAACATGGGTGCACTGAACTTTTGGCCACAAAATACCATAGGAGCACTTAGCTCTTGGTGCAGTCTTCTGCCCAAACAAGCACACAACACACTACATTTGAACATGACCGTACTTTTAAAAATGTCTGAACCCCATAGAACAATCAATCGATCTGCCATAAAGAGTAAGGCTGGCTTCACATTAGCGTTTGTGTCTGCATGCTGATGGCATGCAGACACAAACGCTGTCAAAAGCAGTGTTGAAATGATGTGTCCGCAGCGGATAATGTCCGCCTGCGGACACATCACTAGGGAGCCCGGCAGCCAATCGGCGCTGTCCGGGGGCGGGCCGGAGGAGGAGTTCAGCGCCGGAGATCTCCTCCTCCCCGCCGCCGGTAAGCACCGGGACATGTCGGCGGGGACAAACAGCTGATTTGACAGCTGTCTGAATCTCACGCACCGACACCGAGAGGAGATGTCGGCGCGGGAAGATTCAAACAGCTGTCACATCAGCTGTTTCTCCCCGCCGACATCGCTAGCACATTACAGGCGGCGGGGAGGAGGAGGACAGCAGATGCTGAGCTGATCTCCCGGTGGCCGTCGGTGAGCTCCTGTGACATCACCAGCGGCCACCGGGAGAGATTTCAATGGGTCCGCAGCGTTCTCCTGCGCTGTCAAGCGCAGAACACTGCGGACCCATTGAAGCCAATGCATTTTTTGTGCGCTTGGGGACGCGTGCTGATTTTCCAAGGTCCCCAAACGCACAAAAAAAACCAACATGCTGCGTCCCGGGTGCGGATGCTGGACACCGGAAGCAGCAGATATCGTCCGCATCCACACCCGAACGCAGCAAACGCAGGCACCATGCGTTCCTATGTTAAACATCGGAACTTCAGTGCGCATGCGCTTGACTGCGTATGGGAACGCAGCAAACGCAGGCACCATGCGTTCCTATGTTAAACATAGGAACGCAGTGCGCATGCGTTTGACTGCGTATGGGAACGCAGCAATACGCTGCCTTCCCATACGCAAATGTGAAGCCAGCCTAAGGGCTCTGCAAAAACAGACACCATAATTTATTACTATTTGTAATCTATATTTTTCAAGCCTTCCAATTTTGTAAATCCTCTGTAGTTCCTGAGGAAATGTTATGAAGACATTGAAGACTGGAGGCTATTATTCCCCTTGCCAATGCTTTATGTCCCGTCATACACAGCCACTATCCAGTCTGTGCTGATACACACCATTTATTTGGAGAAAATAACGCTAGTTGTCCAAAAGGAATAACAGACCAGTATGATGCAGAGCCTATGGGCAGTCATCCAGACATGTTTCTGTCTATGAATCAGCAATGATGAAGACGTGCGCTGGCTTGACTATTGAAATGATCCATTCCCCTTCTATGAATTGGCAATATTGAATAAGGGGGCTGGCTTGGCTTTGGAAATAAGCCTGCTTTTATGTCTATGAATTAGCAGTAATGAAGGAGGGGGGCTGGTATAGCTATTGAAATGAGCATTAATCCAGACTCTTTCTCTATCTATGAAACAGCAGTGATGAAGAAGGGGGCTGGCTTGGCTATTGAAATGAGCAAGCAACCAGCCCCCTTCTCTAATTATGAATCGGTGATATTGAATAAGGGCGTTGGCTTAACTTTTTAAATAAGCAGTCGTCAGGCTTTTATGTATATGAGAATCAGCAGTGATGAAGGAGGGGGCTGGTTTAGCTACTGAAATGAAATGATCTATGAAACAACCATATCTATATCTATAATCGTTGTGATTCAAATGTAACAGACACCACAACACAAAATGAGTAGTGAATATCCTCAGGTTTACACATTGCAGTCCTGGTGTATCATCATGACGCCCACATACGTCCCATGGCTGCCCGCCTGTCTTCTCCACAAGAGCACATTAACACATCTTTGGGGACACGGCCGGCTGCGTGCGGCTTGTGAACACGCGTGACCTCCTGTCACATCAGTGTGAGATTTCCACAAAGCTGGCGTATTAAAGCAAAGCTCTATGTTTCAGAACTGTGACCTTTAAATGATTCAGCCACATTAGAGGATTTAAAATAAAATAACCCCGGGGCGACCGATGCTGTGTTCCCGCTATATCACTGCCGAGAGAGAGCCGTGGTGAGCACTTAGCAAAATAGTGTTAACCCAGAGTTTGGGCCGGTGCTGATAGAGGAGCAGAGATGAGTCCTAGTATGTTATTATTATTATTTATTTATAGAGAACCATTGGTTCCACGGTGCTATACATGAGAATACAATACAGGGATACATACAAACAAGTTATAAATGCAATGAACAAACTCACAGTGACAGACCGATACAGAGGGGAGAGAGGACCCTGCCCTTGTGGGCTTACATTCTACAGGGCAATGGGGAGAGAGACAGTAGGATAGGTCTGCTCTGGTGGTGGTGGAGCGCCGGGTCCGATGGTAGTGGAGCGCCAGGTCCAGCGGTGGTGGAGCGCCGGGTCAGGTGGTGGTGGAGCGCCGGGTCCAATGGTGGTGAGGTGGCACTGTGGTCATTACAGGTTATAGGCTGTTCTGAAGAGATGGGTTTTCAGGTTCCGTTTGAAGGTTCCAAGTGTAGTGGACAGTCGGACGTTTAGGGGTGCAGAATTCCAGAGGATGGGGGATGCTCGGGTGAAGTCTTGCAGGCGGTTGGATGAGGAACGTACAAGTGTGGAGGAAAGAAGGAGATATATGGGGGACAGATTGTGGACAGCTTTGTAAGTCAATGTTAGTAGTTTGAATTGGATGCGGTGGGGATTTGGGAGCCAGTGGAGGGATTTGCAGAGGGGAGAAGTGGAGGAATAGCGAGGAGAGAGGTGGATTAGTCGGGCAGCAGAGTTAAGGACAGATTGGAGAGGTGCAAGAGTGTTAGCAGGGAGGCCACAGAGGAGGAGGTTGCAGTAGTCAAGATGGGAGATGATGAGGGCATGCAGTAGTAGTTTAGTAGATTAAAGGTTGAGGAAGGGACGGATTCTGGAAATTTTTTTGAGTTGGAGGCGGCAGGAGGTGGCGAGGGCTTGGATGTGCGGTCTGAAGGTCAAGGCAGAGTCAAGGGTTACTCCGAGGCAGCGGACCTCAGGTACAGGGTAAAGTGTGATGTCATTTATTGTGATAGATCGATCAGGTAAGGGAGGTGTGTGGAGATGGAGGAAAGATGATGAGTTCAGTTTTGTCTACATTTAGTTTAAGGAAGCGAGAGGAGAAGAAGGAGGATATGGCTGATAGACATCTGGGACTCTGGACAGCAGAGAGGTGATGTCTGAGCCAGAGAGGTAGATGTATGTATATAATCTGTGTATACAGTATACATATATGTATATATATATATATACATATATATATATATATATATATATATATATATATATAATATGCCAGCCATATGCTGAGCGTTGCCCAGGGTTATGCCTTCTATACCGCCATATGGTGTGCTGCCATTCAAAGCACATTTACCTATATCATTCAGTGATTAAAGGATTATTCTTTACAGCTCCTCACCTATTCACAGGTTCGCTGATGTCTGGGGTCCAACTGCTTCTGTATATCACTAACAATAGGCCTAACTACAATAGGTGCAGGGGTTGCAATCGCACCTGGGCCCTTGGGCCAAGGGGGCCCCAAAAGTCCCTATAGAAAAAGGCTAATTTCTAATAAAGATTTGCAATAATTGGTGTGTCCCATTAGGGATTTTGCATCGGGGCCGATTAATGTTACGCCATTGATAATATGCCATCACTATATGAGCTAGGACCGCCCCTTTAAGAATTTAGCGTCCTGGAGGTCTTTGTTTATTACAGGGTCTATATTTTTTTAGGGGTCTGGGGCTAGTGTGGCGCCCCTGCGGACCGGTGGTCACAGAGAGGTACAGCAGCTGGGACAGGTAAGCTAGACACACCACACCAACATCCCACACACACACACTCCGATCCTGAGCCCAAGTCACTTCATGTCATTTGAGGGATGGCGGGAGGAGCTAGATGGAGGGTGGAACGGAGAACAGAACCCAGGAAAGGGGTGGAGGAACTAGACAAAAAGGACCTAGGAACACGAAGTTGAGGAGAATTCACTGGAGGGTGAGGAAGAGGGAAGGATCCCCAAGCCGAGACACCTTTCAGCTGAGTGCCAGAGGCAGAAAGAACAACGGGGCCCAGGGGCCGACACCACTAATGGCTGGCCGGGATCTCAGGCTGAACCTGTGGATGAAAGAGGGAGCCAGGTGAACCCGACTAACCCTGGACACTGGTGGCTGGCCCAAGGCAGATGGGCGGGTGAGAAAGAGAGAGATGCCCGAAAGGACTAGAAAGGGGGTGCCTCTAGTAACCTGTTCCAGCTGTAGACTGGTCACTGGGACCGAGAGTGAACTACTGTAGAACGCTTGTGACTGTGTTAACTTGTAAGCTCTGCAGTGGAGTAAATTACCCGGTCAAACTCAAGCCTGTGTGTGAGAGACTTATTGCTGTGGTGCATAGCCGGGGCTCGCCTGTACCTGTGGAGCCGCCGACTACATTTGCTGCGTAGGCAGAGACAGCCTGCGGGAACGGAGAAGACTGTGTCACCACTGTACCTCCACACGTACTCTACTATCACACATAGACTATATACCGGCCCAAGGTAACCAGTCCTGCCTGTAGAGGGCTTAACACCTCGCTGCCCATTGCCATCATCCTCAGGACCGTGACAAGTAGCGGTGGCTCATATTGGCCACAAACCACGGGTGGCGTCACAAATTACTTTTACAAACTTTATTACCTTTTATTATCTCCCTTTTATTGCCACACCTGGGCATACGGACCCAGGTCACGTTGCCGGTCACATTCCCCCGCAGACTGAAGAGAGGGCCCGGTTCCGAATACCCCTGCCCCGGGGTGCGACACTTGTGTTAATTTAAAAGGATAGGGGCTACATTTCTTTAGGAGTCTAAAGGTACCTTTACACACAGAGATATATTGCTTGCAACTCACTGGTTGCAGTGAAATCATGGACATATTGTTCTATTTTGTTGCCGTGTACAAATGTAACAATGTGTCCATGATTTCACTGCAACCAGTTAGTTGCAAGCAATATATCTCTGTGTGTAAAGGTACCTTAATGGTACCTTTACACGCGGCCACTGCAGGATGGATACAACCCGCTACAGGCTACAAATGTAGCTTGTCGCGCCAATATCGCCCGTAGTAGCGGCGTCTGAAGACGGGACGACACAGCCGGCTACAGATACATCTGTATCCGTGCACTGCCCATAAACAGATGGCTACATCGCCGATTGTAGCGTGCTGTATCGGCATGTAAAGAACCCACAGAAGGGAACTGTGGACACCCGGCGATGTAGCTGCAATGTAGCTAAGGCGTGACCCAGGCTCCGGGATACCACGCCCCTTCAGCGATCATTGGAGGAAGCTCCTTCGTTGCGATTGGTTGTCGCTGCACAGGGCGGCATATTTAAGGAGCTGACCAGTCACCCTACACAATCGCTCGAGCGTCATGTATTAATCAGCCTCCTGCGTTGCCTGCCCAATCATGATGTTCTTGCGTTGTCCTATTAGCGTACGGACGTCTCGTAATCCACAATTGTGGCACGCCTATGTGCTGTCCCTGCTGCACCAGGTCCTCCCATATTAGCTTGTTGTAGCGGTGTGTAAATGAGGTACGCTGAGCTACAGGTGGCGACTTGAGACACCCGGCGATGTAGCTAGCTGTAAATGTAGCGTAGCGTAGCGCACCTTGTGGCGGCGTGTAAAGACAGTGCGTTTCCCGTTGGTAACCGTTTGGGCGTGCTCGTGCACGTGAAGTAGCCGTTGGTATCCATCCTGCAGTGGCGGCGTGTAAAGGTACCATAAGGGTTCTGTATTTATTTTGGGGTCTATCCGGGCTCTGTTAATTTTGTTATTCAGGGTCTGTGGTTTTTTAGGGGTCTGAGGTCTGTATTCTTTAGTGGACGATTGTTTTTATTTAGTGCTCTGCTGTATTTAGTTAGGAGTTTGGGTTTGGGGTCTTTAAGGATTGAAGGGTCGGGTCTGGAGTCTTTTTGTCTTAGGGTCCTGAGGTTTGGATTTATTTAGGGGGGATGTTCAAGGGTCTGTATTTGTTTATTGTCTGATCTGGGGTCTGTATCTATTTAGGGGTCCGGTCTGGAGCCTATATTTGTTTATTGCTCTGGGGTACGTATTTATTTAGGGGTCCGGTCTGGAGCCTATATTTGTTTATTAGTGTGGGGTCTGTATTTATTTAGGGGTGCAGTCTGGAGTCTGTATTTGTTTATTGGTCTGGGGTCCGTATTTATTTAGGGGTGCAGTCTGGAGTCTGTATTTGTTTTTTGGTCTATAATTATTTAGGGATCTGGCCCGAATCTGTATTTGTTTACTGGTCTAGAGTCTGAATTTATTTAGGGGTCCGGCCCGGAGCCTATAGATGTTTATTGTTCTGCGGTCTGTATTTATTTAGGGATCCAGCTTGGATCCTGTAATTGTTAATTGATCGGGAGTCTGTATTTATTTAGGGGTCTGTTCTGGATGCTGCAGTGATTTATGGGCCTGGTCTGGGATCTGTATCTTTTAGGTACCTGGGATTTGTATTTCTTAGGGGGTCTGTCTTTATTTTGGAGTCGGATGACGGGGCCCATAGGTCAGGGGCTGATCCTATATACATGGGCGAGTGCTATGTTCCATAATGTGGTAGTATTTCTCTGGGTGGTGGGCCATTGTGTGGCTCCACGGTTGTCTCCCCTCGTGTGTGGTGGGCTGGTGTGTGTCCCCCAGTTGTCTCCCTTTGTGCATGGTGGGCCGGTGTGTGACCTCCTTTTTGTCTCCCTTTGTGTGAGGTGTGCCAGTGTGTGGCCCCCTGGTTTTCTCCCCTAGTATGTGGTGGGCCGGTGTGTGGCCCACCAGTTGTCTCCCCTCGTGTGTGGTGCTCCGGTGTGTGGCCCCTGGTTGTCTCCCCTCGTGTGCAGTGGGCCAGTGTGTGGCCCCCGGATGTCTCAACTCGTGTGTGGTGGGTCAGTGTGTGGCCCCGATTGTCTCCCCTCGTGTGTAGTGGGCCAGTGTGTGGCCCCCGGTTGTCTCCCCTCATGTGTGGTGGGTCAGTGTGTGGCCCCCCAGTTGTCTTCCCTCATTGTCGTGGGCCAGTGTGTGGCCCCCCGGTTGTCTCCCCTCATGTGTGGTGGGCCAGTGTGTTACCCCTCGGTTGTCTTCCCTCAAGTGACGGGCCGGTGTGTGGCCCCTTGTTGTCTCCCCTCATGTGTGGTGGGCCAGTGTGTCGCCTCTGGTTGTCTCCCCCCATGTGTGGTGGGCCGGTGTGTGGCCTCTGGTTGTCTCTCCTCGTGTGTGATGGGCCAGTGTGTGGCCTCTGGTTGTCTCCCCTCATGTGTGATGGGCAGGTGTTTGGCCCCTGGCTGTCTCCCATTGTGTGTGGTGGGCAGGTGTGTGGCCCCCCAGTTGTCTCCCCTCATGTGTGGTGGGCTGGTGTGTGGCCTCTCGTCTCCCCTCGTGTGTGGTGGGCAGGTGTGTGGCCCCTGGTTGTCTCCCCTCATGCGTGGTGGGCTGGTGTGTGGCCTCTGGCTGTCTCCCCTCATGTGTGGTGGGCCAGTGTGTGGCCCCCGGTTGTCTCCCCTCGTGTGTGGTGGGCCGGTGTGTGGCCCCCGGTTGTCTCCCCTCATGTGTGGTGTGCCAGAGTGTGGCCCCTGGTTGTCTCCCTTCGCGTGTGGTGGGCCGGTGTGTGGCCCCTGGTTGTCTCCCCTCATGTATGGCCCCCGGTTATCTCCCCTCGTGTGTGGTGGGCCGGTGAGTGGCCCATGGTTGTTTCCCCTCATGTGTGGTGGGCCGGTGTATGGCCCCCGGTTATCT
Source organism: Allobates femoralis (assembly GCA_033576535.1). Lineage (NCBI taxonomy): Eukaryota > Metazoa > Chordata > Amphibia > Anura > Aromobatidae > Allobates > Allobates femoralis. The sequence continues at coordinate 221,362,096 of JARQOC010000011.1, read as the reverse complement.
CCCCTCGTGTGTTGTGGGCCGGTGTGTGGCCCGTGGTTGTCTCCAGTCATATGTGGTGGGCCGGTGTGTGGCACCCGGTTGTCTCCCCTCGTGTGTGGTGGGCCAGTTTGTGGCCCCCAGTTGTCTCCCTTCGTGCATGGTGGGCCGGTGTGTGACCTCCTTTTTGTCTCCCTTTGTGTGTGGTGGGCCAGTGTGTGGCCCCCTGGTTTTCTCCCCTAGTATGTGGTGGGCCGGTGTGTGGCCCACCAGTTGTCTCCCCTCGTGTGTGGTGCTCCGGTGTGTGGCCCCTGGTTGTCTCCCCTCGTGTGCAGTGGGCCAGTGTGTGACCCCCGGATGTCTCAACTCGTGTGTGGTGGGTCAGTGTGTGCCCCCGATTGTCTCCCCTCGTGTGTAGTGGGCCAGTGTGTGGCCCCCGGTTGTCTCCCCTCATGTGTGGTGGGTCAGTGTGTGGCCCCCCAGTTGTCTCCCCTCATTGTCGTGGGCCAGTGTGTGGCCCCCCCGGTTGTCTCCCCTCATGTGTGGTGGGCCAGTGTGTTACCCCTCAGTTGTCTTCCCTCAAGTGACGGGCCGGTGTGTGGCCCCTTGTTGTCTCCCCTCATGTGTGGTGGGCCGGTGTGTCGCCTCTGGTTGTCTCCCTCCATGTGTGGTGGGCCGGTGTGTGGCCTCTGGTTGTCTCTCCTCATGTGTGATGGGCCAGTGTGTGGCCTCTGGTTGTCTCCTCTCATGTGTGGTGAGCCGGTGTGTGGCCTCTCGTTGTCTCCCCTCATGTGTGGTGGGCAGGTGTTTGGCCCCTGGCTGTCTCCCATCGTGTGTGGTGGGCAGGTGTGTGGCCCCCCAGTTGTCTCCCCTCATGTGTGGTGGGCTGGTGTGTGGCCTCTCGTCTCCCCTCGTGTGTGGTGGGCAGGTGTGTGGCCCCTGGTTGTCTCCCCTCATGCGTGGTGGGCTGGTGTGTGGCCTCTGGTTGTCTCCCCTCATGTGTGGTGGGCTGGTGTGTGGCCCCCGGTTGTTCCCCTCATGTGTGGTGGGCCGGAGTGTGGCCCCTGGTTGTCTCCCTTCGCGTGTGGTGGGCCGGTGTGTGGCCCCTGGTTGTCTCCCCTCATGTATGGTGGTGTATGGCCCCCGGTTATCTCCCCTCGTGTGTGGTGGGCCGGTGAGTGGCCCATGGTTGTTTCCCCTCATGTGTGGTGGGCTGGTGTATGGATCCCGGTTATCTCCCCTCGTGTGTTGTGGGCTGGTGTGTGGCCCGTGGTTGTCTCCCTTCGCGTGTGGTGGGCCGGTGTGTGGCCCCTGGTTGTCTCCCCTCATGTATGGTGGTGTATGGCCCCCGGTTATCTCCCCTCGTGTGTGGTGGGCCGGTGAGTGGCCCATGGTTGTTTCCCCTCATGTGTGGTGGGCCGGTGTGTGGCCCCCGGTTGTCTCCCCTCGTGTGTGGTGGGCTCGTGTGTGGCCCCTTGTTGTCTCCCCTCGTGTGTGGTGGGCCGGTATATAGCCCACGGTTGTCTCCCCTCGTGTGTGGTGGGCCGGTGTATGGCCCCCGTTGTCTCCGCTCGTGTGTGGTGGGCCTGAGTGTCACCCCTGATTGTCTCCCTTAGTGTGTTGTGGGCCAGTGTATGGCCCCCGGTTATCTCCCCTCGTATGTTGTGGGCCGGTGTGTGGCCCCTGGTTGTCTCCACTCATGTGTGTTGGGCTGGTGTGTGGCCCCCGGTTGTCTCCCCTCGTATGTTGTGGGCCGGTGTGTGGCCCCTGGTTGTCTCCACTCATGTGTGTTGGGCTGGTGTGTGGCCCCCGGTTGTCTCCCCTCGTATGTTGTGGGCCGGTGTGTGGCCCTGGTTGTCTCCACTCATGTGTGGTGGGCCGGTGTATGGCCCCCGGTTGTCTCCGCTCGTGTGTGGTGTTCCGGTGTGTGGCCCCTGGTTGTCTCCCCTCGTGTGTGGTGGGCCGGTGTGTGGCCCCCGGTTGTCTCCCCTCGTGTGTGGTGGGCCGGTGTGTGGCCCCTGGTTGTCTCCCCGTTATATAGCTGTCAGGGCCTGTTTTAGTTTGCGTGTGATGCACATGAGTGTTCCGGAATACGTGGTGCCACGGTTACTATGGAAACAGGCAGTCGTTACCAATGCAGCGTTAACTCCGCGCGCACTGACAGACTCAGCATATTTTAATTAATATTGTGATCTTTCCTCTCCGCCGGGTTGTTACCTGTCTCCTCTTAAATACTCGCCTGCGAGCTCTTTCATGTTGCGCTCGCTGACTGGAAGAAAGGAGCGGACCCCGGGCATTGTATTCTTACAATGGCCCGAGCCGGAGAGTGGAGACAGCGCTCTCTGCACCGTGTCATACGTGATGAACCCAATTATACACAGTACAATTCCCCTCAGCCGTCGTCTCTGCCGTCACTAACAAACACGACTCTATGCCCTCCATGTATCACTACAGCCTTCTCCACCAGCGGACTGACTCCTCAAAGGATAGAGCGATTGTCTTGTCACGTAATGGCGGCCATATTGGTTGTCACTCAAGTTTTCCATGATTTTGAGCAGAAAATCGGGCCTGGAAAATACCCGGCGGCCATATGGTGGCCTTTCAGCTTTCCCATCATCCTGAGCAGCAAACCAGCCATAGAGATTATCTAGTCAATGGCCTCGAAATGCGGAGAGTGCTCCTCCAGAGGTGCACTCCATGTGTCCGCAGTCCCTGCGATATGGATCACAGAACCTGACACTGATTATGGAGGTAATTTGGCTGATACAGTCATATTGGTACTGTATGACTCACCTGCTGAGGTGGATCCTCCAAGCCCAAAGTCTGGGTGGACATTTGGGCCACAGGTGTCTGTGCAGCAGACTGGTGAGACACACAGGACACAGATAGTTGAGAGACTGGAGATGGCCGGCAGATAGAAGATCTGGAAGCAGAGGCATTGGAAACTGCAAACACAAGATGAGACATCCTGGAGATGGGAGGCAGGTAGCTGAGATACTGGCAACTGCAGGCAGGAAACACCGTGGAGACTACAGACAGGTGGCTGAGATACTGGAAACTGAACACAGGCTGGAGACATCCAGGAGATGGCAGACAGGTGGCTGAGATACTGGAAACCACAGGCATATGATATCTTGGAGACCACAGAGAGGTGGCTGAGATACTGCAAATTGGAGGCAGGCAGGAGACATCCTGGAACCACAAACAGGTACTGAGAAAATCAAGGTGCACAGAGAAACTAGGAATCTTAGGAACACTGAAGTCTTAATACCAAGACACAGGTCTTGCTGATGTCGGGCCCACTGGGACGGGGGTACTCGGTACCGGACCGGTCTGCTGCTGGGGAAGTCACGGGTGGTCCTGGTCCGGTCCGTGTCCCGGGCTCACCAATAAAATGGATATTTACAGGGGTTGTCAGTCGCGACGGCACCCACTTGATGCGGCCAGTGATGGGGCCGCCGCTGCTGCAGAACCTCCGGGGATGATGTAATGGCAGCTTAGGTGGGATAGTTCCAGTGGGTAGAACTGTGTTCCCCGGGGCAGTAAGGGTTAAGTCTATTGTGGAGTGTGTAGCACACTTACTTTGCAGACGCTGCAGGGATCTCTCCTCTCTGTTGGTGCTGACAGGCTGTATCCTGTATGGAGAGAATCACTTTCATGCAGAAACACAAGGGAAGCAGTTCCAGGGTTTTCCGTGTTTACTCTTAGTTGTTCAGACAGTTCACAAGTCATTTGCAGTTCAGTGCAGTTCTTACAAGTTACAGTACAAGTACACGGGCTCACTCTTCCTCTCCGGGTTCCCTTTGCTCCCTGCAGCCAGGCTCCTCTCTCTCTGTGACCCCTCACACAGTCTCTGTGTCCTTTCCGGGCTATTACGTTCTCTATACACTTGGTGGGTGTCTCCGGACAGTATAGAAGTGACTCGGGCCGCCGTGGGTCCTTCAGTTTGTCACTGAGCTGCCTGTCCTTTGGGGTAGGGACCCTAACGTGTAGCTGTGGTCCCCCGTCGGTATCTGGGAATGCCGGGTAAACTACGGTTCCCTCTAGAGCCGACACTCTACTTTGCCCAGCCTCCAGCAGTCCTCAAGATGTGAGGCTCTACCAGGCTCCTTTCCTTCTGCGTCTCTCGGTATAATAGGAGGGCTACTCCGCCTGCAGTCGGTAGCTTCAGCTGTGTTCCTAGGGCCTGGGTATCACCGTCCCTGTCTGTCCTCTCACACTCCTGGGGATCCGGCTCCGGATAGGCTTTCTCTCTCCTCCGGCTCACCCTGGCTCGGTACAGATTCTGCGCTCCTTATGCCCTCACTCTTCCAGGACGTGTGTCTGTCTCCTGCTCAGCTTAGCTCAACCTTCTGCTGTTCTCTGGCCTGTGCTCCTCAGCTTCTGGTCTTTGTCTTTGCTTTTCAGCTCACTGTGGCCTACTCTTGGTCTTTACAGCTCGGCACCCTGGGCCTACCGAACTCCTTCCTCCTCCCCCTTCCTATTTCTACTGTCAAGTCACCTGACTACGTGTGTGCCCAACCCACCCCTCCAAATCCACCACCCCTCAATCTCATAGAGTATCTAATCTCAGGGCTGGATGCTGCCATCTGTACGTGGGTTGTGTGGGCTGTGAGGGTGTTGGTGTGCAACAATGTCCTACCGGCCTGGCTGCAGTTCCCTCTTGTGGCCTCCTGGACGCAGGGGCGCCACACTGAGCCTTATGTAGGTGTGGACAGATGATCACATGGGATCACGCTAGAGTCTAGCGTATAACACTGAGCAGGGCCGGAACAATTGCTGATGTCAGGGCGGGAGGCGGGAGCAGGAGCGAGGGGCCCACAGTAGCAACACCTCGCTCTGTGCCTGCGTGAGGTAGCACAGGGAGACGCAGGCACAGAGCGAGGAGAAATGACAGGCATCAAGGTGGCGGCGAGGACAGGGAGGAGGGAGGAACAGAGAAGCAGGGGGCGGGAATAGCCCCTGGAGAAGGAGTGGACTCATGGATCTGGTAATGCCCTCCTGATGGTATTTAATGATTTATACATCAGAAACACATGGGGGAGCCCTTGCCTGAATGCAGCATACAGTCATATGAAAATGTTTGGGCACCCCTCTTAATCTTACTCTTTTTTTTTGTTTGTTTAAAATTGTTTTTTTTGCAACAGCTATTTCAGTGTGATATATGTAATAACTGATGGACACAGTAATATTTCAGTGTGATATATGTAATAACTGATGGACACAGTAATATTTCAGGATTGAAGTAAGGTTTATTGTACTAACCAAAAATGTGATACATGCATTATTTCAAAATTTGACAGATGCCAAAGTATGGGCACCCTTCTGATTTTCATGATTTGAATACTCCTAACTACTTTTTACTGACTTACTGAAGCACTAAATTGGTTTGGTAACCTCATTGAGCTTTGTACTTCATAGCCCGGTTTATCCAATCATGAGAAAAGCTATTTCAGGTGTCCACTTGCAAGTTGTTCTCCTAGTTGCATCTTCTCTGAGGAGTGGCATCATGGGCTCCTCAAAACAGCTCTCAAATGATCTTAAAAAAAAGATTGTTCAACATAGTTGTTCAGGGGAAGGATACAAAAAGTTGTCTCAGAGATTTAACCTGTCAGTTTCCACTGTGAGGAACATAGTAAGGAAATGGAAGACCACAGGGACAGTTCTTGTAAAGGCCAGAAGTGGCAGGCCAACAAAAATATCAGAAAGGCAGAGAAGAAGAATGGTGAGAACAGTCAAGAACAATCCACAGACCACCTCCAAAGACCTGCAGCATCACCTTGCTGCAGATGGTGTCACTGTGCATCGGTCAACAATACAGTGCACACTGCACAAGGAGAAGCTGTATGGGAGAGTGATGCGAAAGAAGCCGTTTCTGCATGCACGCCACAAACAGAGTCACCTGAGGTATGCAAAAGCACATTTGGACAAGCCAGTTTCATTTTGGAAGAATGTCCTGTGGACTGATGAAACAAAGATTGAGTTGTTTGGTCATACAACAAAGCGTTATGCATGGCGCCACAAAATCACAGCATTCCAAGAAAAACACTTGCTACCCACTGTCAAATTTGGGGCAGGGTCCATCATGCTTTGGGGCTGTGTGGCCAATGACGGCACCGGGAATCTTGTTAAAGTTGAGGGTCGCATGGATTCCACTCAGTATCAGCAGATTCTTGAGAATAATGTTCAAGAATCAGTGTCACAGTTGAAGTTACGCCGGGGATGGATCTTTCAGCAAAACAATGATCCAAAACACCGCTCCAAATCTACTCAGGCATTCATGCAGAGGAACAATTACAATGTTCTGGAATGGCCATCCCAGTCCCCAGACCTGAATATCATTGAACATCTGTGGGATGTTGTGAAGCGGGCTGTCCATGCTCGGCGACCATCAAACTTAACTGAACTGGAATTGTTTTGTAAAGAGGAATGGTCAAAAATACCATCACCAGGATCCAGGAACTCATTAACAGCTACAGGAAGCCACTATAGGCAAAAGGTGGATCTACTAAATATTAATGTCACTTTTCTGTTGAGGTGCCCATACTTTTGCACCTGTCGATTTTTGAAATAATGCATATTTCACATTTTTGGTTAGTGCAATAAACCTCATTTAAATCCTGAAATATTACTGTGTCCATCCGTTATTACATATATCACACTGAAATAGCTGTTGCAAAAAACAATTTTAAACAAATAAAAAAGAGTAAGATTAAGAGGGGTGCCCAAACTTTTTCATATGACTGTATATGATGCATTCAGTGCTGTCTTTAGATTGAAATCTTTGGGGGAGGTGACAGGTCCTCTTTAATTTATTTCAATAACTCAATACATAAAAGAGAAACACATATATTATATAGAGTCATTACTCTAACTTTCTGAGATAACGACCTTTGGGTTTTCATTGGCTGTAAGCCATAATCATCAACCTTAACACAGATAAACACATGAAATAGATCACTCTGTGTACTGACTCTTTAGAATATATGTGTTTCACTTTATGTATTGTATTATTATGTAATAAACTCAGACACATCCACAAACTTTTATTTCGAATAAACTCTCATTCCTTGGCATCACAGAGACCTGGCTCACCCCCTCCGACACGGCCTCCCCTGCATACCCTATCCAACGGCGGTTTCAGTCTTTCCCACACACCCTGCCCCTCTAACAAACATGGCGGAGGTGTCGGCATACTCCTGTCCAACACCTGCTCTTTCGCCCCTATTCCACTACCTCCCTCTGCTACTCTTCCCTCTTTCGAAGCCCACTCTGTCCGCATCTTCTCCCCCGGTAACCTCCAGCTGGCCGTCATCTACCGCCCCCCTGGATCCTTCACCACCTGGCTACTTTACTTCCTCTCTGCTGATATCCCCACCATCATTATGGGTGACTTCAATATCCCCATCGACACCGCCCACCCAACCGCCTCTCAACCTCTTTCCCTGACCTCCTCCTTCAGGCTCTCCCAATGGTCCTCCTCCACCACCCACGAAGGTGGCCACACGCTGGGTCTCATCTTTACCCCTCTTTGCTCCCTTACTAACCTCACAAACTCATCCCTCCTCGTCTCTGACCATAATCTACTGACCTTCTCCTCCCTCTCCTCCCCTACTACGCCACCTCCTCTCCGCAAACTCGATCACCCCCGCAGAAATCTAAAACACATTGATCTACACTCACTCTCTGAATCCCTCCTCCCTCTCACCGACATAACATCCATACGCGACACAGACACTGCCACCACCCTCTACAACACCACGCTAACCAAGGCCCTCGACCTAGCCGCACCCCTCACATACCACGCTCCACGCACTAACAGGCAACCCTGACACACCGCCCTCACTAAAGACCTGAGACGGGCATCCAGGGTCGCCGAGAGGCGATGGAAAAAATCACCTTCCACTGAGCACTTTGCACTGTTCAAACAGTCCCTCATCACCTTCAAGAATGCTCTTGCTACCACCAAACAAACCTTCTTCTCATCCCCAATAACGTCCCTGGCCCACAATCCCAAACTACTTTTCAAAACCTGCAATTCCCTACTCCGCCCGCCGGCTCCCCCTCCATCTCCCCTTATCTCTGCTGAAGACTTTGCCTCCTTCTTCAAAGAAAAGATTCACAGAATCAGAGGCAGCTTTGATCCACTGTCCCCACAACCTCCCCACTCGCCTATACTGCCCTCTACTTCTATCAACTGCTTCCCCCGCATAACTGAAGACCAGCTCTCCTCCCTCCTGTCAAAATCACACCTCACCACCATCATCCATGACCCGCTCCCATCCCACCTCATTCCCAACCTCTCCTCCGTTATCATCCGAGCCCTGACTCATCTTTTCAACCTATCACTCACCACCGACACCTTCCCCTCAGCCTTCAAACATGCCTTGATCACACCCATCCCCAAAAAACCCTCCCTTGACCCCACGGCTGTCTCCAACTACCCCCCTATATCTCTCCTCCCTTTCGCCTCTAAACTACTTGAACAGCATGTCCACTCTGAGCTGTCCTCTCACCTCTCCTCCTGCTCCCTCTTTGACCGCCTGCAATCCGGCTTCCGACCCCTCCACTCCACTGAAACAGCACCGACCAAAGTCACCAATGACCTACTGACTGCCAAAAGCAAGCGCCACTACTCTGTCCTCCTCCTCGACCAATCCGCCGCCTTCGACACTGTTGACCTCTCCCTTCTACTTCAGATCCTGGAATCTCTTGGCATCACGGACCTTGCCCTCTCCTAGATCTCCTCATACTTAACGGACCGGACCTTCAGCGTCACCCACTCCCACACATCCTCCTTGGCCTACCCTCTATCTGTCGTGGGTCCCCCAGGGCTCGGTGCTAGGACCGTTACTCTTCTCAATCTACACTCTCGGCCTAGGGCAACTCATTGAGTCCCATGGCCTCCAGTACCACCTCTACGCCGACGACACCCAAATCTACCTGTCTAGACCTGACATCGTCTCCCTTCTAACCAAAATTCCACACTGCCTGTCCGCCATCTCTTCCTTCTTCTCTGCTCGCTTCCTTAAGCTAAACATGGACAAAACCGAATTCATAGTCTTCCCCCCAAGCCGCTCCCCCTCACTACTTGACCTATCCATCCTTGTCAACGACTGCTCTCTCTCCCCAGTCCCCCACGCCAAGTGCCTCGGGGTTATCCTTGATTTTTCCCTCTCCTTCAAGCCCCACATCCAGGCCCTCGCCACCTCCTGCCGACTCCAGATCAAAAACTTCTCTCGGATCCGCACTTTCCTTGACCACGACACTTCTAAAACCCTTATTCACGCTCTCATAATCTCCCACCTCGACTACTGCAACCTCCTGCTCACCGACCTCCCAGCTACCTCCCTTGCACCTCTCCAATCTATCCTGAACTCCGCTGCCCACCTAATCCATCTGTCTCCCCGCTACTCCCCTGTCTCCCCCTCTGCCGAGCCCTTCACTGGCTCCCTACTTCCCACAGATCACGGTTTAAAACACTAACCATGACATACAAAGCCATCCACAACCTGTCCCCTCCATACATCTCCTACATGCTCTCCCGATACCTACCCTCACACAACCTGCGATCCTCCCAAGAACTCCTCCTCTACTCCCCCCTCATCTCCTCTTCACACAACCGCAGACAGGACTTCTCCCGTGCTTCACCCATACTCTGGAATTTGCTGTCCCACCACATCAGACACTCCCCTACCCTGGGAACCTTCAAAAGAGGCCTGAAAACCCACCTCTTCCGCCAAGCCTACAACCTCCAATGAGACCCGGTCCACTGCACCGCCTCACGATCGACACCTTCCCCTCCTACTGTATCCCCACCCGCCCCTCGTAGATTGTGAGCCCTCGCGGACAGGATCTTCTCCCCTATTGTATCTGTACGACCAAATTGTCCACAGCCATTGTTACTTGTATTGTTACTATGTTACTTGTCCTAGTCTGCCCTCTTAACATGTAAAGTGCCATGGAATATTATGGCGCTATATAAATAAATAAACATAATAATGTATTGAATTACTGAAATAAATTAACGTTTTGATGATATTCTAATTCATTGAGATGCGCCTGTGTCTTCTTACCCTCTAAATGACACTACTAGGCACAGTTGTACCAATTAATAAGGCATAAAATAAATCCCAAAGTGTCTTTTAACCTCTTATAGTTGAATAAGTAATTGCCATCGCTGGGCCAGTGTGTGGTCCCTAGTCCTGATATGTTATAGGAATCATTACCATCCCAATGAATGACATGAGTTAGTTCAAGGACTAGAGTGGGCCATCAATCACATGTAATTAGGAATAGTCTCCCTGACTATCTCCATTCGTATGCCATACATCACAAGCTCACTGAGACCTGCTCTGTCTCCCCTCTACTTTTCCGCACTGAGGGCACAATTAGAGGGGAGATGAGAGGCAGCGATCCTTGGTGACAGCCTCTCTCTGCAGTATCCTTAGTTCAAGTAATAGGTTGTGGAGATGTGAGGCTGCCTCCATCTGTGACATGTGGCAGTTATACCGGTCTGCAGAGCTAGTTAGATGGTGGTAGAAAGGCTCCTTTAAAGGTGAAGCTTGTCTTATTCCATGACTTATACAGGAGACTAAGGAGATTGCAGTGATGCATGTAATTCAATATTTACGTTTGTATAGGGTTCCATAAAAATCTAATAGATAGATAGATAGATATGGAGAGAAAGATGACAGATGGATAAATAGAAGGATATAGATCAATAGAAAGATAGACAGAAAGACAGATAGATAGTTGCAGGGATACATACATAAAGCCCAGTTACCCACACAGATAATTGTGCAGATATTGTTCGCAGATCTCTGGTTGCAGTGAAATCATGGACACATTGCTCTATTTTGTGGCTGTGTACAAATGGAGCAATGTGTCCATGATTTCACTGCAACCAGAGATCTGTGAACAATATCTGCACAATTATCTCTGTGTGGGTAACTAGATAGATATAGATAGATATAAAACAGAAAAAACTGCACAGCACTCACAGACATAATGTGAACAGGTGCCAGCAGGGACACTGGGTCAAACAACTAGAAAAAAAGTTCTCTGCAGCACTCAGCTACTACCAATGATGTACATATGCTAACAAGCTGTATACATATGAGAAAAAAGTTTAAAAACTTACGTTTTTTTCAAAAAACTCTAAATTCTTATTTTTTATTTCTGAAGTTCTTGGTACACACATTGGCCAATGTCTGTCTGCTCATCGACTGCGACAAAGTGACTTCAGGTCTTAGGACTCATCAGACCTGAAGTCACTTTGTCGCAGTTGATGAGCAAACAGACATTGGCCAATGTATGTACCAAGAACTTCAGAAATAAAGAAATAAGAATTTTACGTTTTTTGAAAAAAACGTAAGTTTTTAAACTTTTTTCTCATATATACACTGCTTGTTAGCATATGTACATCATTGGTAGTCGCTGAGTGCTGCAGAGATTTTTTTCTAGTGATAGATAGATAGATAGATAGATAGATAGATAGATAGATAGATAGATAGATAGATAATGAGATAGATAGATAGATAGATAGATAGATAGATAGATAGATAGATAGATAGATAGATAGATAATGAGATAGATAGATAGATAGATAATGAGATAGATAGATAGATAATTAGATAGATAGATAGATAATGAGATAGATAGATAATTAGATAGATAGATAGATAGATAGATAGATAATTAGATAGATAGATAGATAGATAGATAATTAGATAGATAGATAGATAATTAGATAGATAGATAGATAGGAAATCACATAGAAAATAATGTAACGTAATTGGGTCTCTCCTCAGACATTTGCAACTATGAAATTTAGAGATTGGAGAGTTCAAACCTAAATAATAAAGGTAAAGAACCATGCCAGTTGCTGTGCAAAGTATTTTTATTTGAAAAAACACACTAAATTACCGTGCTGGGCAAATTAATGTGGACAAAGCATTTTTTTTAAGTAAAATCCCAAAGAACAGGCAGCACTCCAACATGTATAGGGACAGCTTTAATGTAGCCCCTTGTGGCACAACGTTTCACCTGTACGTTAGTGCTTGAGAAAGGCCTCATAGAGGGTGAAACGTTGTGCCACAAGGGGCTACATTAAAGCTGTCCCTTTCTGCACATGTTGGAGTGCTGCCTGTTTTTTGGGATGTACAGTTAGGGCCAGAAATATTTGGACAGTGACACAATTTTGGCGAGTTGGGCTCTGTATGCCACCACATTGGATTTGAAATGAAACCTCTACAACAGAATTCAAGTGCAGATTGTAACGTTTAATTTGAAGGGTTGAACAAAAATATCTGATAGAAAATGTAGGAATTGTACACATTTCTTTACAAACACTCCACATTTTAGGAGGTCAAAAGTAATTGGACAAATAAATATAACCCAAACAAAATATTTTTATTTTCAATATTTTGTTGCGAATCCTTTGGAGGCAATCACTGCCTTAAGTCTGGAACCCATGGACATCACCAAACGCTGGGTTTCCTCCTTCTTAATGCTTTGCCAGGCCTTTACAGCCGCAGCCTTCAGGTCTTGCTTGTTTGTGGGTCTTTCCGTCTTAAGTCTGGATTTGAGCAAGTGAAATGCATGCTCAATTGGGTTAAGATCTGGTGATTGACTTGGCCATTGCAGAATGTAGCACTTTTTTGCACTCATGAACTCCTGGGTAGCTTTGGCTTTATGCTTGGGGTCATTGTCCATCTGTACTATGAAGCGCCGTCCAATCAACTTTGCAGCATTTGGCTGAATCTGGGCTGAAAGTATATCCCGGTACACTTCAGAATTCATCCGGCTACTCTTGTCTGCTGTTATGTCATCAATAAACACAAGTGACCCAGTGCCATTGAAAGCCATGCATGCCCATGCCATCACGTTGCCTCCACCATGTTTTACAGAGGATGTGGTGTGCCTTGGATCATGTGCCGTTCCCTTTCTTCTCCAAACTTTTTTCTTCCCATCATTCTGGTACAGGTTGATCTTTGTCTCATCTGTCCATAGAATACTTTTCCAGAACTGAGCTGGCTTCTTGAGGTGTTTTTCAGCAAATGTAACTCTGGCCTGTCTATTTTTGGAATTGATGAATGGTTTGCATCTAGATGTGAACCCTTTGTATTTACTGTCATGGAGTCTTCTCTTTACTGTTGACTTAGAGACAGATACACCTACTTCACTGAGAGTGTTCTGGACTTCAGTTGATGTTGTGAACGGGTTCTTCTTCACCAAATAAAGTATGCGGCGATCATCCACCACTGTTGTCATCCGTGGACGCCCAGGCCTTTTAGAGTTCCCAAGCTCACCAGTCAATTCCTTTTTTCTCAGAATGTACCCAACTGTTGATTTTGCTACTCCAAGCATGTCTGCTATCTCTCTGATGGATTTTTTCTTTTTTTTCAGCCTCAGGATGTTCTGCTTCACCTCAATTGAGAGTTCCTTTGACCGCATGTTGTCTGGTCACAGCAACAGCTTCCAAATGCAAAACCACACACCTGGAATCCACCCCTGACCTTTTAACTACTTCATTGATTACAGGTTAACGAGGGAGACGCCTTCAGAGTTAATTGCAGCCCTTAGAGTCCACTGTCCAATTACTTTTGGTCCCTTGAAAAAGAGGAAGCTATGCATTACAGAGCTATAATTCCTAAACCCTTTCTCCGATTTGGATGTGGAAACTCTCATATTGCAGCTGGGAGTGTGCACTTTCAGCCCATATTATATATATAATTGTATTTATGAACATGTTTTTGTAAACAGCTAAAATAACAAAACTTGTGTCACTGTCCAAATATTTCTGGCCCTAACTGTATACTTATATGCAAGTGAACACTGCAAGTTACAGGATTTTTTTGCATCCGTTTTTTCTAAGCTTGTGCTGATTCCTTTTTCTGATAGATAGATAGATAGATAGATAGATAGATAGATAGATACTTAGCACAAAAAAGGGTCAATTCAGCTTACTTGTAACCAGAATATCTAACTCCTCAAGTTCTGTAGTCCCAAGTTTATAGATAGATACCTGCTCTTTTGTAAGTTGTAGGCTTGTAGCCGGGGTGAGACATCTTTGATAAATATTGAGTTTAGGGTCATATCAAAGAAAGGTCGCCTTGTTGTAGCTGGTGGGCTCTCATGATTTGGCCAACTTATGCATTAAGTACCTTCATTTTTCTAAGTATATTCTCTATGGCAGGGGTGGGGAACCATCTTTCTGCCGAGGGCCATTTGGAAATTTCTACAATCCTTCGGGGGCCATACAAAAGTATCAACTTGAAAATGACCCGCTATATTTGGTTAAACAATCAACTCGCCCCTACTGTGAGGCTGGAGCTGCTTCTCTTTGGTGTGGGTGAATTTGGTCACGTTGCTTCTCAGCTGCTTTTCCAGGTTTGCTAGAGCCCTAGACCTCACAGGAGAGGCTGGGGCATAGAGATCACAGTAGAGGCTGAGGGCATATACCTCACTGGGGAGGCTGAGGCTGGGGCATAGAGATCACAAGAGAGGCTGAGGGCATATACCTCACTGGGGAGGCTGAGGCTGGGGCATAGAGATCACACGAGAGGCTGGGGGCATATACCTCACTGGAGAGACTGAGGCTGGGGCATATACCTCACTGGGGAGACTGAGGCTGGGGCATAGAGATCACAGAAGAGGCTGGGAGCGTATATCTCACTGGGGAGACAGGCTGGGGCATAGAGATCACTGGAGAGCTGGATTTAAAGGGCAGACAGTCGGCAAAACGCGTTTCCCAGCCTGAGCACTGCAGTCTCCAGAAATCTGCCCGGGGGCCACAAAACTCATCGAGGGCTGCATTCGGCCCTGGGGCCGTAGGTTCCCCACCCCTGCTCTATGGCATTCATTTTGTCCACATTTCATATACTCAATGTTTGCATAGATCTTCGCACTTACAGAGTGCTTGCTGTAAACAGATAGAGGACAGATTTTACTCTGTAATTCCTATATTAGTAAATGTAAATATCAGGGGATACATTATTCCGCACACCGCTGGTTACTCCGCTATCACCATAGAGCAGCGATTTGTCATTGAACGCCGGTAATTTGCAGCTCGCGGTGTGCGCTGAGATTACACAAGCGACACTTAAGTTATTATCTGTGGGCACAGACTATAATTCCATACACAGATGAAGAGCGCAGGTAACAGCGGCCGCATAAGGTAAAGACTGCAAACATGTGGGGGACTCGGAAAGTCTGCCTGGTTCATTATGTTTGCCCTTCCCTCTGGCAAAGAATTGATTTTCCTCCTCTCTTCCTCCCTCATACATAATGGAAGGTGCCCAAATGCTCTAACACTGGGGTATTGGAGTGTGTTAACCATTCCCACCCCAGGAGTGTGGAGTTACACTTTGGACTCTTCATACATCTCTTTGGTGTGGATTACCTTTGTCCTTGTAAGGAAGATTCCTACCTCTGAGAATGTTGTTGCCTCTATATAACCTTTTATACAATGTACATTTATGTGAATAGTATGTTTAATTCCTAGGAGGTGCGTGCAATTTTACAGCCACCCCTAGATGTTGGATTCCCTAGTGATAAGGGAGTGTAGGCCTTAGGGGACAGAGTTGAGGGAGTTAACAGTGGAACCGGCCCACTGTGAGGGGGAGTATAGTTTGATTCAGAGAGGTAGTGATGGGCAGTCCGGCTCTTTTTAGTGATCTGGATCCCAAAAACAGCCGGATCTTTTCGGATCCTAAATGGCTCCCTGTTAAATATGGGTTCACCACCTGATATGGATGAAACCCTGCCCAGCTGCAGCCCAAACTATGCCCAATAGACCAATAGAATTGAGGATTGGGTGGGGTTTTGTCCCCAGAATACCAGAATTTTATGTAAAGTGAGAGCCTTTAAAAAACATTAGTGGCTCTCACTTGTGTGCCGACTCCCATCGTTCACAGCAGGGGGCCGGTTCGGATTGGTCATGGCCGACACATCACTACAGAGAGGAGAGCAATGTGGGCAGAGTAAGAACAGACGTAAGTAACGTGCAGGAGGAAGTGTAAGGCTACGTTCACACGCTGCGCTACTACTGTGCTTTTGATCCACTAATTGCAGATCCGCTATTGCAGTGAAACGTATTAATGTTCGCTGTCCCAGCCAAGTCAATGCATTTCCCTATTTTGCATTCACACGCTGCGCTTTTTACGCATCCCTTTGGGGCTAAAAAGCAGATGCATAAAAAGAATGAACATGTTAATTCTTGGACGCTTTTTTCGCTGCGCTAATTACTCACCTCGCCGCCTCCCACGGTGATCTCCAACGATGTGTCCTCATCGCGATCCTGTAGGACCTTTTAGAGGACCCGGAACTGTACCGTGTGACCGAGTGATGTCACCTGGTCACATGGTGCTGCAGGGTCCTACAGGCCGCGCTCGCTGCAGCATCCGGGGAGGAGAAGACACCGCCGGCGGTCACCGAGATGAGTAAAGCGCAGCAGCATTCACATACACAGAAGGCTGCGCTTTGTGAGGATCTGCTCTTGGTGCAGTTTTTGCACCAAAAACAGATCCTGACAAAACGCAGCAATATGCTGTGTGTGAACGCAGCCTAAAGTCCCTTTTGTAGGAAGTGAGGGACAAGTGGGCACAAAAGTGAATGGTGAGGACAGTGGTGGACCAGTTCTGTCACAGAGCTGCCCAGAGAAGGGAAAGAGTTCTCCAGGCTGGAGGCATGGGAGCATAGCCGTGAAGGGTGTCCTAACCGTAACACATTGACCTGTGCAGTTGCATAGTTGGGGATGGAGCAGAACAGAACCCTAACCTTGATAATCATGAAAAGGCTGGTCTGTGATAAGATGGTGATGAAGTCTGAACTCTGTCAAGTGTATGGTGAAATGGTGCTTGGACTGAGCTGCAACTAAAGTATGAAAAGTCTAAAACTGTTGTGGACATTTTCTTGGTAACCTAAAACCGGGAGCCGCACAGTGTGAATACAACCATGGGAAACGGGTCTATGGCCAAAAAGTACTGGTGCAGCAAAATATAGCAAGTCTACAACTACCACCTGTGTCGGGACAAAGACCCAGATCTGCACACCCACGACCGCCACCCCGGACACAGTTACATCATCTGTCTATAGTACATGTTTAATAGGAAAAACAAGTGTGCGCGTGAGATTTCTGAACTCTCATAGCTTTACCTGGTGCTGGAAAAAGCAGCTTTTAATTTGCATAAAAAAACGCAACGTGGGAACAAAGCCTTAGGTTGATTGACTCACTCAGTTTCTGTACCAAGCCTGATACGTCCTCCTGTGCTGTAACAGGCAGATTTTTGATGGCAGACAGCAGAATTTTGATTTCAGCTCTGAATGTTACTAGCAGACAACATATAATGGATATCAGTTATTGTTTGCATCCGTATCTACTATATAAAACCCTATCCATTCTGTCTTTCTGTGTGTCTAAGTTTGTCCCGAAAATAGCACCACCTAAAAGACATTGAGTAAATTACAGTTAAACTGGAAAATTACAGTTAAACTGGATGTGAAGAAACCCATACGTTTGGCTGTTCAGTCAAAGAACACAGCGCCACCTATAGAACATCTGTGACTGGGGCCCCACATGCTGTCCAGGACACTGTCTTCAGCACAGGCTTTCATTATCGATGGCACCTGGGTCCGCTTCATCATACCCTTGGGGCGGACTCATCCTGCTGCTGTACTTCCTCCCATTTGCGTTCCACTCTGGAATACAGGCTGGCTCTGTGGTTCCTCTGCATACAGGGGGAGACATCGCACAGGGATGAATGAGATGGCACACAATGGGGGGACAGAGAGCGCACAGGGGAAGGGAGAGCAGACAGGGGGAAGAGCGCGCACAAGTGGAGAGAGACAGCACAAGGGGGGAGAGACAGCACAAGGGGAGAGAAAGCAAAGAGGGGTAGAGAGCGCTCCGGAGGGAGAGACAGCACAAAGGGGAGAGAGAGCATATATTGGAACAGAGAGCAGACAGGGGGAACAGAGAGCACACAGGGGGAGAGAAAGCACAAGGGGAAAGAGTGCACAGGGGCAAAAGACAGCACAAGGGGAGAGAGAGTACACTGGGGGAATATAGAGCACACAAGGGAGAGACAGAGCAAGAGGAAAGAGAGGCACAGGGGTGAGAGACAGCACAAGGGGAGAGAGAGCACACAGGGTAAGATAGGTGCACAGGGAGAAGAGAAAGTGCACAGGGGGAGAGACAGCACAAGAGGAGAGAGAACACACATGGAGATTGCGAGCAGCAGAGCCTGCCAAGCCACGGCCACCCTATGCAGCAGCTGCTCCTCCTCCCTCCTCGGTGCCACGGCAATTAGTAGCGAGGGTAGTTGGACTAAAATATAGTCGCACACGTTCTAGAACCGCCCACTGCGACAGAATCGGGCCCTGTCTAGTTTCTCTTATAAGGATGAATTGGGTGGGCAAAGTATAATCTCCATATCCTAATTAAGAGTGGACATAATGCTACAAAGTAAAACTTCTTTCAAATATAGAAGTGTTAATAGTTTATTTTTTATCAATGAAAAAATCTAAAATAAATGAAGAAGAGAGAAATCTAAATAGAATCAATATTTGGTGACCGCCCTTTGCCTTCATCAGTTCTTCTGGAGACACTTGTCACTTGCAGTCAATTCCTGGTGAATTGTCAGATGTGAGGACCCGAGGGGTTCATTGTGATTGAGCAGTGACATAAACAGGAATGGAGACAGAAGTTGATTAAATCAAAGGAGCGCTTTACTCAGGGGATGGGGAGATACGTTAATGTGATAACGTTCTGCAATGGTATGCAACTGCCCAACTCTAATCACAGTATTATACCCTGTACTGGGAATCGGGATCACAGCGCTAGTGCAAGGGCTCCCTGCAATGTATGAGGAACCGGGGCGGGTGACAACTTACCTAATCAACAGACTCCCTTACAGGATCTTCACTCCGCTACACTGTCTATGTAAATGATATGAATGCACAACAGCAGCCGAGCCCCTGGAATAGCAAGATGATTCACACTCTTATCAAACTATAGACATATATTTACATGAACCCTAACAGAAGGAACACCTGGGTATCTAACTCCTTTTCACTGACACAGACCTTTGAGATTGGCTGTAGCCTACAAGATAGTTCCTTGATGCCAAAACAGAGTTTGCACTTTCTTACCAAAAATGTTGCACACACGGAGCCCGAGCACGGGACTCGCAGTTGCTTGAAAAATCCACATGGGTGACTGGGCCAACAGAATCATTGGTCAAACGTCCAGACAATGATCATCTTCTCAAGTGGCTGAGTCCCCATGAGCAACCTCCGCACACGTGGTATGGATCCATTGGACTCCTGTCCACGATATCCAGAACGGTGTTCTTCGGAACTGATCTCCCCCTGGTAGCCAGGCTCTGGAGAGACTCCTTTTCTTTCTCTCTACGGGATCAGCATATAGTCTCTATAAGTTCAGCAAACCAACGGAATGACAGTTCGCCCCTAGGAGTCCACAAACTACTGTCCATTTCAGCCCTCTGCGCCTCCAGCGCACGGGCAAAGCCTTTTAAATTGCTGGCACAGAGGTCCCCCTGTTTACTCAGGAGTGCCACCACAGGTTGTACCCGCTGCACACTCTCACACAGGGAGGGTGTTTCAAACATCTTGGAGAGCTAACCCCAGATCTTCTGTGTATGAGGATATTGCGGATCCTTCTGGCTTTTCATGTGATCCCAAACAGATGGGATTATGTGAAATCATGGCTCTGTGGGGGCCGAGTCATCACTTCCAGGACTCCTTGTTGTTAATGACATTGGCTGGATGTTTGGGGTCATTGTTCTGTTATAGAATTAATTTGGAGCCAATTAGACCCCTCCCTGATGGTATTACATGATGGATAAGTGTCTGCCTGTAGGACATCAATAAGTGACAAATGTTGAGGAGGGTAGACGAAGTCTGGACTGAGTCAAAATGTGAAATATTTGTTTGTCACAGAAGCAGTTTGATGCTGAATGGCTGAAAAGTGGCAAAATAATGAGAGTTTGCAGAAGCAGTGGAGCTGGCGGAGGGTTCTGCTAGTTTGGGCTACATCTTACCAAAAAGAGTTGGGGGTTTGTTCAGGATTAATGGTGTCCTTAATGCTGAGAAACACAGGCAGATACTTCATCATGTGATACCATCAGGGAGGCGTCTGATTGGTACAAACGTATTCTGCAGCAGAATAATGACCCCAAACATCCAGCCAATGTCATTAATAACGAGGAGTCCTGGAGGTGATGATCTATAGATCCCTGATCTCACATCATCCCAATGTGTCTGGGATCAAGAGACAGAAGGATCCGCACAAGCCTCATGCACAGAAGATCTGGGGTCGGGTCTCCAAGATGTTTGGAACAATCTCCTGACTAGATCCTTCAAAAACTGGGTTGAAGTAACAAGTACCTAGAAGAACTGATGAAGGTGAACATGTTGGTGATTTAGATTTCTCTCTTGTTCATTCGCTTTACATTTTTTTAAATTGATAAATATAAACTATTAACACTTCTTTATTTAAGCCTCCTTGCAGAATTTTGTCACAACCTTTTGCACAGTACTGTATCCCATACACACACACATATGCATATACATACACCCCTCAAATACATATGTTAATGATATGCAAATGAGACACACGTGTTGCGGCCTGGTGTTGTCCTGTTGAGAAACATCTCCTGGGACACATTGGAGAAACAGTCGTACCACTGCTTGCATCAACAAATCAATGTAACACTGAGTTGTTAGTGGACCTGGGATGAAGATTAGAGGGGCCGGTTACTGTACATCATATTCCAGGGAGCAGGACTGGTATGATGTTCCCTCGCGATGGCCTCCTTATGGTGTTGCTCATGTGGTCATGATTATAAGAATGGCACGTAGTGATCCAGATGTCCGATACCAAGCCTAACGCATCATATAGTGTCTACACAATCTATCAGAAGGCCAAGGTTATGAACCGGACCTCCAGCCTCAGGTAGGTCATTGACTTCATACCACCGGTCTTAAAGGCCATCGTGGTGCAGAGCGAGACGGCAATGGAGGTCTGTCCTCTTCAGCGAGGAATCTCACTTCTGTCTTGAATGCAGTGATTATGGAAATTGGTCAACGCAATGAAGAGGCCTTCACAAGGGAACATGAAAGAGTCCACAGCAAACTGATTTTCAATATATGTGTGTATATTTATATGATTGCTGCAAGGTATAGAAAGCCTAGGGATGCCTATAATCTTCAACGGGTAATGAAACAAATCTCCATACCGCTTCATTACCATTGCAGTACAATTATAGCACCATGATAGAAGGACTCCATATGGAAACCATACAGAACAGTACAGTAGGTAAGAGGTAAATTTAGACACCTAGTTAGGAATATTGGTGCCAAATCTGAGATGTGCAAAGATCTCAGATGTTTTTCTACCCTACAAAGGTTGAAAAAAGACCTAGGTCCTTCAAGATCACCAAGGTCCTCCACCGATTACATATTTATCACTAAATTATCTATAACCCACAATGTTAAGTACTGAGGAAGTCTTCATGCCCTTCTGTTAAAGCTAGTGTTGGCCATTGCTACTTCTTGTGGTCGGATTCAACAGTCTGACTGCTCTAACTGTAAAGAAGCCTTTCCTATTTAGTGCTGGAATCGCCATTCTTCCACCTGCAGTGAGCGCCTCCTGGTCCTTAGTATGGTCTTTGGAAGGAATAAGTCATGTGCCAGTCCTTTGTATTGACCACCATGTATTTATACATATAAATGAGATCTCCTCTCTTCCAACCTCTCATCATATAAGTGACCTTATAACGTAGTTGCTGCCTTTGGGCTTGCTCTAACTTCTGAATATCCTTTACAAAATGTGGGGCCCAAAATTGGATCCCATATTCTAGATGTGGCCTTACAAGTGATTTATTAGAGGGGTATCAATATTACTGGGATCACAGGATTCTATTTCTATTTTTATGCACCCTAAATTCTTGTTTGCTTTTGCAGCTGCTGCCTGACATTGAGTATTGCTGTTCAGCTTACTTCTAACCAGAATCCCCAAGTCCTTCTCCTCTTCTGTAGTCCAAGTCCTATTCCTGTTCTTTAGTACCGAGTTTACTTCCATTTAATGTGTATACAACAGTGGTATTACCAGTGGCATAACATTCAGATGTGAAACCTCCAACGGGGCCCCCCAATTATAGAAATCTTTAATAGTATTAGTCTTTTTCTATAGGCCAAAGAGACTTTTGGACCCCCCTAGGCTGCAGGGCCCAGGTTTGATCGCAACCCCTGCACCTATTGTAGTTACGCCCCTGGGTATTACTCTGTACTAGGTTCATTACTCTACATTTATCAATATTAAACCTCATTTTCCAAGTGCTTGCCCATTCAGACAAGTTATCCTGATCATTTTGTAATATAGTACTACCATGTTTCCCCGATAATAAGCCACCCCCGATAATAAGCCATAGTGGGTGGTAGAGGAGGGGCGGCTAATATAAGCCATACCCCAAAAATAAGCCGTAGTAACTTGTTCATGGTAAAAATATAAGCTATGGTACCTTTTTACCGTATATGCATCTGCGCTGCCTGGTTCCCCTCTGTCCCTGCTGTCCCCGCTGTCCTTCGGGGTCTGTGTTGTCCTCCTCTGCCCTCATGTGCAGCCGCTGGTGGCCCCGAGTGCATGGGGTTAATGTTCTGTGTGCCCACCCTGCCTGACGTCACCGCTGCCCCTGCAGGAGATCTGATTGGCCAAGCGGCTCCCCAGCATCTCGAGTGCTATTGGCTCAGTAGCTCGAGTGCTGATTGGCCCAGACGCTCCTGCAAGACGAAACAGCCACACCTGCACCCTGCACCGCGGAGGAATCCATTAGGGGAAGCTACCATTACGGTACAAAGTTAGGAAATCACAAAATGTTACCCTCTGGGCTGTGTGGGATACTGTACTGGGGGCTGTGACCCTCTGGGCTGTGTGGGATACTGTACTAGGGGCTGTGACCCTCTGGGCTGTGTGGGATACTGTACTGGGGGCTGTGACCCTCTGGGCTGTGTGGGATACTGTACTGGGGGCTGTGACCCTCTGGGCTGTGTGGGATACTGTACTGGGGCTGTTACCCTCTGGGCTGTGTGGGATACTGTATTGGGGGCTGTTACCCTCTGGGCTGTGTGGGATACTGTACTGGGGGCTGTTACCCTCTGGGCTGTGTGGGATACTGTAATGGGGGCTGTGACCCTCTGGGCTGTGTGGGATACTGTACGGGGGGCTGTTACCCTCTGGGCTGTGTGGGATACTGTACTGGGGGCTGTTACCCTCTGGGCTGTGTGGGATACTGTACTGGGGGCTGTGACCCTCTGGGCTGTGTGGGATACTGTAAGGGCCTGTGACCCTCTGGGCTGTGTGGGATACTGTAAGGCCCGTGACCCTCTGGGCTGTGTGGGATACTGTAAGGGCCTGTGACCCTCTGGGCTGTGTGGGATACTGTAAGGGCCTGTGACCCTCTGGGCTGTGTGGGATACTGTAAGGGCCTGTGACCCTCTGGGCTGTGTGGGATACTGTACTGTAAGGGCCTGTGACCCTCTGGGCTGTGTGGGATACTGTACTGTAAGGGCCTGTGACCCTCTGGGCTGTGTGGGATACTGTACTGTAAGGGCCTGTGACCCTCTGGGCTGTGTGGGATACTGTACTGGGGGCTGTTACCCTCTGGGCTGTGTGGGATACTGTAAGGCCCCGTGACCCTCTGGGCTGTGTGGGATACTGTAAGGGCCTGTGACTCTCTGGGCTGTGTGTGATACTGTAAGGGCCTGTGACCCTCTGGGCTGTGTGGGATAAAAAAATAGTCATTTTTTTTTTCTAATATAAGCCATACCCCGAAAATAAGCCATAGTGGGACTTTTGGGGGTAAAAAGAATATAAGACACTGGCTTATATTCGGGGAAACACGGTATCAAGGTCAGTTTTTAAAATCCTACATAATTTGGTGTTGTCAGCAAAGATCTGACACTTCATTAACAATCCCATCCACAAGATCATTAATAGAGAAATTAAAAAGGATTGACCCTAGCACAGATCCCTGCAGTCCCCACTGCTGACTATAGCCCATAGTGATTGCTTCTCTATAGAGGCCAAGTGGACCATTATATAGCCATAGTCTGGACGTGGTAGGACAATGAGGATCCCCGATATCACTAGTCCCCAAGATTTTGTGGACTCTTAGGCCCCCATCACACGGTGCGACATTGCCGCCCATTACTGAGGTGCCGTGGGGGCGTGGCCTATCGCCGGCGTCATCGCCCCTACGTCGCCTCATGCAAATGGGCAATGTCGGCGGTGCCGGCCGGTCGCCTGGTTTCACAGCAGTGCTGTGAAACCAGGCGACCATCATGGGGCGATGTGTACACATCACCCCATGTAACTGGCGCCGGCGACCTGTCAGGCGATGGGATCCATAGGCTCCCATTGTTCTGCATGGCCGCCGGGGTCTTCATACACCCCATCAGCGATGCCGCCTGACAGGTCGCCGGCGCGGGGCTGGTGGTGTCACCCCGTGTAAATGGGGGACGGCGACGCTGACGGGGGCGGCAAGAGCGTGCGCGCCCTCGTCATTCGCTGCCGACATCCCCAGCCCCGTGTGATGGGGGCCTTAGACATATATGTTGTATCTTGTATCATTAGGTCAATAATGCTTAAGAAAATGTGGGCTCCTCGCCTGTATATTGCTCTTAAAGCCTTACACGTTCCTACCCTGAGCCGGTGAGATTACATGACTTCTTTTCTATGTGAGTGTAAAGAGTTAAGTATAAAAAAATGAATGAATGACGTGTGTTTTGTGTTTTTCCATGTTAATGACTTGCAGGACCCTTCATCTCTGAAGACAGAGTTTTAAGTTCCAATATTTTTTGGCACAGTCACTTCTTTTGTATAACTAGTTATCTCTCTCCCGCAGGAGCCTTCAGAGGGATGTGCAAGAAAATTGATCATTTTCCGGAGGACGCAGATTACGAGCAGGACACTGCAGAGTATTTACTGCGTAAGGACTTTAAGTCGAGTGATCACCCTGTCTTCTCTACATCCTCAATACCGAGCAATCTGGGCTATTCATAGTCAACTAATACATCCTCAGCAACTTCACTTGTGACAGAATAGGGAGAGGTGGCGAGGGAGGGGTGCAAGACGGTCCCAAATTGGTAGATGTAATTACAAGGATTAAGGGCTCAAATGAATGGAGGAATGGTGGTTTATTTTTGTGTGGTCTGTATCAATAGGGGGGACCTCTGCTTAGATATAAGAGGAGACTGAAGGACAATGTACTACAGATACAAGTTAGCATATAGGAACTAGTAGAAAAGCATGGATAAATCTGTTCCTGCTTTAGATAAAAAAACTCCAGTCCTTAGAATATTAAACGGCAGGCTGGCTTATTACTACGCATTACTACTTAAGAAAATATTAGCGGTAATGCGGTATAAAGACCAAAATCAGAATTAATTTCCTTTGGCACTTCCAGAGTTAATGTCAGAATGCTGCTGTGGTCTATGCTGTGTGCGGCTCTGCAGGTAGAGGTGGAGGGGTGTGTCAGAAGTCTGATCTCCACTCCCTCAGCCTTTAAGTAGTTCCACTTCCCTCCACCAGGTGTCGCAGATAGAGTTCAGTCTCTACTTGGACCCTGTGCAGTGAGGACATGCTGTGTTGTGCTGCAGCTGTTCCCTTTCATAAGAGTTGATGTGTTTTCCCATTCCTTGGGTGGAGGTAGGGGCTCTTAGCTTAGGGTTGGTCAGGAGCAAAGGGCAAGGGTAGTGGCCTGGACATCCTCACCTTCAGAGGTAAATCCAGGATCAGGGTGAGCCAGGGACTCCCAGTCAGGGTCAGACTAGTTCCCCAGTTGACCTTTGCCCATCCTTTGTACCATCCTGCCTCCTGATTCTCGATCCGCTATACCACTTTGGGACAATGAACAAGTAAGAGCTCAAAGAGTTACTGGTGTTACTAAAACTGTAATGTTTGCAAAATAAAACCATAATTTTTATTGGGTAAAATAACCAAATAAAAACACAGATAGAAAAGAGAAAACAAAGAATGAAAAAGAAAAAGAAAGTTATATCATAAACAGCAAAGGAAAAAAAGAGGGCTGGAGCTATGTTAAAAATGCTAAAAATTGAGTACTCCAGCGTTAGTGCCACATGTGAAGAATGAACATCTGTAGGGGCGCAACGATCGTGGTTGCAGATGTTGTAACCAGGTGTACAGAAGCCCGCCAACCCCGACAGGCTTCTGATGGATGTGCATCCCCGAGGACACACATCCAGGTCACTGAGCAGATGACTATGAGGCCATTATGGGGCCTGTGAGTCTCCGGCACCAGGCCCCACTTGGCCTGCAATGATGAAAGAGGGAGCACACCCTCCTTCATCATCCTTCCCTTCTGCCTGTGCTCTAACATCTCTGGGTAGCGGGGCATGGTGATGTCACTACTGGTCGCCGCTGTGCTGAGATATGCAGAGTGCAGGAGACTTGCAGGGAGACAAGAGCAGGAGATGAAACAATGAGAGGTAGGTATTTATTTTTTTAATCAGTGAGCACATGTTTGGCCTATGGACTATGGGGGGGGAGCATTAAACAATATGGGGGTGCATTATAATATATGGAGGCATATGAGGCTGCATTATGCTAGATGATGGGATATGAGGCTGGATTATACTATATGGAGGGATATGAGGCTGCATTATACTATATGGAGGGATATGAAGCTGCATTATACTATATGGAGGGATATGAGGCTGCATTATAATATACAGAGGGCTATGAGGCTGCATTATACTATATGGAGGGATATGAGGCTGCATTATACTATATGGAGGAATGTGAGGCTGCATTATACTATATAAAGAGATATGAGACTGCATCACAATAATTGGATGACAATGGGGGCTGCATTATACGATATGGAGGATAATGGGGGTGCATTAAAATAATTGGAGGTCTATGGAGGCTACCTTATTCATGGAGGAATATAAGGGGGTGTGTTTATAATTCATGGATGACAATTGGGACTGCATTATAATATATGGTGGTGCATTATATAATATGGAGGAACATGGGAGTGCATTATAATAGTTAGAGCACTATTGGGGCTAACCTATACATGGAGGACTATAGGATGCATTATAATACATAGAGGACTATGGGGTTACATTATAATATAAGTAATATATGGCCAAATATGGGGGTGCATTATAATAATTTGAGGACTATAGTGGCAGGAGGAGGAGAGCCATATATAGCAGGATGAGGAGCATATATACCAGGATCAGGACCATATATATAAAGGATGAGAACCATATATAGCAGGATGAGTCCATATATAGCAGGACGAGCCCTTATATAGCAGGATGGGTCAATATATAGCAGGATGGGGGACATCAATGCATAATAAAGGGGAAGAGAAGTCAATTTATAAGCCTTTATAGGATTTAGAACACTACATGGGGCCCATCTAGCTATGCCACTGTACATATGGTTTGCATGATAAGTATATAGAAAGAAAAAAGATACCTTGTTGTAACTGTGAAAGGTCATATACATGTAGATGAGTCTTAATAGAGGAAATAAAAATGAATTACAATAAATATAGGACCGATAAGAAAATATATAAGGGAAGAGAGACTTTTTTTGTATAACAATAAAGTACTAATGTGTTTCAATAAGGAGAAATTGTCAATTCATGACCATGGGACAAGGAAAATGTATTGAAATAAAGTACTAATATGTTTAAGCAAAGAGAAAGTGTATTCATGACCACAGGGCATTGAACCACTCTTTTCTTTTGCGGTTTATGATCTAATTTTCTTCTTTACTTTCTCCTTTATTTTTATTTAGTTATTTTACCCAATGAAGATTATGGTTTGACTTTGCAAACATTACAGTTGTATAGTTGTAACCCTTTGATCTCTGACTTGTTTAGTCATGTGCTCCTCTGGCGGTCTTTCCCTCGGTATACGTGTATATATAAATATACCGTATATATACCATATATGTATATATATATATATATCACATTACAGCTATTGTTTTGTTAATTGGTGGCTTTTCCTGATAAAGAAGTGAGGTTCCCTTTGAAGCGCGTAGTAATAAGCAGATTTCTCCAGGCTTTTCTGTTACTTTCTGCCTGCTATCTTCAGCCTCATGGTACCTTGCAGCAGCTGTATATGCACATAAGACTGATTATGTGTCACACAACCTCACAACGTTGAGCAACCAGTTCTGACATGAAATCTCTTATTATTTGGGTACAACCCTATTGTGCTTGTTTTTCCACAGAATTAAGCCCCCGTCACACATAGCGAGATCGCTGATACGTCACAGGTTTTGTGACGTAACAGCGACCACCCCAGTGATATCACTGTGTGTGACATGTAGAAGCGATCAGGCCCCTGCTGTGACGTTGCTGATCGCTGCACATGGTTCAGGACCATTTTTCAGTCCTTGGTCTCCCGCTGGTCAGCACGCATCACTGTGTGTGACAGCGAAAGTTCAGCGACCTCACAGGCAGTTACCATGGTAAACACCGGGTATCTGATTGCAGCCGTGCTGCTGAACCCTTGATACCCGGTGTTTATCATGGTTACCAGCGCTAAGCAGGAAGTAGGTTGGTAACTATAATAAACAGCAGGTAACTAGGCAGCGCGATGCTGCCTAGATACCTGGTGTATATCATAGTTACCAGCGCTAAGCAAGGAAGACGCTGGTAACTATGATAAACACCGGGTATCTAGGCAGCGCACACTGCTAGATACCTGCTGTTTATCATAGTTACCAGCGTCCTCCCTGCTTAGCACAGCCTGTAAGCGGGAGGACGCTGGTAACCATGATAAACACCGGGTATCTAGGCAGCGCGCACTGCTTAGATACCCGCTGTTTATATAGTTATATAGTTACCAGCGTCCTCCCGCTTCCAGCGATGTGGAGGTGGTCCCTGGTTGCTGAGGATTCATTCTGCGCTGTTTAGGACCAGCATTGTCCAGCGAACCCTGCAGCACTCCGGGGTGTAACGCTATCAGGGTTGCTGGAGGTTCTCAGTGCGACGGGGCCCTTAGACATCCAAATTATGCAAATTGTCACTTCAGTGAGGACGTGAGAAACTCTAATGCCACCCAATAAGGGTAACTATCCTTAAAGTCATAATAGACTCTTTAACAAGCCTTTTAATATGACTAAAGGTACCGTTACACGGTACGACATCCTTAGCGATATCGCATAAACGTCACGGGTTTGGAGTCATTCAATCGACATTGTTAGGACGTCGTTGCGTTTGACACCGAGATACAACTACGGTAAATCGTTTGATCACTGATCACAGTTTTGAGAACATGTTCTCAAATCAGACGAGCATCGTTCAGCCAACCTGCTGCACCGTTGTGTGCGGCACCATGATAACGATGTCGTTAACGACTTCGCCTATTCACAACAGTGAACAAGTATCGTTTGCTGGGTTGTGAGAACGATACCTGCTCACCGCATAGTTTTTGCGTCGTGCACGATATCTAGGCGTGTGACATCTCTCCAAGGATCTCAAAAAGATGTCCTAACGACCGCGCTCCCGTGATATCGTTGGTGATATCATTTTGACATTTTAGCGTGTAACGGTACCTTTAGGATTTGTGCCAGATCAGAACCCCAAACTGCAGACACTGCGTTTTGGGGTGACTACCCCTCATCAGTGCAGTGTGTGGGAGTTTGATCTGGCTGTGATGAAGACTGCACTGATGAGGGGCAGTCACCCCAAAACGCAGTGTCTGCAGATTGGGGTTCTGATCTGGCACAAATCCTAAGTCATATTAAAAGGCTTGTTAAAGAGTCAATTATGACTTTAAGGATGGCTACCCTTATTGGGTGGCATTAGAGTTTCTGACTTCCTCACTAAATTGACAATTGCATATTTCCCAGAGGAGCATTGCGGCTATAAGACTCCTTATCAGCTTATCTCTCTCCTTATGGCGCAGGCAGATTCCTCTCCATAAGGTAGAAAGCTAATTCCCCAGATCCAAATTAGGCAGACAGGCAGCTTGCTCTCCCACTGGTGCAGAGCCGTAGGTAGGCAGGCCAAATTTTCAGTTCACATCCCTAGCCCCAGGATAAGGCAAAATGGTATCTTGGTACCCATCCTTACTCCAGTGCCATCAGACAAGAAGGTATGTGCCATTTTGCACTATTTGAGGATTGGGTGATCATCACGTGGTCATCTTTCTGGTTTAAAGACAGACGTCTTTCACGGAGGGAAAAAGTGCAGCTGCATCCCCCTCCTCCCCACCTGATACTCACACCAGTATACGAGCCACATTAAGGAGGCTTCTAAGCAAGTACAGAAGGGGTGCGGGTACGAAAAGAAGAACGACAGGTTTCAGGGAGGTGAGGACGTTATAAAGGTTCAGTATATCCAAAGGCGCAGGATCGGTTATTGGAGTATGGGAAGCAGGGCACATGGCGGTCCTACTTCACCACTTGGTTGGAGCCACATGTGATGTTTTTATCTAATGTGACCAAATCAGCCTCTCCCTATCCTCAATTGCTCATAACAATGAATAACAGACCATATCATATGTATAATAAACCGAGAACTCATCTGTACATCCCGATGTGTCACCCAAATTTCGCGCCCCCGTTGCCCATTGATCCGCATTGACCTCATTCTTTATTTGTCTTTCTGCCAATAAAATTATTAAAAATATCAA
Organism: Allobates femoralis; assembly: GCA_033576535.1. NCBI lineage: Eukaryota > Metazoa > Chordata > Amphibia > Anura > Aromobatidae > Allobates > Allobates femoralis. The sequence continues at coordinate 221,331,409 of JARQOC010000011.1, read as the reverse complement.
ACAATAAATATAAAAAGAAAAGCATGAGCTTATATACCTGTGGGTGAAGAGGGTAGATACGCACTTAGGAACTACGCAGGACACTTTCTAAAGCAATAGGTGAAGGAGGAAGATTTTGCCTTCAATGTCTTGGGCATCAAGGTACTTGGAAGATTCCATTTAAAAATGAGCATTATAGTAAATTTAGTAATGCAGATCAATTGCTTCCTAAAGAGCCCCCATGCCTGCTTTACATATGGAGCTACTAGAGTTGGGCAAAATGATTTGCAGGACATTGTTCCTGAGGCCACGTCAATAATCCATGGCTACTGTACCTGATCCTACCTGCTGACATTTCTAAACATTACGTTGGGTGTAACATCAGATATGATGTCGTATTGGACCCACTAATTAGAAGATGCGGGAAGGCAGTACAGGATTGACGGGCCCTGGTACAGCAATTGCGGTAGTGATTAGATCTGTGTTTTGTGGACGCTGGATGGAAGTCCTGTGAAGCACCTAACACTTGCCAGCACCCAGTGGTGTAACTTGAAGCTCATGGGCCCCAATGCGAAAGCTCCAATGGGGCCCCAAATAATGCAAATCTTTAATAGCATTTGTCTTTTTCTATAGTCCAAAGGGACTTTGGGGCCCCCTAGGCTCCAGGGTATGGATGCGATTAAGCACCCTGCCCCTGTTGTTGTTACACCAGTACCAGCACCCATGGCTCCGCTTTCGATTACCAGGCTGGCCTGGTGTGACGTTGTGTGTATCGCGCTAGGCCGGTTAATCCAAAGAGATGCAAGTGGGCAGGAGGATGTTGGTGTTGGTCACGTGGCCACAAACTACCAATGCAGCCACTGGACCGGAGTTTTGGGAACATTTTTTGCTCAATTCTTCTTTACATCTTACACCATTGGCAGTGGAGTAACTTAATCAGAATAAGGAAAAAGATCCAGCGGAGAATTTCCGGAATGCTTATTTATTCGCTATACAAAACCTCCATAAAACAGCGGGGTGTGCATCAAGCCAACATGTTTCGACTTACACAGTCTTAATCATGGCGTAACTTAAAACTCATAGGCCCCGACGCAAAAGCACCAACGGGGCCCGCAATTATTGCGAATCTTTAATAGCATTTGTCTTGTTCTATAGGCCAAAGGGACTGGGTGAGATTGCCACCCCTGCACCTATTGTAGTTACACAATTGCCAGGCTCCTCTTTAGATTACCAGGTGTGACATCTTGTGTGCGCTGACATTGCACCAGGCATGTCAATCAAAATAGGTACAAGAAGTAGGACGAGGTTGGTCCAGTGGCCATGAACTACCAATGCCACCACTGGACCGGGGTTTTATAGAATATTTTTTGCTTAACTCTTGGTTACACCTTACATCATTTGGGTAAGACACACTATGCAGGTCTACCCGCCTGGGCAGGGTGGCATGTTGGCATCTAGTCCCATTCCCCACAAGCTTTGCCCCAGCATATACGCAGTTCACTGTTTTCTTAAACACAGTCATGGCCACATTATGGCCGCATGACAGCCTCCCTGAGATGTATGTGATTAATATAGCAATGAGGACACCGGGCATTGAGAATCAGCTCAATCCTCCCACCATTGCCTACATTTACATAAAACCCAGCAAAACAGACTAGTCGCTGCAGAGCTCAGCCACTGAACGGTCAATAATCAGTGACATCCATGTCAATGTAGCTTGCCAGTCCCGAGCCAATCCTGTGCGCTGCTCCGCGTGCCCCGGGCAAGTTGGCTGATCGGAACAAGATGCTCCCTGGGATTCTGTATAAATAAAGATACTCTGTAACAAGTTTCTTGCAATCTGGATGCCCTGGGCCTTTCTCGGCCTGGCTAGATAGCTTTTTATTTATTGAGAGACAGACGTCTATTTTTCTTTGTGTCTTTTTATACCCTGGGAACTTTGAACCTGTTCTCTCGCATTAGAGACAGCACAGAAGTAGATACACAATTGTTACAGGGGGGAGAAAAAAAAGATAAAGCTGCAAGAACAGACCGCCGGCAGGTAGCACATTCACAGCTGGAAAACGTTAATCAAAGGGACGGGGATCTTATCCCTGACACCCAGGTGAAGGATGAAATCCTCAGGAGAAGAGGCGGCTTTGTAGTTAAAATCGAAGCAATATACAGTGCAATGCAAGGGCAACTGTAGATAGATAGATAGATAGATAGATAGATAGATAGATAGATAGATAGATAGATAGATAGATAGATAGATAGATAGATAGACAGACAGATTGCATAGAGGGATAGATAGATGGACAGATGGATGGATGGATAGATAGATAGATAGATAGATAGATAGATAGATAGATAGATAGATAGATAGATAGATAGATAGATAGATAGATAGATACAAAACAGAAAAAAAACTGCACAGCACTCAGACATAATGTGAACTGGTGCCAGCAGGGACGCTGGGTCAAATAACTAGAAAAAAGTACTCTGCAGCACTCAGCTACTATCAATGATGTACAAATGCTAACAAGCTATATATATTTGAGAAAAAAGTTTAAAAACTTACCTTTTTTTTTCAAAAAGTTCACACAGGTGATCTAGGGTCGAGACGGAGTCTGCCCACTGAGAAGTGGGGGGGTGGACAAGGAGGATAGGGATATCAGCGTTAGGACTCATCAGACCTGAAGTCACTTTGTCGCAGTTGATGAGCAAACAGACATTGGCCAATGTACTCGGGGAAACAGGGTATGTACCAAGAACTTCAGAAGTAAAAAAATAAGATTTTGAGTTTTTTGAAAAAAACGTAAGTTTTTAAACTTTTTTCTCAAATATATATAGCTTGTTAGCATTTGTACATCATTGATAGTAGCTGAGTGCTGCAGAGTACTTTTTTCTAGATAGATAGATAGATAGATATTGTTATCCATTGTTATTGATATCCATTGTTCTTGTAGCCCTCACCCTGGATCTGCCCCATCCATTGCTCCAACAGCTCCCACAGTTGATGTGCCCCATCAACCTTTCCTACAGCTCTACCCAATATCCCTACAGTTCCTATCCCTATTCCCTTTTGCACACTTGCTTTGGCAAAACTGATGTGTATTTAATTACCGTAGTTTAGTTAGTGAATTTGATAGATAGATAGATAGATAGATAGATAGATAGATAGATAGATAGATAGATACTTTGCAATTTACTTATAATTTAAATTCCTCTCTGTTTCCAAAAAACAGAGGGATCTTGAATTTGTTTTCATTTGCTTAAAGTACCGGCCATCTATCAGCAGTGACCTCTCTCCTAGGAAACGAACAAAAGCCTTACAAGCTCTTTGCTATAGAGCTTGTAAGCGCTGCTCTGCAGCTGGATCCAGACAGCTCCAGAACTGTCCTCCAATGCTGCAAATAATCAGCCACGTCTGTTTGCAGCATTGCAAAATGCAAAGTTCAGCGCAGGGACTCACTGGATCATACTGTCAATCGTCAGGAGCAAACCGGCACCTGGAAAGAAGGAAGATGGAAGGCATAGGAGTGGTGCACCCCTGAAGTGTTATGCTGAGCACTCAAACCTTCAGTGTGGACTACCCTGTTTCCCCCAAAATAAGACACCGTCTTATATAAATTTTTGCTCCGAAAGTGGCACCATGTCTTATTTTCGGGGGGTGTCTTATTTTCCCACACACTTTCTGGACACTGTAGCGGTAACAATCACCCACAGCAGTTCTTTTAGCAGCCCCATCATCATTTTGCAGCCCCAAATATTCCCATCATCCCATTGCAACATTCATCATCCCTTTAGTCCCCAATAAAGCACCCCCATCATTCCATTACAGCCCCCATCATCCTACAGTACAGTATTGCACCCTCCCATCATCCCACATCATCCCACTGCAGCCTTCCATCATCCCGGTATCCCACTGCAGCCTCCCATCCCGGTATCCCACTGCAGCCTCCCATGTGTGTATACACACACACACACTTTCTTACTGGTTTCCTCTGCGGTGCTGCTTTGGTGGTGCACAGCGCAGGAGCCCTGGGCCAATCAGAGCGCAGGAGCCCTGGACCAATCAGCGCGCAGGAGCCCTGGGCCAATCACAGCCCAGGAACAATCAGCTATGGACTGACGTCAGCTGGCCCATGGTTCCTGCGCTGTGATTGGCGCAGGGCTCATGGGCGGAGATCGGCACACAGCACCGGAGTTGTGATTAACTGCTGCACTCCCGGGCTGTGAGCAGCGCGGCTGCTGGAGTTAAAGCGGTACAGAGTGGCGGGCACCGGACAGTGGGGACAGCGGGAGCGAGACACAGCTGCATGCCTCGGTCTTGTGATCGGTGGCATACTGATGAGGCACAAAACAAGGTATGCCTTATTTTCGCGGGGGAAGGGCAGGGGGTGCCTTATATTAGCAGGCACAGTGCTCCCCCTAGCATGCCTTACTTTCGGGGGGTGCCTTATTTTGGGGGAAACATGGTATAGTTGCCTTTGTGTTGCGACACTTGACTTCAGCTCTTACAATTTCAGCTTTTTTCCAACATTTTCTATCAACAGTGTTATGTGTAGCCATAGTGGGAGCAGCAGTAGAAATCACATCCATGTCTTGGAGCTTTAGGGGGACCCAACGGCCACATAAGATGATACCGGCATTACAAATAGCACATGATAGGCCGTGGCTCTTACTGCATTGAGACTGGTTGCTTCTAGTTACCCCTTTGAATTCTGACATAGATCCTCATATTACCCTGTGTGTAGTCGTTGCTCTGTATAACTGTATCCCTCTGTCTCTTCAGGTGCAGTACGGGCTTCCAGTATGTTTCCTATCCTCAGTGTCGGCCTGCTATTCTTTGGGGGTCTCTGTGTTGCGGCCAGCGAGTTTTACAAAAATAAGCAAAATGTCATTCTCAGCGCAGGGATCTTCTTCGTCTCGGCAGGTGAGTATACGCTCAATACACCCGCTTTTAAGAAAAGAGTATATCTATATTTTTCACCTAGATCTTACATTCTTGGCTGGTCTCTTAATATTTCTATGTATCGGTCGGAGCTCCATTATTCTTCTGCAGAGCTCGGTATGTCCCCTGCAGTTTACGGCTCCCATTGTATTGATGTAATGTTATTTCAGCAAGCTCTGCCACTTGCATTCATCTTATAACTCAATGACAGTGTGAAGCAAAGCATCATTTGGATTTAGCAAGCCATTCCACATACTACTTTTATTTTTTGGCTGATTAGGACATCACCTTCACCCCCTTCCCTCATATGGGCACAGTCATGAAAACAATAATAATGCATTTCAGTAGGGTGACACATGAAAAAGAAGCGTAAACTGTGTCCAAATCTCCTTGGTGTAAGCTTATCTTCCCTAAGAATATAAGGATCCTAATGCCCAACACTTAACTCCATCCAATATCCACGATCTGGAGGCCGACACATTAGATGGTGTGTATGGTCAAGATCAATAGACAAACATGGTTGGTAGAAAACGATTAACCTGATCCTCACACTTTGCTATACACATGACATTTTAGACCTGGACTACATAGTTCATACCAGGTGCCCTCAAATTGTGGCTCGCGGGCCTGTGATGTGTGGCTCGTGGCTGTCTTGGAGCATTACTAGCTAACAGCTATGAAGAGCAGGTCTCCAGATGGTGACTTTTGTGAGTAGCTCCACATAGAAGACCAGATTTGAATGGAGGTAAGGTAGGAACCCTTAGATCTTGGTATACTGCCTTAGTATGATTTCTGTAGAAAAGGTTTGGCTGTCATTATACCAGTAATGAGGGCTCTGGGTGTCACTACTGTGTGGATGTGGCTCATGACCATCTCTTAGGGCTAGATGTGGCTCACGACCTTCTCTCAGAGCTGAATGTGACTCATGACCCTCTCTCAGAGCTGGATGTGGCTCGCGACCCTCTCTCAGAGCTGGATGTGGCTCACAACCCTCTCTTAGAGCTGGATGTGGCTCATGACCTTCTCTCAGAGCTGGATGTGGCTCATGACCCTCTCTCAGAGCTGGATGTGGCATGTGACCCTCTCTCAGAGCTGGATGTGGCTCATGATCCTCTCTCAGAGCTGGATGTGGCTCGCGACCCTCTCTCAGAGCTGGATGTGGCTCACAACCCTCTCTTAGAGCTGGATGTGGCTCATGACCTTCTCTCAGAGCTGGATGTGGCTCATGACCTTTTCTCAGAGCTGGATGTGACTCATGACCTCCTCTCAGAGTTGGATGAGCTGGATGTGGCTCATGGCCCTCTCTCAGAGCTGGATGTGGCTCACGATCCTCTCTCAGAGCTGGATGTGGCTCACGATCCTCTCTCAGAGCTGGATGTGGCTCACGACCCTCTCTCAGAGCTGGATGTGGCTCACGATCCTCTCTCAGAGCTGGATGTGGCTCATGGCCCTCTCTCAGAGCTGGATGTGGCTCACGATCCTCTCTCAGAGCTGGATGTGGCTCACGATCCTCTCTCAGAGCTGGATGTGGCTCACGACCCTCTCTCAGAGCTGGATGTGGCTCACGATCCTCTCTCAGAGCTGGATGTGGCTCATGGCCCTCTCTCAGAGCTGGATGTAGCTCACGATCCTCTCTCAGAGCTGGATGTGGCTCACGATCCTCTCTCAGAGCTGGATGTGGCTCACGACCCTCTCAGAGCTGGATGTGGCTCATGCCCTCTCTCAGAGCGATTGGCTGGCCTCTCTCAAGTGATGTGCTCACGATCCTCTCCAGACTGATGTGCTCAACCTCTCTCAGATGGATGTGGCTCGTGACCTTCTCGATGGATGTGTTGTGACTTCTCTCAGAGCTGGATGGTCCACCCTCTCTCAGCTGTGTGCTCGTGACCGTCTCAGAGCTGAATGTGGAATCATAGAATGGTGGAGTTGGAAGGGACCTCCTGGATCATCGTGTCTAACCACCTGCTCAAAGCAAGATTTACTAAATCATCCCAGACAGATGTCTGTCCAACCTGTTTAAAACTTCCATTGAAGGGAACTCACCACCTCCCGTAGCCGCCTGTTCCACTCATTGATCACCCTCACTGTCAAAAAGTTTGTTCTAATATCTAATCTGCGTCTCCTATCAAGGTCAGAAAGCTTGGGTAAATCCGATTTATACCCTCTGAATGTTTTTGGCTAATGACTCCTTTCTCTTTCAGGCCTGAGCAACATTATTGGAATAATTGTCTACATTTCTGCCAATGCCGGAGACCCTGGCCAGAGTGACTCCAAAAAGAGCAACTATTCTTATGGTTGGTCCTTTTATTTCGGGGCCCTATCATTCATTATTGCCGAAATGGTTGGAGTTTTAGCTGTACACATGTTTATTGAAAAGCATCGGCAGATAAGAGCTAAATCGCATTCCGACTTCTTCAAGAAATCTGCCTTCACCCGGATACCAAGCTACCGGTATCGTTTTCGCAGACGTTCCAGCTCCCGTTCTACAGAGCCTCGCTCTAGAGACCCTTCCCCCGTAGGCAAAAGTTTCAACGCTATTCCCACTAGTGATATTTCCCTTTACACCTTAACTGCTCGAGACCCTACCAAGATGACTGTTGGCTCTTTACTAAATTCCGAAAGGGAGCATAACTTTCTTCAAGTTCACAACTCCATCCCCAAAGACTACAAAGAGTCTCTACACAACAATCCTTCCAACAGGCGCACCACACCGGTCTGAAACTTGGGTTGACCTGAAGAAAGAAGTGTGGTGGTAACTGGAGACGGTCAATGAGCTGTTGACTCTTCATATGTTATTTCAATAAAACTACAGACAACAGGATAAAAAAAAAAAAACAATACATGTCACTTCCTGTTCGGAGAGTTACTTCCTGTCCGGAATGTTACAACAGTGCCAGAATTTAAGCAAAGAGCTTCTACATGACCCATACGTTGTAACTAATGACCAGGAAAGACTGCCTAAGTTCTATAAGTGTATGTGTTTTAGGATGATGTAGGAACATTTCTTTTCAGAATCTTTAGGTGTGTTTCGAAGTCAAATTTTCCTTATTCAGGGGGGAAATCCAGGTTTTAAAGAGCAACGAGTCAATGAGAATGTTCGATGTATTAGATATTGTGCATAATTTATGCTGTTTACGAGGGGGATTCTGCACAAAAGGAATTAAGGACACATCACCGAATTGTTTCTATTTTCCTGATTAGCTTACTCTTTGAGAGGCGAAACCGTGACATATATATCCTCCAAATGATTGTATAGCCAAACCTTTGAGTTATAGGTGAGTGACGGTGAACCACGCTGCATGAGGGAGTGTGTAGTGCCTGTCAAGAATATTCTACTATGTATCTTAGAGGTACAAAAATACACAACGATGCCGGAGTGAAGAAGCTTACCCTACGTAGCACAAAGCTGGTGCTTTTAGTATTCAAAATTCAATCTGTTTTCTTAAACCAAAAAAAAGTATATAAAAACTGTGTGTTGAGAAATTTGATGCGGTTGATCTCCCCCACGCAGCATTCGCGAGGGTTTAAAGTGCTGTTTTGACAAGTGTGGGGGTGTCGCTGATGGGTGTCGCTGTTGATGAAGACATGATGGGCCAATCGGAGGACGTAGATTGCGCATCAACAAGTTTTTTGACTGGAACATGAAACTAGATGAAATCGGAGACTTTTTCAGGGATCGCGCCTCTTCCTCTGATGGAATTAGTCCAAATACATGGTATGCATTAAAGACAATGATGGACTTCAAGGTGCGAGTGATGGCTTCTAAGCATCGTCTTTTAGGGAATGTCAGATAGACTTGGAACGTCCGGGGAAATTGTGCGATAAATACTAAGCAGTGCAATGTGGAGAAACTCCTGATTGGGCTCTAAGTCAACATTCCAATATTTTTTTGGTTATATAAATAATTATAATAAATAATAGCAAACATTGCGGTCTGATAATTTGATTTACTGTACATGGAAGAAGTAGACTGTCCGCGCCATATTCCTGCCTTAATCAAAACTATTCTTACACTTTTCAGGAAAGCTTGGCCCATTCACATAGGAGTGAATTATCCCCTTCTGTGCATATCTAGATACAGTGGCTCATCTGAATGAATGAATGAATGCAGCTTAAATCCAAAGGACAAGGGTGTACAAGATCCGGTGTCTAAGAGATAAATAAGACCCTACTGCACCCTTGTCTACCCATTAATAGGTTTTGGTAATGCAGCTTGTCTTCTCCAGTCCCATTCAAGTAAATGAACCATACTGCAGTACCAGGCACCACCACTAGTACAAAGAAGCTCTGGCACCTAGGTGAAGAACAAAAGGAAAATGGTGATCACAGGAGTGCTCTGAACCCTTCATTGTGGGTTCAAAGAGGCCATACCACCTTCCAATCAAACACTAAAGCCCCTATAAGATTAGATAATATTTGGCCAACCCACCGATTTCATGTATCAAGATATATTCCACGATTCGTGCAACTTGGTACAACCCTCCCCACAGTTGAAGAATTAGACCAATTCCAAAGAGTCCAAGGCACTGAAGATCCTCCTTCACGAAAACTTTATTGATCCCAACATACTGTATTTTCCAGATAATAATACCACTTTCCCCCTCCCCAAATTGGAGGTAAAATGGGGGGGTGTCTTACAAATTCAGATATAGCTCACCAGGAGGGGTGTGGCGGTGAAGGTAGAGCAGGGTCATAGGAGGCAGGGTCCCATTCGGCAGGGTCAGCCATGATGCAGGCCCGAGGCTGGGCAGAGGAGGTGTTGCAGTGGCGTGAGCTATTGATATGCTAGCGGTGGACGCATAGACTTCTCTGAAAATGGCCATGGAGGTGGGGGCGTGCGCAGGTGGAGATATCAGAGAGCCGAGATCTCCATCTGCACACGTGCTGCCTTCAACGCGGTAAACTTCAGGAAAATGGCTGCGGAGGCAGTGTGTACGTAGATGGAGATCTCAGAGAGCCAAGGTCTCCCTCTGCGCATGCGCTGCCTCCAACGCGGTGGACTTCAGGAAAATGAGTGTGGAGGCAGCACATGCACAGATGGAGATCTCGGCTCTCTGAGATCTCCATCTGTGCACGTGCCGTCAGCAATTTTCCTGAAGTCCATCCTGTCCACTGCTGGCATATCAATGGCGCCTGCATCGCTCCACCCCCTCCTTCGAGCCCGCAGCATCGCCTACCCTGCCAATTGGGACCATGCCTCCTATGACCCCGCTCCACTACATCCTGGGGGAGCTATATATGGAATGCAAGATGGACACTAGCATTATAGTACGGACCCCATTTAACATTGAAAATTATATTCTTCCTCTTTTCCTCCTCCAAATTTGGGGTGCATCTTATAATTGGGTGCATGTTATAATCCGCAAAAAATGGTACATATAAAAAGATGCAGGAAATGCAACGTTTTGGCTATGTGGGGCCTTTTTCAATCCATTAAACAGTTGTATATCTTGTTAATGGCTTGAAAAAGGCCCTGCAAGGCCAAAACGTTGCATTTCCTGCATCTTTTTATATGTATATCGGGAACGCTCTGTTAGAAAATGACATCCCCCACAGGACATCCCTCCACCAGAGTCTACGACAAGCCTGGATAGGTCCTACAGGGCTTTCTGGAAGCCTAGATAGGTTCACCAGCCTCTGCTCCAAGCCTACCTAGGTCCACCAGGCTCTTCTCCAAGCCTAGATAGGGTGACCAGAGTCTTCTCCAAGCCCCGATAGCTCCAAAAGAGTCTTCTCCACAGTTTTCTTGAGAGTATCAAGCCATTGGGGTGATGGTCTTCCTTTTCAGATTCTTCCTTTAATTCTTAATACCATGATGTCCTTCTCTAGTGATTTCTGTCTTCATATCCAAAGTAGACAAGTCGTAGCTTGGTGATCTTTGCTTCGTCTGACATGTCTGGCTTGATTTGTTCCAGAATTCATTTGTTTGTTCTTATTACCATCCATGGTACTGATAACATCCTTCTCCTGCACCGCATTCAGAAGGCGTTGATATAGATCATCCAAATTTGTCCCACAGGCTTTCATTTCTTGAAGACGCCGTTTTTTTCCGTGCCGTTCCATATGGCCTCCTGCCATAGAGAGCACTGACTATGATCGCTATCAGCTGCCAATCTGTCTTTGTGCCACATAACAATGGAGTGATTTTGATTTATCACTGACATTGTTGTTTCGTCCGGGATTTGTTTGTCGATGAAAGCTGTGAGGATTTGTGTGTGCGCCTTAAGGGGGTGTCACACGCGTCAATATCGCCTGCACGATATCGACTGCACGTGACGTTGCAGCGATATTGACGCGTGTGACATACTGCATCAACCAGCGATAAATCGCTGGTTGATGATCGCCAGGTTTCAGAACCAGCTCTGAAACCTGGCGATTGTCGCCCGGTGGACACGCAGCATCGCTGCGTGTGACACCGGGAGCGAGCGATATTCCAGCTCCCAGCGCCTGTCACAAGCGCTGGGAGCTGGTATCCAAGGTACACTGCGGGTAACTAGGCAGCGCGCGCTGCCTAGATACCCGACGTGTACCTTAGTTACCAGCCTCCTCCGCTCACCGGGTGAGCGGAGGAGGCTGGTAACTAAGGTACACGTCGGGTATCTAGGCAGCGCGCGCTGCCTAGTTACCCGCAGTGTACCTTGGAGACCAGGCTGCTCCCGCTTCCAGCAGGCTGGCAGCGGGAGCAGGACATCGTGGAAACGATATTTAAATCGTTTCCATGATGTCACTGGTCAATTGATCGCTGGTGAGTCTGTCTGTGTGACAGCTCACCAGCAATCAGCCGTCAATGTCGTCAGCGATCAGATCGCTGACGACATTGACGCGTGTGACACCCCCTTTATGATCGGCGCAGTTATCAGGCACATGTAGCTGGGGTATGTTTTGTGGGAGGAGGGCAGATGTTTATCCCTTGTTCCTACTTATAGGCTTTCTCTCTTGGAATCTTTAGCAAACATCGGCTCAGTGGAAATCTTCCTCCCGGTTCTTATTAATTTCTCTGGGTTATTTGGTTCTTCCTCGCGAACAGCTCGGCTTCCTGCGAGATGCCGCACATGAGTTATTTGCTGGGATTATAGAACTATTTTCTTTTCTAACTGAGATTTAAGCTGAATATGTTCTATGCTGAATCAAAGAATTTAGTTTGTGGATCTGCTAGGCCAAGCTTGAATTACAGTACAGTTTTTATAACTACTATAATACTGCTCCTATGTACAAAAATATAACTATTATAATACTGCCCCTATATACAAGAATATAACTATTATAATACTGCTCCTATGTACAAGAATATAACTACTATAATACTGCCCCTATATACAAGAATATAACTATTATAATACTGCTCCTATGTACAAGAATATAACTACTATAATACTGCTCCTATGTACAAGAATATAACTACTATAATACTGCTACTATATACAAGAATATAACTACTATAATACTGCTCCTATGTACAAGAATATAACTACTATAATACTGTCCCTATATACAAGAATATAACTACTATAATACTGACCCCTATGTACAAGAATATAACTACTATAATACTGCTCCTATGTACAAGAATATAACTACTATAATACTGCTCCTATGTACAAGACTATAACTACTATAATACTGCTCCTATGTACAAAAATATAACTATTATAATACTGCCCCTATATACAAGAATATAACTACTATAATACTGCTCCTATGTACAAGAATATAACTACTATAATACTGCCCCTATATACAAGAATATAACTACTATAATACTGCTCCTATATACAAGAATATAACTACTATAATACTGCCCTTATGTACAAGAATATAACTACTATAATACTGCCCCTATATACAAGAATATAACTACTATAATACTGTCCTCTATGTACAATAATATAACTACTATAATACTGATCCTATATACAAGAATATAACTACTATAATACTGCCCCCTATGTACAAGAATATAACTACTATAATACTGCCCTTATGTACAAGAATATAACTACTATAATACTGTCCTCTATGTACAATAATATAACTACTATAATACTGCCCCTATGTACAAGAATATAACTACTATAATACTGATCCTATATACAAGAATATAACTACTATAATACTGCCCCTATGTACTAGAATATAACTACGATAATACTGCCCCTATGTACAAGAATATAACTACTATAATACTGCTCCTATGTACAAGAATATAACTATTATAATACTGCTCCTATGTACAAGAATATAACTACTATAATACTGCTCCTATATACAAGAATATACCTACTATAATACTGCCCCTATATACAAGAATATAACTACTATAATACTGCTCCTATGTACAAGAATATAACTACTATAATACTGCCCCTATATACAAGAATATAACTACTATAATACTGCTCCTATATACAAGAATATAACTACTATAATACTGCTCCTATGTACAAGAATATAACTACTATAATACTGATCCTATATACAAGAATATAACTACTATAATACTGTCCTCTATGTACAATAATATAACTACTATAATACTGCCCCTATGTACAAGAATATAACTACTATAATACTGATCCTATACACAAGAATATAACTACTATAATACTGTCCTCTATGTACAAGAATATAACTACTATAATACTGCCCCTATGTACAAGAATATAACTCTATAATACTGATCCTATACACAAGAATATAACTACTATAATACTGCCCCTATGTACAAGAATATAACTGCTATAATACTGCCCCTATGTACTAGAATATAACTACGATAATACTGCCCCTATGTACAAGAATATAACTACTATAATACTGCTCCTATGTACAAGAATATAACTATTATAATACTGCTCCTATGTACAAGAATATAACTACTATAATACTGCTCCTATATACAAGAATATACCTACTATAATACTGCCCCTATATACAAGAATATAACTACTATAATACTGCTCCTATGTACAAGAATATAACTACTATAATACTGCCCCTATATACAAGAATATAACTACTATAATACTGCTCCTATATACAAGAATATAACTACTATAATACTGCTCCTATGTACAAGAATATAACTACTATAATACTGATCCTATATACAAGAATATAACTACTATAATACTGTCCTCTATGTACAATAATATAACTACTATAATACTGCCCCTATGTACAAGAATATAACTACTATAATACTGATCCTATACACAAGAATATAACTACTATAATACTGCCGCTATGTACAAGAATATAACTACTATAATACTGCCCCTATATACAAGAATATAACTACTATAATACTGTCCTCTATGTACAAGAATATAACTACTATAATACTGCCCCTATGTACAAGAATATAACTCTATAATACTGATCCTATACACAAGAATATAACTACTATAATACTGCCCCTATGTACAAGAATATAACTACTATAATACTGCTCCTATGTAGAAGAATATAACTACGATAATACTGCCCCTACTGCTATTTATTCTACCTGATGAGTAAGTTGGTGATGCTGTGCTGTGATTCCCTATTACAATCTTTAGCGCTCTCAGCTTTTCCGGGTGAATTGTCTTTTTCTGGCCTCCGCTTTTTGTCCCCGCAGCTTCCATTTTGGCGGTGCGCTCTGCGGTTGACAATGCAGCGATAAACATGTCGCTCGTCTCCAGCTGCTGTGATTAGAAAGGAAATGTACACTGACAAGAGATATTCAGAATCTTGTTTCCCACAGCCAATATGACGAGGCGGCCAAGATCCCTGAAAACACAGTAATAGCAGGAACTCATCAAGAGATGTTCAAAGAGGAAGCCGAGCTCCTCGCCATTCAGGGAGATAAATGCATCATTTGCCTCTTACAAAAACAAGGAGGTTTATTTTTCCTCCTTTCCCCTCTGCTCTATGTTTGGTTCAGCTGCTCGCAGATATCGTCACAATCCTATTATTTTGTGCCGGGAGCCGGCAGCACCTTGATCCTTCCTTCCCTGCTAGGAGAGAATCCGGCTCAGGTCAATGTAGGAAAGCATCAAAGGATGTAAATGTCTCCAGAATCAGCGACAGATAATGAGGAGGCTTTTAGTTTTCTATTTTGTACATATTTTTTTTATTTTATTTTTTTTCATAACTATATACCACCATTTTTCTAGTGGGTACATGGCGTTCAGATGGAGAGTACAAACCAGTAACTACTACCTTACCCTGGAACTTGTTATACAACCACATAATATTTATAGATCGCCAACATATTCCGCAGCGCTTTAAAATATACTGGTTCACAGGGGCGGAACTACACTGGTGCAGCTGGTGCAGCTGCACCAGGGCCCCGAGCGGCTGGGGGCCCCTTCAAGCCTGGAGGGGGGCCTCCAGCCGACCCCCGCAAGCCGCCGCCAGAGGAGAGGAGGTTCAGGCAAGGGAAGCAGAGAGCTTCCTGCTTCCCCTGCCTGATCCCGCCCCTCCTCTCCTCTGCTCCTCCGGCTCCTAGAATACTTCCGCGCAGCTCCCAGGTAGAGAGCATGGCGCCTGCGGCTCCCTGCGGCTCAGTGCGGCTCCCAGCAGCACCCTCCCCCCCCTTTCCGGGCCGCGCCGACAGCCAGCAGAACCCCTCCCCCCCGGGCCGCGCCGACGGCCAGTAGCCCCGCCCCCCCGGTCCTCTCCTGCACCAGGGCCCCCGGGGGTGACGGTGCGCCCCTGCTGGTTCAAATACGGAAAATATACAATGCGGTAAGTAATTACAGTAGAGAAAAAATACAGTACAATAATTAACCAGAAAAAATTCACTGCAGCACTCAGCTACTACCAATAATGCACACATGCTAACAAGCGGTCTATATATGAGGAAAAAATTAATTTTTTCCAAAAAACTCAATATTCTTATCTTTTTATTTACTGGGTTCTTGGTACATATATTGGCCAATATCTGTTTGCTCATCAACCACGCCACGGTAACCCCAGGTCTAATGAGTCCTACGCTGACATCCCTGTCCTCCTTGTCCTCCCTGTCCCACTTCTAATGGTCCCGTCACACAGCACGACCTGGCCAGCGATGTCGGAAGCGATGCGCGGGTGCCCGCTCGGTTCCGACATCGCTGGCCAGCTGTCACACAGCATCGCTGCGGCCGGCGACACCGCAGCGATGCGGGCGGTGACATCGCTCGCTGGGCTGGGCTTAGCCCAGCGAGCGATCCGCAGCAACGCTGCGGTATAGGCTGGATCGCCGCCGACATCGCTCTGGCGATGTCACACGGCGCGATCCAGCCTTATCGCAGGTCGCAGGTTGACAGGTTTACGGTTCTTCCCGTAAACCTGTCAACCTGCGACCGGCGATAAAACGCGGTCGCGGCGCTCATTTACACAGCGCGACGCCGCTAGCGACATCGCTGATACGTCACTTTTTCGGCGATGTCGCTAGCGGCGTCGCCAGGTGTGAAGCCACCTTAAGTGGGTCGACACCATCTCAACCTCAGACCACATGGGGGCGATGAGAGTGCCAAGTGCAGCTATGGAGCCAGCAACTCCACATATTAGACATAAAACAGAAAAAAAACTGCACAGCACTCAAGACATAATGTGAACTGGTGCCAGCAGGGACGCTGGATCAAACAACCAGAAAAAATTCACTACAGCACTCAGTTACTACCAAAAATGTACACATGCTAATAAGCGGTTTATATATGAGGAAAAAATTAAAAACTTATGTTTTTTTTCAAAAAACTCAATATTCTTATTTTTTTATTTACTGGAGTTCTAGGTACATATATTGGCCAATATCTGTTTGCTCATCAACCACACCACGGTGACCCCAAATCTGATGAGTCCTACGCTGACATCCCTGTCCTCCTTGTTCTCCGTGTCCCACTTCTAAGTGGGTGGACACTATCTCGACCTCAGACCACCTGGGGGCGACGAGGGTGCTAAGTGCAACTATGGAGCCAGCAACTCCACATATTAGACATTAAACATAAAAAAAACTTCACAGCACTCAAGACATAGTGTGAACTGGTGCTAGCTGCGACGCTGGAACAAACAACCAGAAAAAAAGTATTTTTTTCTGTTTCACTACAATAATTAGATACATTACAATAAGCATAGAATCAATGTAAAAAATACAATACAATAAATAAAGCAAAAAATAAAGGTGACTCTGCTCAAAAGAGCTTACAATCTACAACGGGATAGGGGTTACACAAGGTAGAGGGGCTTAATACACTGATGGTCCAGGCATCTTGAGGAAGTGGGGGATAGAAATGAATGGTCACCAGACAATCTGTGTAGAGCTTTTGGGTTTGGTGGAGTTTGTAGAAGAGTTATGTCGAGAGAGATAGTGAATGGGCTATATACAGTACAAAGGACTTCTATTAGGGAGCATGATAGGCCACCTTAAAAAGATGTACTTTTAGGGAGCGTCTGAAGCCATGTAGGTTATGGATAGTTCTAATTTCTTGGGGTAGAGCATTCCAGAGAATTGGTGCAGCTCAGGAGAAATGTTGGAGCCGGGAGTGGGAGGATCGGATTAGTGCAGATGTTAGTCAAAGGTCATTTGTAGAACGTAGAGAACGGGTGGGGTGATAGACAGAGATGAGGGAGGAGATGTAGGGAGGTGCTGCACTGTGAAGAGCTTTGTGGGTGAGAACAAGCAATTTGAATTGGATCTTGTAGTGTACGGGCAGCCAGTGCAATGACTGGCACAGAGCGGAAGCGTCTGAGTAACGGTTGGCCAGGTAGGTGATCCAGGCTGCTGCATTAAGGATGGACTGGAGAGGGGAAAGTTTAGAGAGGGGGAGGCCTATTAATAGAGAACTGCAGTAGTCGAGGCGGGAATGGATTAGGGCCACAGTGAGGGATTTAGTTGTTTCCATGGTGAGAAAGGGGCGGACTCTAGAGATGTTCTTCAGGTGTAAGGGTGCCGTCACACTTGGCGATGCACCAGCGATCCCGACAGCGATCTGACCTGCCGGGATCGCTGGTGCATTGCTGTCGGGATCGCTGGTGAGATGTCAAACAGTCAGATTTCACCAGTGACGCAGCAACGATCCGAAATGATACGAAGGTCACTGGGACCCTGTTTCTCAGACCTGTAGTATTGAGATCGTCGGTCTTTGTCCCTGTCAAACACACCGGATGCATGCTGCCCAGCGTGACCCCAACGATCAAAAAATGGTCCAGGTGACTCTGACACGACCAGCGATCTCACAGCAAGCGTCTGGTCGCTGCTAAGTGTCAAACATAGCGAGATCGCTGGCGAGGTCGCTGTTGCGTCACCCAACTTGTGACTTAGCAGCGATCTCGCTAGCAATCTCGCTTAGTGTGGCAGGGGCTTAAGCGACAGGAGAGGACGAGAGATTGTGTATAGGAGGTGAACGAGAGATCGGTGTCAAACATAACACCCAGACAGCGAGCCTGCTGCCTAGGCGTTATAGTGGTGCCGCACACAGAGAGAGATATCAGATTTAGGGAGGTTAGTGGAGGGCGGGAGAAGAAGAAGAATTTCAGTTTTGAAAGGTTGAGTTTCAAATAGAGAGAGGACATGATGTGGGAAACTGCAGCTAGACAGTCATTGGCATTCTTTAATACCGCAGGGGTAAGGTCAGAGGCTGAAGTGTATAATTGTGTGTCATCAGCATAGAGATGGTACTGGAAGCCAAATCTGCTGTTGGAGTGTCCAATCAGGGCCGTGTAGAGAGAGAAGAGGAGAGGGCCAAGGACTGAACCCTGAGGGACCAGAATAGTGAGAGGAAGAGGGGAGGAAGTGGAGCCACAGAATGATACAGTGAAAGAGCGGTCAGAGAGATAGGAGGAGAGCCAGGAGAGAGCCCTGTCCTTGATGCTGATGGAGTGCAGCATAGAGAGTAGGAGATGGTGGTCAACAGTGTGAAAAGCTGCAGAGAGGTCACGAAGAATAAGCAGAGAGTGGTCGCCATTACGTTTTATCGTCAGAAGGTCATTGGTCACTTTGATGAGGGCAGTTTCTCTAGAGTGAAGGGGGCGGAAACCAGACTGTAATGGATCTAGAAGAGAGTGAGCGGAGAGGTAACGGGTGAGGCGGGAATAGACCAGGCGCTCCAAGAGTTTAGAGATGAAGGGGAGATTGGAGACTGGTCTATAGTTATTAGTACAGGATGGGTCAAGAGCGGTTTTCTTTAATAATCGAGTAATGATAGAGTATTTGAAGGAGAAGGGGAAGATGCCAGAAGAGAGGGTCAGTGGTGCATGTAGTGAGACTACTACTGAGGAAGAGAGGAGCCTGGTGACTTCTTCTTCTGTGACTGGGTCAAATCTGGAGAGTGAGCCAGAGGAAATGTGAGGAAGAATGGGGGGTGGCAGCGCTTGGAGACTAGGAGTTGATTTCCTGGTAGATGTTGTCTACTTTCTCCATAAGGTAAGAGGCTAGATCATCAGCACAGAGGTCAGTGATGGGGGCCTGCACTTTAGGACCAAGGAGAGAGTGAAAGGTGTCAAATAGTTTTTTTTGGATTGTTGGATAGTGAGGAGATCAGGGTGGTGAAGTAGGTTTGTTGGGCGAGGTGAAGGGCAGAGTTGTAGGTTTTTAGCATGAATTTATAATAGATATAAAGTCTTCTGGTGAGCGAGTTTTCCCCCATAGGCATTTAGCACTCCTAGAGCATCGCTGGAGGAATCGAGTTTGTGATGTGAGACAGGGCTGTTTTGTTCTATGTTTGAGGGGCACTACTTGGTCCAGGGAGCTTCTGAGAGTATCATTGTAGTGATTCACTGCCAGATCTGGAGAGAAGAATGAAGAGATTGGGGACAGTGATGAGATAAGAGAGTCTGTGAGTGCATAAGGGTTAATGACCTGTAGATTTCTGGATGAGTGATAGGTAGGGGTGGGCTGTGGTGGTTGAGGGTTAGTAAGCATGAAGGAGAGAATGTTGTGCTCAGAGAGGGGAAGAGGTGAATTATCTAAGGAGGAGGTTGAGCAGAGCTGGACAAAGATCAGGTCAAGGATGTTACCATCTTTCAGTGTCTTAGAGGTTGAGAGCTGCAAGAGGCCAAGAGAGGTGGTTAGAGATAGGAGCTGGGATGCAGATGGGGAGATGGGGGTGTTTATGGGAATGTTAAAGTCTCCCAGAATGAGGGTTGGTAAATCTGAGGACATGAAATGCAGAAGCCACGTGGAGAAATGATCGAGAAAGTGGGTGGGTGACCCTGGGGGGCGGTATACAACCGTTACTCTGAGGGGGAAGGGATGGAATAGCCTAATGGTGTGAACCTCAAAAGAAGGGAAGAGAGTGATGGGGCTGGAGGGATGACCTGAAAAGTACATTGTGGAGACAGAACTAAGCCAACTCCACCACTATGTTTGTTCGCAGGTCTCGGGGAATGGGAGAAATGTAGGCCGCCATGAGAAACAGCAGCAGGGGAAGCAGTGTCTGAATCCTGGATCCAGGTTTCTGTGAGGGCCAGCACGTTAAGAGAGTTAGTAAGGAAGTAATTGTGAATGAAGGGAAGCTTGTTGATTGTGGGTTCCAGAGAGCGCAATTAAAAGAGGGAGATGACGGTGTGCATGTAATGGTAATAAGGTTAGTGGGGTTTCTATGTGAGGTGGGAGAGGGGTTGACGTTAGCAGAGTGTGGACCAGGGTTGGGAGAGATACCACCTGACAGGAGCAGCAGCAAAAAGAGAAAGAGCAGATAGTTTTTGGATTTAGAATTTGGTTTATTATGACAAATTTTGGAATATGATGGGCTGAGAATCTTCAGTAAACTAAGGATAGCATGGGAGCTGTACATAGGGTAGGGCAGGAGAGAGGGGCTGATGTGAATGAGTGGTGATGGAGGGGGATAGGGTGATGAAAGTTGGTGGTGAAAGCACAAAGGAAAACAAACAATGAATTAAAAGACATGGTAAAGATTAGGCTGGTTTCACACTGCAGTTTTTTCCCTGATCAGGTTCAATCAGGTTTGTTTGCCAAAACTAGGGCTGGCTTCAGACTGCGTGTCTGATCCGATCCGTAGCTGTCCGCTTGAGGCAGACAGCCGCAGACCGGATCAGCACACAGGACTGGGGGGCTATTATGCCCTCCGATCCTGTGTGCAACCGCACGCAGTTCCCGCTGCTAATAGGTGAGGACCGCGGGCGCCGCGGTCCTGACCTGTCAGCTGGTTCAGCTGCGTGCGGCTGCACACAGGATCGGAGGGCATAACAGTCCCCCAGTCCTGTGTGCAGATCCAGTCCGCGGCTGTCTGCCTCAAGCGGACAGCTACGGATCGGATCAGACACGCAGTCTGAAGCCGGCCTAGGAGAGGAAACAGGAGAGGAACTTGCAGAGAAAAACTATAATTGAAAGATTGACACCTGTTCTGAGTTTTGGAGACACTCCTGATTTTGACACACAAACCTGATCGAACCTGATCAGGGAAAAAATTGCAGTGTGAAACCAGCCTTAGTAGTGAACAGAGTTATACACATTGTTTTAGTGGCCCTATATGTCATTACCTTCCAGTCTATCCCAGTCAATTTCAGGTCTATTTCAAATTTGGACACTTTAATCAGACACTTTGACGCAGACACGTCTGGAGCAGACTACTAGCAGCTCCAGATATGCTCACAAACAGTGATTTCAGTTGTGGAGTAAGGGGGAAGGGACTGGATACCGTTAACCCATTGCCAAGCAAGACTGTACCAAATGGTCGCTCACAGGCAGATTAGGACAAAGGATCATAAACAGGGGTTGGGGGTCAGGGGGAAGGACAGTTCCACTGATACTAGAATAGGATATTTTCAGCAGGGAAAATACATCAGAACAGCAGCAAAGTTGGGTTCAGGGCCATACAATCAAATATACCTGTAGAGAAACACAGAATCGACATGATGATTAGGTGATGGTCAGAGCAGTGCAGATGAATTATGATAGATGGGAGATGATGGGGCCCAGTTGCTTCATATCATTTCAGGTCTATTTCAAACAACATCAGTACAAGAACAATTTATGGGCCTTTTCCAGTCCAAGAGGTCATCAAAGTGCCCAATTCCACCTGCTTTGGAGGACAGGTGATAGTGGCCCCCTCGCCTCTTGGGCCCCGATATGGCTGCAAATATGTCCATCCCTGGTGACTACAAAGAGTCATACGTTGCTTACATACGGCCACATAGTGACCATATAGTGCCAAACAGTGCACAGGGAGTGCCATCCCTTTCCCTCCAGGCTCGCACTGGCTCCCCGGAGAAGCGGTGAATCCTCCGGTGGGCCCCTCTGCAGTAGTGCATGACTTACCCCCAAACAAGATCAATAGTTGGCACAATACATTTGTTTTACTATGTAGATATAAAGGAATCATCTCATCATTAATTTTACAATCTACCCAGTACCGTATATTGTTATAGGTAAATTTGTGAATGTATCATTTGCATGTAGTTCATAAATGGCCCCCACAATCAATGCTACTGGTGGGCCCCTGCCGCCCCAGTCTGACACTGTATCCCTCATTCATGACTGTCACTGTAGAAGTGAACTCTAATTTGCAATTGTTAAATGTCAGGTAAACCTGCTGATTTCATTTGTGTTGGATGACCATCCATTGCGCGTTGTGCCGGGATGAACAACTTCCAGCGCATGGCGCAACACAAGGGGAGCACCCGTGATGGAAAGGAATACAGGCCCTATTGATAGGAAGAGGGGAGACAGGTCACCTCCTGATACTCACCTGTGTCTGAACCCTGAGCTCCATAACGTCCCTATACGAGTCCTTTTTTCCCCCCGCCACCTGTCACTGTACCCTGATCTCCCTTAACATGCCTATATGTGTCCTTTCACCCCGTTACCGTCATGTGCCTAATCCCTCACTATCCCTCCACTCACTGGGCATAGTGCAAAGGCCGGTGAACGCTTTAGTCTCACCACTGCAATAATAAGACACAGTGGTAAGAGGACAGAGGGACATAGAGAAAAAAGGATATACTCAAACTAAACAATTGCAGTGAGGCACCAGTGCTGCAAGCGGCACAACTTCAGCAACTTTTAGAGACTTGCTGGTTAGTATAGAAATGGATTCCATAACCGGCATCAGATGATGACTATTTAAAGTGGAGGGGAGTGGTCACAAATGTTACACCTGGGATAGGACTAACAAAGAACTAACAGAAAGGAAAAAATTCTTAACCCCTACAACACCAAAAGAAAGAATATACATTTAAAAACCAGAATTTAACAAGGAAATGTGACCCTCCTGTCCCAGAAATGTCAAAGGGACATTTTAAAAATTACAAAAAGGAAAATAAGTTGATGCAAAAGCTTGGGCACCTTGCATGGTTACTACCTAGTAGCATCCCCTTTGTAAGTATTACAGCTTGTAAGCGCTTTTTGTAGCAGCCAAGAGTCTTTCAATTCTTGTTTGAGGGATTTTAATCCATTCTTCCTTGGAAAAGTCTTCCAGTTCTGTGAGATTTCTGGCCCATCTTATATGCTCTGCTTTTTTGGGGTCTAACGACAGATTTTCAATGATGTTCAGATCAGGGGACTGTGAGGACCATTGTAAAACCTTCAGCTTTTGCCTTTTGAGGTATTATGGATTTTGACATGCGTTTAGGATCATTATCCATTTAGAGAAGCCATAGTCTTTTCAACTTCAGCTTTTTTTACAGATGGTGTTATGTTTTCATCAAGAATTTGTTGAAACCTCATTGAATCAATTCTCCCCTCTAATGTTCCCCGTGCCATTGTCTGCAATACAAAACCAATGCATGATTGATCCACCCCCCTGCTTAATGGTTGGTGAGATGTTCTTTTCCTGAAATTCTGACCTTTTTTTCTCCACACAAACCTTTGAGTATCATGGCCAAAGAGTTCCATTTTAACCTCATTAGTCCACAGGACTTATTTCCAAAATGCCTCAGGCTTTTTAGATGATATTTTGCATATTTTAGACTCTGAATATTATGTGAGGACGCAGAAGAGGTTTTGCTCTGATGACTCGTCCATGAAGGCCATATTTGTGCAGGTATCTCTGGACAGTTGAACAATATAGAGCAACTCCAGAGTCTGCTAAATATTTCTGAAGGTTTTTTGCAATCAAGCGGAGGTTCTGATTTGCCTCTATAGCAATCCTACAAGCAGTGCTCACAGAAATTTAGCTTGGTCTTCCAGACCTTATCTTGACCTCCATTGTTCTTGTTATCTGCCAATTCTTACATTTTGAACTAAGGAAGGGGCAACTTGAAAACCCTTTGCTATCTTCTTATAGTCTTTTTCTGCTTCATGGGCCTTCAACATTTTCATTTTCAGAGTGCTCAGCAGCATTTTCATTTTCAGAGTGCTCAGCAGCTTCTTAAGAAGAAACCATGGCTGCTGTTTTTAGGCACGAGGTTAGAGGAGTCTGGATTTTTATAAAGCTGTGACATTTCCATTACCTGGCCTTTCCTAACCATGATAGTGAATAAGCCTTAACTGTAACAGGCTAATTAAGGACTGAAACCTTGGTCAAAGTTATCTAATGGTCAAAGTATTATTGTGTTCACAAATCTCCAAGGGTGCCAATACTTTTGTATCAGCCCATTTTCTTCTTTGTACTTTTAAAAAAATGTAAGAGATGAAAATATTTTTTTTCCTAAACTTCAAACGAAATGTGTCATCTTTAACTTTATGCCTTTTAGGGATAATTTAATCTCCATCTTGCTTAACTGTTCACAATAACAGTAGTTTTGATCAGGGGTGCCCAAACCTTTGCATGCTACTGTATACCAATAGATATAGTTTGATTATGAAAGATCTCTGACGAACATATATTTTTTCCCTTTATAGCTCATTTTCTCCCCTGTAACCGGTGCATACATGGGAGTCCCAAGTTACAGGAGAAAACTGCCCCCTTCTGTTCCAGGCATCACAGGCAGAGCTGATCTAAATCTGTTAGGACCCAGTAGGTCTTCTTTGTTGGATGTATACCCAATGATCATGTGATAGTGGGGTCCTTTAAAACTATTCTGATCCCAAACAGTTTACAATTTGATGGCAGCATATCCCGTAAACACGAGAAGATCAGATCAACAAACTGTCACACGGCGTTTTGCTCAAAACTGGCAGAAAGTCATGTCGGCTTCTGGCTCTGTTCACACTTGAGATTCTGACACACCTCACTGAGGTTTCTCTGATGCTTCTGCGTTCCACAGGGAGGCTTGAGCATCAACCAGCTGTGTTCTCAGTAGTTATCGGCCTAGCAAGAGTTAATCTCTGTATGACTCCTGATTACCTCTTTGATCACATGTTCTTTGAGACCTATCACAGTTGCTCCCTGCCTTTTAAGCTGGTGGAATCTGTTTTCCCATGGTGACCATAGCTTCAGCTTTGCTCCTGCAATACTGGTCCTATTCTTGGTGTTCCAGTAATCTGGTATCAGTAGCTACTTGCTTGGTGAAAACTGCCTTGTTGTATTTACTCCTGTTTGTACTTGTTTTCTCCCTTATTACTTATTGTATTCTCCTTAGTGCTGTGAGCATATTTTTTGGTTCTTCCCTGTCTGTCTTTCTCTGTGGGTTCCTTTGCTTCCCAGCTCTGGGGGGAAGGGAAGGAGTGGGAATTAACTTAGTGATGTACAGGAGCAGGGCCAGGGTGGGGACTCAGTCCTCTCCACCATCAAGATTATCCATGAATTAAGGATAGTTCTGGGCGCCCTATCTTGAGGGGCAGATCAGGTGCCCCGGTTTCCCTTTTCTCCAATGTCCTTATGACACAAATGAATGGGAACGTTTGCTCATTTGTCGGCTAATCGCTGCCATGATAAAAAGCTTCCTTAAAAATTATTTTTCAGATGATTATAGTCAAAGGGGCCAAATGGTTCCCAAAAATGTAATTCTGTGTTGACATGAAGTTCAAAAGTTTCACAATTGTTTGCCAATAATGACTCAAAGATGAGCCGATTTATACTGCTTTGTGGTTATCACCATCAAGGTTTAACTTTTAAGGCTACTATTCTTGTTTTACCATGACCTCTCCCCATGTGATATTTGAAAGGGGTTTCTTCTCACTTCTTGTATTGTTGTCACGGGTGTGTCAGGAGACATGGACGAGGCTGTTGGGGCGACTCGCAGAAGGTCGCAGAGTCTGGCCAAACAGAGAAAACCCTGAATTCTGGTTCTGTTCTTTTAAGAGGTATTTCTTGGTGATAGCTGGAGGTTACTAGGACTCAGCTGGTCTCCTACCTGCCTACCTTCAGCTGTCTCTATTTATACCCCTTGGCTCCTATGATGCTTTGCTGGTGATAGTGTGTTTGGAGTTGGTGTTGTTTCCTGGTTTAGCAGTGCTTCGTGGACTTCTGGTGTAGTTTGATGTCTGGCTCTCCTTTCAAATAAGTGTTTCTCCCTCTCCCCTTTGTTTGTTTTCCTTGGTGTTTTCCTTTAGTTGTTAGCTGAGTTGACTAGTGTCCACCCTGTCTGATCCCTAAGTAGTCTTAGTTGAGGGACAGACAGGGATGAGGTATTCTGATCGGCGACAGTTATGGAAACTGTATAGGGTTGTTGGAGGAGCAAGTAGTCAGCGCTAGTGTTTCTAGGGGTCATCATCTCCTCTTTGCCCTTAGCATCAGGGACTCCTTTTCCCCCCTCGTTGTCCTGCGCTGGGTGTCTCCCTACGCTCAGCGCATATTATTTATAGGGAAAGGCTCTTTAAGGTGAAGTCACTTTGGATTCTTTTAACCTAATTTAATCAAACAAGGATCAAGTTAATGGGATTATTTCACCGAAGAGCAGAATTTAGTTGGCACAAGCGTGTCGCTCCATTCATGTGTGCTTATCTTGGGTGTAATTACAGACCCGGGTGCTGTCATAGTGATTTACTATACATGTAACCCAAATTCCATTGTTATAATTAGCGTATTTGTTGGTAAGAATCAGCTCACACCACAATTAATAGCTGTGAATGAACCCAAAATCAGCCGCCAGATTACAGAGGAGCAGGACCCGGGCCGCCGCGGTGCACAGTAATGTATACAGAAAAGGTGGTAATCAGCATTTACACCAAGGGGAAATTTTAATAATGCATGGGAGAGAGCAAGCCATGTGCAAAGTGAGCGTTACTGAACTGCAAATAATGCGCAAAAGTCTTAAAGGGAAATGGGAGCGTTATCATATGTGTCCTCGTCCTTCTGCATCGCTCCTGGTCATATGAAAAATTAAAAAGCAGCTCCACTCGGAAGACGAAGATAAAGTTGAGTTTGTCCTCGATCTCAAGATCAGACATTTAATTCAATGAAGGAAGGAGAGAAGAATTCCAGTTCCGGGGACACGGCAGACATCAGTGATCGGGGCCCCAACGTGAGACGTAGCGAGGATGGAGCCAAAGCGGGATATTGATCCTATACGACTGGAGAATAAACACATCAAAGCCCAGAGAGGTGAACGGGAAAACTATAAAGGTTTGATATTGGCGCATTACTAAACCCAATTTATAGCAGAAACTGGATAGCCTAAACCCCCCTGGACACCAGGGAAGTGAGCACAAACCAACAAACACTAGATATTGGGGCACTAAACCACTGGACTCCAAAAAAACAATAGACACCAAAGAATAGGGCACCAAACCAAATTTATAGCAGAAACTGAAAACCCTAAATCCTCCTGGACACCAGGGAAGTAAGCATAAACCAACAAACACTAGATATTGGGGAACTAAACCACTGGACACCTGGGAGATGAGCATAAAACTAACATAAACCAGATATTGAAGCACTAAAAACACTGGACACTATGGAGGTGAGCATAAAACAAACATATACCAGATATTATGGGCATGAAATCCAATTTATAGCAGAAACTGAAAACCCTAAACCCTCCTGGACACCAGGGAAGTGAGCATAACATCAACACATCAAATATTGGGGCACTAAATCACTGGACACCAGGGAAGTGAATATAAAACCAACATACACCAGATATTAGGGCACTAAACCACTGGACACCAGGGAAGTGAGCATAAAACAACAACACAATATTGGGCACTAAACCCCTGGACACCAGGGAAGTGAATATAAAACCAACATACACCAGATATTAGGGCACTAAACCACTGGACACCAGGGAAGTGAATATAAAAACCAACATACACCAGATATTAGGGCACTAAACCACTGGACACCAGGGAAGTGAATATAAAACCAACATACACCAGATATTAGGGCACTAAACCACTGGACACCAGGGAAGTGAATATAAAAGCAACATACACCAGATATTAGGGCACTAAACCACTGGACACCAGGGAAGTGAATATAAAACCAACATACACCAGATATTAGGGCACTAAACCACTGGACACCAGGGAAGTGAATATAAAAGCAACATACACCAGATATTAGGACACTAAACCACTGGACACCAGGGAAGTGAATATAAAACCAACATACACCAGATATTAGGGCACTAAACCACTGGACACCAGGGAAGTGAATATAAAACCAACATACACCAGATATTGGGGCACTAAACCACTGGACACCAGGGAAGTGAATATAAAAGCAACATACACCAGATATTAGGGCACTAAACCACTGGACACCAGGGAAGTGAATATAAAACCAACATACACCAGATATTAGAGCACTAAACCACTGGACACCAGGGAAGTGAATATAAAAGCAACATACACCAGATATTAGGGCACTAAACCACTGGACACCAGGGAAGTGAATATAAAACCAACATACACCAGATATTAGGGCACTAAACCACTGGACACCAGGGAAGTGAATATAAAAGCAACATACACCAGATATTAGGACACTAAACCACTGGACACCAGGGAAGTGAATATAAAACCAACATACACCAGATATTAGGGCACTAAACCACTGGACACCAGGGAAGTGAATATAAAACCAACATACACCAGATATTAGGGCACTAAACCACTGGACACCAGGGAAGTGAATATAAAACCAACATACACCAGATATTAGGGCACTAAACCACTGGACACCAGGGAAGTGAATATAAAAGCAACATACACCAGATATTGGGGCACTAAACCACTGGACACCAGGGAAGTGAATATAAAAGCAACATACACCAGATATTAGGGCACTAAACCACTGGACACCAGGGAAGTGAATATAAAACCAACATACACCAGATATTAGAGCACTAAACCACTGGACACCAGGGAAGTGAATATAAAAGCAACATACACCAGATATTAGGGCACTAAACCACTGGACACCAGGGAAGTGAATATAAAACCAACATACACCAGATATTAGGGCACTAAACCACTGGACACCAGGGAAGTGAATATAAAAGCAACATACACCAGATATTAGGGCACTAAATCACTGGACACCAGGGAAGTGAAGATAAAACCAACATACACCAGATATTAGGGCACTAAACCACTGGACACCAGAGAAGTGAATATAAAACCAACATACACCAGATATTAGGGCACTAAACCACTGGACACCAGGGGAGGTGAGTATAAAATGAACATGTACCAGATATTAGGGCACTAAATCACTGGACACCAGGGAAGTGAAGATAAAACCAACATACACCAGATATTAGGGCTCTAAACCACTGGACACCAGGGAAGTGAATATAAAACCAACATACACCAGATATTAGGGCACTAAACCACTGGACACCAGGGGGGTGAGTATAAAATGAACATGCACCAGATATTGGGGCACTAAACCACTAGACACCAGGGGGGTGAGTATAAAATGAACATACACCAGATATTGGGGCACTAAACCACTAGACACCAGGGAGGTGAGCATAAACCCAGATAATGTGGCACTAAACCCAATTTATAACAGAAATTGGAAACCCTAAATTACTTGACACCAGAGAGAAAAACGGATCAAAAGACGCACAGTCTGAACTTGGCCTAAACCCAATTTATAGCAGAATCTGGAAATATTAAACAACTGGAAACTAGAGGAACATAAAAAGTTTAATATGAATAATGGAATCAGTGCAAACCGAGCACCAATGCAGAGTGAACATGATGCTGGACCACAGGGCACCAGGGCCAAAAAACTGTAAAGTGTAAAAGCACCGGCCTCCAGGAACTGAAGCCGCCAGTCACCGAAAGTCACGATGTTTAATACATAACACTTTTGTCTTATTTGTTATGTTAATTTGCTCTATTTCCTCCTGATCGCACACGTCGCCATCAGTCACGACTGTTTTACAAATGTTCCTCGTTGTCATTGACTTAAACTGAGGCTAATGATGAGAGGAGACAGATGTGGGCACCGTTCTGCAGATCTGGAAGCCGTCCCTCATCATCCATCACACTTATCAGTAATTGATTGTAGATGAGCAGTCTGGTCCCTATACAGTACTCCTATATGGGGGTGACTATCGACATGAGACCTTTTATTGAGACCAGATCTGTATGAGAAAGTAAGGCTGGGGGAAGAGTATTCCCTGTAGTAAATGTTTGCTTTGCCCTAATGTTAGGAGAAAGACTTAAGTGCCAGGAGAATACCATATGCTGTGCCCGGGCCTGCCAACCCATCCCCCAGACATAGATATCACATCAGATCTCATCAGTCTCCTCTCCCATCTCCTGCAGCTCCTTGCTTAGTCAATGGAGTTCTTGGATCCTTGACATGACGATAGCACCCAGGTCCTGTGCCGAAATGTGATTGCCCAAGAGCTCTCCATTACCCGTGGAGTCTCAATTGTTTCATATGCGTGTGGATGGGAATTAATTAATAAATGTGAAAAATGTTGAATTTTTTTTCAGAATCACAACCGCTTTTACTGACCGCACCCCATTTCCTGAACCCCCAGAACGTGCGTCTATTCCCGGTGCCATGCCGGGGTCGCCATCTTGACTTTTTATTTTTTCTGGACAGCTTATCAAAAATTACAAGCAGACAATATTTTTTACAGAATAAGAAAACTGATGGCACTTCCTAACAAGCAAGTGTGCACAGGTGCATACTACACATGAAATATACAGTACTATCTCATATATAAAGCTGAGTATGTGTGTGTATGTATCATAGCCATGCCCACTCCACATAGCCACACCCACTCCACATAGCCACACCCACTCCACATAGCCACACCCCACTCCACTTAGCCACACCCCACTCCACATAGCCACACCCACTCCACTTAGCCACACTCACTCCACATAGCCACACCCCACTCCACATAGCCACACCCACTCCACTGAGCCACACTCACTCCACATAGCCACACCCATTCCACTTAGCCACATCCACTCCACTTAGTCACTCCCCACTCCACATAGCCACACCCCACTCCACATAGCCACACCCACTCCACATAGCCACACCCCACTCCACATAGCCACACCCACTCCACATAGCCACATCCCACTCCTCATAGCCACACCCACTCCACTTAGCCACACCCACTCCACATAGCCACACCCATTCCACTTAGCCACACCCACTCCACTTAGTCACTCCCCACTCCACATAGCCACACCCCACTCCATATAGCCACACCCCACTCCACATAGCCACACCCACTCCACATAGCCACACCCCACTCCACATAGCCACACCCACTCCACTTAGCCACATCCCACTCCTCATAGCCACACCCACTCCACATAGCCACACACATTCCACTTAGCCACACCCACTCCACTTAGTCACTCCCCACTCCACATAGCCACACCCCACTCCATATAGCCACACCCCACTCCACATAGCCACACCCCACTCCATATAGCCACACCCCACTCCACATAGCCACACCCCACTCCACATAGCCACACCCCACTCCACATAGCCCTGTCCCATGTGGATGGGTGAAGTTATGAACAGGTGGGGCTATATGTATGTGTGGGGCTTTTATGGAGTGGGTGTGGCTATGTGTAAAGATGGATCTAATGGGAGGGGGTGGAGCTATGATACATAGATACATGCATTACCATATATGAGTGATATTACCATATATAGACATTACAACCATACACCAGAGCAACGCTTTGCTCTACAGCTAGTAATAATAATTAATAATAATTTTTATCAATATAGCGCCAACATATTCCGCAGCGCTTCACAATACAAAGACAACAAATAAACAGTAAGTAACAGTAGTAACAAATAAAAAGACAGTTGTACTGTACTCTAAAACACTAAGGTATGCAAACAATAAATATAGGAATATGGACATGCATCACTGCTAAGGAAACACATGAAAAAATTGAGACACTTTCGCCTAATAAAAGACAGCTTATGTGAGCCCAACAGCCAACGTCAAGGCGTATCTCTTTGCTGTGTACCTAAGGTATGTGAACATTGAATATAGGAATATGGACATGCATTACTGCTAAGTATATACATATAAAAATGGAAATATTGAGCATATAAGGTCAGTTTTTGTAAACACAGCAGCCAGTGTCAAGGTGTATCTCTTTGCTGGGTCCCTAAGTATATAAACAATGAATATAGTAATATAGACATGCATTACTGCTAAGGAAATACATATATAAAAATATTTTTTAAAAATTTAGATATTTACTAAATAAAAAAGATCAGTTTTATGTGAGCCCAGCAGCCAATGTCAAGGTGTATGTCTTTGCTGGGTCCCTAAGTATGTAAACATTGAATATAGTAATATAGACATGCATTACTGCTAAGGAAATACATATACAAAGCTGCAAGCAGAGGTAGCTTTGCCTGTGCAGCATCAGAGGAGCGCAGGGTGACCAGAAGCTGTCTAGATCCAGCAATCAGAGCAGCACTTACAAGCACTACTGCGAAGAGCTTGAAAGCGCTGCAGGCATTGGTTAGGAGATCTGTCACCACTGATAGACTTCAGAGGTGGCCTGTAACCTAGGCAGTGAGCTGTAAACAATAAAATAAACCCCACAATGAAGAATAAGCTGATTAATGAGTTACATAGGCCCCCCAATTCCCCTAGCACCTCTATAAAAATTAGGCAGAACCAGTGATAGTGAAGATAGATAGATAGATAGATAGATAGATAGATAGATAGATAGATAGATAGATAGATAGATAGATAGATAATGAGATAGATAGATAGATAGATAACTATCTTTTCTTTTTTATCTTTTTTTTCTTTTTTTTCTGTTTTTTTTTTCTTTTTTTTTTTTTTTTCTGTTTTTTTTCTGTTTTAGATAGATAGATAGATAGATAGATAGATGATAGATAGATAGATAGATAGATAGATAGATAGATAGATAGATGATAGATAGATAGATAACTATCTTTTCTTTTTTTTTCTTTTTTTTTCTGTTTTTTTTTTTCTTTTTTTTTTTTTTCAGTTTTTTGTCGCAGTTGATGAGCAAACAGACATTGGCCAATGTGTGTACCAAGAACTTCAGAAATAAAAAGATAAGATTTTTGAGTTTTTTGAAAAAACGTAAGTTTTTAAACTTTTCTCTCAGGTATATATAGCTTGTTAGCACATGTACATCATTGGTAGTAGCTGTGTGCTGCAGAGTACTTTTTTCTAGTTTATATCCAGCGTCACTGCTGGCACCAGTTCACATTAGTCTGTGAGTGCTGTGCAGTTTTTTTCTCTTTTGCATTTTATGGAGTTGCTGGCTCCTTACTGCAATCTGCACCCTCATTGACCACAGGTGATCTAGGGTCGAGGTGGTGTCTGCCCACTGAGAAGTGGGGAGCGGACAAGGAGGCTAGGGATATCAGCGTAGGACTCATCGGACCTGAAGTCACTTTGTCGCAGTTGATGAGCAAACAGACATTGGCCAATGTGTGTACCAAGAACTTCAGAAATAAAAAGATAAGATTTTTGAGTTTTTTGAAAAAACGTAAGTTTTTAAACTTTTTTCTCAGGTATATATAGCTTGTTAGCACATGTACATCATTGGTAGTAGCTGTGTGCTGCAGAGTACTTTTTTCTAGATAGATAGATAGATAGATAGATAGATAGATAGATAGATAGATAGATAGATAGATAGATAGATAGATAGATAGATAACTATCTTTTCTTTTTTATCTTTTTTTTCTTTTTTTTCTGTTTTTTTTTTCTTTTTTTTTTTTTTTTTCTGTTTTTTTTCTGTTTTAGATAGATAGATAGATAGATGATAGATAGATAGATAGATAGATAGATAGATAGATAGATAGATGATAGATAGATAGATAGATAGATAGATAGATAGATAGATAACTATCTTTTCTTTTTTTTCTTTTTTTTTCTGTTTTTTTTTTCTTTTTTTTTTTTTTCAGTTTTTTTTCTGTGATAGATAGATAGATAGATAGATAAGATATAAATTCTAAGAATTGTAAGACTGCAAATTAGAGGGGGCAACCTTTGGATGGGTGATTATTCTATGATCAGTGGGGCTCTGACACAGTGGCAGCTTTAATACACCTGGTCCTTCTCATGACTCTATATATGACAGGTCTCTTATACCATAACCCTTAGTTTAGAGTTATTCAATTAGTCCTTTCAGATGGGTTAACCAGCAGTTGACCCTACATTATCCTTGTCCTTCATTCAGGAGCAAGGATGGAGAATAATAGGATGTCAGCTATTCAAGAGGATTCTGTGATGCTCTCCTGACCTCTAGTGGCAGACAGTTAGTATTACACTTATGAGATACACATGAAGGAATTTTTCTTTTTTTTGTAGCTGGTACAATCTGGTAAATTTGGCAGTAAATCTAACTTTTACAGTCAATATTTAACACGCTGTCCAGTCTCACATGTGATATTTTTCAAATTTTCATATAAAAGTACATTTCAACTTCATGGACGTAAAGCGAGCCTATGACTTTATATACAGATCTCCAATACCAATCTATCCCAGTCCATCTAATTCAGCCAATGCTGACCTAAAAGCCGATCTTCCTCATCTCAGGAAATAAAAATAAATTGGATTCCCTACTCCAAATCTATCAATCAGCGAAGTTGCCACAATCTGTTCATTGTGTGTCTGTGTGCGCCACACTAAGCATGGAGAACAGAAAGAGGAGAAGAGAACTGTCTGAGGACGACAGCCAAAATTGTTGAAAGATATCAAGAATCTAAAGGTTATAAGTTCATCTCCAGAAATGTTGATGTCCCTCTGTCCACGGTGCGCA